>CM031241.1:577440773-578115773 GCA_018340775.1 Taxus wallichiana var. yunnanensis | reverse complement strand
CATGTAGATTAGGTTTAATTTCTTTCAATCTTTCCAACCCTTTCTCCTTGGAAAGTTAGAGTAGATTTTATGATAGATCCTATACAATTTGAATGTGTGTATCAAAATAGAGGAATAGGAACCAACCTTCATCCAGAGATATTTCCCGATTGTAAAGTCCTACACTTTGGGAAAATCTCCATGTTATGCAATCACACTGACAGTTTCAATCTATCGAGTTGCAACAATTAGGGGTGTTGTGATTACGCATCAACAATCCCCCTTTCTCCTATGTCGTTATAGCCATCACAATCTCATTTAAGCTCTTCCAAATGAAAAAGAGTGTTGACCATCAAACAAGAGGATAAATGAGGTGAAAAAGTGTTATTGTAGAATTTTTACATCCGACCCCCTTTGTTTCAATGTTCATGTTTGTATGATATCATAGGATTCCCTATTATGGAATGGTTTCTCCGACATCTTCCATCCTGTTCATGTGCTTATAAAAGGTAATGAAAAATATTCATTTTGTGTGGTTGGAATCACAACCTTTTCTACATAGCTGATCCTATCTTTGGACATACAATTGAGAGTTTGTATCAAACAACAACAAATGCAAATGTACATGTATAGAAAATATTTCAAGAAGGTGATGAGTTCATCAAAGTATACACATATGATATCAATAATCTTCTCGTGGATCACAACTCTCCTTGAGTGATCTCTCACCTTGCTATTAGTGAGTGAATACCATGCCACTTTTCCAGGAACCATAGAAGAAACTCCTTGACTGAAAAGTATGTATATGGATGCCCATCAATGTTCTTATATAATTATTATAGTAAGTGCTAAAATTCTTGCTCACACTCTTGGAATACATATCATTTTTTTCCTTTACTCTTCATAATGATTTTAAGAGTGCTCTTTCCTTGTTGCTTATTTTTTATTCATTATTCTTTTCTCTTGAAATTGTGTAACTTTGTACAACATTATTTCTTCTTAATTTATTTTTGATGCTCAAAGATGAATTAATTATTTCAACACATAGCCACACACAATGGTTACTCATTCCATGACATGAGCATGGTTAGAATTTCCAAAACTTATGTGTTGCACATGACCTTTCCCTTATATTGTTTTTATTGTTACTCTTTTCTTATTTTTAGTGATTCTTTGATTACGACCTCCTTTATTATGTTTACGCCGAAAGGCGTGTTCTAAGTTAGAAACCCCGAGGGGCTTTGACACGCCATACCATAGTGCGTCACTCTAAACTGTCCACTTCATTTTATTTATCATCGACTAAATTGATCTGAGTTGTCCACGCGTCTATCTTGGGTGTAGTGGTCTCAAAACTTGTGGGAGGATAGGAAAGTTAATGTGGAAGCTTATCAAAAAAGTGGTGGATAGCTGGAAAGCATGTGTCGGTGGGAAGATCCATTGATATGTGTGAGCTATAAAAAAACCTTCCACCCAGTTCCATCACATTGTTTGTTTTTGTTATTGTATGCATTGTAAGGTCTCTGTTCCGCCAAGTATGGCGATTTGCATCTGATTTATTCTGTGTCGTGCGTCTGATTTTTTCTGTGTTGTGCGTCTTATTTTGAGTCTTTGTTCTGTTGATATCTGTGTTGTTGTGTCGATGTCTGTGTTTTTTTTTTTCGTTTGATGATTCAAAGCAAAGGATATCGCTGGAGTGCTAAACATGACCAGTTCATACCAGGGTTTTCTCCATTTATTCGCAAGGTAGGTCTGATCTTAATTGGTTTAATGTCGTTATTAGCTTAAGTTTAGTTGCTTGTAGTTTTCCTTTCATGCTATGTTTTCTCCTTGGTAGAGCAGGGTAGCCTTTTATTGTTTGTTTATATCGATTTTAAGGTCTATATACTGCATGTTTAAATGCATAAGTGCTGAATTTGCAGTCTACAGTCACTTTGGTCTTAACATTACATAAACTTAGCAAAGATGAAGATACTCAATTGTTTTTTTCTAGGGTTCAGGGTTCATTTGTTTTCTGTATTACAGGCACAACAGTTAATTAGTCTATTTTTTGTGGAATCATTGATTAAACTATTAGTTTTCATTTAGCAGAGTTCATATTATGATTTTGATTACTCTATTTTATTGCATTTTGGTTTTATATTTTGTAATGAAGAATATGTTATTAGTTTGGGTTTTAGGTTTTTACAGGAGTTGGGGTTTAATAAAATATCGATGTAGATGTGTGAAGCATGTCAAATTCCTTTTTATAAATAATTGTTATTTCTGTCATGAAATATGCTATAGTTTGGGTTTTAGATTCCTGCTAAAATGGGGTTTAATAAAACTTTGATGCAAATGTCTGAAGCATACTAATTCCTTTCTTTTAATAACTTTGTAGCAAACATTTAATGATTGTTGTTTTGTTAATTGACATTTCTCTTGGGTTTTAATTTAAAGTGCTCATTCGATTGACATTTTCAATAAAGCTCTACTAATTAATTTATTAATAATTTTGTTTAAATATTATTCATTCTCTGTTGTCTTTTGTTTTACACTTTATCTTAGCTAATAGTAATAATTTACTTAGCTTTGCATTGGTTAACTTGTATGTGTATTCTTGGAATAATAAGATAATTTACAAATTAAAGGTATATAATTTTATATTGGGACTTGAAAAGCTTTGTAATGTAATTTTCTTTGTCATTTTGTAAGGTAGGACTCATCTGAATCAATTTTGAGTTGTCATTAGGCTTAAATGATTTTCTCCCATATGGTACAATTGATTATTAAGTGTCTTTAGTGCATGTTTGTGGAAGTTTATATTTTAGGTTCACGCACTTGCTCAGGGTAAGCAAATACTAAGGTATGGCATTCACTTGTTACACATGCTGCGTGATTTATTAATTGATACACAGAGCTCAATTAAATTTCAGGGTTAAGTGAGTTTTCTATTTTACAACATATTTTATATTACAAATCCATCCCTTATTGAAATTTAACCTTTCATTATTTTTGAAGGATGAATTTTAATGAATGAAATATATGATCCACTATTGCAATGGCAGTTTCACCTCCTACTTTTTTAAAAAGTTATTGGTAAAATATATATCCCATATATTTTTTATTAAAGTCTTTTAATTTAATGGCTAGCACTATATCTTCAGAGAAGAAGGTAAATTCTAGTTTGTCAGTTGTTTATAGGTTAGAGAAGTAAATTATGGTTATTGAAGTCAATATTAACAAAACATGTAAAGCCATCATTATCTCCTCCGTATTATCATTATCTTTTGACAGATGCTTACCTTTTCTTTTTAAATAATTTCAAATTCTTTATAAAAAGTAAGTGCTACTAAAGAGGATCTGATAAATGATAAAATTTGGGACAAGTTCCCTATATTGGTATCGACATAAGTATTGTGTTATGTTAATATAAGTTGCATCTTCCTAGAAATTCATATCTAATTCTGTATTTGATTTGTGTTTAAGGGCATGTTAATTTCATGAATTTTTCAGTCATATGGGTTTGTGATTTGTGGGTTATATTAATATTGAGTAGGATCCCCTAATTGTAGAGGAATCTTTAAGCAGTTCCTCTGTTTGAAATACTGATATATTATTATTAGTCTTCCTCATCTGTTGCTTTATGTATTACAACAATTAATGTGGTTACTTTCGAATCATAAATAGCCCATCACTATTTACTTAGTTAATTGGAGTAATAACACTTGATTAGTTATTGCTTTTATTTTTCAATTATTTAATACTTTTTGGTGCTTCTTGACATGTTTATCTTGAGAAAAATATTGCATATTTTAACCTTGCGTAATGGTGCTTCTTGACATGCTTGTTGTCAATTATTTATTGTTGTGTTAAACATTTTGTATTTATTTAGCAGGGCTAAAATTATGATTTTGCCTTTGGTTTTATCTTTTCTAATCAAGAAAATGCGATTAGTTAATCTATTAGATTTGGATTGGGGCTTAATAAAATATCGATGTAGATGTCTGAATCATAAGTTTAGTTTATATTATGATCAAATAGATTTGGAGGCGGTCTTATGCGTGGGTTTTGAGATGCTCTGTGTGTTGAAGCGCTTGGAGTTTGCCTTTCACGATTATGTTTTCTACTTGGTATCGCTTGATAGTATTATTTTTGGATTGATTTTAAAGTGCAGTTAGCGTATGTTTTCATCAAGTTTTATGCGTCTATATAATTTTAATATTTTTTACACCAGTGAATGTTGTTAAAGAGGCACAGATAAAAATCTGAAACATGTTCTGTATTTGGTGGGGAATGGGTGGGGAACATGTTCTCTTGCATTAGTTTTAGAAATTCATATATAATTTTGAATTTATTTCTACTACAGGGCGTTGCGTGTGATTGATGTTTACACACTCGTGTTTAATTGATGCAGTAGGTCTGCATTTTATTTATCATAAAACCACAGAATGAATGAGTTATTTTATATTAGTTTAGCTAATAGTAGTTTTTTTAAGTTGCCTGTAATTAATCATGTAGGGTTAGTTTAGATCGAGTAGGGTTTCCTGTAATTGTGTGAACGTGTTAAACCTGAATCTTTAAGCAGTTCTTTCCACGGTTTATTTTGTTTAGTTACTCGTCATCTATTGCTTTATGTATTGCAGCAATAATTAATGCGTGTCTTTTTGGGAATCATAGATAGTACTTTTTTCCTATCATACATGCATTGATTAGTACTTGATATCTTCCCCCTTTTCCTGAATCCACCTATTAAATAACAATAGGTGCTTCCAACCAAAATGTTGCAACCTTTTTCAAATCTGCCTAGTAAGAATCCTGTTAGTAGCCCTTTATTTAAGTAGCTTTTAGCTATTTGATGCTTAAAAACAAAAATCTAATAAACATTCTTTTTTTTTTTTTTGTTGCCTATTTTTAGTTAAATTTTTTCGCACTTTTGAAATGTTCTTCCTTTTGATTACAACGCTTTTGCATTTATTTAGCAGAGTTTAAACTATGATTTTTGTCTTATTGATCACTCTGTTTTACTGCGTTTGGTTTTATATTTTTTAATGAAGAGTAATATGTTATTTAGTGTTTTTTATATTTTGTAATGAAGAGTAGTATGCTATTTAGTGTTTTTTTAGGTTTTTGCAATATCCGAGGATCAATAAAATTTCGATGTAAATGTCTGAAGCATTTTTTTTAATAAATTTTATTTCTGTTATATCTCAAATGGTTTTTTGAGAAACTCTGTGTGGTTTTTGACATGTTCTATGTGCTACAGACAATCTACTATTTTATTTAAACTCAATTTTGTTAGAAATCAATTTCAAATGATTTTTCAGACGCCTCTATGGGTGGTTACAGGGATGTTCTATGTAATGCAGCCAATCTACCTTTTTTAAGAATATTGCTGGAGATCAGATAAAAACCTTGGTTTATGATATGCTTTGCTATCAAAGAAGTTTAACTAGTAAGCTAGAATATTTTATGATTTTCATTTGTATTAGGGTGGTTTGAAATGTTGTAGCATTCAATGGACATGTAGACCAATTGATTATTTTTCTTTGTTATCGCAAGTAAATATTTTGATTTTGTTACTAGTTGTAAGTACAACAAATTATTATTTTGTTATTCACTAAATCAATTAAATCATGGGAGCTTAAAATCATGTCGGAGTTGATCCTAGCGAAAACTTTGAAAAAATTTATCGGTTGGAAATTTAGTTACTTATTTTGATGTACTATTTTAATGTCATGTGCAATTGATAATTAATTCAAAATTCATTACCTAGAAAAAAGCTTGACAAGTTTTGTAAGTACGAATGTCATATAGGATTCATCTTTTTTTAGTATGTCATCTACAATTATGATTCATCCATCCTTATAAAGGTTATTACTATGTTTATGAGTTAATATCAACGTTGTGAGGTTAGATTGTAAATTTATTATGGAGGGAATTGAGTGTGACAATATATTTGATATTTACTTATGCATTTATGTTGTTTCACCAAATTAATTAATTCCAAACATTGTTCAACAAAAAACATTGCTTTAGCAAATAAATATGCAAGACAACTCACACTATTTCACCAAATATATTAATTGTGAATACTATTGCAACTATAAAAATCTAAAATCTAGCAACATGTAAACATTGGATCCGCCGGAATTTGACACTTTTCAGAGCATCTTCAAAGGAGAATGCCTACCGGTGAATTATGTTTATTTAATATGTTGTGTCATGTATATTAATTTATTACAATAGCAACTATCTATATATGAAAACAATACGTATGATTCATCTATGCACAATATTTTAGTATTGTGGAAAATTTAATTCCTAGTTTGCGATATTAAATAATTTTTGAAAGCATGATTCGTGGTGTCGTGGTTCTAATAATTATTAGCATGTGTAAACGTAAGGGTGATAGTAAATTTAATATTAATTGTGATTTTAAATAAGTTTTGAAAGCATGATTTGTGGTGTCTTGGTTCTAATAATTATTAGCATGCGTGAACGTAAGGGTGATAGTAATTTTAATATTAAATTTAATAATTATTAGTAAGTATTATGGGTTTGACCATTTTGAATTTACTCTCTATGAATATGTAAAAATGAGCTATTAAAATGTTATTGTGGAAAATTTGATTCCTAGTTTGTGATTTTAAATAAGTTTTGAAACCCGATTTGTGGTGTCGTGGTTCTAATAATTATTAGCATGTGTGAACGTAAGGGTGATAGTAATTTTAATATTAATTTTGATTTTAAATAAGTTTTGAAAGCATGATTTGTGATGTCCTGGTTCTAATAATTACGCTGAAGGCGTTTGCATAGGTAGAATGCCACCCTCCCTCTGACACAGACAACAACAACCAGGGACAAGATCATCTTTTTGGCAATGTACGGATGATCGCAAGCCATACGCTGTGGAGCCATACGCATGGTTTATTTGGTTTTCGCATGGAAAAGTTTGGTTGGCACGGGGGAAATATTTGGCCGAAAACAAAGAATCTCCCCAAAGATAGCGGTTTTTTTCGTTTTTAGTGATTTTTTCCATTTTTGGAGGCTTGGTGAAAAAAAATCATCAGTATAGAAAAACATTTGCCATTTTTGGAAAGGGTTTGGGAAGATGTAGTAGCAAAAATTTGCACGTGGCATAACTTTCATTATGTGACTCCGTTTTAAGTGCCATTTTCTCTAAAAGTGTATATTTTCTCGAGCTCTAAGCATTGATGGCCATTTTTTTCTTTTTTCATAAAATATGTTTTTGCACCTTTTTTGACGGTCCGGGAAGATGTAGCAGTAAAAACTTGCACGTGCCATAAATTTCATTCCGTGGCTCCATTTCAGGTGTTGTTTTCTCTAAAAGTGTATATTTTCTCGAGCTCTACGCATTGATGGCAATTTTTTTAACATAAAATCCATTTTTACACCTTTTTTGACCAAACAACTTCTTGTAATCTTCTGAAAGAATCATGAGCTTTGATCACTTGTAGACAGATTAGTAATTAAAAATACTGGATAGCTTTCCAAAACTCGACGAGTATTCTCCCGTACTCGGACTAATCGTCCCACCTACCAGCTTGGCCGCAACCTGCTTATTCAAATGTTGACTTCACATATCAACAAATGCGTAGGTTTTTTTGTTGCTATTTTAAGATTTTTTTTAATGTTTACACTCCAATTTGCGCATCCTCAGACACAAGACTGAAGGCTATCGCAAAGGTCCCAACAAAAAGAAAGCATTAATAGCAATGAAAGAAAATGCTGCAAATACACGGTTTTCACTGCAAATTTATGTTTTTTTAATGAAATTTGAGTATTTTTAAGTTCTCGAGTATTCTAAGTATTGGCGAGATTTATGCAATGAGACATTTGCACATGCGGAATACTCCACCCCATCCGACAACTAACGGGACACCATTTGAACAAGTCCTAGCGTATGCACTCAACATGAGGATAAATCTAAAATAATTATATAGCTTGGAAATCGTAAAATTTTATTATACCGAAAGGCATTTGCACACGTGGAATGCTCCGTCACTTCATTCTTGAATTGAATGACTTCTCCAGCGGTTGTAATGTCTTCTTACAGTTTTTTACTATTGATAGTCATACAGAGCCTACTTAATTTTAAGCGCCGATATCGGTGGGGATTATGTGAAGTCTAGAGCAACCCACTATGGGAGTCCAAAGCAGAATGTAGAGCGTGTGGATATGGTTCTTTTGGAAGAAATATTAATATTAATGTTGTCGGTGCCTCTCAGTACATATACAATAACGGTATCGGATGTGGTGCCTGCTACCAGGTTAGATGCATCGATGAGGAACTTTGCATACACGATGGAATAGGAATCATTGTGACTGACCTCGTTGAATGCAACCAAATGGATATAACTATGAGTTCCACTACCTTCTCTGACTTAGCCAAGCATAATAGAGCTAACCAGTTGATGCTACGCAGTGTGGTGGATATTTAGGATATCGTACGAGTTTGTAAGATGAATTTCCTAAAGTGAAATATTGCGGAGTGGAAAGAAAAAATGAAGCAGGAAAAAAAGCACAATGTATCGATCAAATTTGTAGACAACAAGCAAAGACATCGATGTGTTGGAGCCGTTCGAGGAAGCTAAATTTATCTGTCTTTTAACGGTATCGTGCTTGCTTTTTGGGCAAACCGTTTGTCTAGATGCTCATGTCGCCTTATAGTTAAACAAAATGCATTTCAACCAAATACAATGGTGAAGAGTTGGAAGTGTTGTTTATGGTTTAACGAATTAAAAGGACGGTAGCAACACGATACAAAAAAATGTTGAGCTAGTCAATCCAAGCTCCATGTGTCGATTGCTCTAGGAGCATTAATTCATGCGCTATTGTCTACCATCCGATGACAATTACGACCAAAGGCGTTAAGCCCTCCAAAGGTGGCTCTTGGGGTACGCTTCTTCCTGGTAGGTTACCATAGGGCTGGCTTCGAATGGGTAAAGGTTGCTAACATAATTCCTGCTAATTGGAAAGCAGGGGCGCTCTATGACACCCACATTCAGCTCCCACCATAATTCTTACTTATTCCTTCTCCCAACAATTAAAAAAATGACATATATCTGCTCGTCCCATACAATTACTCGAGCTTACAACTAAAAGCATGCTTGCAAAGTGCTAGAGGAAGTACACAGTGCATTCTCGTCTAGCACAACATACCTTTTCGCCTACAAATGCTTAACAACCTTGTGTTCAGTTAGTCTTGTGTAAAGTTTCAGATTGCTTCCCCAATTTCGATTTCCCCACCTTTACACGTCTCCGCCCTCATACCCCTTCTTCACCCATTTCCCTCTCGCATTGTTCTTTCCCTCCACTTTGACTTCCTCGCACGATAGCTTTCGGCGTTTCCATCGTACACTTTATGTTCTATCGTGTGTGGACGTTTATAATTTTCATGACAAGGTTACTACCTTGCTTTACAAAAATACAGGTCATGATTTCTACCAATTATCTCAGCCTGCATTTTTCTCTAAATTTAGGTCCTGATTTCTACCGATAGAGACGACTGTGCCCAAATTTCGCGAAATTAATTTGACAATTTTTTTTTGAAAAAATAGCTGCAGTGCCGTATTTAGTTTGACCGCTAGATAATATTGCAATTCCTGGAAGATATCATTGCAATTCTTTCTTTTCTTTTTTCTGTTTTTATTCCTGACGTATACATCCAAAAAGTGAATAGTTTTTTCTACGTTACTGAGCCACTAAAATAGTATGAAATAACAATTTGTATTGGCTCCTGCTAATCAGATACCTAACATAGAGCACAACAATATGGAATGCCACCACTTGACCTGCTTTGATGATAATAATTGATTCCTTATTATTCGAAATGAAAATACAAAATATTAAGTATTAATAAACACTTTCCCATTCATGTAGAAATATTTTTGAATGGTACCAAGAGCAAAGTCCATAGTGGATTAGGTATATTCATAAATGAAACAGCCAGCCCTACAAATTTTTATACAAAAGAAAACTACATAGTTGGTTTGGACATTATTGCATGGAAAATAGCTTATCCGTATTGAAAACCAATACAGTCAACACATAATTTCATCAAGAAGTCTATATCTCCTCCGAACTTTTCTATCATTGCAAATTAACTCACAAGCCTTGTTATTCAGCTTTTTGGGTATCTCTCTATTAATGTCAGCATAACAGTTTTTCATTTTTCTCTTCACTTCGCCATTACGGGTCATGCTCAAGCACTCTTCGGACCCAAAACAATTCCTCATTCCTTTCGAACAAACCCTGATAAGCTTACTATCGGAGCCTGCCTCCTCCTGAATATTGTAGCACCAGTCACATACTTCAGCTGATACATTCTCAAAATATCCTCTACTGCAATATCTGACAGAAAAAAGCACATGAAGATCAGTTGATGGCTAAGAGAATATACGCCATGAGATATATCCATCACACCCTTCATTTTTTCCCCATAAATTAGAATACAGTGGATGAAGCTTATCTCTAAAGAAGAATAGTGAAAAAAATAGGAATGGCGAGATGAATTGTTATCTTACTGATGCTGAAAACGCAATAGGCATTTAGTGCACTGGAACAAACTGCTCTGAAAGCCCACATCGCCACACATGCTGCACTCCATTGATTCCTGAAATTAGAGTT
Source organism: Taxus wallichiana var. yunnanensis (assembly GCA_018340775.1). NCBI lineage: Eukaryota > Viridiplantae > Streptophyta > Pinopsida > Cupressales > Taxaceae > Taxus > Taxus wallichiana. The sequence goes on along the minus strand of CM031241.1, from coordinate 578,105,162 downwards.
TGTAATATTACACCTAAAAATAGCGAGGAATACGAGAGTTAGCTCTTAAGACAAAGTCTAGCCTTCCATTTTGTGGAAAAAAATATTGACTAAATTTAATTGTTGGAAAATATTTATGGCGTAACTGTTTAAGAATGTTGGATGCGATTCTGCCAACTGTTTCATGCGGTGACAGAAATAGGCGAAATACGTGTTTGACCACTAAGATTTTGACAGTTTGTGTGTTTTTTCCTATATTATTATAATAGGCTTAACTCTTGACCATTAAGATTTTGACAGTTTGTGTGTTTTTTACGTTTGGGAGATAACAATATTTTGGCCTGTTTTTTTTCCGTATTTTCCGTTCTATATATGAACATTCAAAGCCATCAAAATCGCTTCATGGAGGCTTACAAATCTAATAAGCGGTTTAACATGCTCCTCCATTAACCTTTCTAAAGTAGAGCGAAAAGTTTGCCCAAAAAAAAAATGTCTAGAATATATTTAAATAATTTTTTAAACGATCTATAGGTTGAGACTCTTGGAGTTGTCTTTAAAAAAATTGTACAAACAAAATTGTCTAGAATATATTTATGCCAAAAGGTGTTGTTTGAATTAGAATTAGAGGATGCTACCATCGACATGTTATATTAAGAACATATTAGACGACCTCTATTTATTCTCTTGGCCTTAATCACACCACCTCTATTTATCCTCTCCAACCATGACTGAAGGTGATGGGTGTGGAATATGTGGTTTGCATGGCAAGGCACCAACCTTGCTACTTCTTTCGGTGAAAATGGTCAAGCATACTAGATATTGAGACTTTGCATTGACATTATTAGATGAATTTTTTTGTGGTAAGTAAAGCACCTTAACAACCTCTATGTCAATGGGAAACAATGATGTTTAAGGTGTATCTATCAAATGGTCACATAACAAGAGAGCGCATCGTGTGTAACTAAAAATTCTATATATTCTTCAATCATGGTTTATGTGTCTTCATCACATAATACATCCAATTGGTCTAGAAGATGATGACTAAGATCATCAAGTTTTTTAGAGGACATTGAATTCACTCTCTTGTCATCATAATAGTATGTCCATAATATTCATTTCTACCTCTTCGGATGTGGCTTTGTCCTCAGAAAAACATAAATCACACTTGTTGCAACTAAGTGGTTGTTTTATCCTCCTCAAAACACACACACACGCACACGCGCACGCGCACGCGCACGCGCGCACGCGCAGACGTACACACACACACAGTAGCTACCCAATAAAATTCACACATGAACAACACAGTAAAAGACAGGATAATTTTTTTTTGACTTGCTTCCACACATAACACGACACAACATGTCGTCACAAAGTTACAACCAACTTTGGGAACCACTTGTTACGGGGATGACCACAAGGTTAGCACGGAAACGTTCACACCCAAAAGGATAATACACTTTTTCTTTTTGACAAGACAACATAGAAGTCCAATCACAAAACACACTTACAGTTAGGGCCAACCACAATGAGATATTCTTGAGGGTTATTTATTTTAAAAAGACATCTTGCAATTCTTAGCTTACGTTTTCAAGGAGGCTCAAGATATGATTCATACAATTTATCTTACCAAGCTAAGTTTATTCTTTTTACACTGAGTAATCATCTTTAAATCTTCTCTATTATGACATTTATTTGTTTAAATCAATTATTTAGAGAAAGGGTAATTTAATTCCACAAGGCCATCTTTTTACACTTACGCTACTAGAACTTGTTCATGCCCATATGACAACATGGGTTCGCTTTCAACATACTTAAGAGAAAATTTACCAAGCACCTTGGGAAAAGGTTAAAGGGAGAAGGTTGAGTTGAAATCATCTTTAAGACCTCATTTGTTATTACCAAGATTTAATTGAAACTTGAAAACTTAACCAGAATTATTAAAGATTTTACTTAGGCTTTACTAAATGAGTTTTATAAAAATAAAACAATTTACCATCCAATGGCTAAGAGATAGATTGCGTGGTTTTTAAAGTGTTATCTCCTGCTTATTAAATCTTATTATCTTCCAGAACTAACCACAGATTTCCTTTAAGTTCGTTTAAGAATTTCACCATGAAAGGGATAGTGTTCACTAGTGTAGCTAGGGATATCAAGTTATATAATGTTACTTAACAAAGGATAGTTTCATCTTTGATCACTTATGGAATTACATGCTCTCAAGTTGGTCACCTCTACACTAATTTATTTGCAATATAAATTTTAGTTTAACTTCTATAAGTATTAAACAACCCATTTTATTTTACTTATAACACACTATTACTAAGTCTTAGAAAGATTTAACTCAACATTTAATCGTAGGGGTAAAGTTTAACAATATTCATTTACCAAAACGAAAAGGGTTACATCAACTCTTAGAATACCGATAATCCATTAAGGTCACTCAACAAGCGGTAATCCAACTTTGTTATATTTTCCAAGATAGACAGAAAATTCAAGGTTCCAAAGTTAAGACGACATAATCCACGATACAATATACTAAGACATTGATCATCTTCTAAATTTTCCACTAGATGTTATCAATAGTTGAACAATATAAAAAGGATTCATGCAAAAGAACTTCTCAACTGAGGTTGATGTAAAAATCTACAAGTCTATCCCTCATCTACTCGCAAAATCCATCTCTGCACAAATTTTTCTACAAGAGTCGGTTCGAGAATTGAGCAAGATAAGGCTACACAAAACCACCATAATCAAGTTATCTAACAATACCACAAAAGGAAGCACTTTATTAAAAGAATAGGGTCAAACCTCTAAAAACTATCAACGCATCAAGTTATAATAAAGTCTCCATCATGCCAATCAAAGAAGGAGAAGACCTTGTACTTCAGTTAGGAGTAAAAGCAACGAAAGTATAGCAATCGTATGAGAATGGCCCTTGGCCCTATAAGGAGAAATAAACAATCTAGCAAAAACAGAATTCCCATCAAGTAAGTAATTAAATAATAATTACAAGATTGAGATTTGGTATATAGACCAACCATATAGAAATTTATCAAGGTACCAAACGCATAGGCTAAAATAATATATTTCGACAAGAACAAGAGTTGATCGGCCCAAGAAAGGGGAACCACGGGTTTCAAAAATTAACACAAAAAGCCATGTATAATCGAGTTTCAAACCAGAAATCAAAATAGAGTATACACACAACATAAGTTTCGAAGCGAAGGCAAAGTATACTAGTTTTGACCATTAACTACAAAGATTTTCCAATCATTCAAGAAGGGCCAATGTCTTACAGGCTAGTAGCAAACACGTAAGAGAAGAAAGGAGTTCCGTCAAACAAGAAAATACAATAATGTCATCAACAATTTTATAACACTAAAGATTTGCAAACCTCCACAACAATTCTAATGTTTGGTTAATTTAAAATAAATTACCTATTTCCCAAAACAACAATATTTTAAGGCAACCCTTGGTAACACAGTCCACCGTCACACATAGATAGAAACATAATCTCTAAGTGACATTATCAAAACAAGACCTTCCACTATGAATCCATAAGACTATCAAATGAAAGATGAGTTTTCCCGAAGATTGATCACATTTAAGGAAATTTCCATCACAAAATATTAAGGTAATTACGTGCATAAAAACCGACCAATATTAATTAATAGCGTTAACATTACAAAGGAGAAATAATGCAAGTTAGGAAAAATAGAAGAGCACCATCAACAATAATTCTGAGAGGCGGATTAGACCAAAACTGTTCTAGTGTCAACGAGGTACTGGATTCGCACAATGAAACCTCGAGCTTAGTTGATCTGAAAAGCTAGTTATGGTTCAAGTTGATAGGGATGGTCAAGGTACTTCTTGAGGATGGCCTTAAAAGCCTAGAAACAAGATGAAAGATAATATAAGAGTCTAAACACGCGAGACGGAAAACACATTGCACACAAACCTTTTCATTCTACTAGTTTTAATACCAAAATCTAAGTGGCTAGCTCACGCATTGCTCACACTAATCCTACAACCTTTCTTTCTCGATGCCAAAAGGTTATCAAAGGGACTTATGAAGGAGCTAACAAAAAACGCGTCAAAGAAAAACATGGGTGCTAGGGAGGGGCTTCATAGTTATCGTAAACTTACTTCCATGATATCGAAAATACTAGTTTGATCAACATAATAACTTGTAACTCAATCACAGAGAAGAATAAATACATAAACAAACAGAGACGAAGGTCTATCACTTGAGCAAGAGAAACATAACACCCAGAGGAGAGGGCACACACATCCTTTTGACCAACATACTGACAACGATAAAAGCTAAAACAAGAAGAAACAAGTAGAAAGGGAAATCTCCCATCATGACATCCAACTGACAAATCAATGCAAGGAAAAAGTGGTTCGATTTCACAATAATTTTAAATAAAATAACAGTAGAAAAGTGTAGAAATATCTTGCCTTTTTCTCTAGATTCAACATCGCCCTCCTGCCTCTTCCATTGCTTTGGACGCCCTCCCGAAATCCCACACCCAACAAAACATGCCAGACTGTAGAGGAAGCCAGTGGAAGCTGGAAACGTGGGAGGAGAAGAGGCATCCATCGCCCAAGTCACAGAGGAGAAGAAAATGAAAGGAAGAGGGTTCGTTGCAGGAAATAGGAACAAAACTGAGCAGAGGGAAATAGAACAGCACCCAAACATGCTTCCCTCCTTCCAAGGGCCAGCAGTGCAAGAAAAATGCCCTGACAGAAAGGATTTCTCTGGCCTCTCTGCCAATGCAACCAGGTCAAAAGACAGACTGGAATAGGTGCGGACATCCATCCACGCGTGCAGGGTAAGAAGAGGAGGATTTCCAATAAGAAAAAAAAAAACCAACAAGAGCCGGATCTAAACAGCTGCCACGTTTTCCAGCAGGTTCAATAATTGCAAAGTAAATTGTGCTTTCATGAATATTCTGATATGAAACAGATCCACGTCTATGAGATTCTCTTCCATGAGTTACATCATAAAACAAGTAAGGTCTCAATAGAGAATCTTTGCAATAAACTTCATCAGGTCTCCTGGTAACACTCTCATTGTCACATAGTCGATTTTGATAAAAATATCTTGAAGGAGAAACCCGAATTTGAGGATGCATTTGATACTGAAGAGATAACAACATAGTTGGACAACTTGCTTGTTGGAAGCACTAAAAAGGCTTCTGCCATACTTGACATGCTGCGCTTTGGCTAATCAGCACATTGCAGATCTGTTGCTGGATTCCCGAATAGAACACACCTTGCAGCACCCAAGAAAGTGGAGGTAACACGCCTACTAAGCTAGCTGGTAGCTGTGCATGGCCAGCAAAAGGAAACAGCGCTCCTTTTTCACCCAAAACGCCTCAGGAAACAACAAATAAAAACCACGTCCATACTTTTGTGTTAACAGGCCCTCATCCACGGGCCAGAGTAGAAGAAAAAAAGGCATGTGAGATGGAAAGATTGGATTCACGTTGTACAGGAAAGGGGGAAATACACAAGGCAAGAGACAGGAAAAACCACGTATCTCCAGTGGTTTCCATGCCCCCTCTTCAACAGGGACAGTCTGCAAGATCCGATACAAACCAGTCCACGTGACTACACAAACAATTAAAAACTCCATCCATTCTCCCCACGCGGCTAGGGCAGGAAGAAGGAAGGCATCCAAGATCTGTGCACCAAAAGATAAGGCGTGAGGAGGTTTCATTGCGGCCAGGAGAAAACAACACACACACGCAGCAAGGAGAAGAAATCAGAGTAGAAAGAATAAATCCAACCCAACCAGGTATGCGGCGAGCAGGTAAGAAGGAGTACAAAAATTCCTGCGCAATCACCAACCATCCACGCAGCTAACAACAAGAAAATCTGGGAAAGATTTGCTAAAACAACTAAAATTAAAGTATGCGGCCCACTACCAAAAAGGGAAGAGATATTTCTTACCCACAGCACGTGGGATAAACCAAGCAGAAATGAAATAATTAAAGAAGTAGGTGGCCTTCATTCCCACAAAACGTGCCCAACACTCATCCACCCATACGCATTGAATAAAAGAATCAAAAAGAGATCAAGGTGAAGAAAATCAGGACTCCACCGACTCCCATCTCCCTCACGCAAGGTAGAAACATAATGGCCATTATGGTGCAGGGTAGGTGGTTGGGAGGAGTCCAAATGCCATTTAAAAACCCCCAACAAAATCCTCCCCCTCCAATCTCACGCAAACATCATAGCTTAGATTTGAAGAAGTTAGTTTAGGAGGAAGACGAACCTCCCTTTATTTCTATTATTTATTTATTTTATTTTATTTTCTAACACAAAAAGGTTCCACAGCTAGGTATCTTTTAATAATTACATCTAAAAGTAACTTGTAAATATTTTAATATTCCAATAGAACTCTTTTTAACAAACGACATTAAGCATTCTATAGATCGAAGGCACGACAGACGAAAGAAGAAGAAAGGGTGCTAAAAAAATTACTTCGCAAACAGGGTAAAAGTCACCTAACGATAGAAAAGGGAGCTCAATTCAGCATTCAATGACACGCAATAGGACAAGGACGTAACAGCGAAAGTTGATGCCGAACAGGGCATTACATTCTCCTCCCCTTAAGAAAGTATCGTCCTCGATGCGACATTGTCTGAGGAAAGGAAATAAGGAATGGTTCGCAACCAAGAACAAGTAAAGGAGAAAGTACACCCTATGGTTTAAAATTTTAGTTGATTAAAGCACGGTCACAAAGTAGCCTTAGGAACATTTGGTAGAAATTTTAACTTTCAAGGTTCTGTGAAGATTGGCAGTTCCCTCTTGTTTGTTTTTTTTATTTTCATTAGTTCCTTTCCATTAGCATTATTCTTAGCTTAATTTCTTTTAAAATTTCATCATTGAAGAGTTTTGATTTATTCCTTATTGTGGGTGCCCAACATGAACTGCTAACACAACACCCTATCAGGTTCAAAAGACACTACAGATTCACAAGCACACAAGTATATACTTCATGATTGTATTACACCACAAAAGGTTACTCAAATACGGAATGGAATAGGCACACTCCACATAACATAGTACTCGACACACATCAATGACTGACATACCAAATACTCAAACAAAAGAGTACTACAATCCACCAGACATTTCCTCAATTCCATGTATGAGGATTTTCCATGACTCATAAAAACTACATGTACATAAGGTCCACAAGGGCATCAATGACATAACCTTTGCAAGGGGTACTACCACTTATGTACAAATTCTTGTTATCCAATTTTTCCCCTTAGGAAAAATCAAACAAACATGACCCCACACAGATAAAATAGTAAGATCGATTACGCGCGGAGCTCACATTTCCGGCTCGAGCTGCGAGTTGAAAATGGCCGAGTAGATTGCAAAAAGATCTTAGGAGTTAGAGTTGGTTTTGGTTATGAAGGAGCTATGGAGTCTGAAAATCAAACTTCGAAGGTGTGGTCGTTCGGAGGTAGGCCGATGTGAAATTCAGGGACTCGGTGGAAGGAAGCATGAAAAAGGAGCAGAAAGGTCTGAAACCCGAAGTTTGAAATTTAGACTTAAGGCTTTTAGAATTTTAGAGGTTTCATGTGCCGGGGAAAATCGAACCCTCAAAACCTGAAACCTGAAGTCCCAAATCCCCAAAACCCAAAGTCCTGAATCCTGAAACCCAAAGTCCCAAATCCCTTAAACTTGAAGTCCCAAATCCTGGAAACCTGAAGTCCCGAACCCACGAAATCCTGAAACCGGAACCCCCAAAAAGACAAAGTTCTGAAACCCGAAGCTCGAATTTCAGACTTCGGGGTTTCATAATTTTTGAACTTTTGGCTCGAAGGATGAACAATGTCATGTGACATGATTTTAGAGTCCGAACTCCAAAGTCTGAAATTTGAACTTTGAAGGTTTGGCATTTCAAAACTCTCAAGCCAACTTGAGCGATGAACAATAAATGACGACAATCTTCGAAGTGTAAACTCTTGAAGCTTTGAATCCCAAAAGTCTGAAATTTCAAATTTCAAAGGTTGCGATGCATTGTCAAAGTCTGAAAAGGGGCAGATTAACCAGTGGCATTTATTGCAGAATGGCACACTCCTCTTCAAATGGCCATAACTTTTGACTAGGAGCTTAGATTTTCACAAAATAAGACTTTTTGGAAAGCTCTTAGTGTCCTCTACACAACTACGATTGGTTTTCTTATTTTTAGTGTGACTAAGCATTTCAAAATGAGGAAATATAGTCTATCATTTTAGAGGGTGTTTCCAAATTTCTCACCTACCCAAATGATGAATGTATGGGCTTCCTTTCTTCTCCAACAAGGAAAAGTACATGGAGGTATGGGTTTTACAATGGCACCCATCATTGTTGCAGGTGATTTTAATACATTTTTGGGTGGTTGAAGCAAGATTTTGAATTCCTCTCTCTCCCTTCTCTCATTCTTCCTATATATTGTAAGGAGGGGCTCATTTCAAAAGGTTGGATAATCTTGCTTTACTGAGACTCCCTTATTATCTTGTCTGTAAGTGAATTTATGGAGTCCAAACCTCCCACTCAAGCTATAATGAAAATTAGTGCCTCTTGGCCATTGTAATTCACTCTATCAAATCATGGAGCAATAATATAAGTCTGTGGATGAAGTTCAACCCTCTCTTGTGTTCATTGCATTCTCCTATTCTCTTATTGAATTTTTTTGTTAACTTTGCATGTTAAATTGTGTTGCATATATAATGGTTTTTGTTTAATGGTGAATGAATTCAAAATAATTGGTTGACTTGCGGTATGTATTCATCCCCTTAAAAATTATTGGTTGTCATCTCCATGCAAAGAAGGTGTTCAACAATCCTTTTTGTCCATCACCTCATGTAGATTAGGTTTAATTTCTTTCAATCTTTCTAACCCTTTCTCCTTCGCAAGTTAGAGTAGATTTTATGATAGATCCTATACAATTGGAATGTGTGTATCAGAATAGAGAAATAGGAACTGACCTTCATCTAGAGATCTTTCTCCATTGTAAAGTCCCACACTTTAGGAAAATCTCCATGTTATGCAATCACACCGACAGCTTTCAATCTATCGAGTTGCAACAATCGGGGTGTTGTAATTACGCATCAATAATCCCCCCTTTCTCCTATGTCGTTACAGCCATCACAATCTCATTTAAGCTCTTCCAAATGAAAAAGAGTGTTGACCATCGAATAGGAGGATAAATGAGGTGAAAAAAGTGTTATTGTAGAATTTTTACATCTAACCCCCTTTGTTTCAATGTTCATGTTTGTATGATATCATAGGATTCCCTATTACGGAATGGTTTCTCTGACATCTTCCATCTTGTTCATGTGCTTATAAAAGGTAATGAAAAAATATTCATTTTGTGTGGTTGGAATCACAACCTTTTCTCGCATAGCTGATCCTATCTTTGGACATACAATTGAGAGTTTGTATCAAACAACAACAAATGCAAATGTACATGTATAGAAAATATTTCGACGAAGGTGATGAGTTCATCAAAGTATACACGTATGATATCAATAATCTTCTCGTGGATCACAACTCTCCTTGAGTGAACTCTCACCTTGCTATTAGTTATTGAATACCATGCCACTTTTCCTAGAACCATAGAAGAAACTCCTTGACCGACAAGTATGTATATGGATGCCCATCAATGTTCTTATATAATTATTACAGTAAGTGCTAAAATTCTTGCTCACACTCTTGAAATACATATCATTTTTTTCCCTTTACTCTTCATAATGATTTGAAGAGTGCTCTTTCCTTGTTGCTTATTTTTGATTCATTATTCTTGTTTCTTGAAATTGTGTAACTTTGTACAACATTATTTCTTCTTAATTTATTTTGATGCTCAGTGATGAATTACTTCTTTCAACACATAGCCACACACAATCGTTACTCATTCCATGACATGAGCATGGTTAGAATTTCCAAAACTTACGTGTTGCACGTGACCTTTCCCTTATATTGTTGTTATTGCTACTCTTTTCTTATTTTTAGTGATTCTTTGATTACGACCTCTTTTATTATCTTTTAGGTCTCTATCATGTGTGGACGTTTATAATTTTCATGACAAGGTTACTACCTTGCTTTACAAAAATACTGGTCATGATTTCTACCAATTATCTCAGCCTGCATTTTTATCTCAATTTAGGTCCTGATTTCTACCAATAGAGACGACTGTGCCCAAATTCATGGAAGATATCATTGCAATTCTTTCTTTTCTTTTCTCTGTTTTTATTCCTGACGTATACATCCAAAAAGTGAAGACTTTTTTCTACATTACTGAGCCACTAAAATAGTATGAAATAACAATTTGTATTGGCTCCTGCTAATCAGATACCTAACATGGAGCACGACAATATGGAATGCCACCACTTGACCTGCTTTGATGATAATCATTGATTCCTTATTATTCGAAATGAAACTAAAAATTATTAAGTATTAAAAACACTTTCCCATTCATGTAGAAATATTTTTTAATAGTCCCAAGAGCCAAGTCCAAAGTGGATTCGGTATATTCATAAATGAAACAACCAGCCCTACAAGATTTATATACAAAAGAAAACTACATAGTTGGTTTATTGCATGGAAAATAGCTTATCTGCATTGAAAACCATTACAGTCAACACATAATTTCATCAAGAAGTCTATATCTCCTCCTAACTTTTCTATCATTGCAAATTAACTCTCAAGCCTTGTTATTCAGCTTTTGGATATCTCTCTATCAATGTCAGCATAACAGTTTTTAGTTTCTCTTCACTTCGCCATTATGAGTCATGCTCAAGCACTCTTCCGACCCAGAACCATTCCTCATTCCTTTCGAACAAACCCTGATAAGCTTACTATCGGAGCCTGCGTCCTCCTGATACACAAATCTCAGCTGATACATTCTCAAAATATGCTCTGCTGCAGTATCTGAGAGAAAAAATCACATGATGATCAGTTGATGGCTAAGAGAATATACGCCATGAGATATATCCATCACACCCTTCATTTTTTCCCAATAAATTAGAATACAGTGGATAAAGCTTATCTTTAGAAAAGAATAGAGAAAAAAATAGCAATGGCGAGATGATTTGTTATCTTACTGGTGCTGAAAACGCAATAGGCATTTAGTGCACTGGAACAAACTGCTCTGAAAGCCCACATCCCCACACATGCTGCACTCCATTGATTCCTGAAATTAGAGTTTGTAATATTACACCTAAAAATAGCGAGGAATACGAGAGTTAGCTCTTAAGACAAAGTCTAGCCTTCCATTATATGGACAAAATATTGTCTAAATTGAATTGTTGGCAAATATTTATGTGTTTTTTAGAATGTTGAATGCGATTCTGTGAACTGTTTCATGCGGGGACGGAAATAGGATAAATACGTGTTTCACACACGTTGCGGACACTTTGCCTACATTATTGTAATAGGCTTGTCTCTTGACCATTAAGATTTTGACAATTTGTGTGTTTCTTCCGTTTGGGAGAGAGATAACCATACTCTGGCTTTTTTTCCGTATTTTCTGTAAAATATATGAACATTCAAAGCCATCAAAATCGGTTCATGGAGGCTTACAAATCTAATAAGTGGTTTAACACGTTCCTCCATTAACCATTCTAATGTACAGCGAAAAGTTTGCCCAAAAAAAAATTGTCTAGAATATATTTAAATAATATTTGAACAATTTATAGGTTGAGACCCTCGGAGTTGTCTTAAACAAAAATGCACAAACAAAACTGTCTAGAATATATTTATGCCAAAGGTGTTGTTTCAATTAGAATTAGAGGGGGCTACCATCGACATGTTATATTAACAACATATTAGACGACCTCTATTTATTCTCTTGGCCTTAATCACACCACCTCTATTTATCCTCTCCAACCATGATCAAGGTGATGGGCGTGGAATATGTGGTTTGCATGGCAAGGCATCAACCTTGCTACTTCTGCCGCTTGAATTAGATGAAATTTTTATGGTAAGTAACACCTTAACCACCTCTATGTCAATGGGAAACAATGATGTTTAAGGTGTATCTCAAAATGGTCACGTAACAAGAGACCATACCCTACGTAACTAAAAATTCTATATATTCTTCAATCATGGTTTCAGTGTCTTCATCACAAAATACGTCCAATTGGTCTAGAAGATGATGACTAAGCTCGTCAAGTTTTTAGAGGACATTGAATTCACTCTCTTATCATCATAATGGTATGTCCATAATCCTCATTTCTACCTCTTCGGATGTGGCTTTTGTCCTCAACAAAACATAAATCACACTTGTTTAACTAAATGGTTGTTTTATCCTCTTCAAAACACACACACACACACACACACACACACACACACACACACACACACGGATAGAGACCATCCCACTCTCTATCCATATATATATATTCACTTATTTCTTTCCATAGACTAGTGACCTCTTTATCATTATTAGTTGATGAAGAATACGTCCAATTGGTCTAGAAGATGATGACTAAGCTCGTCAAGTTTTTAGAGGAAATTAAATTCACTCTCTTATCATCGTAATGGTATGTACATAATCCTCATTTCTACCTCTTCAAATATGGCTTTTGTCCTCAACAAAACATAAATCACACTTGTTGCAACTAAATGGTTGTTTTATCCTCTTCAAAGCACATACATAGGTACTCTTCATCGATAGTAAAATGAGTCAACCTTTATTTTCCATGTACTTGGATAATTACATGCATTACTTTGGGCCATTTAAATAATTTTTTACACTGAAAGATATTGTTCCAAATTAGAATACGATGATGCTACCACTGACATGATGTATCAAATACATATGCGAAAACCTCTTTTTATTCTCTCAACCTTAATGAACCACCAATATGAGTCAACCATAACAAGAGAGAATCTGTTAAATGTGTATCTGAATGAATGAGCTTAATATAACATATGTGAACATGTCTATATCCAATCAATTTCATTGCGAACCTTTGCAAGGGGTACTACCACTTCTGTAAAAATTCACGTTATCTAATTTTTCCCCTCCAGAAAAATCAAACAAATATGACCCCACACAAATAAAATGACAGGATCGATTTGGCCGTGGCAGCTCACATTTCAGGCTTGACCCAAGCAAGTTGAAGTGGGCCGAGCACATTGCAAAAGAGCTTGGGAGTTTGAGTTGGTTTGGATTATGAAGGAGCTATGGAGTCTGAAATTTGGACTTCGGAGGTGTGGTCGGTCGGAGGTAGGCTAGAGAAAAATTTGGGGACTCAAAGGAAAGAAGTGTTAAACAAGAGCGAAAGTTACGAACCCCGAAGTCTAAAATTTGAACTTCGGGCTTTCGGGATTTCAGAGGTTTCATGTAACCGGTAGAAAATCAAAATCCCCAAAACCCGAAGTCTTGAATCCCCAAAACTCGAACCCCAAAAATAGAAAGGTCAGAAACCCGAAGTCCGAATTTAGGACTTCGAGGTTTCAAAATTTCGAAACTTTTGGCTCGAAGGATGAACAATGTCATGTGACATGATTTCGGAGTCTGAACTTCGAAGTCCAAATTTTAGACATCGGAGGTTTGAAATTTTGGAACTCTCAATCCAACTTGAGTGATGAAGAGTAACGGAAATCTCCAAAGCACAAACTCTTGAAGCTCTAAATCCCGAAAGTCTGAAATTTCAGATTTCAAAGGTTGTGATGCATTTTCAGAGTCCAAAAAGAGGTAGATTAACCACTAGAATTTATTGCAAAATGGAGCCTTCATCTTTAGATGGCTATAATGTTTGACTGGGAACTCAGATTTTCACAAAATAGGAATTTTTGGAAATACATTCCGCCATTTTAGAGGGTGTTTCCAAATTTCTCACCTACCCAAATGATGAAGGTATGGGTTTCCTTTCTTCTCCAACAAGGAAAAGTACATGGAGGTATGGGTTTTACAATGGCACCCATCATTATTGCAGGTGATTTTAATGCATTTTTGGGTGGTTGAAGCAAGATTTCAAATTCCTCTCTCTCCCTTCTCTCATTCTTCCTATATATTGTAAGGAGTGGCTCATTTCAAAAGGTTAGATGAGCATGCTTTGCACACTTCCTTCTTCTCTTGTCTGTAAGTGAATTTATGGAGTTCAAACCTCCCATTCAAGATATAATGCAAATTAGTGCTTCTTGGCCATTGTAATGCACTATATCGAATCTGTTGAGAAATAATATAAGTATGTGGATGAAGTTCAACCCTCTCTTGTGTTCATTGCATTATCCTGATCTCTCATTCTAATTTTGGTTGACTGTGCATGTTAAATTGTGTTGCATATTTAATGGTATGTGCTTAATGGTGAATGAATTCATTTGTGGTGTGTATTCATCCCCTGCATAGTAGGTGTTCAACATTCCTTTTGGTGCATCACCTCCTATAGATTAGGTTTAATTTCTTGCAATCGTTTCAATCATTTCTCCTTGGCAAGTTAGAGTAGATTTGAGGATAGATGCTATACAATTTGAATGTTTGTATCAGAATAGAGGATTAGGAAACAACCTTCATCTAGAGAGCTTTCCTGATTGCAAAGTCCCACACTTTGGGAAAAGCTCCATGTTATGCAATCACACTGACAGTTTCAATCTATCGAGTTGCAAAAATCAAGGGTGTTGTGATTACACATCAACAATTCCCCATTTTTCCTATGTCGTTACAGCCATCACAATCTCATTTAAGCTCTTCCAAATGAAAAAGAGTGTTGACCATCAAATAGGAGGATAAATTATGGGAAAATAGTATTATTGTAGAATTTTTACATCTAACCCCCTTTGTTGCAATGTTAACGCTTGTAGGATACCATAGGATTCTCTATTTGGGAATGGTTTCTCCAACATCTTCTATATTGTTCATGTGCTTATAAAAGTAATGAAAAATATTCATTTTGTGTGTGGCTAGAATGACAACCTTTTCTACATAGCTGATCCTATCTTTGGACATACAATTGAGAGTTTGTATGAAACAACAACAAATTCAAATATACATGTATAGAAAATATTTAGACAGAGGTGATGAGTTCATCAAACTATATATATATGAGATCAATATTCTTCTCATGAATCATAACTCTCCTTGAGTGATCTCTCACCTTGCTATTAGTGACTTGAATGCCATGCCACTTTTTCTAGAACCATATAAGAAACTCCTTAGCTGACTAGTATGTCTATGGATGCCCATTAATGTTATTATATAATTATTACATTAAGTGCTACAATTCTTGCTCACAATCTTGGAATACATATCATTTGTTTTCCTTTCTGTTCATAATGATTTGAAGAGTGCTCGTTCCTTTTTGCTTATTTTTGATTCATTATTCTTGTCTCTTGAAATTGTGTAACTTTGTACAACATTCTTTCTTCTTAATTTATTTTGATGCTCGGTGATGAATTTCTTCTTTCAACACACGGCCACACACAATGGTTACTCATTCCATGACATGAGCGTGGATAGAATTTCCAACACTTATGTGTTGCACGCAAATTTTTCCTTATATTTGTTTTATTGCTACACTTTTCTTATTTTTTTAGTAATTCTTTGATTATGACCTCCTTTATTATTTTTTAGGTTGTCTATCTTGTATGGACCTTTATAATTTTCATGCATGACATCAGCCATGCTCTTTACCTCCTATTATTTGCATGCTTCTTCTAATTCAAAATGGAAGTTGACTATTTAGAAAGACTAATAGTTGTTTTTCTTTCTCTTGTATAATATTTTTAGTTGATGGCTCCTTACGTCGATTTCTCCTCCTATCCAAAATTTTCTTCACCAAGCACTTAGTAGAAAAGTTGAGAAATTTTCCATGCAAATATTTTTTCTTTTGCTAATAACTTTTTTTTCTTTCTCTTGTATTGTTAGGGCCTTGTTGGGTGTAGAGACTTTATTCGTTATTTTGAATTGATGATTTAAATCAATATTTTATATAACTTCCATTTAGAACAAAGGTACCATGCAAATCAGATTCACCAATGTATTTCTTTTCCTCTTCACGGAGAATAATATCTAATTTTTATTATCACATTTCAATTTGATTAACACCATTCTATTACATCTTAATTACCAAATGTCTAAATTGTTTATTTATTTTGAATTATTCCTTATTCTTATAGTTGACATTGCTTCTTGAGTTTGGATTTTTGAAGCATGTTTTATATCTTGGTTATTAGTAAACCAAAAATCTTAATATTCTATCTTCTAATAACATGTTCCTCAAATCTTTGTCTTTTTTTCCTTCACCCAATTATTGAAAGAAACAATTTGGTAATGTAATCTAACAAGCATATATGCATATGAAACAATTTTATCTTTTTTTTTTGTTTGTTTTTTTTCTTTAACTCTAATTGAATGAATAATTGTTAGAGTGGGGTTTCCTTTATTTTGTAGGGGTTTCCTTGTATTTTTATGGATATTAGGCTTATTGCATACACATGTTTGTGTTTCAAAGGATTTTATACAATTATGATCAAAACATCTATGGCTATGCGATGAATAGAGGATTGAAGTTACTAACATAAATATCTTAAATCGCTTTGTACTTATTATATCAAATCATGCACCATTTACAAGGTATAATCATTTCATTTTGGAGGTTTCTCTCATTTTGTTTGTTCTCCTTTTCAATTATTTTTTTATTTTGGTTAATGATTGATAAAGTTATTTCCTTTTTTATATTCCTCCATTATACCAATAGAACCAATAAGAGGTGTATTCCTCAACTTACGATTCATCAATGTATTAGTTGCATATACTACATTTTAAGGATTTTTACGAACCATATATAGTGGGATTGTACAATAATTCTCTATAATGTTTTTATGGAAACTTTTCAATACTATTGAATTGGCATTTTTGATGGTGTTATTCATTGTATCTTAGTATAAATCAAGATAATGGATTGCTAATGGATTCTTGAGAGGGAAGCATATTTTCAAAATGGTGTTGGGTGGGAGGTTGGAATGGATCCTGGGTGTGAGGAGTTTATTCTTCCTTTAGAGCAAGAGGTTAACAACACTCTCTTACAACACAAGAAGAGCACCTGAAAGGTAGAAATTGTGGTGAATGGAACCCCTTCACGAGAAGACAGAGTGAGGTGTTACAAAGACCATGTTGTATCTTCTATTTCTCTGTCTTGTGTGGATGGATTTCCTCATTTTTAAGTACTAGATATGGTCCTGAAAAAGGCAACCAAAAGGTATGGGATAGGTCTATTTGGATTTTTTTCTAGTTTACGACCATAAATAGACCACGTCAAGGATTGGGCTAAGGTAAAATGGAGGATTAAGGGTTATCTAGAAGTTATTTCACTACAAAATGATGCTTTTCTATTTATTTTTGGATTAGATCTGGATCTTCTTAAAGTTTAATAGGTGGTTCATGGTTTTTTCATAAAACCATCATCGAGTCTCTTGTTGGAAGCTAGGGGCCTCTATGGATTCTCTAGTTCCTTGTTGGCCAGTTTAGGTATGTTTCCTTACCCTTTCCATTGATTTTTTGGATAAAGAGGTTCTTATTGGGATTTCTAAATCATGTGGCAATTTTATTTTATTTGATGTTACTACTCTCGCTAGAATCGTAATGGTTTTTCTAGGTTATCTGCTAGTGTGTGTTAAGGAAAATCTCTCATGTAATCCAACTGTTTAATCTGTTGATCTCGCTTGCACTAGACACCATAATATTGTTTACAAAGGTTTCTCTATTTTTTTCTAAATTTTGCTTGGCTAGTCATGGATCGGATGCTTTGCAAGGCCCCTCATTTGAAGTGGTGATTAAAGTCAACCCGGATGAACCCATTATTGGGAAGAGGGAGATGTAGTTAGACGACCTTGTCTTGGGTGGGGTTATGGCATATTTTAAGATGGTCTCAGACCCAATATTTGGTTAGAGACTTTCATGCCCTGAGGATACGTATTTCTTGTTGAATCCTCTTATTCTTGGTTTTTCGGAAGTGCATATTTGAATGGAGGGAAGGAATGCCTTGTTAAGGATTCTAAGATGACTCTATGGATAACCTTAAGGCTAGATCGTTGAAATTTTTGATGATAATGATGGTTTTGAAGAATGTCATGATGATGGCTCTAAAGATTTTTAGGATTGGTCGGGGATGAGTTAGTGGCTAAGGATAGACTCTAGGATTTTTCTCTCCCCTTTCAATTGTTGCTTCTCCCACGTTGGATGGTTTGGGAGGTTTGGTTGTGGTGGTGGTTGATTATTACTTGGGACATGTAGGGCCTTCACCTCTTATGTGTCAGCATGAAGTGGCGTAAGTTTCTCATATGATTGGGATTTCTATCTTAGATCGGATGGGGACCCACCACATCAAAACCCCTATTATTAATCCCACTTTAGAGGTTTTTGCTTGAAACGTGAGTAATCTAAAATGAAATATTTTTTGAACATCAATCACATTGGAGGAGGAGGATTTATTGAAATCCCGGACCTCGGTACGCTTGAAATCGTGCTTAATTTTGAATATCATAGGGGTTTAGAGTCAATTTTGCAACTGGAATAAAAATTGAGGAAAGCTCTATGTGACCCTAATAATCTTAATGTTATTCATTTATGGGAAGGCACACATTATCAAGAATACATCCTTAAAAAAATGGGTTTAGGAATCATGAAGAACTCAATGGAAACTTTCTGGAGGAAGAGGGATGGAACATAGTGCAATCGAAAAAATTTAAATCATCCTTTCTTCCTTAGGATTGATTTCCTTGTCTTTAACTATTGTCTATATTTTTTCTTGTTGAATATCTGTTGATGCGAAATTTTGGTGTTCCTTGTTTTTTGTGGTTATTGGGCATCTATGTTACTTTATTTTTCTTCCAGCTTTAATGCTTTATCTGGTGTTGACCTTATTATCGTATCCTTGGGTAGGATCCCGATCAAAAATATATATCATTAATAAAAAAGATAAAGTTTCATATATTGATGTAACTAATTTTTTCTAGTTCTTCAATTGCCTAATATTTCATCCCATGATTGTATAATAATTCTCTCTATTTTTTAAATCAAAATTGTACACTATTGTTCAATTGATAGGCCATGATGGTGCTACTCCATGCATCTCATTATATATTGGTAGTAAATCATTTTCACTCTAGATTGTTATGTTTTCTTAAATATTAATAATATATATTCATAGTTTATATTTTAACTACACACACACACACACACACACACACACACATATATATAAAGTGATTGAAGTTGAGTCTTACTTTCAGAGCATGGCCTAATCTGTAAATTTAGTGGACTTTGGTGTAGTCTTCTTGATCTTCATGCATGGTTTCCAAGAAATGGCTCCCATTGCTTGAAGGTAATCTAGACCTATTCCCTTGTTCAAGAGAAATTTTTGTTGTTATTTTTATAGATATTTTTGATAAGTCCATAGCTAAAAAAACTAGGTTTTTCAATCTCACTTCTTAGCCATGATACCTTGGTTTCCTTCCTTTAATCCATTATCTAAAAAAATTCAATTCAACTGTTTTTCAGCTAGAATGCCCCATTTTCTTCCCAATTTTGGGATTTTAAACACCTATCTTCCATTTGAAATACTTTAGGAACCTTCTTGAATTTGATGCACTCACCTCAAGATAAACTCACACTCCTTATGCCTATATCCTCGTTGAAATTGATACCTCAAAGATCCTACTAACCAATATATAGCTTAGAGTCTAGGATAGAATATGGACCCAACCTTTAGCTTATGAAGGATTTCCTTTAGGTGAAAAAGGTGCTTCGATCTAGGACATATTACTTCTGATTTTCAGCTAAAGAAAAGAAAGAATTTTAGAAACACCTAGTGGAAATATTCCCTTTCGTGCCATTTTGAGTTGTAAAATAACTTGAAGGAAGGTTTAGATTTAGACTTAGATTCAAATTCAGATCCTGATTTGAAGGATTCCTTACCAAAAACACTAGTTAGAGAACTAGTGGCATATTATAATATGCGTAACTCCAATGAAACAACTAAGGAGAATTTTCCACTAGTCTAGATCCTTTCAATGAAAACTCATTTTGGCTGATCAATTCACTTGAAGTCCTTCTTCCTATTGAAATATCCTCGGATGAGTTGAAAGTGGTACACAATAAGAAAAATTTATTTTAGATGATGCAAAAATGATTCTTGGATTCTTACACACGTACCATTATGAATACCTTGCATTACAGATGCCCCATCTACCCTAACACATACCAACTTTGATGCAATTGCAACATCATCCATGTCACTGATCTCCTTCAAACGCTTTTATCACCAACTCACAAAATTGTCAACAGTATACACATGCATACAGACCCAAGCGATTATATACTATCAGTAACCTCATCAATAAACAAAGATATGTATCGTGTAGACTTCAATATAGTCCCCACTCCTCTTCGACACTTATTATACTATTATTTTGATTATTGTTGATTATAGACATGGACATTATTATTATATTTTGATTAGCATGTTGATAGATAATATGGAAATTTTGATTATCGATATGTTGTGACTCACATCATAGATGTTATGCACTATTAGCAAACATTGATAGATGATGATCTAGTGTTGTTACTTTATTATATACTGGCACTTTGGATTCTTGATGTATTGATTATGATTAGATGATCAAGTTATTCTTGTGATCTCATTGATGTTAGTAAAATGGTATAAATGAAATGTTTAAAAATGGTAAATAATTGATAGAAATTCCTAATTTTGATGATGATGATATAGTTACGTGTGTGATGTAGTGCCCACTTCCCTTTGACACCTTTTGATACTAATCATGATATTGCTAATTATATTATAGACATGATTATGGACCTTATTATAGTATGATGATAGATGTAGATCATGGATTATTGTTGACTTGATTCAGTTATGATGCATGATGATTATTAGAGGCATTTTGGATATTGATGATGGTATATTGTTTGACATGGTTATATTATGGATGTTGTGTGGACTTGTGATATTTGGATATTGTGAGTAGACCTAGAAATGGAAATTATTGGATGATGATATAATTGTTGAGTAAAATTGAAAATGATATTGCTAGATTGCTTGATGTTGATGTGATTCATATATCTATATGATTTTGATAATTATATTTATATTATTTTGGATGTTCTGATATGGCCATGAGGCCGAACAAATTACTTGTGTTTTGTAGGTTAAAATATCATAACAAACATCAGGGGATTGGAGACCAACCACATTGGAATTCTAGATGAATTCAACAAGGTCACCATGGCAACTAGTATTTGTTTTTCAGTGGTTGTGTGTGTTAGGGATTCCCATGGGGGGGATCACCTTTAATTGTGACCAAGGGGTTTTATGTATTTCTTTTATTTTGGTCCTTTTGTTTATGTTGCATGTGTTTACGTTGTGATGCATTTTCCCCCTTTCTTTATTTATTAAATGGTGTGTAAATTTTGTGAGTAATCATATTGTTAAAATAAATAAATCAAATATGTCATAAAAAGGTAATTAATAGAGTTGTTGGCCTTGAATTAAAGTGTTGTAAGAGATGTGTAAGTTAACTTTTAAGTGTAAAACACTTCACCTTCTTGGAAATTCAAAATTGTCCTTTGAGGCTATTATTGGAGGTTTGTGGGACAACTTAAACTTGTCCCATACCTCTTAAATTTAATTACCAACCATACCTATCATTGGAGAGTTGAGATTAGACTTTTATAATGCTTTTTGAGAAGGCAGATTATAGGTGTTAATTGCACTTTTCTTACATGATTTAATTTCAGTCCTTTAGGGGTGTGGGTTGGATTTGAGTGTGTAAGTAAACTGTCATATTATTCACCCACCTAATTATTAAGCATTGGAGAATGAAGTTGAATTTTGGGTTAGGATTGAGGATTTGTTATGTGGCATTCTACGTGGATCTTTCTCATTATCTCCTCTTCCCTCTTCTATAAAATTCAAACTCCTTGCCTTGTTTTGGGTTGCTTCATTTTTGAGATTTTATTTCTTGGGTGAATTCTTTGGTTGTTTTGGGGAGCTCTCGTTTTGAAGAAGTTTTGGGAAGATTGTTGCATGCTTGTGTTTGACTATTTTGGATTGCTTGCATTGGAGTAAAGCTTGCTGTTTTTGAACCTGGGACAACTCCATCATGGAGAGGTAGGATTTTTACTCTTGAAATGCTTCTCTTTTGTTTATGAAAATGTTAATGTGTGAATGTTTTGGCTTGTTTGTGGGCTGTTGGGTAGATGGCCTAGGGATGGTGTAGGAGAAGACTATGGGGTTATTTTTGTGGAAGACACAAGTGTGTTTAGGGAGGTATAAGGGTGGAGGGAGTTGGGATTTGGGTTCCACCTTACAAAAAAATATCTTGTATTTCTTAAATGGGGTGCCATAAGAGGTTGGGGAGACATAAGTAAATGTGAGGAATAAGGGGTACTTGGGAGGCATAAGGCCATGGAATGGTTTTGAAATAATATATATATACATATCTTGGCGGGTTGTTTCTAGGTGGTGGCACCCATTTCCCTTTATGAGGCATAACCAGCATCCCCTTAGTTTCTTGCTCCTTTGGCTTGCTTGATGAAGCCTTTGTATTGTTTTTTATGTTTTAATGTTGTTGCAAACTATATTCTATTTTGGACTGTGTTTTTATTGTAAAAATGTTGTTTGTATGTTTGTGAAAGCCTATTGTTGCCATGAGTTGGATCACATCTTTTATTGCATTTGTGGTTGGGGCTCTGGGGCCATGAAGAAGGATGGTTTGTCATTTTCATTGGATGTCTTGGTTAGGTGGAGAGATTTTACTTTCCCTTTGACACTTTTTGATACTAATCATGATAATGTTGATTTTATTATAGACATGATTATGGACCTTATTATAGTATGATGATAGATGTAGATCATGAATTATTATTGACTTGATTCAGTTATGATGCATGATGAATATTAGAGGCATTTTGGATATTGATGACGGTCTATTGTTTGACATGGTTATATTATGGATGTTGTGTGGGCTTGTGATATTTGGATATGGTGAGTAGACCTACAAATGGAAATTATTGGATGATGATATAATTGTTGAGCAAAATTGTAAATGATATTGCTAGATTGCTTGATGTTGTTGTGATTCATATATCTAGATGATTTTTATAATTATATTTATTTTATTTTAGATATTATCACAACAAACATCAGGGGATTGGAGACCAACCACATTGGAATTCTAGATGAATTCAACAAGGTCACCATGGAAACTAGTATTTTTTTGCATGGTTGTGTGTGTTAGGGATTCCGACGGGAGGATCACCTTTAATTGTGACCAAGGGTTTTATGTATTTATTTTATTTTGGTCCTTTTGTTTATGTTGCATGTGTTTATGTTGTGATGCATTTGCCCCTTTCTTTATTTATGAAATGGTGTGTAAATTTTGTGAGTAATCATATTGTTAAAATTCTAGAAGTTGGTTCAGTTTGCATGCACAAAAAACTAGTCACATAACACCAGAAATAATACAAGCCTCCAATTTTATTCATCCGGGATGTTTTATTCATATGAGAGATTACATTATATAGAGATTGACCTTCCTATTATGGTGGAGTCAAATCTCATCTTGAATCCACTTATCTCTCCACAAATCTCTCAGCTTATCCCTAGGATAACTCACTCAATTCTATCTGTGAGTTGTTTATTATAACTTCACACTATATTATTATTAAATGAGTTTCACATCTCATTTAAATAATAATACACAACACAATTTATTAATAATGTTACACAATATATTCGTAACATTCACTCCCCTATTGTTTACATTATTAATCCCTATTACACACTCCCCTAATGTGAACAAGGTAGAGAAAAACATTCACACGTCTTCTACAGCTTGCCTGCCTCTGCATGCTCATGATCTTGGTACGTTGAACCTCTGTTCACCAAATATGAACCCATGTTCGACAAAAATAGACCTCTATCCTACAAAAACATACCTCTGACCTAGGTACGAGCCCCTACTCATGAACCTCTGTTCATCCTCTTCAAGAAAAACATGATGCTACTTTTTCTTGTGCTTTTATCTTTCTACTACAACATATTTACATTAGCAGGTTATAAAAGGAAATACAACTCTGAACAGGAATGTGACATCTGTTCTTATTACAAACAATGAAACACACAACTGAAATACTTGGCCACCAAATCAATACCGCGACCTCATCGATGGTGCCTGACGAGAGGTCACCGATTGCCCTCCTGCCTCCTCCATCTACTACTGCTTATTTAGAATAGAAAATCGTCAGAATTATAACCATCACCCAAAGGTTCTTCTTTATCACTGTCTTCTTCTTCATTAGCAACCATGGCACTTTCTTCTATTTTTCCATCAAGTAAATCTCGTGCTCTTTTCTTGCAATTTATAGATAGATGTCCATCTTGTTTACAATAGTAACAAGTGATATGTTTCTTTGTATCTCTGAAAGTTGATCTTTGTTTAAAAGAAGATTTAAATCTCCCTTTATCATATGACTTGTTTTTACCATACATTGCAGTTTCTTCTGGTGTAACATTCTTATTTTCTTCATCTATCAGTGAAGAAATTAGATCTTCTAGGCTGGGATTGATCTTGCTCAAAGTAAAAACAATGTTTGAATAGCGAGATGGCATACTATTCAACAAAACAACTTTTGCATCATCATCCTCTACTTTAATTTTTATCCCTGACAATTGATTCAAAATAGACCAAAACTTACTTATATGTTGTACCATGTTTTCTCCTTCATCCATCTTGAGTCCAAACAGCTTTTGTTTCAAGGTCACTGCTGCGCTTATGGTTTGGGATCCAAGCAACTTGTTTAATGTTGTCTAAATGAAATTTGAACTTTTCAAAAGGTCTATATGATGCAAATATGCATCAGACAACCCAAGTCCAATGATTGCTATTGCTTTACGATCTCTACTCTCCCATTTGGCTACTTCATCAAGCATCGGTTGGTTTCTTGAATGTTCCATCCGCAATGTCCCACAAATCTTTGTTAATGAGTGTCAACTGAGTTCGTACTTGCCAAGTGTGAAAATCCTTTCCATCAAATTTTTCAACATAACCCAATTTATCCATTATGACTCTCCACAATTTGACACAAATAGGTGTCGGTTTCAACCGAAAATACACCCTTACAATAATAATCAGCTTTATATTTATTCAAAATAATAAAGCATATCAGATTTTAATTGCTAGAAATCAGTCACTATTTTTTTTACAGAATAAATAGAAACTGTCAGAATTGTTTCCACAATTTCTCGTAAAATACGAAATGGGTTTCTGTAATTTTTTGACAGAAGTTTTACAAAATACAAATTAACAAACCCAAAAAATTTCAGTAAATTTTGAATCTGGGTTTTTGAGAAAAACGTGAATTACAAGTCGTTTTTTTGATCAGAATTCTGAAAAAGGCAATGAAAGCTTCAAAACTCTCATATCTGCATCTTAGAGGCTGCGATTTTGTCCTGCAATGAATCTCATAAATTTCCCTAGCCTGCTCTGATACCAAATCTAGAAGTTGGTTCAGTTTGCATGCACAAAAAACTAATCACATAACACCGGAAATAATACAAGACTCCAATTTTATTCATCCGGGATGTTTTATTCATATGAGAGATTACATTATATAGAGATTGACCTTCCTATTATGGTGGAGTCAAATCTCATCTTGAATCCACTTATCTCTCCACAAATCTCTCAGCTTATCCCTAGGATAACTCACTCAATTCTATCTGTGAGTTGTTTATTATAACTTCACACTATATTATTATTAAATGAGTTTCACATCTCATTTAAATAATAATACACAACACAATTTATTAATAATGTTACACAATATATTCGTAACAAAAATAAATAAATCAAATATGTCATAAGAAGGTAATTAATAGAGTTGTTGGCCTTGAATTAAAGTGTTGTAAGAGATGTGTAAGTGATGTGTAAGTTAACTTTTGAGTGTAAAATACTCCACATTCTTGCAAATTCAAAATTGTCCTTGGAGGATGTTTTTGAGGTTTGTGGGACAAGTTAAACTTGTCCCATACCTCTTGAATTTAACTACCAACCATACCTACAGGTTGGAGAGTTGAGATTAGAATTTTATAATGCTTTTTGAGAAGGCAGAGTGTCGGTGTTAATTGCACTTTTCTTACATGATTTAATTTCAGTCCTTTGGGGTGTGGGTTGCATTTGAGTGTGTAAGTAAACTCATCATATTATTCACCAACCTAATTATTAAGCATTGGAGAATGAAGTTGACTTTTGGGTTAGGATTGAGGATGTGTTATGTGGCATCCTACGTGGATCTGCCTCATCCCCTCCTCTTCCCTCTTCTATAAAATTCAAACTCCTTGCCTTGTTTTGGGTTGCTTCATTTTGGAGATTTAATTTCTTGGGTGAATTCTTTTGCTGTTTTGGGGAGCTCTCACTTTGAAGAAGTTTTGGGAAGATTGTTGCATGCTTGTGTTTGATGTTTGACTATTTTGGATTGCTTGCATTGGGATAAATCTTATATTTTGGAATCTGGGACAACTCCATCATGGAGAGGTAGGAGTTTGAATCTTGAAATGCTTCTCTTTTGTTTATGAAAATGTTAATGTGTGAATGTTTTGGCTTGTTTGTGGGCTATTGGGTATATGGCCTAGAGATGGTGTAGGAGAAGACTATGGGGTTATTTTTTGGGAGACACAAGTGTGTTCAGGGAGGTATAAGGGTGGAGGGAGTTGGGATTTTGGTTCCACCTTACAAAGAAATAACTTGCATTTCTTTACTCGTTATGGGGTTCCATAAGAGGTTGGGGAGACATAAGTAAATGTGAGGAATAAGGGGTACCTGGGGATGTATAAGGGCATGATAGGGTTTTGAAATAATATATATACATATCTTGGTGGGTTTTTTCTAGGTGGTGACACAAATTTCACTTTGGAAGGCATAAACAACATACCCCATAGTTTATTGCTCCTTTGGCTTTCTTGATGAAGCCTTTGTATTTTTTGTCATGTTTTAATGTAGTTGCAAACTACATTCTATTTTAGATTGTGTCTTTATTGTAATAATGTTATTTGTATGTTTGTGGAAGCTCGTTATTGCCATGAGTTGGATCACATATTTTATAACATTGTAGTTAGGGCTCATGGGCCAATGAAGAAGGATGGCTTCTCCTTTTCATTGGGTGTCTTGGCTGGGTGGAGAGATTTTAATTTCCCCTACTTATGTTGTGATCAATTTGGAAGAATGAAAAATATGCATGCTGTTATTTTGGAGAAAGGAGAAAGACAGGTTTGTGAAATCCCTTGTGAAATGAAATCTTATTATAGCCATTTTCCCACTTGAAGTGAATGATATGTGTATCAATTGTAATAGAAAGATGGTTTTTATTGGTTATGAAAGTTGTAATTTGAAGTGTGAAAGTGATGCACTCTATTCTCATTTTTGAATGAAAGAAAAGAAAGATTATATCCTTGTAAGTTATATTTGATCATTGTAAATGAAGAAGTTGTGAAAGAAATCATTCTAACTGAATATATATGTTGTTCTACCTTTACAAAAGAAGTTACTATTGTTTGAAATCTGTTTTGAAATGTATTTGAAATCTTTGTTTGAAAGGAAGAAATGCGTGTGAGAAAATACAAAACTCTGTCTTTTGGAAATGTGTAAAATTGGAAATCAGAGTTGCATTTGGGTTTTGAATAGTTTGATTTGAATCAAATAAACATATTAGATTTGAATTGGAACAAATTCTAATACTTGGAAGAAGAAAGTGGCAAATAGATCCTTTAAAATTTTCTTTCTTTTACATTTTCAAAAATTGCAAATACATTATCCAAAATGCATAGTTTGAACCCATAACAAGGAAATAAAAAATTAAATAATTAAATTGAAGTAATAATACCTAAATGAATCTAATTGGACAAAAACACTTAAGGAATTTCTTAGAAAACTTTGCAAAATCGGGCTCAACCCTGTTACAGTCATTTTTCTGTCAAGAAACGGAAATGTTCAAATTTCAAATTAATCCAAAAAATTGAATCTTGAAATCCTTCTTAAATCCATCTAGGAACAATCCTCCATGTCTATTTGACATGTTGAGACAGGAAGAAGATCAAATCAAACAAATCTTATAAGTTAAAATTTACCAATTCATACTTTAAAATCTTGTAGATCATTTTCTTGAAATTGACGTATTAAACTTTATCAAAACTAAAAATTAATGATCTCGAGTAAATATGACATCAATATATTTCCAAAAAGTCCTTGTATTCCCTAAAATGAGTTCTCTATCAAAATTTATGGCCTTCTGAAGTTTTTTTCTTCCTTGGCGTAAAAAAACAAATTGGGGAAAAATTTCATTGGTGGGCCCAAATTTTCCCTTATACACTTTGTAATTTTTTTTTAAGTTTCCCCATCACCTCACCACCTACAAATGATTCGAGGTTACCACATGGCACCACGAGGTGTCGGCGAAAGGGTGGACAACCTTTTACACTTAACGCTTATGAAATTTTTTGGGAAAATTTTTCCTAAGTTTCCCCTCTGCTCCACAAAACCGCAACCAATCAGAGGCTGCCACATGTCACCATGAGGTGTTGGTGGAGGGCTTTTGACTTAGCGCTCCCAAAAAATTTTGTGAAAAATTTCCAAATTTTCCCTGCCGACCCGCAACGAATCATGTGATGCCATGTGGCGTCACGAGGCATCGGCAGTGGAGCAGGTCCCTTTTGCCCTTTTACATTTTGGAAAATTTTGGGAAGATCTTCTAAGTATTTCCCACCGCCTACCGACATGTAGCCAATCAGAAGCTGCCACATGGCATCATGAGGTGCTGGTGGAGATGTGGGTGAATGCAATCCTCTTAGCCCTTTGGGGCGTTAACCTAATTTTCTCTCCGCCGTCCCATCTTCCCCGCGTTGACTTAGGAGACGCCACGTGTCCCTTGTGGACTGTGGGTGCGCAGGCACAAAATTGGTTTTCTTCCCCCACACGAAAATTATTCCAAAAGTCTCCCCATGGCCCGCCGACCCACCCTTGGAGAAAATTTCCACTGTGGGCCCGTAAGCCCGCTCTTGGGGAAAATTTTCACCCCAAGGCCCGCTAGCCCATAACTCGAAAAATATGAGGAGTTAGGAGGAATTATTTATATCACTGGAAAGGTGAGGAAATTTCCTATCCAATGGGAATTATTCAAGAAATTTTTGAATGTGTTAAGTTTGAGAAAATTCAAGTTGAACCTTTAATCCTGATCGAGGGTGGGTATGGTGGGGAATTACCCCCTAAACCTTATTAAACCTTCTAACCCTAAATTTTGGACCTTATGTCCTCTAATAATTTTTAATGAAAGAAAATCATGTTCTAGTGATTTAGAAGTGTTATGGAACTTGTTAGTGATAGTTGCTGCCATGTAACCTGGTTGTAGACTCTTTTAAAAAAAATATTTCATAAATTTTCCTATCTAATCCTAGGTTGTTCTTGGGTCTCAAGTGTGTTGTTTTAGCTGGCGTTACATATGATGTTGTTGGATGATATGTATATGTGTGTTTTATTTCATGATGTATTTAATGCGATCTTGAGGATGAAGGGGTATTGTTTGATTCATTGCAGGAAACTATATCACCATAAAAAAGAAGGGGATAGGAGACCAACCATAAAAGAATATTGGCTATTGGCAACAAGGTCACCTTGTAAACTTTGTGTTATGTCCCTTGTTATGTTGTTTCAAGGTTCCCATTGAGGGTTAACCTCATGTGTGACCAAGGGGTTTGAATGTTTGTTTTATTTCCTTTACTTTATTTATTTAAGTTGTGTATGTGATTTATTTATTGTAATGTATGCTCAATTTATTATTTCTTAAGTAATGTTCTTTGCTTAGTTAATTAATCATGCGATTAAGTTAAATTGAGATGTGACTATGTGAGATTTTTATGTCATAGACATTCCTTGTTATTCTATTAATGTTGGATGGATTTCATTTGATTTTGAGTTGTGTACTCAACCCCATCCTTCAAGTCTCAAATTTTGAGTTTGGAGCCATATTTAGAGGCTTGTAGGACAAGTAAAATGTGTCCCCTACCTCTTAAACTCATCCAAAAACCATACCTATGATATGAGGGGTTAATTTTAGCCCTCATTATGTGTTTTGAGTGAGAAAAGTCAAAATTAATTGCACTTTCTTATAAAATCTTTTAATTGTGTCCTTAGAGATATGAAGTGGATGTTTGTGTGTGGAAGGAAAATTGTCATATCCTCACCTACTCATTTATGAGGCTTGATCATTGTGTTTTACTTGGTGAAGTGGATTGGAGGACAAGTGATGTGGCATCCTACATGGAGTCACCTCACTCCCCCTCTCCTCTTTTTCTATTTATGTGAGTTATTTTGGAGTTTTGGGGGTTACTTGGTTTATTTTATCACTTGCACATTTTTGATATTCTTAATTGGTTTCTTATTTTGGACCTTGGGAGATTACTTTTTGATTGGTTTAGACTTGGAATAATCTTGAAGGATTGTTTAAAGATTGAATTTCTTGCAATGGCAAGGTAGGGTCTATACCCTTGTATTATTTTTATTTGTTGTGTGTTGTTTGTAAAATGAATGAATATATGTGTTGTTTTGGATTGGGTAGTATGACCTTAAGGATGGTGTGGGAGAAGGAAAATGGGGATATTTTTAGGGAGGGATAAGAGTTTTGTATATTCGTTTCATGGTAGTTTGGGTTGGGTGTTCCAGCTTGTGATAACAAGAAAGATTTCTTACTTATATTTGTATGTTCTATTTGAGGGAGTGATAAGATTTTTGAGGGAGATATAAGAGATTGAGGGAGGGATAAGAGTTTTATTCTGTAGATGGATATTTTGGAGGATTTTAAGGTGGACACTTAACCCATTGTGAGGTATAAGGGATTCCTCATATTTCTCTTCTCCCTTGGCTGAGACATTTAAAGCCTTTGTGTTTGGGAAAATTGTATTTTATTGCTATTTTTTTATTATGCTTGTTGATTTTAAAGTTTTGTTGTTGGGAATGGATGTTTTTTGAATCCTTTGTAAATATTTTCCATGGTTGTTTGATATCTCTTATTGCTTCAATCTTGAGGCTCGGGGCCAATGAGAAGGATGGCTTCTCCTTCTCATTGGAATAAAGGTTGGGAGGTGAGTGTTGCCTACATCCCCTTCCTTGTTGTGATTTGGAAATGAAGAAAAATATATGGAGTTGCAATATGTTCATGGGAAGAAGACCTATATATTTGAAACCAAATAAAGAATCATAATGTTGTAAATGTTATCATGTTGTTGCCACCTTGAAATGTAAGGATTGTATATAATTGTATTTTAACAAGAGTTTCTTGTAAATTTAATTATCAAGCTATGTATTGGAAATGGTTGAAAGGAAGAACTTGTAAGTTTTATATTGTTGGAAATGTAACTCTTTCAAATCTAGAATTAAGCCAAAACTTGTGTCTTATCCTCACTTTGAAAATGGTTGTCTTGCATTGAAAATACATGGAAGTACCTACTTGTTTTCCTTGAAATGTTTTTCATTCTTGTTAGTAAAAAGGAAAGAAATTTTACTTAATAAATGGTTGAATTCATTCCTCTCTTTTAAATTAGATGCATTGTGGTTGAAATGAACTCTTGTAGTCAAGTTTTAAACAATGTTATAAAGGAAAAGTTATACATTTAGTGATTTTAATCAAGAAAGAAGTTGTTATTTTCATTGTGTATTTTGTTAAATTAAACTAGTAGTTAGAACTATGAATGTGTGTGTGTGTGTGTGTGTGTGTGTGTGTGTGTGTGTGTGTGTGTGTGTGTGTGTGTGTGTGTGTGTGTGTGTGTGTGTGTGTGTGTGTGTGTACATATGCCTTTATAAAATAAATTATTTTACACGATGACCGATGTCGATCATCCAACCGGTGTCACAGAATAGAAACCGACATCGGTATTTGTAATTTGTATACAATTTATAAAATTTCAACTTATTAACTTAGTTGTTCAAATATTACTTTAAAAATGGTAAACAAGAGATTATAATAAATATGAACTTCTGTAAAGAGTATATAGATGTATATATTTGAAAATATATACATTTGTGAATAATTTTATAAAATTCACTAGATTCACATTAACTAGTGCCAGAAGCCAGATCGGTGTCGAGAGACAAGTAAGAACCACTCTTTGGTTAAGTGATCCGGCACAGTCACCTATGTGTGAACTTTTTTTAAAACGTGTTTTTCTATCTAAAACTATATCTTGAATAAATATACTAAAAAAAATGTAGACCTAGCTTATATACATATATACATGCACGTATATTTGTGTATAAGTTAATATATTCCTAGATCAAGCCAAAAGGGTTTCTCCAAATGATGAACTCAAATAAAATATGAGCAAACAAACACCTACAACCATATTTTGGTGGGATCTCTACAACAAAACAAATAGATAACTTTGTAATACTAAACCTAAGATCAACAAAACTAAAATGAAGAGTGAAATGGAGGAAGTTTTCTCCCATTTGTAACCTTGATCTAAGAGAAAACCTCCATGGTTCCCCTCAAGTTTCCATGGCCTCCACTCTCCTCCAATTTGTAAAACAACAATGAACAAATGAAAAGATTAGGGAAAAAAAGAATAAAAAGGAAACATAAGGATTTTTAGGGCTTTAGAGAAAACCTAAAATCTAAGGGCCCATGTTAAATCAATCCTAGGGTGGATATTTAATCCTAAAATTTTAAGTTATGGAATTTTCATGGGAATGGGTAATTTTAAATAAAAAGGTATGGGAATTATGTGAATGGGGCCAGTACTTAGTGGTTAGTTTAAGTTTTGACCCTTTTGTTATAGATTAGTATCTAATTAAATGACATTGGGATTGTAAGGAATAATTAAATACTATTGTGCATGGTATTTTAGATGATGATCAAAAGGATTAAAGTAATTAAAAGTAAAATGTATGATTAAATAATTAAATGATAGGTATTGAAGTTAAGTTACTATAGGAGATAAATTTAAACTAACTTCGTAAATAGCCTATAATATACTTAAGTAGATTTAAATGAGGTAAAATAATGAGATTAATATAGTTAAATTTTTATTTAGAAACTATTAGAAACCCTAGAAAAGGATTAAACTCGAAATGGGTTTCAATTAATCTAATTTTGATTAACTTGTGAATGTGTGAAAATTGTTAACATGAATTTAATTTAAACGTAGTTAATGTTTACTCCCTTACAACTGTTTAAAGAAAAAAAAACATCCCATAATTTGTTCCCTAAAAATTTGACAAGGTTTGTCCTTGTTTGGTGTGTCAAAAATTTGGGCGTTATATTTAGTTTCTCTTTCAAGTCTTCTTTCTCAACCATAGTTAGGTATTTTCACAATCCCAACCACTACTTTATGACCAGTGAGAATGAGGAAATTGTGGGACACCAAGAAAAGAAACCATCTTCTTTTGTTCAGAAAATCTTTTATAAGATGACCTCTTTTAAAAATATGAAAAACAGAAGTAGCTAGCTGAACTATTTTATCCAAAAGATTGTTTTGAATGATCTTATTGAATTGAGAGGTAATTGTTCCTCCATTCACTGTAACTATTCATTCATTTCTCTAGCACTCTTCAAATTCTTTTTCATACCTAATATGCAAAAATCATCCACGATTTTCCATATGGCAACATTATTCTCAACACCATATACAATTATATTTTCATATATCTTTCCTATATGCTTCTCAATAATATCCAACTTAAGTTGCATTGTTTTGTCCCTACCCAATTTCTATCTACATGTTGTACATTTTCATTCTTTGGGAGGTTTAACTTTATTCTCATTTTTAATAGGTTTAATAAATGGAAACTTAAAAGCTCACTCTAGCTTGAAACTCCTTCCCAAGTCCCATTTTCTTTCCTTTCTCTTTCTTCCAAAAATAGGTGTCTGTTGAGTATTTGCCTTGGTGGAATTTATATTTCATTGACAACAATTGCCGGACATTTCACCTCCAACATTCACTTGGGAACCGACGGGTGATGCTTTGTCATCTTCGTTTAATTGGGAAAGTGGTATAGTGTCATACTCAACATCATTCAATGTAATGTCTTCAAAGGAGACATTTCATTGTTGTTGTCATTACAACATCAAGAAAATTAAAAAATAACACATTCTCATTCTTATTTTCATTTTGAATTTAATCATTATCCCTTGATTGTGATGGTCCTATTGGAGAAGGATGGGTTTTCTTAGATGGTTTCTCAAAATAATATGCTATTTTTCGAATGCCAGTACCACTACCAAGAGGGGTTGGAATAGCATTTTTCCTGAGACCGAGCTTCCCTTTTTAGGTGTCATTTTGTTGAATCAATGAATCATGTAGAATTGAAAGAAAAAAAGATACAACATGTTAGACTAAATGATATTGATATATGCACAGACATCTCAACATGAGAAATATGTATAAAGAAAAATATTACGCATGCAAATGCATTCAAATGAATTGATTTAGGTATAAAGAAAACAAAGAGAATAAATTCATCGTGAAGCATCTCAAAGGAACTCTCATTGACTAATTGCTAATGTTAACATTGATTACAAATAAGTGATTTCAATATCCATATATCATGTTCTCAAAACACTAGATAGTGCATCTCAAGATGTATCATGTAATGGATGTCAATTGATAGATTATGCACAAAATTGTTGTAATGGATTTCAATCAACATTACATGTTACGAGAAATATAAAAATACGAAATAATAAATTAAAATAAGTTTAGATGTAAAAATAAGAAATTGAAGGAGAACAAAATGTAACTAGTCCCAATAGAGTTCTTCAAAGAGATTTGAATTCTTTTCAAGTGATTTTTGACATGGGCTATATAATATTGTGTCACTTAACATGTACTACTTTTTGCAAGAGTGTTACATTAGTATAAGAAGAAATTACAAAAAAATTCCATAATTTTTCATGGTTTCTTGATTGACATGTTACATCAAATTGGATAAGGATTTCCTACCATTTATTTAGTTTCAATGCACTTGATCTGTATTGGTTTGATCTACATGTTTTAGTACAAAAATCACAAGGTTTGACTCTTTTGAAAGAAAAAATTGATATAGAACAAAGTGAAAGGATGAGGTGATATTTTTAGATATCTGTCATATAACTTAGTTGTAAGGAATAATAATATTACTACAATCAATAAGAACATACATCAAGAAAACTGAAGATGTATCAAGGATTTGAGAAGAGAACAAGCAATTTAAATAATTTTTTGAGCAGCCCAATACAATCTAATGATAAGACACTCTACCGATAAGAAGTCTCTATTATAGATAATCAAACATAAAATAGGTGATCTCAAGGTCTCGTGTTCGGTTTGAAATCAAAGAATAGTATGTATATGTTCATGAAGGACTATGAGTTCATTGATTCATACAAGGTATGATCTGTCTTTAGTTGATTAATGAAAGAGCCTTGATGACCGAGCTATGTCATAATGTATAGAGGTTTGAAATGTTGTCATCAAGCCAAATAAGGTGTAACACCCGCTAAAACAACCCACTTGAGACCCAAGAAACAACCTAGGATTAGTTAGGAAAATTATGGAATAATTTTTTTAAAAATAGAATCTACAACAAGGTTACAAGGCAACAACTGTCACTAACAAGTTCCAGAACAATTCTAATCCACTAGAACATACTTTTATTTTATTAACAATTATTAGAGGTCATAAGGTCCAAAATTTAGGGTTAGAAGTTTCAATTAGGTTCGAGGGGAAAATTCCTAATCATACCCACTCTCTAACAGGCTTAAAGTTTTAGCTTGGTTTTCTCACACTTACTATATTCAAAAAATTTCCTAAACTAATCCCATTTGATAGGAAATATCCTCACCTTTCCATTGATATAAATAATTCCTCCTAACTCCTCATATTTTTCAAGTTATGGGCCGACAGATGGTCTTGGGGTGAACATTTTCCCAAAGGGCGGGTTGGCAGGCCGCAGGGAGACTTTTGTAAAAATTTTCCCACACGAAGAAACAATCACATTCGCACCTGTGCTCCCGAGGGTTTGCAGGTCCACGAAGGACACATGGCACTCCCTAAGGCAACGCATGAAAAAAATGTGAAAAGGAGGGGCGGCGGGAGACATTTTGTAAATTCTCCAGCGTGGGTGAAAAGTTGGCTCTACACTGCGCTCTGCCGAGTCTGCAAAGGACACTTTGCATCTCCTAAGCCAACATTGGGAAGGAGGGGTGGCGGGGAGAAAAATGAATTAAATCCTCAAAGGGCTAAGAGGTTACATAGATCTCAGTGCCTCTGCCGCGCACCTTGCGATGCCACATGGTAGCCCCTGATTGGCTACGGGCCGGTGAGATAGACGGAAAAACTTGGAAAATTTTCAAAAAAAATTCAAAGATGAAAAAGAAAAAAGGGACCCATTCGTATGCCAATGCCCCATGACGCCACATGGCATCACCTGATTGGTTGCGAAGCGGTGGGAAAATTTGGAAAATTTTCCCAAAATTTTCAAAGCACTAAGTTAAAAAAAAGATCCGCCCCTCTTACGTCACCTCATGCTGCCATGTTGTAGACTCTAATTGGCTGCGAGGTAGTGGGGTGGTGGGGAAAATTTTCCCGAAAATTTGGAAAATTTTCCCAAAAATTTTCCTAAGTGTTTTAAGGGAAAAATTGGGGCATGGACCACCAAGGAATTTTTTGCCAAAATTTGACACCAAGGAAGAAAAAAATTCAAAGGGCCATTACATTTGAGAGAGAGCTCGAGTTTAGGAAAACAAGGACTTTCTAGAAAGATATGAATGTCCTCTTTACACATGAATCATTTAATTTAGATTTTGATAAAGTTTAAGGGGTCAATTTTTAAGAAAACCACATGCAGGCTTATATAGTACGAGCTTGTAAATTTTAACTTGTTAGATCTGTTCAATTTGATCTTCCTCCTCTCTCAACATGTCAAATAGACATGGAGGATTTTTCCTAAATGGATTTAAGGGAGGATTCAAGGTTTAATTTTTCTAAATGATTTACAATTTGAACATTTCCATTTCTTGACAAAAAATGACTGCAAAATGGTTTGAGCCTAATTTTGCTAAGTTTTAAAATATTTCCTTAAGTTTTTTAGTCAAATTGAACTCATTTATACCCTAGCATGTTCAATTTTAATGTTTCATTGTTATTTCTTTCTTGTAGGTTCAAACTGTGCATTTTTGGTTTAGATAATTGCCAGTTTGAAATTACAAAAGACAGGGATCAAAATTTAAAGGATCTATTTGCCATTTTCATCTTCCAAGTATTAAAATTTGTTCCAATTCAAATTTAATACATATAGTTAATTCATATCAAACTATTCTAAATCAAAATGCAATTATGGATTCCATTTTTACACATTCTAAAAGATAGAGCTCTGTATTTTCTTCACACACATTTCTTCCTTTCAAACAGAGATTTCAAATACATTTCACAACATATTCACTACAATAATGCAGTTTGAGAAATGCATTACATTCGTTTATTGATTCCAAAAGACAACTTACAAATTACTTCTTTTATTCCTTCCAAAATCATTTATTGTATATAGGTGAGACAATACATTTTCTTTTCACATGTTCCACTTTACCACTTTTCAAACAAAGATTTCACAGAGTATGCAAAAACATATTTCCAATGGAACAACATCATATGGACACGACAAAACCATTTTCCTTAATTTAAATGAACTCTTACAACTTCCTTTCCATTTGATTAAAAATATAGTATACCAATAAGTATCATTCTTTCTAAACGAATATAGAGTATTACTCTTTTATATTTCAAATTTCAATTGTAAAATTGTACAACATCTTTCCATTACAAACATTTATAAGATCATCCACTTCAACTGGGAAGGTTACAATGATATTTAATTTCACAAGAGACAGTCAACTATCTTTTCTCAGCTCCAGAACAACAACATGCATTCCTCTCATTCCTCCAATTTGATCACAACAGGAGTAGGGGAAAGGCAACACTCTCCACCCAACCAAGACATCCAATGAAGAGGAGAATCCATCCTTCTTCATTGGCCCCCAAGCCCCAACCACAAAGCAATAGAATATGTGATTCAACTCATGGCAACAATAGGCTTCCACAAACACACATGTAAATTTTCACAAAGAGACAGTCCCAAAAAGAATGTAGTTAAAAACTACATTAAAACATGACAAACAACACAAAGGCTTCATCAAGCAAGCCAAAGGAGAAAGAAGCTATGGGGGATGCTTCTTATGCCTCCCAAAGGGGAAATTGGGTACCACCACCATAGTACAACCCACCAAATATACAACCCACCAAATATATATATATATATATATATATATATATATATATATATATATATCATTTCAAACCTGTCATGCGCTTATGCCTCCCCAAGTACCCCTTATTTCTCACATTTTCTTATATCTCCCCAACCTCTTATGGCACCCCATAACAAGTAAATAAATGCAAGCTATTTCTTTGTAAGGTGGAACCCAAATTCCCAACTCCCTCCACCCTTATACCTCCCTAAAACCACTTGTGTCTCCCACAAAAATAACCCCATAGGCTTCTCCTACACCTTTCCTAGGCCATCTACCCAACAACCTTTGTTATCACCGAACCACAGCACCCCTGGATGTTGATCAGATTTCTAGTTTGATCACTCTAAGCATCCAGTGTGGTTGGATAACGTGGGTACTATCTCCAAGTTGTGGGACTTGCTACTTGAGATAGACCTCCAGAGAAAGCTGGTTCTTGCTCCTAAACTACCTGCCACAATCTACTCTAATGCAGGATAAGCTAACTATTCTAATCTAAATTTCCAAGGGACCAGGGAAAGAGAATACATAAAATGAAATCCTACACTAAAGCGGTGATACACCAGAAAAGGAGGATGGGAGAGTAGTCTCCAAATGTGTGAAATACAGAGGCAAAGTGCACACTAGAAGAGGTGATGACAGTTCTCCATAATCTAGCAAAATGCATTCACAGTAATATTTCAAGCACACACAATGATAATGAATTCTTGCAAGAACATAATAATAGACACAATATTCTTGTAGAAAGATAAAAGGGGCAAGAAGAATGCAAGAAAACACAGCAGGGGAAGATACATCCACAAACTTGTATTTTATTGCTTCCTGGTATGCACAGTTCAATCTATTACAAGATAAGGGCCTGGATCACCATGCAAGGAGTCCACTACAAGGGCCTGCAACACACTGGCTTCACAAAGCAATTTTGGCAGAGCTTTGCTACCCAAAAACTCTCTCCTTTTACAATGAGCCCAACACTCCAATTTATAGAAAAATGAGAAGGAAAAGAGAAGGGAAAATGGAAATCCCGAAATCTGTCCTTCAACCACCTGTAAGAGGCATTAAATTGAGTGGAATGGGTATACATTACTTGCAAAAGGCTCCCCATACTGTCCCATGTGCTGCAGCAGAGAAGGAATGATGACCATGCCTCTTAATTGCACTCCCAGCTACCAAATAAAACACTGTTCTGAACCCGGCCACGTTTTCTTAAAAATCTCGATCAATTTCTGATCAAATCTGGAATTTATTGATTTCTGTGCATCGGGCTTGGAACCATGATTCCAACGGTACCAATTTTGTGCGATTTCGTTGAGAAATGCAAAAGTTATGGCCTTCTGAGTGCGGGCAGCTATTTTGGGCCTGGCAGGCGTTTTCTGTCATTTGACGGGAATGAGCATTGATTGACTGGAGCCGAATATGTTTCTTTTATTTAAATATATCTACCCTCATCAAAATTAAGAAATCCAGTTTTTGTGGCGTAAAGTCCAATTCCAATTTTATCAAAATCGGAGCTCGGAGTCAAAAGTTATGGCCGTTTGAAGTTTCCGGACCAAACGTTGACTTTTCCTCCTGCGACACGTGTCATGATCTGATTGGTCCTCGGCTCCTTCGGCTCCATTTGTCCCGGATGTCCCATTTGATTAGTGCTGTCTTGACTGATTTCGGCCGATTCGGCCGGTTCGCGCATTTTTGTTCCACTTGGCCCGCTTTGTTTTTGGTCGCCTTGACAAATTCACCTTTGGCCGGTTCGCGGCCCAATCCATCTTGTCCCGCTTGTTTTATTTTCCTTGGATGACTCGACCTTTTCGCCTAGTTCGGCCGTTCGCGCCTTTTCGGCCACTTGCCCCGATGTCCTCCCTTTTTTTTTTGCCTGTGCTTATTTCGGCCGGTTCGGCCGGTTCGGGTCTTTTTGTCCCAAACGTCCCGAGCAACACTTAGCCAATTTTTCTTCCTCTTTTGGCCGGATCGGCTTTTCGCGCCCGCCGCGTACTTTTGTCCCATTTGTCCCTGCTGCGTTTTGGACTGTTTGTGCTGATTTCGGCCGAACCGGCCGGTTCGCGCCTTTTCTGTCCCACACGTCCCGGAGGCGACCTTGAGCAGGACTTAGCCAATTTTCACGATTTTTCCTGGATCGACCTATTTGCCTTCTTGAACCTTTTTTTGCATTTTCTCAGAACTTACTCTCTTCCTCTTGGACAGGGGAGTTAGACAAATATGAGGGGACCCTAGAAACATGACTTTTCACCCTGAATCAATATAATTGCTTGCATGTTATCAAAGTTACCTTGGGGGTGAATTTTGGATAACAATTTTGGCGACTCAGCGGGGTCATCTGCCTGCCAGATTGAAGAACGACCAGCTGTTTGTAGCAATCCATTGGGCATGGAGTCCGTTTGATAACCTCTCAGCTGATCTGAAATTTGAAAACCTCTGTCCTTGAGCCATTGAAACGTTCGTTGAGCTGGTCTTCTCATAGGCTGCAAATTCTTTTCCAGGAGCTTGATGAACTGCAAACATGCACATACTAGAAGCAATAGGACATGTGCACAAGCACTTAGGGAAATAAAAACTACTCTAACAGCAGTACAATGTGCATAAGCACTTAGAGGAATGGAAATTCTAAATTAATATTTACAAGGGTGAAAGTCTATCTTTCTAGTAGCAACGTTTGAGATAGATCCCATTGACCGGGATCTGCAATTCTTCACCATCCAACTTAGCCAGTCGGAAAGCATTGCTACCTTTGCATTCAATGATCATGTATGGGCCACTCCAGATGGCATCAAACTTGGAGTGCTTTCCTGGTTTTGCACGATCAGCATCCCACTTCAGTACCAAATCTCCAGTTTGTAATATCCTGGCCTTAGCTTTCTTGTCAAAACTCTTTTTGACCAATGCTTTATCCTTTTCTATGGTCTGCATTGCGTGCTCTCTTGTTTCTTCTAATTCCATTAGCTCTGCATACCTGATTTCCATAGGTTCAAACTCAGCCAGCTCCAACTGTTTCAGGAGTTCCAGTGCTGGCAACTCAAGCGATATAGGTAGAACTGCTTCTTTCCCGTATACAAGCTTGTATGGAGAGCTTCCTGTAGATCTCTTGGGTGTGATCCTATCAGCCCATAGAGCTGATTTGAGCTTTGTATGCCAAGTTCTTTGATTTTCATCCAGAGTCCTCCTGATGATTCTTAGTAGGTTCTTGTTTGTAGACTCGGCTTGGCCATTACCTTGAGGGTAATAGTTTGATGAAGTGCTGAGATACACACAATTTTTTACAGCCCACTCAGTGATCTTTGTGCCAAGGAATGCCAATGCATTATCTGATATGATAGTGGCAGGGGCACCAAACCTCGTGACTATCCCTTCATAGAAATCTAAGATATTAGATTCATTTGCCTCCTTGAGCGCCACTGCTTCAGTCCACTTGGTGAAATAGTCTGTTGCTGTTAGAATCCACTTGTGGCCTTGACTTGAATTTGGATTGATGACTCCAATGAAGTCCAATCCCCATTGCATGAATGGCTGATCCGCTGAAATTGGACGAAGGGGCAGCGCTGCTAACCTTTCTTTCCCCGTGAAGAATGCACATCTCTTGCATTTCTTGACCCATGAGTAGCAATCATTGAACACAGTAGGCCAATAGTAACCAGCTTTCATGATTTTTAGAGCTGTTACTCGTGGAGCAAAGTGGCCTCCTCCTTCCCCGTCATGGAACTCGTGTAGGATCTTCTCAACTTGACCTGTTCCAATGCATCTTAATAGAACACCATTGATGTCCTTCTTGAACAAAACTCCGTCAACAAGCACATATGGAATGGCTTGTAATCTGAAGTATCTCCTTTTTGCTTTGCTCACTTCTGGAGGGCACAAACCTGTTTGGAGGTAATGCACAAGGTCTTGAGTCCAACATGGGATGGATGCATCATCAGCTGGCTGTTCTTGATCATTCTGTAGTAGCAGGACAGCATCCTCTTCACTTTTTGGCTCGTCTGATTGTTTGGAAGCGAGCTGCTCACACAAGCCTTTGCCACGAACTAGCTTGGTCACTTTGATTTCAATATCATATTCCATCGCCCGAGTGATCCAACCTGCTCTCTTCTCATTTAAATCCTTGTTTAGGAGGAAGTCCTTGACGCCAGCATGAGACACCAGCAGTTGAATTTTATTGTTTGAGACCAAGTGTCTGAACTTCTTCAAGCTTCTGATAACAGCAAGGACATGCTTCTCGATGAAAGAATACTTTATTTCATAATCTTCCAAGGTTTGACTGAAGAATGCTATGGGCTGTTCTGAACCTTCTCTATTCAGCTGTGTCAAGATAGCTGAGATTGTATCTGATCCTCCAAATGCATACAACATGAAGTCCTTTGAGAAATCTGGGTTGATAAGAGTTGGAGCTTGTGATATTGCATGCTTGATGCTTTCAAAACTCTCCTTGCCTTCTGCTGTCCATTTGAATGCCAGACTCTTCTTCAACATCATTGTTAGAGGCTTCACAAGAGTGGCAAAATTAGGCACAAATCTGCGGACAAAGTTTATCCTTCCTAAGAAGCTTTGGAGAGATTTCTTGTGGTGTGGTAATGGAAGCGTTCGGATGGCTTCAACCCTTTCAGGATCAATTGTTAGCCCTTCCCTAGAGACAATGTGGCCCAACAGTTTGCCTTCGTGTGCCAAGAATACACACTTCTTTGGATTCAATGACACTCCAAACCTTCTACACCTCTGAAACACTTGTCTGAGGTGAAAGAGATGGTCTGCTGCATTCTTTGAGAAGACAGTGATATCATCTAGATATACCAGCACTATCTTGTTGATCAAGCCTTTGAACGCCATATCCATAGCTCGCTGAAATGTTGCTCCGGCATTTGACAGTCCAAATGGCATCTTCTTGTAAGCATACGTGCCCCATTTTGTAGTGAAGGCCGTTTTGAATTGATCTTCTTCTTTCACCAATATCTGATTATAGCCTGAATATCCATCTAGCAATGAAAACCTTTCTGAACCAGCTACAACCTGCAATATTTGTTCCATTGATGGAAGCGGATAATGATCTTTGAGTGATGCTCTATTTAGATCGCGAAAGTCCACACACAATCTTATTTCTCCGTTTCTCTTTCTTACCGGCACCAAGTTTGCAACCCAACTTGAGTGTTTGATGGGGAAGATGATACTGGCCTCAATGAGCTTGCCTAACTCTTTTCTCATGAGAGGCTCGATATGAGGATTCACTGGCCTTTGCTTTTTCCTGACAGGCTTGGATTCCGGATCCAACTCAATAGTATGTTGTGCCAACTTTGGATTGAAACCTCTTAAATCTTTGTAAGTCCAAGCAAAGACATCTGGGAATTCTTGACAAAGCTGAACAAAATCAGATTTCTCTTGTGGAGTACTTACTTTGCCAATTTGTAATGTCTTGCCTTCATCTACTAAGATAGGCTCTGAATCTTCACCCTTTACTTGAATGTTTGCTTTCTCCTTCCGAAACTGATCATTCGGGTTGAAGATTGACTCTAGCGTTATGAGGCCTTTTGGTAATTTGTTGGTTCTCAGCTGCACCACTTGGTCACCATACTGCTGCTCCAACTTGTCTTGATTTCTCATGGAGAACTCAGCTTCTTCTTGTAGGAAATTAACAATTTGCTGATCATTCTCGAAGACTTGCCAACTTGTATTGTTATCCGGAACAGCTGGTCTCACAACCACTTTGATATGAGGCTGAGTTTTCTCACTTTTGATACTTTCTACAACATCAAACGCAGCCCCAATTGCTGCCAGCCTGTCAGCAGCTTCATTCTTTTTTCTTGGGATGGAAATGATGCTAAAAGCTTCAAAATCTTCAATAAGATCCCATACCCGATTTTTGTAGTTCTTCAAC
Source organism: Taxus wallichiana var. yunnanensis (assembly GCA_018340775.1). Lineage (NCBI taxonomy): Eukaryota > Viridiplantae > Streptophyta > Pinopsida > Cupressales > Taxaceae > Taxus > Taxus wallichiana. The sequence goes on along the minus strand of CM031241.1, from coordinate 578,060,952 downwards.
AGATCATTTTTGGCAGCATTTTTTCCTTTGACTTGGTTTATGATCAGCTCACTATCACCAAACACTTGTAAATTCCTGATGCCTTTCTTCTTTGCCCAGTGCAGTCCATGAATTAAGGCTTCATACTCAGCTGTGTTGTTTGAACAGGAAAACTGGAAACGGAAGGCTGAGTAATACCTTATACCTTGCGGTGAAATGAGCATAGCTCCTCCTCCTGCACCTTGTCTGCTCCTTGACCCATCAAAGAACAATTGCCATACTTCATTCTTGTCCTTATGATCTGGCTTGGTGATGCTGGGAATAGGTTGACTTTCTTCATGTATGCAATAGACTCCTAGCTCAGATTCTTCTATCTCTTGATAAGGATCAAAATCATGCACCTTGCTTGCCCATTCATCAAGAGTCAAATCTGGTATGCTTCCAACCTTGGTGTCAGCTTCATCAGTGCTTGGATAATCCTCCTGATCAAATGCTGAACAGTTGGTATTGATTTGGCTTGGAGTGTAAGGCTCAATGTGGAAGTTTGCAATAGGTTCAGACCTGATTGTAGCCTTAGTTCCATACCTTGTTCTGAACAGCATGTGTGACCAATCCGCCGAAAGATAGCCTCCAATTTTAGCAGTGAAGTCTCTTGACAAGCATAATGCAAAGAGTGGTGGTAGGTCTATGACCGACACATCTTGCAACACTACTACATTGGGACATGCGTGCAGTGTGAGGCTCAAACCTTTGATTACTCCAACCGTTGTCACTGCTGTCCCGTCTAATTGCACTACACCCTTGGAGACGACTTCATATTGAAGCCCTAACTGGTCAGCTATCTGTTTTGGCATTACTGAACTACTTGCCCCAGAGTCAATCATGCAATTATGCACCAGCTTATCTCCTATGATCAATGAAACATAAAATGGAGGGGGCTTCAACATTTTACCTTGCTGTCCTCCATGATTTCCTTCAGGCTGGGCAGCATTTGTGAGTACCTCCTCTTGCATCTGGACATGGTGATTTGAAGTTGACCAGTCCTTCATGGCAGCTTGTAGCAAATCTCTTTGGCCTGGGATGGATAGTGATTGCCACATTGATATGTTGACATTTGTCTTCTTCATCTGATCAATGATGTTGAATGGAGATGAAGTATCCCTCTGCTGTCCCTTGGCCTGCGCATTCATTCCTTGCATATGGGCAGCAGTAGCTGGCATTTGAGTAGGCCTAGGGGCCGTTTTAGGTGCTCCTTGTATGTTTGGGACTATAGTTTGTTTGCCAGCGGCTTGTGGAGTGGTAGAAGGTTGTGGATTACTCGAAGCCAATGGCTGTTCTTCACCCAAATTTCTCCTCTTTGACCTTGTGTTGGCTGCAACACTTTGAGAGGGTATTTGATTCATACCACAGAAATCTTCAGCCTGCCAATTGACAAGAGTAGTTTCGTTCGGAGATGTTCCTTGCTGAGGTGCTTCCTGCTGCTGATCTCCTTCGTGGCTGGACTCTTGCGACCCACCAATGGTTTGCACCATTAGAGCCTGATTTAATGCACCGTTAAAGCACATTGATTGGTTATGTGGCTGACTGCACGGGAAACACCAATCATACTCTTGGGCCATGTTATTTTGGACTGGCACCAAAGCTCTGGATGCAGATGCAACATTGGGGTTGTAGGGCTGAAATGGTCTGTTGGCAGGAGGCCTTGCTTGATTCTGATTTGCAGCTGGATTGGGTGGTCTTTGAGGTTGATATGGTTGCCTATTTGGTTGAGCTTGAGGCTGATAGGAAGGTCTAAAACTTTGAGCTTGCTGTCTCTTGAGTGTGACCAGCTCATTACCTAAATTTTGCAATTGTTTCATAACTTCTTGAAGCTCATTTGGGGCATTTGGAGATGAAGTGGAAGCTTCATTTGAACTTTGATTTCTAGGAGTGGGAATAGGAGCTAAGACAGGTGCTTGACTAGTACTTGGGCTCTCCAAACTTGGGTATAATGGCATTGGGGGCCTGGGAGCTAGCTTACCAGCTTGAATAAGACAATTTTCAGCCCTAATGGCAATGCTATAAGAAGCAGGTAAGGTTGTGCCTCCCATAGATTGAATTAACATAGAAATATCAGAATTCAAAGCTTTAAGATAGTATAGAAAAGCACCTTCTGCTGTTGGCCTGACTGCCACTGGAATCCTATCCCAAGACCTTTGAAATCTGAAGTTGAAGTCAGTCAGCTGCTCATTGGGAGCTCTCTTGATAGTTGTCAATTGTTCTAGAAGAGACAAGTTGTCTCCCTTCTCTCCAAACTGCTCATGGAGAACTATGCATAACTGATTCCAATTTGTGATAGAACCGGCTTCAAGGCTCCTGAACCATTGCAATGCCTTCCCTTTGAACGATGATGCCAGCAATTTGACAGCCACATCCATTTCATTTATCTCATGGATTGCACAGATGTTAGCAATGTCTTTGACATGATCACCAGGAGTGGTATGATTTTCTCCAGTGAAAAATGGAATATTCTTCAATGCTGCAATTGGAATTGGATTCTGTGCATTGAGGGCAAGTGGGCTGCTGCCAGTGAAATTGACAAAGGGATTTAGTGGTTGCGCCATTCTGATTGGCCTGAGAACCCTTGTTGATGCGAGAAAAGGTCTACCAGGTGGAGGTGTAGACAAAGTCCGATTAGGTGGAGATGGAGATCTTTGAGCTCTTCTTCCCCTTCTTTCTCTGCCTGGAGATAGATGCAGATAAACAAACAATCCTTCCTCCCTAGTTCTTGACCTGGTCTGTATTCTTCTCATAAATTTGCCAGGCTTGGACTGCTGAAACCAGCGGATTATGCCTCTTTTGGAGTCGCCAGATGTGTGATTTTAAAGCTCCTTCAAAGCTGGAACTTACAACAAGTGCACATCAATCTTGTTGCAATGAAAGTAAAGACCTCTAAGTCCCACCGGCGTGCTGTAATCTGTTATCACCGAACCACAAAGACCCATGGATGTTGATCGATTTCTAGTTTGATCACTCTAAGCATCCAGTGTGATTGGATAACATGGGTACTATCTCCAAGTTGTGGGACTTGCTACTTGAGATAGACCTCCAGAGAAAGCTGGTTCTTGCTCCTAAACTACCTGCCACAATCTACTCTAATGCAGGATAAGCTAACTGTTCTAATCTAAATTTCCAAGGGACCAGGGAAAGAGAATACATAAAATGAAATCCTACACTAAAGCGGTGATACACCAGAAAAGGAGGATGGGAGAGTAGTCTCCAAATGTGTGAAATACAGAGGCAAAGTGCACACTAGAAGAGGTGATGACAGTTCTCCATAATCTAGCAAAATGCATTCACAGTAATATTTCAAGCACACACAATGATAATGAATTCCTGCAAGAACATAATAATAGACACAATATTCTTGTAGAAAGATAAAAGGGGCAAGAAGAATGCAAGAAAACACAGCAGGGGAAGATACATCCACAAACTTGTATTTTATTGCTTCCTGGTATGCACAGTTCAATCTATTACAAGATAAGGGCCTGGATCACCATGCAAGGAGTCCACTACAAGGGCCTGCAACACACTGGCTTCACAAAGCAATTTTGGCAGAGCTTTGCTACCCAAAAACTCTCTCCTTTACAATGAGCCCAACACTCCAATTTATAGAAAAATGAGAAGGAAAAGAGAAGGGAAAATGGAAATCCCGAAATCTGTCCTTCAACCACCTGTAAGAGGCATTAAATTGAGTGGAATGGGTATACATTACTTGCAAAATGCTCCCCATACTGTCCCATGTGCTGCAGCAGAGAAGGAATGATGACCATGCCTCTTAATTGCACTCCCAAAGCTACCAAACAAAACACCTTCCAAAATCGGAGCTCGAGTCAAAAGTTATGGCCGTTTGAATTTTCCGGACCAAACGTTGACTTTTCCTCCTGCGACACGTGTCATGATCTGATTGGTCCTCGGCTCCTTCGGCTCCATTTGTCTCGGATGTCCCATTTGATTAGTGTTGTCTTGACTGATTTCGGCCGGTTCGGCCGGTTCGCGCATTTTTGTTCCACTTGGCCCGCTTTGTTTTTGGACTGCCTTGACTGATTTCGGCCGGTTCGGCCGGTTCGCGTCCATCTGTCCCGCTTGTTTTATTTGCCTTCGGACTGACTCGACCTTTTTGCCGGTTCGGCCGGTTCGCGCCTTTTCGGCCCAGATGTCCCAATCCCTTTTTGACTGCCTGTGCTTATTTCGGCCGGTTCGGCCGGTTCGGGTATTTTTGTCCCAAACGTCCCGAGCAACACTTAGCCAATTTTTCTTCCTCTTTTGGCCGGATCGGCTTTTCACGCCCGCCGCGTACTTTTGTCCCATTTGTCCTCACCTTTCGTTTGGTTGTTTGTGCTGATTTCGGCCGAACCGGCCGGTTCGCGCCTTTCTGTCCCACACGTCCCGGAGGCGACCTTGAGCAGGACTTAGCCAATTTTCACGATTTTTCCTGGATCGACCTATTTGCCTTCTTGAACCTTTTTTTCGCATTTTCTCAGAACTTACTCTCTTCCTCTTGGACAGGGGGAGTTAGACAAATATGAGGGACCACTAGAAACATGACTTTTCACCACTGAATCAATATAATTGCTTGCATGTTATCAAAGTTACCTTGGGGTGAATTTTGGATAACACAACCCACAATGTAAATCCAAAACATTCACACAAGAACATTTACATAAATAAAAGAATAGCATTTCAAGAGCCAAGCTCTTACCTCTCCATGATGGAGTTGTTCTTAGTTCAAAACAATAAGCTCCTTCCAATGCAAGTAATCCAAAAAACAACCCAACACAAGCATGCAAAAATCTTCCAAAAACTTCTCCAAGCAAGAGCTCCTAACAACAAGAAAATTTTTCCCAAAATGAAGTCTCCCAAAAGTGAAGCAACCCAAAACAAGGCAAGAAATTCAAATTTTATAGAAGAGGGAAGAGAAGAGGATGAGGTTGATCCATGTAGGATGCCACATCACACATCCTCAACCCCAAACACAAAGTCAACTTCATTCTCCAATGCATAATAAATAGGTGGGTGAATAATATGATAGTTTACTTACACACTCTAATCCAACCCACACCCCATAAGGACTGAAATTAAATTATGTAAGAACGGTGCAATTACAACATTCAACTTGACTTGTAAAAATGTATTAAAAGGTCTAAATTTAACCCTCCAACCATACGAAATGTTGGTATGAAAATTTAAGAGGTATGGAACAAGTTTAACTTGTCTCACAAGCCTCCAAGGACAAATTTTAATTTCCAAGAAGGTGGAGTGTTTCACACTCAAAATTTAACTTACACATCACTTACAATGTCACTTACACATTACTTAAAAACTTTAAAACATGGCCAACAACTCTATTAATTACATTCTTATGACATCTTTTAATTAATTAACTAAACAATATGATTACTCACAATATTTACACACCATTAAATAAATAATGAAAGGGGTAAGTGCACCACAAAATAAACACATGCAAACATAACAAAAAGGGACCAAATAAAAGAAACACATAAAATCCCTTGGTCACATTTAAAGGTGATCCCCCCATGGGAATCCCTAACACTAACAAACACACACACAAACAAAACTAGTTGCCATGGTGACCTTGTTGAATTCATCTAGAATTCCAATGTGGTTGGTCTCTAATCCCCTGATGTTTGTTGTGATATTTTAACCTGCAAAACACAAATACCTCCTTGACCTCATGACCATATTAGAATGTCTAAAATAATATAAATATAATTAAATTTCTAAAATCATCTAGATATATGAATCACAACAACATCAAAGCAATCCAACAATATCATTATAGTTTTATCTAGAACTATATCATCATCCAATAATTTTCTATTTCTAAGGCTACTCACAATATCCAAATATCACAATTCGAACAACATTCATCATATAACCATGTCCAAGACTATAAAATCATCAACATATAAAGTGTCTCTAATAATCATCATGCATCATATAAGAATCAAAGTCAACAATAATCCATGATCAAATATCTAACATCATTCTAAATCAAAACTATAATAATGTCCATTATATAGTCGACAGTGTCATGATCAGTATCAAAAGGTGTCAAAGGGAAGTAGGCACTACATATCCTTCCCCTTAGACTCAACTTCCTCCTGGAAGTCACTAGAAAAAATGTGGAAACTGTACTCGTAATGAAGTAGCATCCTCCCATGTAGCTACAGTCTCATCATATCTGTCCCACTGCACCCGAACCTGATCAACCCCTCTACTTCGATGGCCCAAGGTCTTGCGATCTAGGATGTGAATGGGCTCCACCATCACCTTCCCCTGATCCTGCACCTACAATGATGTCCAATCTAACACATGAGAAGGATTTGCAACATATCTCCTAAGAATTGAAACATGAAACACATCATGTACGCGAGACAAGTTGGGTGGCAATGCTAGACGGTGGGCCAAAGGGCAAAAATTCTCCAAGATCTCAAAAGGAACAACGAATCTACGAGCTAACTTAGAACCTTTTTCATAATGGATAGGGATCTTATGTGGCCTGACACGAAGGAACACCTTCATTCCCACATCAAAAATACAGTCGGTCCTATGTTGATCTACATACTTCTTTTGTCTGTCTTGTGCCTCCTATAGTCTCTGTTTGATCAAAATCACCTACTACTCCATGTCCTACAACAAAGCTGGTCCAAGAGAAACCTTGTCCTCTAGCATGTCCTAGCTAAGAGGTGTCCTGCACTCCCTACCATACAAAGCCTGAAAAGGAGCCATGCCTATAGAACTCTGAAAACTATTATTGTAGGAAAACTCCACCAAGTACATGTACTCCTCCCATCTAGACTACTGATCCATCACATACATCCTGAGCATGTCCTCTAAAATCTGATTCACCCACTCAATCTATCCATCTGTCTTAGGGTGATATGATGTGCTGAAATTAATCTTCGTCTCGAGGGCATGTTGCATGGTAGTCCAAAAATGGGAAGTGTACAAAGGATCGCGGTCACAAATGATCTTCCATGAAATCCTATGCAACCTGACAATCTCATCCAAATATATTTGTGCCACTATACATGCTATATAAGTGGTCTTCACTAGAGAAAAGTGAGCCACTTTTGTCAATTTATCAACCGTGACCATGATGGCGTCGTGGTGATATCTCAACATTGGTAGCCCAACAATGAAATCCATGGAAATGGTGTCCCACTTCCATTCCGTATAGCATGAGGAAATAAAAGGCCAGTTGGATGCTGATTCTTGGCCTTAACTCTCTAGCAATCTAAACATCATGACATGAACTGGGCCACATCTCTACGACGTCCTCTCTAATGATACAATTGTCTCAAGGTTGCGTGCATCTTCTTACATAGGAAATATTTTATTAGTGCTCCATTAGTAAATAATAATTATGTGAAGTAATTATTATGTTATAAGTATGTGTTAATAAATTGTTATTAGTTGTTATATAAAACAACAATAACAATTATATTTGGTTAGTATGTTAGAAACAACTCACGTAAGTTGTGAGTTGTTATAAACTACTTCCTATTATTTAGGAAGTATATTTCCTATATATGTGTAATCAATCTCAAAGGAACATAATGTATTATTATTGTGCTATCATTTGATATCAGAGCGATTTATTCTCGCATGCCTGTGATGGAATAAAAAAATATTTAGGGGCAATTAGTATTCTTTGTTGTCCCGTATATGAGGTATTCATATTATTGTCTTGGTATCTTTTACTACTAGTTTGTAGATTGCGTGTGTGGATATTTCTGTATCTAAATAAATTCTTGAGTGTGCACCATGTTGCATGGGCTTATTCATAAAAACATTTGAGAAAGATGGACACACGTATTGTTAAAAATTTGATCACTTTGCATTTTAAGTTCGTGATCGGTGTACTTGAGGAATCTGAAGTGGCATCAATCCTCTTCGACGTCAATCCTACCCATGCATCATAGACCTACATTCACCTACATAGAACATCACATCGTTGATCTATTGAATGATCAATGATTCAACACGCATTACTAAGTTTGTTAAGTCCAGTTATCAGGTTCAACTGTTGAACTAGAAGCATTGTGTGAGTTTGCTTGGAGCGGTGTCCCATCTTATTTTGTGATTCCATTATGTTTTTATGTATAAGTTTGCTGCTATGAACTCAGGAAATCTACACAGAGATTAAAATATTTTTCAAATCTTTTGAGAACTATTTCAAAATTGAAGAGTTGAAAGAGGTGATACGAGTTGGAAGCTCCTGCAATAAACTCAGTTGTTGGACAATTGGCATTATTCCACAATAGATCTACAGGAGTTCTTACTCCATTGAACATGTGGATATATTTTCATGCAAGTTCTCTGCATGCATCGTAAATAGCTCCAGCTGATTAGCTTTACATTCATAATCTGAGTTTTTCTTTGGTTACATTACCTTCTACATGCTGTGACTTGGAGAATTTTTTTCGTCCAGTGAGTTGTCTCAAATTTCATGTTGTCATTTCACATCTTCTGATTTGGTGCACTCAAGCTATGGTTCTACTTTTCTTGGAGACTCCAATGAACTTTAGCCGACTCAGTCCATATGCATGTCATCTTGTCATTGTAAGAGTCTATTACTTCAAAGGATGTTGTTACAAGCCTTGTTAATTTGTCTCAACTAGTTGTCAAGTCGATCTTATTTGCAATTATTACGGATCTTATAGGATATATTGAGTATTATAATTTGAGTGGTCTTTTTTGTTTTGTGTCTTGTAAAAGTTTGTTTTAGTCATGTCAATAATACTTTTCATATGTCAAAAGTTCATTTCAATTAAGTGTATTACCTTTGTTTCATCAAAACATAGGGAGTTATTGTAAGTTAAGTAAGTGTCGTCCGTAAAAGAGCCAAAAATTGGTAAAAAATAAATAAATATAAATTGCCTCATTGTTAGTCGGACGCATTTTCACTTGTACGCGACGTCCGAGTGAAAACTTGATGGGGGTATTTCAAATGATCCTCAAATTCATATTCGGTTGAGTAGCAGTAGACTTCCTTTGGGCGGAGGCATCGGAGGATGGAGGACAATCAACACCTCTTGTCAGTCACCAATGATGGGGCCGCATAGCAGATGTGGTGACATATATATAGTGTGGGTATTCAGTGTGCTTTAGTTTTGCTATGAGTTTCTTTGCAGTGTTCCTGTTGCATTTTGTATTGTGTATACTTGAAACTGGTTGTATAGGATGATAGAGAACTACAGTGATCCTTTGACTGCAGCGATCCTCTAACTGCCATACTTCATTGGAAGATGATCGGTTAGTGAATACATTCATTGGAAATGGTGATCATGTGCAGCAAGATCCAGACAGTGAGATAAAACATGATATATTTTTCCTTTTTCTATCTTCCTATTTGGAATTTCACATTGTGGGGGGGAATAATAACCAATGTTCCATTCCCATTCTACACCAAAATGGCTAAAGTCAAGGGCAGCTTCCAGTGGCAGTGGTGGTTTCTGTGTTGTTCGAGATCAAGTGGCAGCGATCGAAGACAATGGCTGCAACTAAGAACATTGTGATTCTTAGAGGTGGAAATGTGAAATCTTTCCAGTATGTGTTTTATTGTTCAGTTTGGTGAGATGTGTTTCCTATGTTATTTCCTATAGTGTGATATTGATGAGGGCTAAAATAGTACTTGGCACATCATGATGTGGTTTGTGGTAAACCACTTGAAAACCACCAGTATCAGTTTGTGGTCAGCCGAGTAAAACCATCCGTCGGGTTTGTGATTGTCCTGTGAAAATCACTTATCATGAAAGTAGGTGCAAGTACAAAGGAAGGTTTTCCCCATGTTCACACTAAGGGGGGGAATGTTAGGAAATATTTTATTAGTGCTCCATTAGTAAATAATAATTACGTGAAGTAATTATTATGTTATAAGTATGTGTTAATAAATTGTTATTAGTTGTTATATAAAACAACAATAACAATTATATTTGGTTAGTATGTTAGAAACAACTCACATAAGTTGTGAGTTGTTATAAACTACTTCTTATTATTTAGGAAGTATATTTCCTATATATGTGTAATCAATATCGAAGGAACATAATGTATTATTATTGTGCTTATCATCTTCACCCCGGGATGGGCTGAATAAGGTGCTTGATGTGCCTCTGCTAAGATGTCCTACCTCAAGTCTCCATCTCTGAGAACATAAATCCAGCCTTTGTGCTTGAGAAAACCATCGCCTCTAAGGAAAAACCATCAAACTTCCCTTCGAGGGGTTTTGAGACTTGATCTTTGCTTGAACTACAATATAGAAGTTGTCAAGAGGAAGCTACTGAAGAATCTGCTCCACAAATCTATGCTCACTATGGTGGCCATAGCCACATGTCTCCATCTGTTGAGAGTGTCTGCTACCACATTCTCCTTCCCTTTCACATGCTTGATCTCCATATCATACTCACAAAGAAACTCCATCCAATGCCACTGATGAGCGTTGAGATTGGGCTGCGTGAAGAGGTGACAAAGACTCGGGTGATCATTGAGTGTGAATATCTGAATAAGCAGAAAATGTCTCCATCAAACCAAAGTGTGCACAATGCCACAAGATCAAGATCACGAGTCGGATAATTAAGCTCATAATCTTTGAGTTTTCGAGACTCAAAATCCATTACTCTGCCTTCTGCATCAACACAAAAATCACCTGTGGATCCAAAGCACTACAAGAATAGGTGTTGTAGTGAGACATTTCTTTAGTGTCTTGAAGGCCTGCTCGCATCTGTCTAACCAAACAAGCTTCTTCCTTTTCTTCTGTAGGGAAGTGATGGGGTGTACAATCTGAGAGAAGTCTTAAAAAATCTCTGGTAGTACCTGCTAATCCCATGAAACTACACACCTTAGTCATAGTAGTGGGTGCTAGCCAATCCATAATAGCTCTAATATTGGAAGGATCGATGGCGATACCTTCCCCAAAAATGATATGACCAAAATACTGCACCTCCGTCTGAAAGAATACACACTTCTCCAAGTTCCTAAAAAGCTACTACTCCCGAAGACATTGAAGAACCTGGCGAAGGTGCCCCTTGTGCTCCTCATGTGTACATGAGTAAATCAAAATGTCATCAAGGAAGATGAGCATGAAGTGATCTAAGAAGGTCCTAAATACCCCATTCATCAAACTCATAAACACTGTGGGGGCATTAGTCAAACTAAAAGGCACCACTGTGAACTCATAGTGGCCATATCTTGTATGGAAGGCGGTCTTATGAATATGTACCTCCAAAATCCCCAATTGATGGTAACTCGACTTAAGATAAATCTTAGAGAAATCATAGCTCCCTTCATCCGATCAAATAAATCAGAAATGCATGGAAGGGGATAATGATTCTTGATCGTTACTTTTTTTAGCTGGTGGTAATCGATACACAACCGCAAGGATCCATCCTTCTTCACAAAGATCACTAGTGCACCCCAAGGGGATACACTAGGATGGATAAGACCTTTCTCCAAAAGGCCCTCAAGCTAAAACTTGAGCTCACAGAGCTCTGGGGTGGTCATCCGATAAGGTGCTCGTGAGATAGGCTCTGTTCCCGAAACTAGGTCTATATGAAAATCAATCTCATGTGGGGGTGGTAACCCCTGGTAGCTCTCATAGAAAGACATTTAAAAACTCTCTTAAAATGGGGTGATCATCTAGCGATGGTCCACTAGACCCATCCTCTGATTTGTCACTAACTGTAACAGCATACATCTGACCCCGTCACACACACCACTTAAGTTGCATAGTGGAGATGGTGCGAATAGAAATGGGTCTCCTAACCCCTGAAATCACCGACTCAACTCCCAAATCATCTGCACAAGATATAATCTTGTGGTAACAATCCACTCTAGCCTTGTGTGTAGATAACCAATCCATACCCAAGATGACTCCATAAGATCCCAAAGGAAGGATACGGAGATCCGAGGTAGTGGTGAAAGGTCCCAAATCCACCACACACTCCTTAACTAAGGATTCTATAGAGATCTTGGCTCTGAAGCCATCTCAACATCCCAACTATGACCCTGCCTAACTGCCACTAGCCTGCATCGCTCTACTAAAGATGGTGCAATGAAAGAATCAGAAGAACCATAATCAAACAAGATGGAGGTAGGAATACCACCAATGCTACATGCGGTCTCAATAATTGATACTTTGATGCTCTGCCTGGTAGTTCTCAACCGCTACATACATCCTATGACTATGCCCCATATCACCAACAATAGGCTCTGAGATCTATGTCTTACCCTTGTTATTAGGGTTATGTGGGTAGTCTCTCAAAATTTCCAGTAACACCACAACCAAAACAACCGCCTGATCCTCTCCCTTGTGCGCGAGTCCAGTCGGTACTACTGAATTACGTGTTGTGGATCTTGATGATCCAACTATGGTCTGTTGAGGTCTCTGTTGGTGAGCTCCTGCTGAGTGAGCTCTCTGGGCACCCTGTGTCTTGATGGGACCCCTAGGAGGAGGCCCCATACTTTGACCTCTCTATGCATCAAATCTCTGTGGAGGTCTATAAGATGGTGGGATTCTTTGAATGCTTCTTTGGGGTCTAAAGATGACTATGTTTAACACTTGTCCACCACGAGGAAGAGGTACTAACCCCCTTGATCTACTATCCTACATCTGTTGTATATGGCTCTGGACTAGGTCTCCATTCTGCTAAGTCTTTCCTTGAGTCTCCTCTACTATATAGGCCTTCTCGATGGCCTTAGCCCCGGATGAACATGTGACTCCACACCTTCTCATCCTACATATAACCAACATACTAGAGTAGATCCAGAAATCTACTCTCATACTTTGCCACTGTAAGAGATGCTTGTCGGAGGTCATGGATCTCATCTATCCGTTGCTATATGAACCTCTGTGACAAGTATCCATTCTTGAAATGCTCCTTAAAGAGCACCTAGGTAACTATCTCAGAATCAACATGGATCTTCTGCTCCTTTGTCCTCCACCGCAGACACAAGCTCCATCCCTCAATAGATAGATATGAACATGAGCTTTTGTGTTGCTAGAACAAGGACAGAGCTTGAAGCATCCACTCAAGCTCACCAACCAGGCCTCTACCTAAAATCCACCTATGTCACTAGAATAATGTGATGGTCGAAGCTTTAGGATCTCCCTAATGTGATCTACAATTGTGGTCTGATGACCTCTAGGTCTCTCTGCATGCTCATCCCTAAGCCTAGGGATCCAAGACCTCTCTCTATATCCTAAAACTCAGTCATCCTATCCCTCTATGGTGACTATGCATGGGAGTTCTCTCCTCCATGCTCCTCAACTTGGGTCGAGGAGATACCGGCCCTCAATGAAAGGGACTCTGCCATGTGCGGATGCATGTCCTCTTCGATCCTCTGCGTAGAGTGACATTAATATCCTGAAGAGTTTACAAAATCTAGGGTAGGATGGCTGCTACAACATGATTTGGTGGTCGTAAGTCTTGTTCTATGTAAAATATCCCCTTGTCCCGTTTGTGCCTCCTACGGATCAAGGTGAGAGTTAGTTCATTTTTCTAAGTTTTATTCAATTTCCATGTTTACTAAAATATGCAATTTCTAAACTAAGTTGTTTTCTAGATTTAAAAGTGTAATAGGTTTAAGTTTCATGTCTCAAGTTTTTCTAGTGTGCCCAAAGGTCCAATATTTTGAACGACTTATCTGATACCAACTGTAACACCTACTAAAACAACCCACTTGAGACCCAAGAAACAACCTAGGATTAGTTAGGAAAATTATTACAACTAGGTTGCAAGGAAACAAATATCACTAACAAGTTCCGAACAATTCTAATCCATTAGAATGTACTTTTCTTTATTAACATTTATCACAGGTCACAAGGTCTAGAATTTAGGGTTATAAGTTTCAATTAGCTTCGGAGGAAAATTCCTCACCATACCCACTCTCTAACAGCTTAAAGTTTCAACTTGGTTTTCTCACACTTAACGCATTCAAAAAATTCCTAAACTATACCCATTGGATAAGAAATCTCCTCACCTTTCCATTGATTTAAAGAAGTCCTCATAACTCCTCATATTTTCTAGGTTATGGGCCGGTGGGCCTTGGGGTGAATAATTTCCCAAATTGTGGGTTGGTGGGCCGCGAGGAGACTTTTGTAAAAATTTTCCTACGCGGGGAAAAAATCAATTTTTTTCCCATGCTATTATAGGTCTGCAGGTCCACAAGGGACACGTGGCACTCCCTAAGGCAGCACAGGGAAAAACAGGGAAAGGCAGGGCAGCAGGAGACCTTTTGCAAATTCTCCCGCATGGGTGAAAAGTAGGCTCTGCGCCCGCACTCCCGTGAGTCTGCAAAGGATAGGTGGAATCTCCTAAGCCAACGTGGGGAAGGCGGGATGGTGGGGAGAGAAATTAGTTATATCCCTGAATGGCTAAGATGGTACATAGACCCGTGCCTCCACCGACACCTCGCAATGCCACGTGGCAGCCCCTAATTAGGCTGCAGCCCGGCGGGACAGTGGGGAAACTTGGAAAATTTTCTAAAAATTTTCCAAGATGCAAAAGACAAAAAGGGACCCATTCCTCCACCAATACCCATGATGTCACGTGGCATCACCTAATTGGTTATGGGTCAGCGGGGAAAATTTGGAAAATTTTCCCAAAATTTTCCGAAAGCGTTAAGTTAAAAAAATCCGCCCCTCCGCTATCACCTCATGGTGCCACGTGGTACACTCTGATTGGCTACGGGGTGGTGGGGCAGCGTTGAAAATTTGGAAAATTTTCCCAAAAATGTTCCTAACTATTTTAAGGGAAAAATTCGGACCGCTGGGCATGCTAGAAATTTTTCCCAAAATTTGACACTAAGGAAGAAAAAATTCATAGGGCCATAACTTTTGATAGAGAGCTTGGGTTTGGGAAAAAAAGGACTTTATGGAAATATCTCAATGCCCTCTTTACATAGGGATTATTTATTTTAGATTTTGATAAATTTTAAGGGGTTAATTTTAAGAAAATGGCACTCGTAGGCTTATATAGTGCGAGTTGGTAAATTTTAACTTGTTAGATCTATTCAATTTGATCTTCCTCCTCTCTCAACATGTCAAATAGACATGGAGGATTGTTCCTAAATGGATTTAAGGGAGGATTCAAGGTTCAATTTGTCTAAATGATTTGCAATTTGAACATTTCCATTTCTTGACAGAAAACGACTACAAAACGGTTTGAGCCTAATTTTGCTAAGTTTTAAAATATTTCCTTAAGTGTTTTTGTCAAATTGAACTCATTTATACCCTAGCATGTTCAATTTTAATGTTTCATTTTTATTTGTTTCTTGCAGGTTCAAACTGTGCATTTTTGGTTTAGATAATTGCCAGTTTGAAATTACAAAAGACAGGATAAAAAATTAAAGGATCTATTTTCCATTTTAATCTTCCAAGTATTAAAATTCATTCCAATTCAAATTTAATACATATATTTAATTCAAATCCAACAATTCCAGAAATCAAAATGCAATTCGCTTCCATTTTTACACATTCTAAAAGATAGAGTTACGTATTTTCTTCACAAGCATTTCTTCCTTTCAAACAAATATTTCAAATACATTTCACATGACATATTCACTACAACAATGTAGTTTGAGAAAGGCATTACATTCGTTTATTGATTCCAAAAGACAACTTACAACTTCCTTCTTTCATTCCTTTTAAAATCATTTATTGTATACAAAGGCGAGACAATACATTTTCTTTTCACGTGTTCCACTTTACCACTTTTCAAACAGAGATTTCATAGAGTATGCAAAACACATATTTCCAATGGAACAACATCATATGGACACAACAAAACCATTTTCATTAATTTAAATGAACTCTTACAACTTCCTTTCCATTTGATTACAAAATATAGTATACCAACACATATCATTCTTTCTAAACATAATACCACAATAAAATGTCCCACTTTTTGGTATGTTTTGTACCATTATAAACATGAATTTTCAGTTTCATTGATTTTCTAAAGGTAATAGCCATAAAACCATACACATTCATGAAATTTCACAAACTAACGAAATGTTGTATTTAGAGTGTAGAATACATGTAAATTTTTTTAAAAAAATTACAAAAAAAACGGTCTTTTTCTTAATTTTACTCATACGTTGTTTCTTATGTTATAAAAGAGGAATGACTGTCCCCGGGTGGTTCTTTTGAATGAAAATTTATTTTTTCACCATGAAATTTTAGATATGTGTTCAAGATTTGAATTTTGAAGTGCTGTCAAATTTTCATATTTTTTGGACTTATATATTTTTTTTAATTAATTATTTAGTAAAAATATTTTCAAATAAATGGCGTACAAATGTTTATGCCAATAACTTTTAAGATTTATATCAAAAATGAATTTTTTTTTCACAGGTAAGAAGAAGACTTCAATAAATAATAATTTTAATTTTTTCAATTTTTTTGATATTTTTGCTATTTTTAAAATTGGGTTGATTGTGTACGATCGATTGTCCTAAAATACCATATGTTAGAAAAATATAAAAAATAAATAGTAAAACATATTTTTAAAAAATAAAAATTATATTTTTAGAAAGCTAATAAAATTTTGTATTTTGTGTTAAAATTTTGTAATTTTATTCATTCATTAACCCTAATTACGTGGCACCTAAGTGGCACATTTTGGCATAAAATTATCCTCCAAATGGATTTGGCACCAAAATGTGCCACATAGGTGCCACATAGGTGCCACATAGGGGTTCGCGCGAAGGGGGGTTCGCGTGAAGGGGGTTCACGTGAAGGGGGTTCGCGTGAACCCCCCCTTCGCCCGAACCCCCTAAACCTTAAATCCGCCGCCCAAAACTATATAAATATCTATATATAACTCTTTGCCGCCAAAATTATTTGAATTCGAGGGGTTCGCGCGAAGGGGTGTTCGCGCGAACCCCCATTCGCGCGAACTAGTTTCTTTATCCTACGTGGCAGTTCAGGCGAAGGGGGTTCACGCGAAAGGGATGTTCGCGCGAACACCCTCGATTTCCGATCCCGCCCAACTTCTTACTCGCGTTTTTGGGACATGAAGTGGGACACAACATTGTGCTTATGCTATTTCAAATTTCAATTGCAAAATTGTAAAACATATTTCCATTACAAACATTTACAAGATCATCCAATTCAACCGGGAAGGTTACAATGAGATTTAATTTCACAAGGGACATTCAACTGTCTTTTCTCGGCTCGAATAATAACATGCATTCCTCTCATTCCTCTAATTTGATCACAATAGGAGTAGGGTAAAGGCAGCGTTCTCCACCCAATCAAGACATCCAATGAAGAGTATAAGTGATCCTTCTTTGTTATCCCCCAAGCCCCAACCACAAATAAATAGAAGATGTGATTCAACTCATGACAATAACAGATTCCACAAACACACATGCAAATTTTCACAAAAAGATGATTCAGGTTCTTTATTTGAGGAAGGAGGAGGGGTTTGTCAGGAGTACCTCCATGCTTTGGGTGTATGTGATTCCTTCCTAGGTGTTGAAGTATCTCTGGAAGAAGATCCACTTTGATTCTTCCTAAGCTTTGAAACCTTCACAAACCAAACCTTGGTTCTTACAAGGACGGGGGCCAAAATCTCAACCAAGTCATCCTTCTCTTTCTTGTACTCAATCCGGATCTTCTAGAGGAGTATGCTTGATTAATATCTCATATTCATAAGATAGGAAGTCTTCATTATCATCTTGGAACCCTTTAGGAATTTTGTAAAGATTGAGCTCCTTTATTAGCTGCAGATAAAATCTTCCATAGTGCCTCCACCTTGCTTCAAAATCATCTGCACAATCGGCGCAGTAGTGCTCGACATCTAACCTGTGATGATAATTTATTCTGAGGTTTTTCTCAATGAAGTTCTTCAAATCAAAATAGGTCCTAGGCCTGAAAAAGTGGACAGTGATGGGAGCAAGGGCCCTTTCTATATTTTGAGCATCCAAGGCTGTTTTGCATGTATAATTACCCAAGGAAATAGGGAAATGTAGACCAGAGATTTTCTTGTCCCTGCAGGTTCTATGCAATTTATTCAATTTTCTGCACACTTCAATTAAAGCCATTTTATCACTACAAAATATGGGGAGCTTGAGAGGTGTTTTTTCATAACCAACCAACCTGATATATGAAAACCTCCTGAAATGAATGAAGAAAGCTCCAAACTTAAGCATGTCAGTCTATGGCCTCATCGAAAAATCTCTGGCGGTATCACCTTCTAAGAGCCTCACAATATACATGGTAAAGGCATCATTAACCCTCTTGAAGTTGTGGTTTCTAGTTTTAAGGGTGAATTGAGGGTAGTATGCATAAATGGGTTCATCCTTCTAGCCCTCCATGTATGTGAATCCAAACCACCGTCGGCATCTGCTAAGGAATACATGAGATAAGAAATCATATGTAACTTCTTAGTCTGATGTACATTAGACAATTGCTCGGTCAAATTTATACAAATGATTTCTACCCAATTTATGCTCTGACTACCTTCATAGATGATGTTGATGAGAGGGCACATCCAGAAGTGAAATTCATTAGTAGAGGGAAATCCCATGACACGAGCTAGAAAAATGATGAAATCAGACAACTCTTCATTGAAATCAACCCTAAATAATGCCTTGGAAAGTCGGGATGCTCCCTTCTTAGGGTTCTTCAACCATGATTTTGCTATCCTTGCCTTATATTTATCACTATCCTGCTCGAATAGAGTCTGAGCTTGAGCCTGAGTGATAACAATGGAGTCTTCAACTTTTGGAATCCATAGAGCAGTAGAAATGGCAACAACATCTAGTTTGGCAATTAGCTCCCCATGCACATTAGACAATTATTTGGTGTCCGAGTTAAAATGAGCCTGTGCAGTGCACAAAGGTGTCGACACATTGCATAGAGATATGGAAGCTCACTGCGCATACGCAAGTCCACTTTGTCATTGATCATTTGTGCCATGGGGGAAGGATTAGGGCTAGTCAATCTGTTCCAAAAATCCCCAAAATCCAAGTGCCGAACCTCACTATCCCCGATATCGGGAACAGAGGACTCGAGAGGTGAAACCTATTCTTGACCTTGGAATTTAATCTTCATGTTCGTAGTGTACAAAGAAACAACCTTCAAGGATTGAATTCGCAATGAAAAATGCAAAAGGAATGGGAGCACGAGAAAATGATCTTAATTGCAGGGATTCAAGAAAATGATGGCAAGTGAGCAATGTGTCAAATGCATAGAGAGATAGTCCCATTAAATAGCCGTTTAGGAGAGAGAAGGTCATTAAATGCGCATTAAATTCATATTGCATCGACTCAAAAAGATAAGAATTGGGAAGAGCAGAAAAAAGCGCCAGGATGGTCTTTAGTATATTTGGGACATGAGGGATCTGAAGATGTGATTTGGCCGACACGGGTGATGTAGGTCAAGCGGGCCAAATGAGCACATGTGGTCCAGAAACATGGAAATGCAAGGGACGTGAAGACGTGATTTGACCGATGTGCATGATGTGGGGAAATCGGGGATAGAAGGCATAGATGACTTTGGGATAGATGGGACAAAAGTATGCGAAGGACCCGATCCAGCTGACATGGGTGATCGCGAACAAAAGCCACCACGAACATGGGACATGCGAAAAAAGTTTTGATAGAACCGAAAGTTAAAATATTTTCAAGGAATGCGGCCGATTGGGGAATATAAGGCTTGACATAACTTGGAGCATACAGGACAAAAATGTCTAACAGACCCACAAATCATCGAAATGACTCCAAAAAATGTGAATTTTACTATCTCCTCAACTTTTCACTTCACTAGAACATCACTAAAGGGTGTTAACCCAACATTTTCAATTTTTTAGTTTCGAAAGAGGGGAAATTTTGAAAGGACAATAGGACATAGATTGGAAATGCTTCGGGCCCTTTTCCTATTATAGGAGGAGGATCTGGTGGATATGAGAGGGATAGGAGCTAGTGGATCTAGTGGCGCTGGTGGTGGAGGAAATATAGGAGGGAACCAAGGTTATGGACCTAGTGTATAAGGACCTCAACCACCTCAGTAGGTGTTTTATGAGATGTCTTTGCATTTACTTGATTATAAAGGTGTTGAGGATGCTGCAGAGCATGTACACAAGTGTGAGTTGCTATGGTGCGCTAAGGGTATCACTGCCCCAAAGTGGAAGGAAAGTCAGTTTACAACCACGTTGTAAGGGTGCACGCATAATTGGTACTGAAAGTATGGCCCATATAATATGGTGGAGGATTATACCATGTTGCGTGATGCCTTTTTGGTGGAATTCCACATTCCTAAATTAAAGCAGAAGTGCATAAGTGCATTCAAGGAGATTCAACAGGGTATGATAGAGAGTGTGCGAGAGTATGATGCATGCTTTAAGAATCTCTTATCAAAGCTATCTTATGATATCTATACCTCGCAACATACTCAGTGGTTTGTTGTAGGATTGATAACACCTTTCAAATGATCACTCTCCTATAATACTTTCACGGATCCATGCGAGGCCTTGGAGGCTACTGTGTGTGTTGAGGTCGTCGGAAGAATTGACACTAGGGTAAGCCCATTTTTAGAAGCACAAATTGCTGCCATGAAAAATGAGCTTGAAAAATTATTTGCGAATCCAACTCATGAAACAAGCAGTGGAATTTGGTGTACATATTGTGAAGGGGAAGGAAACACAAAGGATTTTTTCCCTCTAAGGTCAAATCTTGCACACCATGTCATAGATTGTGAAATCTATCACAGGGATCATGAACAAAGTAGATGCCCTTTGTTACTACATGCACACCGTAAGAATGCATCTTCTTATTGTAAGATTTTCACATCCACTACTCATGATACAAAGGAATGCTGATTGATAGATAAAATTCATGATGCCATTGATATTGGTGTATACCAAACCAACATTGGAAGCGAGTTCTAAGGGTGAAGTTTGTTAGTATGAAGGGCACACAAATGACGAGGGTGAGGAAGAGGTTTTTACGAGAGGATACAGAGGCTGTAGTGGTCACCGAGGAAGGGGTGACTTCCCCATGGGACTTGTTACAATTGTGGATCTACTAAACACTACAAGCGTAAATGTCTGGATTTGCTACAATGCTCATGGTGTGGAAAGAAGCACAAGTATGAGGAGTTCGAATTGTATGACCACATGAGTAAGAACTAGAAGAAAGAAAAAAGTGTGGGGATGGTTAGTGTGAAGATAAATGACCCACTATGGATGCCTAAGGTAGCACTTAACCCTAAGTTAGAACCTATTTTAGTAACTACATGCACTTGAGAAGGCCGCATGTGCCAGAGAAGTACCAAAGCAGAGGCCTCTCATTATAAGAGAAGAAGTATTACATGGGAAATATTTTGATCCAACCCATTAGAAAGAGGTTTACCAAGAGACCATGGAAGTGATTAGGAGCCTGCAAGGAGAGATTCAATGTTTGAAGGAGAAATCATGGAAGTTAGATCAAGCGAAGAATCTTTGAGGTCCCTTAGAAAGACATGGATGAGGTTAGAGAAGTGTGTAGGATGTTGCACCAAGAGAACATTATTCCTCTATTAGGAGAGTGGTTAAGAGAAAAGGTACCATGTGTGGGAGATGAACATGAGAGGCATTTCTTACATGGTAATCTAACCCTTTGCAGTCTTGATTATGATAAGAAAATTATGTTGAATGCGGTTGTTGATGGATGGCTCTGAGAAACATACTAATTGACATGGGTGCAAAGGTCAATGTCCTTAATTTGGATGCATGGAATCAGATGGGGAGGCCTCCATTGCAGCCCTATTCAAATGTGTTGTATGTGGCGAAAAATAAAAAATATATGCCCATTGAAGTCTTGAATGATGCTTCCATAACCATTCAAGGGGCTAATTTTACTGGGGATTTTGAAGTCTTAGTGCTTGCTAAGGTAGATAACTTCCCAACATTACTTGAATGCCCCATGTGTTATGCAAATAATGTTGACTTGTTCCTTAAAAAGAGATACATCAGTTTGAGAATAAAGAGGAGCACATAATTATTCCACTAACAGATAGGATGTCTACATCTTATGTAGAGCCTTTAGGATAAGAGGACCTAGATAGAATCTATGTGCACACCATTAGAGACCCCAAGCATATTCATCTATCAATTGAAGGATTCATTCAGTGGGAAGATGCTCATTCTATAAGTGATACAACTAGCATTGCGTGTGACAATTGGGTACATGGGACCTATGAGTTGGGCTAATTGAAGGGAATTCTAACTCAAGTTGTCATAGCGTGCTTAGATAGGCACTTGGGAGGAAGACAATTACCAAGTTATACTAGGGAAGGTAACCCTGATGTCTTTCTATGCGTGATGGAGATCTAGTGGACATGTCAAGTAGAAAGGAGGAATATGCTAACTTATACCTTACACACAACAACAACATGTTGGTGGGTGACTCATTGAGATAATATTCTAGAATGGCGCAAAGTGAGAATCACACTCTCTGTTAGGTTTCTCTAGAGTAATTCACCCTCTAAAATATACGACTATGATGGGAAGGAATCCGCCTCATTTCATGTCTAGGAATGTGAGAGATCCTGGATGGTAGGTTTGGAAGCCTTACCTCCCTCACTATGGGTGCATAAGTTCTATTCCACCTTACAAGGTTGTGCACATGCATGGTATATCCATTTGGAGCTACATCATCAGATGGGAAATTGGAAAGATTTGATGGCAGATATTATTCAAAATTTTGATTATCTAAGTCCTAAGCCATCAGTGAATGAGGTGTTGCAGGTAGTCAAGCACCTTACTCAGGAGATTGTGCTATGGCTGAAGATTGAATCCTAGATTTTCTAGGGGAACCTAGATTGGAGGCATGCTTCAAGGAAGGAGAAATAGAGGAGATACAATTTGAGCGCGCCTTCCTAGAGAAAGAAAAGGGAAATTTGGTGTACCTAATAGATGATGAGGAAGTAGAAAACTTGGATGTTGATCATATGGAAGGTACATGAAAATTCTTGGAAAATGTAGATGAGCAAGTGCATGCTTACCATGAGCTCTTGAAAAGGAAGAAGGTCAACATTGGTATAGAATCAAAGCCAAAAGAAGTTATCATTGGAGATTACTGGATGGAACAGAAGTTTCAAAGATAATTGAGCTACTACGTGACTTCAAAGATTTGTTCCCACATGGATACCATGAGTTAAAATGAGTTCATCACTCATTGGGAGAAATGTAGATTAAGTTGAAGGAAGGTGCGCACCCAATTAGGAAGAGACTTTATAGGATGAATCCGAATTTACATGTAAAAGTTAAAGAGGAGATTGATAAGATGATAGAATCCAAAATCGTTGAAGCAATTGAAGAATCTGAATGGGTGAGCCTAATGGTAATTAGTATCAAGAAGGATGGGAGGATAAGGATATGTGTAGATTACAAATATTTAAATGTCTGTATGTGTCATAGATCCTTTTCCAACCCCGTTTACTAAAGAGATCTTGGAAGGTGAAGCGGGCGAGAGATCTATTCTTTTAGATATGGATTCTTATGTTATCACTAGGTAAAGATTACAAAGGAAGACCAGGAGAAGACTACTTTCACCATTGAATAAGGAATTTTGACTTACATGGTTATGTCCTTTGGACTTAAGAATGCACCTATTGTATTTTCATGCATTGTGGTGCAAACATTTCAAGGCTTCATCCATAAATTTCTGCAAGTTTACCTGGATGATTGGACAATATATGGGTTAGTAAAAGATCATTGTGACAATTTGCAATTGATGTTTGAGAGGTGCAAGAAATTAAGTATCTCTCTAAACATGAAGAAATGTGTCTTTCTTTACTCCTTTTGGCACATTGATAGGTCATATTATTTATAAAGAAGGCTTATTGGTAGATCCTACCAAAGTTGTTATCTTGGGATTGGAGGAGCCTACCAATCAAAGTGTGGTGCGTGGGTTCTTAGGGCATACAGGTTACTACAAAAATTCATCAAAGGCTATGCCAGGATCTCCGCGCCATTAGAAGAGTTGTTGAAACATAAGAGTAAATTCTATTGGGGTGAGGCACATCGGTGGCTTTTGACACATTAAAGGAGAAACTTACTACTACGCCCATTTTTCACTTTCCCTCATGGGACAAGCCCTTTCATGTGCATGTTGATGCATTAGGGATGGTAATAGGAGTAGTGTTAGCATATCCTAGAGAAGGGATTGTTGATCACCCTTTGTGTTTTGCAAGTAGAAAATTAACCCCAGCTGAGTAGAATTACACCACAACAGAGCGTGAAGCATTGTTAATGATTTATGCACTACATAAATTTAGGCAATACTTATTGGCTACTCCATTTATCTTTTACATAGATCACATGGTACTTATGTACTTAGTAAACAATCCTATTTTTCAAGGGTGCATATGGTGTTGGATCTTGTTATTTCAGGATTTTGACTTTTCGGTCATAGTAAAACCAAGAAAAATAAATTTAGGACTTGACCATCTATCACGGATTAATTTAGGTGAGGATGTGTAGAGCATTGAGGACACAATGCTAGATGTACAATTGTTCAAATTATAATGCGTGCCCTCTAATTTGGAAGATATTGTTGTTTTATTGCGAACGTGTAGGGTGCCTAAAGGAATGAAGGCTATAGAGAAGAATCGGTTGGCTATATGTGCCGCACCTTATATGTTGGTTAGTGGAGACCTATAAAAACTAGGTTGAGATGAGATTTTACGCCGGTGTGTGCTAGAACATGAACGTACTACAATCATGGAAGAATCTCATGGTGGCATTGCAGGTGGTTACTATGCAGGAAATACAACTACACACAAGATCTTATTGGCATGCCTTTGGTGGGAGACAATTTATAAGGATTATATAGAATATTACAAGGCTTGTGACCATTACCAATGCCTTGGAAAGTTGGGGCAAAGAAATGAAATGTCATTAAGACCTATTGCTAGTGCAAAGCCATTGGAAAATTTGGCAATTGACTTTGTAGGCTCTATTTCCCAAGCTGCGTGAAAGACATGTTTGCGCTATATTATCACTTGTACAAACTATCTTACGAGGTGGGAAGAAATGACACCTATGAAGGATTACAGGGTGGTTACAGTAGCTAGGTTCTTATGAAAGAATATAATCAACAAGTATGGGTTCTCGTTGAGTATAACAAGTGATACGGTGTAATGCCACGAAAACAAAGACGTTAAGAACTTGCTTCCACAAACATATAACCCGAAAAAAATATGACTAAATTTTTTTTTGTTTCATCTTCATCAAAGTTAAGGTTTGGATTGTTATTACGAAATTACTCTTCACAAAATCTCTATTCCAATCTTTGAAAATAACAATTGTTATTTTCAAGTGGTTGAATGGACCAACTACTTTTGTCACGGAGTTCGACGGGAATGGTCATAGGTGTTGAATCAACCGACAGCCATAACACGACCAAGTTATCATTTGCAAACACGTGACGCAGGTTCAAAACATGACCATTGAATAATAATATTTTAGACTTTTTAACCGAGGATTATCATGAAATGTGAAATTAGCGGAATTCTGCGAAATGTGAAATTTCCGTATGTAATTCATCTTAGTTGAATTACGTAACTAATGTATCGAATAGGTCTAATGCAAAAAGGATATCACGGTTTTAAAGTATTTGTATGGGGAGGTTGAATTTTTTTTTTTCACACACGTGTAAGGAAAATTAAAAAAATCTTACAAAGACTTTCATCAAATGAAAACTATCCATACAATTGAATTTAAAAGGGGACTCGGGAGGATAGATTCTCTTGATTTTATTATTATTTTCTGTTATTATTATTATTTTTTCCGGTTGGTTGGAGGTGGGTGGCTTTAATAGCCACCTTCCATTTCATTAAAGCTCCATCCTTGCATGTTGGAGTCTTCTTCTTTGAGCCGCGCATCTCCCATTTATTTCACCTTAGATTTGCAAATCTTTGACCTTTTGTGGTTGGCTCGCTAGTTTACTCTTACCCGGCCGCGTGGTTTGATGTGGTGGTTAAAGATGAAGCTACAAGCGAGTGCAAACGTGTTACCTCCTCTTTCATTGGGTGCTTTGCGAGGTGAGTTCTTGTCGGGATCCACACCACGGCCTACACAACGAAAAAATAGCAGTAGCAAGTAGGTAGGTCGAAGCGGAGAAGCTTTTGGGTCGCTTCTTCAACAAGCGGGTTGTCCAACCATGTTGTTAACTTCTCGATGTCGAATGCATACTAAAATTCGGGATTCACCTTCAAGATATTTTATCAAAATGGATTAAGGGACAGTGAGAGTGTTACCGGAGACCTGATGAAATTTATTACAGAGATTCTTGAAAAGCTCATGACAAGGCATGTCAGTTAGAAACTACACTGTTTACATCTGATCAGATTGTAGAACTAGGTTCTTTTAATATGTACACCTCAAGACAAGGGGAGTAGCGGTCGATCTGTTTTATGCTTAGCTTAACTGATGCTTGAGTTTTCTACCTTCCTAATTACAAGTTTTCTGAATTAGTCTTTACCCCTGATTATCTGCAAAAGGGTAATCCACGACCAGAGATATGCCACATCATAGGATAAAGTCAAAAATCTTGTAATCAAGAAGGCGTGACAAATATTGTTTCATAGAAGTTGTCTCTGCTGAAGACAAATGCTATCTTTGCATGAGATGAGAAGAATCTTGTAAAACATCTCCATGGGAACATTGCCTTGGTAGATGAGGATGTCGCTGGCATAACACCTTATAGATTTGCATACATATGTTCATTGCTACATTGACAGATCATTTGATCATGGGAGTGTGCATTAAACCTTCCAAGACTCGGTCCTAATCCTTTTGGTCCTATAATCAACTAAAAAAAAAAACAAAATGATTTAACTCGTGGAAGAAAATTTCATAGAGGTGGATCTGTTTCAAATCAGAATATTCATGAAGCATGATTTCTTTTGCAATTATTTGAAATGGGAAATGCATTAATTACTTATACATACGTAGATTTAATTGCATATATAAATTAATATTATTTCCTTGGCAACATTTTATATTATTATATACTTTGTTAATATAAAAGAAATATTAATAGTATATTAATATTAATATAATTTAATAATAATAAATCCATTAATTTTAATATTACTTTAATATGAATAATATTTAAAATATTAGTATCCTTATTAAGCATTAAGGAAATATGGGTAATGAACTTAGTAAGTTTAGGGTTTTGCATTAAAAATTTCTTTCTACACAATTTAATAGGTATTGTGTGGGTTTTCAAATAGGTTTGATTTCATTTCCCTTAATAATTTGCAAATGGATTTACAATAACTTCTTAAATGAGGAAAAACATAATAGAGCTAGAACTTATATTACTTCATTGGCATATTGAAAACTATTTAAAATTTAAGTCTTTCCATCAACAATACAAGAAGAGAAGGTGCACTAATATTCCAACTTTTCCAATACATCTCTTTTAAGTAACAAAATGAACTTTAATATATTTTTTTTTGTAAATTTCCCAACATTCCACAAGAGGGTTTCAACAATATTTCCATTAAGTTTTAGAATAAGAACTACTAACATTTCAACAAGATCAACACACTCATAAGAGGTTCCAAGCCAAGTTAAAGGAGAATAAATTTTCTTTCCTTCAACTTTCAATTCCATCCACATTACAACCTTAATAATGAAAATCAATACACTCTCCTTCAAAATCTTAATACAACATTTTCCACTTAATGTGGGAACATTTTACAATAATGGAAGCTAAAATACAAAGCAATATTACACTTTTCCTCCACTCAAGGTGGGTAAAAATACAAGGTAGTTTCACATTATCATCAACAAGGCTCCAATGCTACAAACATCAACAAGGTAGCTCCTCCAATAGTTTTCTTGATTCACAACAAAATAAGGGGAGAGGCAACGCTCTCCTCCCAACCAAGATACCCAATGGAGAAGAGAAGCCATCCTCTCCATTGGCCCCCGAGCCCCAACCACATTACAATGGGAGAAAATCCAACTCATGGCAACTACTAGCTTCCACATAACTTAACATAAAATTTCACAATCATTCCATAATCCTTCAAAACAAAATCAACAACTCAACAAGAGGGAAACCATCAAAACAAAAAAGTCACAAGGCTTATCAAGAAATCCATAAGAGTAAGACCTATGGGGAGGCCACTTATGCCTCCCAATGGGAATGGGTGCCACCTAAAAGCCTCCAATGCAAAACACAATACCCCTAACAACTCTTATGCCTCCCTCAAGTACCCCTTATCCCTCCATCCACTCTTATGCCTCCCTCAACTCTTATGGCTCCCTCAAGTAAGAACAAGAAGAAAATGCAAGCATTTCTCATACTAGGTGGGCACCCAACCCAAACTCCCTCCTCAAGAAAATGATCTCTTATGCCTCCCTCAAATAAACTCCCCATAGTCTCCTCCCACTCCCAACTTAGGCATTCTACCCATTCCCAACAAGCATTTCAAAGAAACAACAACATTCAACACAACATATATACACATACATATAACAAAAAAACATAATACAAACAAAGGTGAAGCTCCTACCTTTCCATGGTAGAGCTTGTTCCAAGTATGAAGTCTCAAATCCCTCCAAAGATCAAGCAAGCATCCACAAGCTCCAACAAAATTCCCACAAGTATCAACAAGCTCCAAAAATCCACAAACTCCTTCAAAATCCTCTCCTCTCCAAAATACAAGAGACTAAAAATGAAAACCTCCAACCCCAAAACAAACAAAAGGATCAAATAAATAGAGAAAAGAGAGGGAGGGATGATGTGGCTCCAAGTAGGATGCCACCTCCTTTTCCCTCCACTCCACATCACTTGGTCAACCTCATATTCCAATTTACCATTAATAAGTGGTTGAAAGAAAGGCAAGCACCTTACACACTCCATCTAAGCCCACTCCCCCAAAGGACAAAATTAAATTTTGAAAGAAAGTGCAATTAATATTTTACCTTTTATCCCCCCAAAACACCTAAAAGACCCTAAATTTGGCCTTCCAACCCATAGGTAGGGTTGGCATGAGGTTTTAAGAGGTGTGGGAAAGTTTGACTTGTCCCAAAGCTTTCAAATTTGGCCTCTAAGGCCAAATTTGAGTTTCCCATTTGGGGTAGAGTGTGCTACACTCAAAACTCAAACACACATCATTCCACACAAAATCCAAAGTAAATCAAGCCTAATAAATGAACTCTCTTTTGGTCATATCTTTTAATTAGTTTAGGAAAATTCAAATTAACTTAATTAAGACACTAGAACCCATGGAATAATAAAGGGGTAACCACCAATCCAAAAATCTAAATAATAAACCAAGTAAAAACTCACTACTAAAAGAAAACACATACTAACATAATAAAAGGAAAAATTAAAACAAAACACATGACCCCTAGGTCACAAGTTTTCCATTAACCAAATAATTCTAACACACACACAATTACATGTTGCCATGGTGACCTTAGTTGGATTCTTCTCGAATTCCGATGTGGTTGGTCTCCACTCCCAATATTGTTGTGAATATAATATACATGTGAATGCAGAGAATACCTCCTTTGGCTGTTGGCCACATTAAAACATTCATGCCAAATATACAATATATTCTAAAATTAATGACACATGATTTACTATCATCTATGCAAATACGATGTCACTTACACTTTCTAGCACATTTCTATTCCACATTTCATTTATGTCAAAATGATCATCACATTAATCCAATTATCAAGTTCTACTCAATATGATTAAATATAGCACATGTCATAATTTAAAGATAAATAACCATGTCAAAAGTATACAATTATCATCATCAAATGTCCACCAGTAGACCATATGCATCATAAAAGATCAAATCAATAACAGTCCAGTGTCTATGATATCTACTAGCATGCTAAATCAAGAAGCCATAATAAATCCATAAGTGAAGTAACCAGTCTCAAAAACAACAAAACAAAAATGGTGTCGAAGGGAAGTGGGCACTACATCCCCCTCCCCTTAGACTCGACTTCCTCCTGGAAGTCACTGGAAAAGGTGTGGAAACTGTCCTCGTAGCAAAGTAGCATCCTCCCAAGTAGCTGCAGTCTCATCATATATGTCCCATTGGACCCGAACCTGATCAATCTCTCTACCACGAAGGCCTAGGGTCCTGCGCTCTATAATGCATACGGCTCCACCATCACCTTCCCCTGATCTTGCACTGCAATGCGGTCCAATCTAGCACGTGAGAAGGATCAAAAATATATCTCCTAAGCACATAAATGTGAAACACATCATGGACACGAGACAAGCTAGGTGGCAATGCTAGACGATAGGCCAAGGGACCGAGGCGCTCCAAGATCTCAAAGGGACCCACAAACCTAGGAGCAAGCTTAGAACCTTTTCCGTAACGGATAGGGCTCTTATGCGGTCTGACATGAAGAAACACCTTCGTGCCCACCTCAAAACGATCTGTCTCTATCTTGCTGAGTCTCGCATACTTTTTCTGCATCTGCCCTCTTGCAATCTCTATCTGATCAAGGTAACCTGTTGCTCCATATCCTGTAATAATGCTGGCCCAAGGGAAACCCTGTCCTCAATCTTGTCCCAACTAAGAGGTGTCTTACACTCTCTACCATATAATGCCTGAAAAGGAGCCATGCCTATAGAACTCTGGAAACTATTATTATAGGCAAACTCCACCAAATACAGATACTCCTCCCATCTCGACTGATGATCCATCATGTACATCCCGAGCATATCCTCCAAAATCTGATTCACCCTCTCCGTCTGTCCCATCTGCCTCGGGATGATAAGTCATGTGCTGAAATTAATCCTCATCCCGAGAACATACTGCATGGTGGTCCAGAAATGGGAAGTGTACAAAGGATCGCGGTCACAAATGATCTTCCATGGAATCCCATGCAATCTGACAATCTCATCAAGGTATACTCGTGCCACAACACTCACTATATAGGTGGTCTTTACTGGAGAAAAATGAGCTACCTTCGTCAATTTATCCACCGTGACCATGATGGCATCGTGATGGTATCTCGACGTAGGTAATCCAACGATGAAGTCCATGGAAATGGTGTCCCACTTCCACTCCGGTATGGCGTGAGGATAAAGAAGGCCAGCCGGATGCTGATGCTCGGCCTTCACCCTCTGGCACTCTAAACAACGGACACAAACGAGGCCACGTCTCTCCGAAGTCCTCTCCAAAAATACAACTGTCTCAGGGTGGCGTGCATCTTCTTCACCCCGGGATGGGCTGAATAAGGTGCACGATGAGCCTCTAACAAAATGTCTTGTCTCAAGCCTCCATCTCTAGGAACATATATCCGACCTCTGTGTCTGAGAAGACCATCTGCCTCTAATGAAAATCCATCAAACCTCCCCTCAAGGGGTCTCTGAGACTCAATCTCTTCTCTGGCTGCAAGGTAGAAACTATCCTGAGGAAGGCTGCAGTAAGATCCTACTCCGCAAATCTGTGCCTTGCCCCGAGGTGGCCATAGCCACATGTCTCCACCTACTCAAGGCATCTGCAACCACATTCTCCTTCCCTTTCACATGCTCTATCTCCATGTCATACTCACAAAGTAACTCCATCCAACGCCATTGGCCGACGAGCGTTGAGATTGGGCTGCGTGAAGAGGTGGCGAAGACTCAAGTGATCGATCCCCGAGTGTAAATCTCTGGCCAAGAAGAAAATGTCTCCACCGCACTAAGGCATGTACCACTGCTGCAAGCTCAAGGTCATGAGTCGGATAATTGAGCTCATAATCTTTGAGTTTGTGAGACTCAAAGGCAACTACTCTTCCCTCCTGCATTAACACACCTCCAAGTCCTGCCAAGGAAGCATCTGTACAAACATAGAACTCACCCTGAGGATCTGGCACTACAAGAATAGGTGCTATCGTGAGGCATTCCTTCATGTGTCTTGAAGGCCTACTCACATCTATCTGACCATAAAAACTTCTTCCCTTTCCGCTGAAGGAAGTGATGGGGTGTGCAATCCGAGAAAAATCCTGAACAAACCTCCTGTAGTACCCTGCTAGACCCATGAAGCTACGCACCTCGGTCACACTAGTGGGTGCTGGCCAATCCATGATGGCTCAAATCTTGGAAGGATCGACTGTGATACCTTCCCCAAAAATGATGTGGCCCAAATCTGCACCTCTGTTTGAAAGAACGCACACTTCTCCAAGTTCTCGTAAAGGTGCTGCTCACGAAGACACTGAAGAACTTGGCAAGAAGGTGCTCCTCGTGCTCCTCACGTGTGCATGAGTAAACCAGAATGTCATCAAGGAATATGAGCATGAAGTGATCAAGGAATGTCCTGAATACCCCATTCATCAAACTCATAAACACTACGGGGGCATTCGTCAAACCGAAAGGTACCACTGTGAACTCGTAGTGGCCATATCTCGTATGGAATGCGGTCTTATGAATATCCGTCTCCATAATCCTGAGCTGATGGTACCCTGACTTAAGATCTATCTTGGAGAAAATTGTAGCCCCCTTCATCTGATCAAATAAATCATCAATGCGTGGAAGGGGGTAACGATTCTTGATCGTTACTTTATTCAGCTGACGGTAGTCAATACACAACCGAAGAGATCCATCCTTCTTCTTCACGAAGATCACCGGTGCACCCAAGGGATACACTAGGATGGATTAGGCCTTTCTCTAGAAGGCCCTCAAGATGCAACTTGAGCTCACATAGCTCAGGAGTAGTCATCCGATAGGGTGCTCGTGAGATAGGCTCTGCGCTCAGGAACTAGATCTATATGGAAATCTATCTCACGTGGGGGAGGTAACCCCGGTAGCTCCCTTGGGAACACATCAGCAAACTCTAATAAGATGGGATGGTCATCAAGGGAAGGTCCTCTTGACTCATCCTCGATCATCACTTGTGTAATAGCAAACAACATCCGACAACCCCGTCGTGAACACCGCTTAAGCTGCATAGCGGAGATGGTGCGAATGGAAACGACCCTCCTAACTCCTGATATCACTGACTCTACTCCAAGATCATCTATGCAAGAAATAGTCTTATGGTAACAATCCACTCTAGCTCTGTGAGCGGACAACCAATCCATGCCTAAAATGATGCCATAAGATCCTAATGGAAGGATCCAAAGATCAGAAGTAGTGGTGAAGGGTCCCAAATCCACTACACACTCCTTAACTAAGGAGTCTACAAAAATTTTGGCTCCAGAAGCCATCTCAATGTCCCAACTACGGCCTTGCCTAACTACCACCAGCCTACAATGCTCTACTAAGGATGGTGCAATAAAAGAATCAAAAGAACTAGAATCAAATAATATAGAGGTGGAAATACCACCAATACTACCTGTCGTCTCAATCACAGTACTCTGGTGCTCAGCCTGGCGGTTCTCGACCACTGCGTAGATCCGATGACTCCGTGCCATATCTCCAATAGTAGGCTCTGAGCTCTGCGTCTTACCCTTGTTAGGGTTCTGTGGGCAATCTCTCCAATGATGTCCCACAACACCACAACCATAACAACTGCCTGGTCCTCTCCAGTGGGAAGCAGCTCCAGCTAGTACTCTAGATGTCTGAGCTACAGATCTTGACGATCCGGCTATGGACTGCTGAGGTCTCTGCTGACGAGCTCCTGCTGACTGAGCTCTCGGCGCACCCTGTGTCCTGATGGGACCCCTAGGAGGAGGCCCCATACTACGTCCTCTCTGCGCATCAAATCTCTGAGGAGGTCGGTAAGGTGGGCGGGTCTCTGTTGCTGCTGCTCTGCTGCTGTGGTGGCCTGAATGAAACTTTCCCTGAACTTTGTCCACCCCATGGAGGAGGAACTAACCCCTTCGACCTACCATCCTGCATCTGCTGGATACGGCTCCAAACTCTGTCTCTAGCCTGTTGCGTCTTCCCCGTGTCTCCTCTATTGCAATATAGGCCTTCTCCACGGCCTCTGCTAATGTCTGTGGGTAGTGAATGCACACCGCGCCACCCAAATCCAAGTTTAGGCCCCGGATGAACCTGTGAATCCATACCTTCTCATCCTGCATATATAATCGAGCGTCTTTCGGTAGGTCCAGAAATCGACTCTCATACTCGCCATTTCATCATCATTGCCTAACGGAGGTCATGAAACTTGTCTATCCACTGTTGTATAAACCTCCTAGGTAAATACCTACTCCTGAAACACTCCTCAAATAGCTCCCAGGTAACTATCTCTCGAGTCAACATGGAGCTTCTGCTCCTCGGTCCTCCAC
Source organism: Taxus wallichiana var. yunnanensis (assembly GCA_018340775.1). Classification (NCBI taxonomy): domain Eukaryota; kingdom Viridiplantae; phylum Streptophyta; class Pinopsida; order Cupressales; family Taxaceae; genus Taxus; species Taxus wallichiana. The sequence goes on along the minus strand of CM031241.1, from coordinate 578,026,708 downwards.
CAGACTCCTACTCCATCCCTCAGAAGATGGATCGCACAAAAGCTTTCGTGTTCAAGCTAGTACAGGGCGAGCTTAAGCATCCGCTCAAGCTCACCAACCAGAGCCTCTGCTGCCTGAAAACTACTATATATCACTCGAATAGTGAGATGGTCGTAGCTTCAGGATCTCCCTGATATGGTCTGCAGCTCACATATGGTGAATCCTAGGTCTATCTATATGCTCCTCCCTTTGTCTAGGGCTCCAAGACCTGTCCCTATGTCCTGAGATCCTGTCCCCATGTCCTCTCTGTGGTGACTCTTGCCCTAGCCGACTCTACACGGAAGTTCTCTGCCCTGTGCTCCTCGCTGTGTCGAGGGGATACCTGGGCATCTACTGATGGCTCCAAGCTATGTCTTGTAAATCGTCCTCCCAAGGGCTCTCTGTGTATAGTGGCATTGACATCCTGGAGTGTCTGCAAGATCTGAGGTAGAATGGCTACTATGACTGCTACTCCGGCGGTGGTATATCTAGGTCTATATGAAGAGACCCCTCACCCAATCCATGCCTCCTGCACAGATCAAGGCGAGAGTTAGTTCATTGTTCTAGGTCTTGTGCCAGTTTTCTAAATTTGTTGTTTCCTATAATTATCAACATTGTGGTTTTATATATTAAAAAGAATCAACTCTGCACTAGGTTAAATGTTCATGTTTCATGTTTTCTACGTGTGCCCAAGGGTCCAAGATTTGAACCCACGGCTCTGATACCAAGTGTAACGCCGCGAAAAAAAAACGACGTTCTAAGAACTTGCTTCCACTAAACACATAACCGAAACTACGACTAAATTTTTTTTTGTTTCATCTTCATCAAAGTTAAGGTTTGGATTGTTATTACGAAATTACTCTTCACAAAATCTCTATTCAAATCTTTGAAAATAACAATTGTTATTTTCAAGTGGTTGAATGGACCAACTACTTTTGTCACGGAGTTCGACGGGAATGGACATAGATGTTGAATCAACCGACAGCCATAACACGACCAAGTTATCATTTGCAAACACGTGATGCAGGTTCAAAACATGACCATTGAATATAATATCTTAAACTTTTTGACTGAGAATTATCATGAAATGTGAAATTAGCGGAATTCTGTGAAATGTGAAATTTCCGTATGTAATTCATCTTAGTTGAATTCTGCAACTAATGTATCGAATAGGTCTAATGCAAAAAGGAAAACGTGGTTTTGAAGTATTTGTACGGGGGAGGTTGAATTTTTTTTTTTTCACACGCGTGTAAGGAAAAAAAAAAACTCTTACCAAGACTTTCATCAAATGAAAACTATCCATACAACTGAATTTATAAAGGCAGGACTCAGGAGGATAGATTCTCTTGATTTTATTATTATTTTTTTTATTATTATTATTATTTTTATGTTGGTTGGAGGTGGGTGGCTTTAATAGCCACCTGCCATTTCATTAAAGCTCCATCCCCTTGCGTGCTGTTGAGTCTTCTTTGCTTTGAGCCGCACATCTCCATTTATTTCACCTTAGATTTGCAAATCTTTGACCTTTTAGTGGTCGGCCTGCTAGTTTACTCGGCCCTGGCAACGTAGGTTTCATGTGGTGGTTAAAGAGGAAGCTACACGCAAGTGCAGCAGACGTGTTACCTCCACTTTCATTGGGTGCTTTGCGAGGTGATGCTTCTTGTCGGGATCCACACCACGGCCTCTGCAAAAAAGACCGAGCAGCGGGTAGGTCGCGGTAGAGAGAAGCTTTTTGGGGTGCTTCCAACAAGCAGGTTGTCTAACCATGTTGTTAACTACTCAGTATCGAATGCATCCTAAAATTCAGGATTCACCTTCAAGATATTTTATCAAAATCGATTAAGGGACAGTGAGAGTGTTACCAGGAGACCTGATGAAATTTATTACAGAGATTCTTGAAAAAGCTCATGACAAGGCATGTCAGCTAGAAACTACACTTTGTTTATCATCGATCGATTGTAGAACCAGTTCTTTTAGTATGTACACCTCAAGACAAGGGGAGTAGCGGTCGATTTGTTTTATGCTTAGCTTAACTGATGCTTGAGTTTTTCTACTTTCCTAATTACAAGTTTTCTGAATTAGTCTTTACCCCTGATTATCTGCAAAAGGGTAATCCACGTCCAGAGATATGCCACATCATAGGATAAAGTCAAAAAATCTTGTAATCAAGAAGGCGTGACAAATATTGTTTCATAGAAGTTGTCTGCTGCAAGACAGCTATGCTGCCGCAGATGAGAAGAATACTGTAAAACATCTCCATGGGAACATTGCCTTGGTAGATGAGGATGTCGCTGACATAACACCTTATAGATTTGCATACATATGTTCATTGCTACATTGACAGATCATTTGATCATGGGAGTGTGTATTAAACCTTCCAAGACTCGGTCCTAATCCTTTTTGGTCCTATAATCAACTAAAAAAAACCAAAATGATTTAACTCATGGAAGAAAATCTCATAGAGGTGGATCTGTTTCAAATCAGAATATTCATGAAGCACGATTTGTTTTGCAATTATTTGAAATGGGAAGTGCATTAATTACTTATACATACGTAGGTTTAATTGCATATATAAATTAATATTATTTCCTTGGCAACATTTTATATTAGTATACTTTGTTAATATAAAAGAAATATTAATAGTATATTAATATTAATATAATTTAATAATAATAAATCCATTAATTTTAATATTACTTTAATATGAATAATATTTAAAATATTAGTATCCTTATTAAGCATTAAGGAAATATGGGTAATGAACTTAGTAAGTTTAGGGCTTTTGCATTAAAAAATTTCTTTCTACACAATTTAATAGGCATTGTGCGGGTTTTCAAATAGGTTTGATTTCATTTCCCCTTAATAATTTGCAAATGGATTTACAATAACTTCTTAAATGAGGGAAAACATACTAGAGCTAGAACTTAAATTACTTCATTGCGTATTGAAAACTATTTAAAATTTAAGTCTTTCCATCAACAATACAAGAAGAGAAAATGCACTAATATTCCAACTTTTCCAATACATCTCTTTTAAGTAACAAAATGAAATTTAATATATATATTTTTTATATATATAATTTCCCAACATTCCACAAGAGATATTTATAATATTTCCATTAATTTTTAGATAAGAAATACTAACATTCCAACAAGATCAACACACTCATAAGAGGTTCATTTCAAGATCAACACACTTAAGAGGTTCCAAGCCAAGTTAAAGGAGAATAAATTTTCTTTCCTTCAACTTTCAATTCCATCCACATTACAACCTTAATAATGAAAATCAATACACTCTCCTTCAAAATCTTAATACAACATTTTCCACTTAATGTGGGAACATTTTACAATAATGGAAGCTAAAATACAAAGCAATATTACACTTTTCCTCCACTCAAGGTGGGTAAAAATACAAGGTAGTTTCACATTGTCATCAACAAGGCTCCAATGCTACAAACATCAACAAGGTAGCTCCTCCAATAGTTTGCTTGATTCACAACAAAATAAGGGGAGAGGCAACGCTCTCCTCCCAACCAAGATACCCAATGGAGAAGAGAAGCCATCCTCTCCATTGGCCCCCGAGCCCCAACCACATTACAATGGGAGAAAATCCAACTCATGGCAACTACTAGCTTCCACATAACTTAACATAAAAATTTCACAATCATTCCATAATCCTTCAAAACAAAATCAACAACTCAACAAGAGGGAAACCATCAAAACAACAAAGTCACAAGGCTTATCAAGAAAGCCATAAGAGTAAGACCTATGGGGAGGCCACTTATGCCTCCCAATGGGAATGGGTGCCACCTAAAAGCCTCCAATGCAAAACACAATACCCCTAACAACTCTTATGCCTCCCTCAAGTACCCCTTATCCCTCCATCCACTCTTATGCCTCCCTCAACTCTTATGGCTCCCCCAAAGTAAGAACAAGAAGAAAATGCAAGCATTTCTCATACTAGGTGGGCACCCAACCCAAACTCCCTCCTCAAGAAAATGATCTCTTATGCCTCCCTCAAATAAACTCCCCATAGTCTCCTCCCACTCCCAACTTAGGCATTCTACCCATTCCCAACAAGCATTTCAAAAAAACAACAACATCCAACACAACATATATACACATACATATAACAAAAAACATAATACAAACAAAGGTGAAGCTCCTACCTTTCCATGGTAGAGCTTGTTCCAAGTATGAAGTCTCAAATCCCTCCAAAGATCAAGCAAGCATCCACAAGCTCCAACAAAAATTCCCACAAGTATCAACAAGCTCCAAAAATCCACAAACTCCTTCAAAATCCTCTCCTCTCCAAAATACAAGAGACTAAAAATGAAACCTCCAACCCCCAAAACAAACAAAAGGATCAAATAAATAGAGAAAAGAGAGGGAGGGATGATGTGGCTCCAAGTAGGATGCCACCTCCTTTTCCCTCCACTCCACATCACTTGGTCAACCTCATATTCCAATGCACCATTAATAAGTGGTTGAAAGAAAGGCAAGCACCTTACACACTCCATCTAAGCCCACTCCCCCAAAGGACAAAATTAAATTTTGAAAGAAAGTGCAATTAATATTTTACCCTTTTTATCCCCCCAAAACACCTAAAAGACCCTAAATTTGGCCTTCCAACCCATAGGTAGGGTTGGCATGAGGTTTTAAGAGGTGTGGGACAAGTTTGACTTGTCCCACAAGCTTCAAATTTGGCCTCTAAGGCCAAATTCGAGTTTCCCATGTGGGGTAGAGTGTGCTACACTCAAAACTCAAACACACATCATTCCACACAAAATCCAAAGTAAATCAAGCCTAATAAATGAACTCTCTTTTGGTCATATCTTTTAATTAGTTTAGGACAAATTCAAATTAACTTAATTAAGACACTACAACCCATGGCTAATAAAGGGGTAACCACCAATCCAAAAATCTAAATAATAAACCAAGTAAAAATTCACTACTAAAAGAAAACACATACTAACATAATAAAAAGGGAAAATTAAAACAAAACAACACATGACCCCTAGGTCACAAGTTTTCCCTTAACCAAATAATTCTAACACACACACAATTACTTGTTGCCATGGTGACCTTAGTTGGATTCTTCTCGAATTCCGATGTGGTTGGTCTCCACTCCCCAATATTGTTGTGAATATAATATACCCGAGAGAGAGAATACCTCCTTCAGCTTGTTGGCCGCATTAAAAACATTCATGCCAAATATACAATATAATCTAAAATAAATGACACATGATTTACTATCATCTATGAAAATACGATGTCACTTACACTTTCTAGCACATTTCTATTCCACATTTCATTTATGTCAAAATGATCATCACGTTAATCCAATTATCAAGTTCTACTCAATATGATTAAATATAGCACATGTCATAATTTAAAGATAAATAACCATGTCAAAAGTATACAATTATCATCATCAAATGTCCACCAGTAGACCATATGCATCATAAAAGATCAAATCAATAACAGTCCAGTGTCTATGATATCTACTAGCATGCTAAATCAAGAAGCCATAATAAATCCATAAGTGAAGTAACCAGTCTAAAAAACAACAAAACAAAAATGGTGTCGAAGGGAACTACAAGTATTATGGGTATATCAAACAAGTCATAAAATATTGAACAAGGCCACACCTTTTCAGTTGGTTTTTGGTGTGGAAGTTGTTCTTTCCATTGAATTTATGTTACCATCCATGTGTATTGTGCGCATAGGAGGATTAGGTGATGAGCAAGCACTTGAAGAGTGCAAAAAAAAACTTATGAAGTTGGATGAAAGGCGAGCCATTGCTAGGTGGATTCAAAAGACAAAGAAAGCTAGGCAGAAGGCATGACATGATCGACATATTAAAAACAAGAAGTTTGAGGTTGGGCAGATGGTTTTTCTATATGATTCAAATTTTTGTGCCATCTTAGGAAACTCAAAGTGCATTGGTTGGGACTGTATGTTATAAAACATATACTTGATTAAGGCACTTTCCAGTTACAAGAGTTGGATGGAACATGGTTTCCCAACTACTTCAACGGGAGTAGGCTAAAGCCCTACTATAAATAAGCCTTCTTGGTGTTTGTAAATAAGGAAGTGTTGCCATTTAGCTTAGGTTTCCCTTAAGTGCATTTTCCTTTATATGTGTTTCCTTTCATTGTTTCTATGCTTTGTATTTTAGTTTAGTGTGTTGTGTAATAAGCGCGATTGCGCGCCTATAGCCAGTTACTATCTAAAGAGGTTTTCATGAGCAAGAGGACTGCACATACTTTTAGTGTGGGGTAGGAGAATGCGGAGAATGCCAAAGTGGCACACAGTTGGAGCAATGTTGATTGGTGGCCCAGGAGAGAAAAACATAAGCGTGAGATATTTGAGAAGGAACGCGTGTAATAGGGGTGATAAGGGTTAGAGATGAAATGGTGTCAAGAAAGATTTATAAAAACTATGTACAATTATGAACGAGCAGAGCAAATTGAGGTAGGAAGAAACAAGGAAAACCAGGTTTAAGATGTAGAGGAAGATGTAATTCGGTGCTAAGAGTGCGTGTAAGGGTCTATGGTCAATATAGTTTGGCATGCCGAAAGGTTGAGGAGGTTACACATGAGTATGCGTGTGAAAGAAAAAGTGCTAGAAAAATGCGTGGGATGAAAGCACTAGAAAAATCTAAATTTAATGCGGAAGTACGGTGGTAGGTGGCATGGAAATTAATGTGGGAAAAAGTAGAAAACTATAAATAGGGAGTTGGGCGTATGTTATTTTTCACCTTGCATTTATTTGTTGAAGATCTCTTGTGAACTAGGGCATCCTTGCGAGAAATCTATGAAAGTTACATGCGAAGTGAAGAATTTGAGATTTAAGAGCTGGATTGGAATGGAGTACATGAGTGTGTGTAGAAGTGGTTGTTTGAAGGATTCCTATGAGTTTTTACGCTATCTTGTGGAAGAAGGGGTTTCCAAGTTAGGGTTTGTGAAACTAGGGCACAAATTCGAAGAAGTTACGCAGAGGGATTGGAATCAAAGGATCAAACATTAAGAAAGCAAGACACAAGGAAGAATTGGCAAGGAACCGATAAGGAAAAATGGCACCAATGAAGGGATTAAATGTTTCACTTAAGAATAAGGGCAAGGGAAAGGGAAAACTAGTCACATCAACAAGTTTTAATGAAGAGTGGTATGCAGAGATGTAATACCTAGATGGTGTTTCATTGGGGATGGATTGGGTATCTCACGTATGCAAGATGGTTATAAGCGATTATAACCATATGACAGATATGCCTAAAAAGAGATGACATTGGAGCTTGTTCGACCTATAGGATAAAGAAAATAAGATGATAGACCGGTGTATGATGAATCCATGAAGAGGAAATTGGAGAAGGCTAAGCTTTTACAACTCTATGAGTTTCCATTTTTCAGAAAACCTGAAAGGTTATACTAGTGGCTGATGTCGTGTGTGCATGAAGATTACTTTTACTTCTTAGGAAGGAGAATGCACATAACTGCATAGTTGATCTCCAAGTACACTGGGCTTATATGCATGGGAGAGTCACTTGGATGATGACTTGGGCGACAAGGAGGCTATCATTGAAACAACTAAGGAATATGAATACAAGAAGGGTGGGTACTACTTTGATATTTCCAAGATCACTAACCTAGTTATGAAGATGGTCGCGCGCTTGCTCACCAAGTTAAATGGACAAGAATGGTGGACACAAGTGAACAAGATGGTTGAACATTTATAGAAATATTTCAGAAGGGACCATCTACAACATCTCAGTTGAAAGGATATCATAGATGCCACGCGTGATGGAGATAAAATATTGCATGGTAATATTCTTCTTACCATTGTATTTTCAGAGATTGGAGTGCCCGATGGGCTGAACAACTACATTTGGGAATACCTTGATGAGAACCCCTCCCCAGCTAAGAGGTTCGAGGAATACGCTTATGAAACAATGACATCTACTTACATGACACATTTCGATAAGTGGTACAAGTAGATACACGATGCATTTAGAGTAGAGTAGAGAATTCCAGAATAACGCCAACCTTAGTGAAGGATGAGGCTGAATTTGCAGTGTACCAACAATTACGCTGCATTGAAAGGTTCATGTTGATAGATGGCACCAAGAGCCCATAGTGTAAACTACCTTTTGCCTTCACACCGTGATATTTTTAGAGTGCAGTCAACAAGATTAAGGAGGCCAAGAAACTTAGATTTGATCTAAGTGAAGTAGATCAGGAGCACCATGTGCTACGTAAGACGTTGGTGTATCCTAAGAAGTAGGCATATGTGGAGAAGTATGTCTCGCATGACATACATATGCTAAGGCTCGTAACATTACCACTTACAAGAAAAATGGCAATGAGGGTGTACATACACGTAAGGCCTAAGTTTGAAAAGTGTGCATACGTTAAGGAGGATGTCTCCATCCCTGAAGACCCTACCAGAAAGAAGAAAGGGATGAAGAGAGATAGGGAGGAAACTCCGGCAAGCAGGGCACCAAGCGCACATGTGGTTCAGACTACAAGAGCACATGAGTAAGGCGTAGGAAGACGCACTTATACTCGGAGGAAGAAGTCTCCCATGAAAGAGAAATCCCAAGTGATAGAGGAATCTCCAGTGAAAAAGAAGTAGAAGGTAGCACAAATTTCAGACTCGAGAGGATGGAGAACATGAAGGGTAGTGAGACTGAGGATGAGGAGTGAAAGGAAGAAAGAAACCCACCTGTATACAATGTGCATAAATCTAATGAGGAGAGGGATGAATCCTTGGAGGGTGCTCATGAGGGAGAAAGAAGTGACGAAGAAGTGGGGACCAAGGCACATGAGACCCAACACCTATCCGGTGAACAATTAGAAGACATAGTGGAGAAGGAGGTGGTGGGCATCATCAAGGATTTGGTAGAGCACGAGGTGGAGCACAATGCGGGAGAAATAGAAAAGGAGAAGTATGGAAGCATGGGTGGAGAAACAAGTTTAGCAGTTGGTTTCCAAAAAGGAGCGTGCACAGGTGGCATGGGCACAACAAAAACATCTAAAGGACCCGTAATGACTTACGATGATGATCTAAACAAGGTCCTACACACACATTTCTAGACCATGATGCCTTCAGACCAAATCTTCTATTGGTCATCATTTGACAAAGATAGTGTGTACCCACGCACCAAGAAGATGCTATCATGGAATTTTGAGTCCCATGTTTATTAACTGTAATTCAAAGTCAATCTAGGTGCATTTCTAGATACACCGAAATCCGAGGAGGTAAATCCCATTATGGATTCACATTAGCTAACTGATTAGTAGGTGTGCAATGCACTGAAAAATGTTTCGATGGAAATAGAAGCACGATTGTTTGGGAGGAATATCAAAATCAAAGCATTAGAGAAGGAGTTGGAGGAGAAGAACAAGGAAATCATAGATAGAGACAAGGAGATAAAAGGAAAGGATTCTATAATTGGACAATTGAGGGCTGAGTTAAGGGAAGAAAAGGGGAAGGTGCATGAAGCCTACAAGAAAGAAGAGAATATATCAGACTCCATTATTTTGAAGTGCCTAGATTTAGCCCCTAAACAGAAGTATGAGTCAACCTTCCACTGTCTGGTGAATTTGACGTGCTTAATCATGATGGAGAAGCAACCACTTGCAATAGATTCAACGTAGAGGAAGTTATGGAGTAATAGAAAGAAAAGGAGAAATCAAATATTTAGGAAACCATAGCTCGTTACTCTGAACTCCTTGCTTTAGTAAAGACCAAAATGCACATGGCCGAGGTTGTCTACGATAGCTGTGAAGATAGAGACAAAGTGACAAGTGTGCTAGTTACTACGCATGAGGTGGATCTGAAGGAGTTCTAGGCCAAGAATAAAGGCAATAGGGTGGAACATGATAAAATATTGGTATATATTGAGAATAAATCTGAGGTAATTGAGATTTTAAGGGTCTCTATTAAAAATAAGGTAAAGGAAGTGTATCCCCAGGTTACACATAAGATGGATGCATTGAACGACCTTAACAAGAAGATGGAGAATATCGTTGATACATTGAAGGTTAAGGGTGAAGAGTTGACATTTTATGAAGTCAATGTGCGGTGATAGGAGATTTGTTTACACATGCACAGAAGGAGGTGGATTCTTGGAATGAGATTGAAGCATCCTTGAATAAGATTGTCCCAATCCTTGTACAACAATAACAAAATTCTTTTGTTCTTTGACGTAAGCCGGATATATGTTATTATTTCCTTCCATTATTTATTCTTGGTTGGAGATAAAATTGTTTCCAAGGATAGAGAACATGTTTATTGTGGGGTAATTTTGAGCTAAAAAATGACTAAGTCCCGAAGCAGAGGATGAGCGCATGTGGAAGGCAATATAGGAAGAAGGAGTGTGATGAAGAGCATGTAGGGAGAACTAAGTGTGCACAAACAATTTGAATAGTTGAGGAGTTGTGGAGTGAAGGGCTTCAGTAAACATGGAGAGCATGGAGGTTAATGAGTGGATGCATGGAGGGTTCTGATACTTAGTCGTATTGTGTAATATGGTATTGCATAGAAATCATGTGAGGATGCGGGTAGGCATGATAAGTGTCTAAGGTTAGCGCATGAAGACTTACGACCCAAGGAAATAATATTCTAGAGAATAATCAAGGGTTAATCATTATCTTTAAAGAGATGTAAAGTGGAAATTAATCATGGCTTTAGCACACTGGCATAAGAATTCGAGTATGGTGGAGCATGATCCCTCTTGCATGAGTCATACACATGAGTAATTTTGAGGCGGTTGGGGAGAAATTCCACTCTATTTAAGAATGTGCTTTGCTCCGGGATAGTAGGTGTATGGGAATGTGAAAGGTTGCGAAGAAATGAGAGATGATGTAGGAGGAAGAAGATGTATGATGCAAGACAAGAGATATTCTGGGTGCATAGGAGGGATCATGGATAAGACCCTTTGAGAAAATTCATTTTGTAGAGCTAGAATGTTATTTCATGATGTATTCGGTCTGCTATGACCCTTTTGATGTGATCTGTCTACTGTAAACAGTTGTGAATCAATGAATATGATGGATTGTTATGAATATCTCTGTTTATGGGTCCAAACCCTAGTGTTATTCATATTGCTCATGGTTCATATCTGATTTCTTTGTGATATTGTAGTGTTTACTTTTACATTATGGTGCATATGTGTTTAGGTCTAGTTTCTTCACTTATGTGCTAGAATGAATACATTTTTTTCTGGTTCTGCAAACATTCCTCCGTTATTGGGGAAGCATTCTTACAAGGCTCACATAAAGGAGGGGCTTGGCATGCTCGCGTGCCTTGGGTGAGTGCTCAGTCAAGGTTGGGTGATGTGCTGGCATGCTTGAGGTTTAAAGGGAGTAGGGAAATGTGACTACAATTATTTTTAGGTTTGATGCAGCTTGTGGGTATGTGGAGGTGAAATTCTATTTTCCAGGTTATAGGTACCTTCAAAATTCGAGGAGTGACTCTCAGGCGATCAATAGGAAGCAACAATGACAATATTGTGACATATTTAAAACTATATTCTAGCCATTTACGTAGTCACAGGAACCTAGAAGAGGTCTTCAGTGCCCATATGCCTCTATCATGTTGTGGGCACCCATGTCTGGCCTTATTCCTACATTTCAGAATTTATACTAAGCATTTACCACACTTTTCCCATCTTGTTCAACACTTTTCCCAGTATAGATTGGTTCTAGATCAAGCAAAAATTAGCTAAGTCCTCTCTCCTAATTCTTTTCTTAGGGTTTCAAATATTACATCTTAGCTCTTGCTTATGTCATTTTTGTATTTCAACATTTATACTTCATTTGGTTTAGTAGTGACTCTACAATATTCATATTTAATTCAAATTAAATTAAATCACCATCATATAGATGCTTTCTTGTGCAATATTACAAGTTATAAACATTAAACCATGATTTTAATTTTCAATTTATTTATTTAGAAATATTTGAAATCTATAAACTCATATTAAACTATTTCTTCCTACACTCATTTGCATAATGTCAATATTTTTAATAGTAATTACATTAGACATGTAACTTTTCATTCATGTTATTTTAAGTGTTATTGTCTCTTTTTCCTCGCCCCTTTATAAATTTGCAGTGTAGAAATTTGTGTTTGTTCTTCCACCATCAAATGATGTGATATTTCTTTTGCCTTCTCTTTGGAAATTTCATCCTCTACCTCTATTAAAGCTCCATCTTCCTCTTGCTTTATTTTTCCTAGTTAAAACTTATGATTTTGGCATGTTCCAGAGATGAACCTATTGCTCTATTCAATATTTTCTCATGGGATAACAAGGATCAAATTTTCTATCTATAAGGAAGGGGACACTTCTGCACCCAATGGAAGAGGGATGGAAGTTCCTGATTTGGATACAGTAAAACAAAATGATAATACTTCATTAGTTAGGGAAATGGAACATGGATATCCCCTGAAGTAGATTGTGAAGAATGAGATAGGGCCCCAAAGTGCACTAGTGGAGGGTTGCAAAGAGAGAAATCTACACTGCACTTTGAAATGGAGCGATCTCCCCTTTCTCAGAGTTGGATTCATATGCTGAGAGTGATGTTGTGGGGGAATCTGATAATGAATTAATGGGTGGCTCTATTGCTGACGAGGATTCTGAAAGAAGATCTGATGATGGATTGGCACCTGGTAAGATTGAAATAGTGATAAATTTTTAAGAACTTGAGTGTTTAGCATCTTTTCCTAAAAAATAGAGAAAAAGGGTCCGTGTGATCCTAACAAACTCAAATTTCTTGATTTCTGGGAAATTTCGAGATATCAAGATTACATCTTTAAAAATTTTGGTTTCAGGAATCATGAAGAACTTATTGATCATGCATTAGAGGAAGAAGGATGGAATAAGGTGCGATTGAGGAAATCAAAAGGATCCTCTCTTCCTCGGGGCTGATTGCCCTCTCTTTTGAGGATGCCCTGTCATGCGTCTCTTGTTTTCCCTTTATAGGAAATTTGTTGTGCTTTATCCTATTTTTCTTGTTACATGGAAGCTGTGCTTTGGTGTGTTTTTTCTTATGCTTTGACTGCTCTATTTGGGTTTTTACCCTTTTGTTCTTCTCCTGGGTAGGATCCCAGTCAAAAACCTTTACCCTTAATAAAAAATATCTATCTACAAATAATTAAGTATAATCATTAATTTTTTTACAACAATTATTGATTCAAACTTACTAGGAAGACTTTTAAAATTTTTATCTACAATTATTCAGTCCTATAATTTCTCATCACAATACCTAATCCTATCTACAACACCCATTACATTGGTAAACAATAAATTTACTTAATATGAATATACAAAGATATTTGAAATCTCTCCTACACATTTGTAACTTAGCAATTTTAATTTTTCATGTATCTTGATATGTAAGTTGAAGGCTCTCCCACACATATTTGGATCTGTTTACTACTGTAACTCATGGAAATATGGATTCACGTGTTTATTTTTAAATGACAAACATGGATTTAGCATCATTTTTTTAATACCCTTCACCAGATCCTTGTCTTCTAGTGTTAATAATTGAAGAACTACTGAATTTATAGGTTGTACAAACCCATTTTTAACTAGCTCTCACATATCCTACAAATAAATTAAATTACCCATTTTATGCTCTAATAATTGTAGTTCTTCCCATTTAAAATGAGGATTTGTAACTAGGTAATATATGTGCTCACACCAACCATTTTGAATTGCATACAAAAGGAAATAACATGCTTTAGCTTATTTGAACTCTTATGCCAATTTGAGGGATAAAATTATAATCTTAAAGTGTCAATACTAATGTAAATTAAAATAAAAACAAATATACATTTGTATTTATGAAATAATAAGCACACATAAGCTCTATATTTGCAATAATTATTTTCTATTCAATTTTTTGGATTGAAAAGTGCAATTTTATTAATAAAAAATAAAATAGTACAATGCTAATTATACAAAAAATATGAGCGGAAATATTCACACCCCAAAATTCTAAACAAGGGCCCCAAGAGGGAGACCAATTCACCTTAAAAAATCACTAAAAAAGGTTATAGCCAAGTAACAAAACCACTACGAGGAAACAACCTCAGTCTTGTCTTTTTTCATTTCTTTTTTATTACATTTCGACCCCGAAGAGGAGGTCCAATGCAAATCAATTTAAGGTCCAAGTTGTGGATTTTAATTAGAGATTTCTCGTTATCAGACTTAGAATTGTTGGATTCATGGGGTCTATTTATTCATCTTACTGGAATTTCTTTTACAACTACCTCTCTCGAACAAAGATCCTCCACAGACATCACTTCTTTCGAAGTTACCAATAAATGATTTAACTATTCACTCCAGAATTTTGTTCCTTCATATTTTTTCTCCACCTTCAAAGTATGTACATATTATATATTATTCTTGGCTTGGGATTCTAAAGGAGACTCACATCTATGCAAAATTGTAAGGTTGACATAAGGCCCCCTTTTTACTTATAGGCTACCCTTGTGCTTGAGGAATGTTATGGAGAAATCACAACACCCTTGATTGCTTACAAGTGAATGGTTGAGGTAGTCAACGTGATTCATTAAACATGGAGCTATCCCAAAGTGTGGGACTTTACAATCAGGATAACTCTCCGAGAGAAGGCCGACTTCCTAACCTATCCTAGTGCCAACTACTCCAAAGTGTAGAGAGTTGCAGATCTAACACTAATCTAATGCTTTCCCAAGGAGACATAGTTATAGAAAATGCATGAAAATTAAAACCTACTCTAAGGGAAGGTGATGCACCAAGAAGGATGTTGAACAACCTAGATAATAAACACAACACTACTAGAACCTTGTAATGAAAAAAAAACAATACATAATAGCCTTGCATGCAATGAAAGATCAAAAAGTTGCAATGTAACATAGAAGTTGGTTTGAAGCATCCACAGAGATTATTTTATTGCTCTCAAAGTTGATATAATACATCAAATTTAGGGATAAAGGCACATATTTTGCATTACAATGTTCAATAGGGAGGTTTGAAATATCCACAAATCTCTTACAGAGAAAAAAAGGAGGGGCATATACAAGTTTTCCAACCTTTTGAAATGAGCCCCTCCTTACAATATATCGAAATAATCAGAGAAGGGAGAAAGAAGGATCCAAAATCTTGCTTCAACCACCATAAAATACATTAAAATCACCTGCAACAATGATGGGTGCCACTGCAAAACCCATACCTCCATGTACTTTTCCTTGTTGGAGGAGAAGGGAAGCCCATACATTTTATATAACACTATTAATGAAGGATTAAAATTCAGGAACCAAGGGGTAGTGAAGAGTCCACTTTTCCCCAAAACTAGGGCCCTTCTTCAAAACAATTCTTGTAGTTCTCCTCCATATATAGCTAGACTATAAAGAAGTCTTTCGAGCATTGTTGTCGCACTCAAAATTACCCTCTTTCAAAGTCAAGTTTCAAAATTTTTGAGTTGGTACCTTGGAGTATTGGATCACGTCAAGCCTGGTATTGTTTGCATTTTTCCATTCCATGGAGAACAATTTGAAATTTGGGCATAATGGTGGATTTTTTCCTTCTTTTTATTTCTTCTTGTAGTTGGGAATGACAGGCGTATCCTCCTCGTTAATGTTTTCCCCAACATTCATGGGTAGTATGGGACATATCTGATTAGATGCATCATGGCCATGTTTCAAGCGACAACGAAAGCCTCAAGGTCCAAATAGTGCAACTCCAGTCGGGGCCCAACGGACAGGTCTCAAATAAGCACAAAGGCTTTCCACGTGTCCTAGGTCCATAATGAAGACAAAACAAGCCTAAATTGGCCTAAGTATGGAAGGTTCATAGGATGGCATGATCCATAAACTTCTACTTTGGAACTCTACGAATCACATAACTATGCTGTTATACTTTCAACTATGGTAAATGACATATTTTCTTAAATATTAGAGCTTTGTGACTGATTATCTAGTGCTATAGAAAGGAAATTGCAGAGAAGGAAAATAATTCAAACTTCAACACCAACAATTTTTATCCTGGAAACCTCCAAGGAGGAAAACCAGTCGGGAAGGGAAACTGCTCTTTCTTCCCACTTTTATTGTTCTAATATAGACAATTACAGATTACATAATAAGTATGAAAAGAAGCAACAATGTAAACCTTCTCTCCAATTACTTGCTTTCTCTGTTTTCACACTTGCACCTATAATTCCATTCCAAAGACCGAATATCTTGCTCACTACTCTCATTAAATTATGATTTTCCTTCAAATGTCTATTCTCTTGCTCCTTCCATGTATTTATAGGCCTTCAGATGTCCTCCCGCACCTTTGGAGAATGTCAAAGGGCATGGAATAGAAGATACACGGCTGGGTGCTTCAAATTTACATCCATTCGCGTTCCATTATTCTTTTCTGTTTGAAAGTTTCAAGACCACCACCCTGCAAGTGCGAGACCCGCGGTCTTAGGATTGTTGCCCTAGCTAGGTGGCAGTTTCAGAGATGCCGCTCTACACAGAGTGGCGGTTTTGTCCAGAACCTTCGTTTACCTCATTTCTTTTCACTTTTCTTATTTCTCCTTCTTGGTGCTGATGGAACTGATGAAGTGGTGTGTTTTTCTGGATCCCTATGGATCACGGAGCCATGTGCCTTAATGGTGCAACTTCAAGGGTTGAAGCTAGGGCCAGTTCTCAAATTTACACCAGTCCTCCATGTGTCCCAGGTCCAAAATAGGGATAGAGCTGATCGTTTAAATTGACTAAGTATGAGCAGGTCAGCGGAAGCCTCCACGTGCCTCAATCATGTAATTTCAGAAGTAAAACCAAAGGGACGGTTTCCAAATGAGCGCTTGCTCACCACGTGGTCAGAGTTAAAGGAGAGATATAGTTGGCCGTTGAAAATTATAGGACCGATGAAAGGAGCCACGCATCAGCTTGACGTAATTTTAGGAGGCGTATCTAAAGCGAAAACTCAAATGAGCACCAACCCTCCACGTGTCTAGAAATCAAAATAAGTCAAGTGGGAAATAGGCCTGAATCAGATAAGTATAAAACAATTAGCAGAGCTCTCCACATGTCATCTGGGTGCAACTTCAAAGGAAAAATCCAGAGGTAGGTTCCCAATGAGCGCTAACTCTCCACGTGTCCAGGGTTAGATATACGGCCCGCTAAAACAAAAGGGAAAAATTCAAATATTAAGCCCGTATCGAAGGTCAAGCAGTGTGTCAAGGTGATTTGAGAATTTGAGCTTTGTTTTCATAAAGAATATTAAAATTAAAAAGTGACCCGCAGCCCCGCCCATACCAAGGGAAAAATTCAAATATTAAGCCCGCATCGAAGGTCAAAGCAAGAGGCGGGACGGTGGAGCAATTTGTGTTTTTGAGCCCGCATTGAAAAGAGGTAAAACTAAAAAAGTGACACGTGACTCTGTCCCACGTCAAGTAAGGCCAAGTAAGGACACATGTCAAGACCAGTATCAAAAAGCGTGTGGGCTAGCCAAAATGTTCCAAACTACCATTTCTCCAAAAGGCACAAAATGAAAAAGGCGTCCTCGGACCCCCTTCATTTTAAATCTCTCCCATGTGGACGGATCACATTCAAATTTTGCAAGGGCAGATTGAATGGCTACAATTCAATGGGTCTATTTTTTTCCGGACATGGAAATGGCTGAGGCATTAGAGAGACTCAGACACCGGTTTCTCGAATCGGTTTTCATCATTTTTGTAACCGAATGTAACCGTTCTTGGAAACTATTTAATGTCTTCTCCACACTATTGTTCGGGTTGGATCTTGGTACTCTGTAAAGATAATAGATTCAAAGTAATCAATATAGAATTTTTCCCTTTCTTACTTTACTTTTCTTCTTTTCATGTCTGAAACGTGGGAATCATCCATCTTTTATGATAAGAAACTTTGTGTGCTTGTTTATATGATTTCTAGAACTTTGTGTCTTTGGAATTATACTGGTTATGAAAGTGAATGATTCTATTCTGCATCTCTCTGGTTCAATACGTATAAGGTTATACTCTGCTATCTATATTTCTTGAAGGTATTGTCATGTTCTTCCATTCCTCATCTCCTTAATTCTTCAATCCTTTCATATTGATGATCTTTGGGCATAAAAGGTTTCAAAGTATCAGGACTCCACGCTTTGAAAGTTGAACATTTGTATGTAAGTTTTACTACTTGCTTTCAATAAGGGAACCTCTCCCATTAAAGAGGAGGGACTTGCTATCCTCGACAGTGGTTTTTTTATAAAGATCATTTTATAAACCCAACAAGTGTAAAATGATATCACAAAATTTGGCCTAGTTAGCATGAATCCAATGATAAAGAACTATTTTTTTGATTATAATACGTTAAACCGACATACTACAACTAGAGATTTGAGGGCTATAAAAATTCTTGAATCACACGATACTTGATCTTGATAGCATGCTATTCGGTAGTCTTCTCTATAATATATGGACTTGACAATTAGGGGAATTGGGATAAAATGGGAGATCCCTTGGACAAAATTATATATTTGAAGGACTAGGAAAGAAAACCCGGCCTCCCACCACCTCCATGTATCCTTATGTAGAAATTGATATTGAAAAAACTTTCCCTTAGTAATCGTAGCCATGGCTACCACTCCCCCTAATTATTTAGGGTTTCTCCCACCATGTCTACTCCTCTATAATATTTTCCTTTTTGATATTTTTGTCACCTAAAGTTACACCATTTTTTTAGGTCGAGATCAACACTTTCATGAAACATTGGAAAGATCTTTCTCCTTAGGAAAGACCACCGAGATAAGGTTGAAATCATCTAGTTATCTATCATAATGCTAACACTAGTCCTAACATAAACTACTAATTGAAATGGGAAAAGGGGAAGGATAAGTGTGTCGAATAAACTAAGTGAAGGGGTGGTGATGGAAACAAAATATAAAGGGGATGAATTTTCCTAAGGGGGAAAATAGAAAGGAAAACAAAATGATGAGAGGGCATATACATGTTGTAACAATTTTACATAAATAATCCCATTCCTTACATTTTAGATACAAATAAATGAAACAAATGCAAGTATAATCCATACACAATATAAAATGGAAAGAATAGATAGGAAAGAAGAAAATAATCTAACATAAAGGGCCACTACAAACCACAATAATAATAATATTATTGTTTTGAAGCATACACAATCTATTACAACCACTCGAATACATTGGATGCACTTGCACAAGCTCATTTCGAGTTTTGTAACTCTAAAAGTCCAACCACCATTTTGACATGGTGAATTTACACTCAAAGAGGATCCTTTACAATGAATATCAAGTAATAGATTATAGAGAAATAATATGGGATAGAAGGAGAGTGTAGATGACAATAATCAAGAGAACCAACCATTCTCTACCCACCAATGACCAATAATGATTTAATTCTTTCAAACATGTATGACCAACAAAAGTTTCTTGAAATGCATTCTATCGATCATCCGGGAAAGAGGGATTCACTATATAGAGTTTAATGTTGGTGGTTGGGAGTGGTTTGCACTTTTACTAGAGTTAAGTGTGAGTTCTACTCTTATGGTGGATTTGGGATGTCCTGGGACATTGTTTATTTTCTTTGGCTTCATTTCTTGTTATCTGATGGTTCCACTATGATACCTAACCTTATTTTGGTTTCTATGGTATTTTGTAACTTTTAGAAATTTCTAAATGATTTGCAAACTTGTTTCTTTTCTTAATTTGCAACCATACTTCACTTTCCATGACCCCTTATTTACCCCAGGGACCCTCTTAAACTGAAAAGATTGTTTTACTTCACACTATGTCACCTTCCTTTCAATGTTTCCTTTATTTCGTGAACTTTTCCATATTCCATGGTTCCTAATTTTTCATGGACTATTATTTGTACCATGGATTATTATTTTCCTTATACCATGGATCGTTTGATTCACATATTTCCTTTATACCGCAGAATTTCCCTAGCACCATGTCCCGTGGTTGTATTCATTGTTTTACGATATATATCTTTGGGAATTTTCCTTTGGGAATTTTCCTTTGTTCTGTGAAATCCCCTTTGTTGCAGTACACTATTTTATTTTACCCCACAACATATAACACTTATTTTCTCTACATCCTTTCAACTTAAATCCATCTAAGTCTAGAATCTAAATGTATAGTTTGAAAAAATCATGGGTGCTTTATTGGAAAATAATTTGGTGAATTTTAGGTGACATTTTCCTACTAGATGTAAGGACCAATAGCCTTATACATATCCATTTGGCATGGATTCATTATATAACCTTGAGAATTGCCCTTAAGTTTATTATGCGCTTAACCCTTGACGTCCACAATACATTGTTTCTTCAATCCATGGATTCTTTTTACACCGCAGCCTCCAAATTTCTCTATATCCTTTCTAATTTGATAATCATCCTTAGAGATCAGTGTGAAAACTTGACCATACTAATAACTGTCTAAAAATCAGATCCATCCCATGAAAGTGATAGATTTGGATTGTACACAGGTTGTAAAAAGCGATCACAAAAATAATGTACAAAATTTAAATCATACATAATCCAAATGGTAGACATGTATAGTGTGCAAAGAACTTGTTTTATAGAAAAAACTTAAACTAATCCTAATCTAGCCAAGAACAAATAAATCTTAACAAAATCATATACTAGTTGGGAAAAATAGCTTCCTTTCCTTATTAAATGTGCCCATGAGACTAGTTCTGCAACTAGATCAAGTGTGGAAGTGATAATAGTGTTTACACTTTCCTTTTTCTCAAAATATAAACCTCAAAAATAATAAACACCTCCTCTAGGAACTGCTTTGCATTTGATTTAGAAAGGTGCATTGGCTGACCTTTGAGACTTTGGAAATCTTCCTCATGTTCTGAAGTGAACATGAATTGTGGAAAATATAATGTTTGTTATGAACTATCCAAATATTTTATCAGGTAACCTTATCTCCTCTTAAAGTGATTAAAATATCTTGGAACAAAGATCCCAAACATGACAACAAGGTTATAGTTTTCTTGGTCATCAAGCTTGTTAGAATCCTCCTCCTTTTTCTTAGAAATTTGAGGGCATAAGGTGATGCTTTTATTATCTTCCAATATAATAGAGACTTCATACTCCTCAACATTTGGTAATAGGATCTTTGAGTTGATTTCAAGAAACTCTAATTTTTGGTTTTTTTTTTGTTGTTGATGCCTCAAGATTCTTAAAATCCTCAAGGGTTTTTGGTGACTTAGGGAGGTAGGATTGGAGGAACATATCAATCTCTAAACATGTGGTGTAGTCAAAATAGCCACATTCTATGCAAGGGATCTATTTATCTTTAATTTCTTCTTCCTTTTCCTCTTAATCAGTTTCCTTGTGTAATATGACCTCTCTATATGCATTATCCATATTAGTATTTGGAGAAGGAGAGGAAAAAGGAAAATAAGAAGGAAATGGAGGAGGTGGAAAACAATGAGGAGGTGAGAAATGAGAGAAATGATGAGACTAATGAATGGGAATGGTATGTAACTAATTGAAATGGATTTTTCGGATCAGTAGAGTCATTAGATGTGTTGATACGATGCCTTAGAAGGATGGATATCACTAATACACACACAAACTATATTAGTGAAATGAGATGCAATGGACCCAATATGGTCCCATAGGGTGTGCCAAAACTATTATCACTTAAATTTTACACTTTTTGAGGCCAAGTTCAACACCTCGCTTATACATTGGAATTTCCCCAAGGTGTGGGACCTTGATCCTTATGACATACCTCCAGAGAATTTTGACCTCCTCTACCTATCTAACCTAATGCTAACACTACACATAAGCTAAGATACTGGTTCTAGTGGGAAAAGGGGAAGGAGAAATGTGTGAAATAAACTAAATGAAATGGTGGTGATAGCATCAAAATTGAAAGGGGATCATTTTCCCTGAGGGGAAGAATAGGAAGGAAAATACAATGATTATAGTGTAAATATATGCCATAAACCAATTTTGCACACCCCATCCCTTTCCCCACATTTTAGACACATAGAAATGAAACACGTGCAAATATTATCCATATAGAACATAAAATTAAAGTAATGGAGAAATAAGAAGAAAATAATATAAGCTAAAGCTCCACTACGATAAACATCATATTATTGCTTGGAAGCATGCACAATTTATTAATACCACTTGGAAGGAATTAGATGCATTGCACAATCTTAGTTCAGAGTTCTGCAATTCTGAAAGTCCAACCACCATTTTGACATGGTGAATTTACATTCAGGAGAGGATTCTTAACAATGAATATTGAGTCATCTATTATATAGAAATAATAGAGGATAGAAGGAGAGAGGAGATGGCATCAATAAAGAGAATCAACCACCCTCTACCCACCAAAGACCAATCATGATTCAATTCTAGACAATAGGTATGGTTGATAGAAGTTTATTGAAATGTATTCTATCAGATCGTCTGGGAAAGAGGGCTTCATTAAATAGAGTTTAATTCTGGTGGTTGGGAGTGGTTCACACTTTAGTATGGATTCAGGCACAAATTATCCTCTTATGGAAGATCTTGGATGTTCATGGCATTGTTTATTTGTTGTAGCTTCATTTTGCATTATCTAATGGTTCCATTATGATCTTCGGCCTTATTTTACTTTCCATGGTCTTTTGTGGCTTTTAGTAGATTCTAAATGATCTAAGGACTTGTCTCCTTTCTAATCCCGATCTATAACCATACTTCACTTTGCATGGCCCCTTCCTTCACCATGCGTCCTCTTCAAGTGAAAATTTTGTTTTACTTTTCACTCCACCACATTCCTTGTAGTGTTTTCTTTATCAGGTAGCCTTCACCATATTTCATGGTTCTTACTTTCATGTGGCATATCCTTCATCCCAAGGATTCTTCTCTGCCTTATATGTTTCACAACATTTGTATGTTTCTCTCTTTACGACACTTGCATATTTCTCTCTTTACTTATAAATTACAAAAAGAGACTATATATATTGGTTTTCAACATTCTCTTTCTAGAATTCGTAACCTAATTACACCAAGGTGTTATCCCTATGGGAAAAGGATTTGTGGACATTCATGGGACTGTGTCAAATTTGATGGCTTAAATGATGGTTTTGCTATTTTTAACAATTTTGTTTTTCTGATTTTGCATGTTGCTTTGGCTTTACTATTTTTAAATTTTATTTTATATCTTTTGCATGCATTAACCTTTAAATACTGGTCACTAACACTATAATTTCATTCTTTAGGCTCTCCAAGTTCCAGTCAATCCCCTGCGTTAAATTGAATTCTGCATGTATGCATTTAAATTCTGTTTATACTTGTATGTAGTAGTAGTACTATATTTCTTTGCCTCCTCTTATGACCAGTTCTACAACTTTGGTTATTGATCAATGAGGTTATGTTTTGTGTTGTGCCTGTTTAGCTTTTGAGCCATTTTTACCATATCTCCTCATGCTTCAAACACTAATACATTAAGATGTAAGATCTGATGATGGACCTTGAATGACCTTTTTTCTTCTCAGTAACTTTTTAATTCATTTTCTATATTGCACCATTCAAGTGTCATGGAAATTGTAACGAAGACTTGTTTTTTCTTGTAAATGGTTAAAGTTACAAGATGATATTTTCTCAACTACCCTACACAGACTTAGCCCTTGATCAAGTGTCCTCTAACGTGTGTACTGTTGGATTGCCTCCTCTTTATTTCTTGCATTAATTCTTCTTACCAGTAGTTGTTTCTTACCCCTGTTAGGCTTTCCTTTGTCCTACACTTTTCTATTCTAAATTAATTTGTTAGCTAGGGTTAAGTTGGTGTTGATAAATTTAATTGCGAAGAGGGTAGGAAGAATTGTTGGCATTGCTTCTGTATTGCAGTTTGTATATTCTGTATAATTATACAAAGATTAGAATACCCTGGATTAGTAAAAGAAATCGAAATTTTCCAGGTATACATTGGCGGGTGAAATAGCTAGAATGATACATGTTTCGTGTTTGATATATGACATAATCATTTTTCTAAACATGAAAGATAATAATTAGGAGGGTAGTCATATTTTCTCACTCTATTTTTAGCACCATGATTTCTAGGGTCGAGGACAGACACATGTGAAACAGTTCCAATAAAATAATTCTTAGCCTACTCAAGAAAACATTAGCTTGGAGGGCTACATGGAGTGAGGTTTACCAAATGAGGATTTAAACGAGTCTAAAGCGTGAACATTCCTAGCTTCAATGAGGTTCCATCTATTTTGGCTCCTGATTGATCACTTTTTATGCACCTCACCTTGTTCTATCAAGAATCAACTTGATTCAAGTCTAATTTTTCATCTAGCACTGCTTCTCATAGATTATTATTTGAAAAAGTGTGATAAGTTTCAAGGAAATTAAAGCTAATTTGAATATGGGGTGATTTGTACATCTTTAGAAGCACGTCTTGATGCCCCATGGATTGTGGGCACATTTGATTATTCTAATTTAATATCAACCCGAGTTAAGGAGATTGCTAGGAAAAGAGGTGCATGCAAAAGGAATGGGAAAATTTAAAAGATGATACTATAAATTTGATTTGATTTGATATTGTAGGTGAGAGATTGATTGGATTATTCTATTTCAAAATATGAATCTACAATGTACAAATCCATTATTCTTCATAACATAATCATTTTACTCATCGTGTAGGATGTCCCACAAAATTTTGTTTACCATGTAATCATAAAACAACAAGTTTCCAGGTGGAGAAAACGAATATCCATGCAGACTCACAAGATTCCTATGCTTGATGCAGATTGGTTTTTCCTTTCCTTAAACAAGCCTTGTAGTAATTCAAACTCTTTTACCATGAATTTTCCTCCATTATTTATCTTGACTCTGGAGAATCAGGATTTTCCTAAAAAAATTCCTTTCTACAACTCCACTGAAACATTAAGATAAGAGAAGTACTTTGAACCATGCAATGACTGGGTTTTCATAAGACCACAAAGGTCACTATGTATCTGTTCCAATACACATTTCATTTGTCAAGCATTGTCTTTTTCAAAACTTTCTTTATATTGTTACATCAATACCAACAATATCGAGCGTAGGTTTATGCTCTTGAACCTATGGGCCGATTGGAGTTATGATGGTATTACATGATGATGATGGTGTACATGATATTGTTTCATGGAGATGATGGTATTGCATGATGATGATTTATATGGAAGAGTAATGTGGTTTAAGCGTGATGTGATTATTTTCGTAATTGTGATATTGTGATTGCACGTGATGTGTATGTCACTCAGTGCGTATTTGTTATCTTGTTGATGTGTTGGGGATGGGAGTATTCTCTCTCCTTCTTGTGGATTCTATGAAGAGTTCACGTGTGAATTACTACTTATGATGTGTGAAAAGAATTCTAATGTGGATGGCAAGGGGTTAGAGCATTGTGGCATATTGTGATATGTGGGTGTGTCGATATGTTGTATGACTGGATTGATGTAAAGTGAATTGAGTTGTATCATGATGTTTTACCATGTTTTGAAGAAATGTGTGTATCACCTTGTATGTAGCAAAGGAATGTTATGTTGTGATGTTATTATATTCATCGTATGTATGATTTGTGTAAATATGTAATGCTTCATGTTGTGATTTAGGGTCATACGGTGAGTGTATGAACCCTATCGTATGGTGATTGCACTTTGGGTGTAGAATGTGGTAAAGTGATGTGTTACACTCAGTGAATGGATGATTGTGATCTGCCTTGTATATGTACCACCATTGTGTTAGTGATGTAGTTACATGTTATGTTGTTAACCTTACACTAACCGACCCTGAGGGAAATCGGTAGAAGTGTATGTTGAGAGTGAGGAATGGTGTACCATGGGTCAATAACTCGAGCCAAAATTTAGTTTAGTAGATAACAACCTGTGATTCTTTCCTCTCTCCCTATGTGGTTGTATGTATGCAACCTAAGTGCAACTATGACTATGTTTAGCCTTGTCGAAGTGGTGGCGGGATGATTCAGATAGAGGTGATGACAATTGTACTATTGATATTTTATTTTGTGAGCTGAGGCTCGATGTTCCGAGTGCCAACAACTCGTTGAGTACCCCCTTGGTGGCCAGATAAGGCCACATAGTCATTGTAATGTGTTATTATTATATATGTATTTTATTCGTAAATTGAATTTTTATGTTATTTCTGCAAGGACCAAGTAGTTTTCTTGATTGCCATGTTTTACATTTTGGGCATTTCCTTGGTTTTGGTACTAACATGTGGATTTTGATACTAACTATGGCTATTTGGCCATTTATTTTTCTTGATTTTGGATCTTCTTTTAAATTTTAAGATTTTACCGCCTTGCCCAAGGCTTGTACCTTGCCACTTGGCATTTGGATCGGATTGCTATGCTGGTTCTTTTGTCATGATGTGTGGATTAGGGTCATGGGATGCACCATGGAATGGTTGGACCTATGGACCCACTTCGTTGTATGGGGGTATGCCCCAAGGAGTTACAAATAACTAGCGGGTTGTTGAACCACGCGTTATTATGTCACTTGGGTTAGGAGTGTTTGAACCCTATGTGTCTTGGGCCATGGGGACAACCAGCCTCCTTGAGGGAGGCATAAGAGTTTGAGGGAGGCATAAGAGACTTGAGGGAGGCATAAGATATTCAAGGGAGGCATAAGAGTTTGAGGGAGGCATAAGAGATTTTTGTGTATGGTTGGTGTTTCGGGATATATGTTGAGTTATTGTGGTGTTTTGGTAGTGGTCTTTTGATGTACGGGTTACTCTTGTCAAATGGATATGGGTTGTGATGTTGTGGATATGTCATTGATGCCCTTGTGGACACTATGTACACCAGTAGAATTTGTTTGGTGTTATGTGAATTTTTCATCGATGCAAATTGAGGAAATGTCCGTGGATTGTAGTACTCTTATGTTTGAGTATTTAATATGTCAGTCATAGATGTGTGACAAGTACTATGTTATGTGGACCGTGCCTATTCCCTTCCGTATTTGAGTAATCTTTTGTGGTGTAATATAATCATGAATTTTATACTTGTGTGTTTGTGAATTTGTAGTGTCTTGTTTGACCCCGGTAGGGTGTTGTGATAGCAGTTCATGTTGGGCACCTACAATAAGGAATAAACCAAAACTCTTCAACGATGAAATGTTAAAGAAATTGAATTAAGAATAATGTTAATGGAAAGAGACTAATGAAAGAATGAATAAGAGGGAACTAGCCAATCTTCACAGAACCTTGAAAGTTAAAATCTCTACCAATGTTCCTAAGGCTACCTTGTGACCGTACTTTAATCAACTAAAATTTTAAACCATAGGGTGTACTCTCTTCTTTATCTATTCTTTGTTGCATACCATTTCTCTCCCTCTGTATTATGTTGCATTGAGGACGATGCTCTTCCTAAGGGGAGGAGGATGTGATGCCCCGTTTGATGGTTACCCCGATTCTTGTCACAGTGACCCCTTTTTGCTGAGTGTCGAATGAATGTGTGTAATTCCATTGTCGTAGACCATGTCTCAGTGATGTTTTAGCACCTTCCCTCTCTTACTTACCTTCTCGAGTTGTTATCGACACCTCTGTATGTGGACTGTGTAATGTCTTATGCGTTAATCTACTCAAAGGAGGACCTTGTTGTCACATGATTAAGTTGGACCGTTGGTCATTATTAATGTGAATAGTGATTATATATATATATATATATATATATATATATATTTATAATATATAATGATAACAATGTTGTTTTAATTTAAATTATCGATTGGCCTCTATTTTATAGTATTATTGTTTTACCTTATTGTCGAGCTGGTATGTCAGTCTTGGTTAATATGATTAATAATTATTTTATGTGATAATAATAAAAATAATAATAATAATTAAATAATAATAATAATATTCCTTTTAAATTTGTCGACTTTGACTACTGACCATTGTGACTATAATTGATAATTATTTTGTAATCTGCAAAATGATAATAATAATAATAACGACATTATTATTGTATTATCGATCAACGATTATATTTTATTATTATTATTATTTTATATTGATTGTTATCGATATCATCCCTTGTATCGTTAAATTATCTTATTAATTTGTTTGTCGCTTCCGCTGACCAAACCTCGTTGCACAAATGAGGAAGAGTATGTTTTGTTGGTGGCGCCACGGTTTGGGAGTGGTGTTCGTGTTTTATATTTTATTTAAGTATTCGACCCCCATTTTCTTCTTGGGTCGACCGATCCATCAATCTTAAGATTGCTTTATTTTACTAAAATTAAATGAGGATTTTTTTATGTGCCCCAACCGACCTTGCCTCTCCCTTTTAATCTCTTTGTGTACCATGTCTGGCATGAGGAAGGGAATGTAAATATTATTTGATTTTTTTTTGTTCCTTGGTTGGCTGGAGGTGGGTGGCTTTAATAGCCGCCTGCCATTTCATTAAAACTCTTTATGCTTGGCATGTTGAAATCTCCCTTGTAGGTGGCCGCACTTCCCTGCATTTATTAATGTTGACTTGCTAATCCTTTGTAAATTACTATCTGCCTTCAATATCTTGTTCTGGCCGCATAAGCAGGGAGGAGAGTCTATTGTTTGGATTTGGTGAAGAAGGGTGTTAAAACCCCCAATCTAATGGAGTCGCAGGTTTTGGGAGCTCCTCCTTTGCTGTATTCCCTCCTTGCCATGGCCGCAAAACTCCCTGCCTATGCCAAGTGTTGCTGTGAATGGAGTTTGGGCTTTCAACAAACTAAAACGAAGGAAACCTTCGCCATGTGTGGCCGTTGCAAGAGTATGGTGGTTATAGATGAAGCTACAAGCTAGTGAAGTAGGCGTGTTACCTCCACTTTCATTGGGTGCTGCGAGGTGTGTTCTTGTCGGGATCCACAGAACGGTCTGCAATGATATAATTAGCTGGCAACAGCATGTTGCAGTTTAGTAGAAGCCTTTTTGAGCACTTCCAACAAGCAGGTTGTCCAACTATGTTGTTATCTGTTCAGTATCGAATGCATCCTCAAATTTAGGATTCTCCTTCAAGATATTTTTATCAAAATCGATTAAGTGACAGTGAGAGTGTTACCAGGAGACCTGATGAAATTTATTACAAAGATTCTCTATTGAGACCTTACTTGTTTTACGATGTAACTCATGGAAGAGAATCTCATAGAGGTGGATCTGTTTCATATCAGAATATTCATGAAGCACAATTTGCTTTGCAATTATATGAACTTGCTGGAGATACGTGGTTGGTTCTGACTCTTTCCTTGCTGCGCATTCCCCCCCTTTTTCCTGTACCAAACGTGAATCCAATCATTCCTTCCTTGAGTGCCATTTACTTCTACTCTGCCCCGTAGATGTGGGCCTGATAACACAAAATATGGACAGGGTTTTATGTTGTTTCCTGATGCGTTTTGGGGGAAAAGGAGCGCTGTTTTTTTTTTTGGCCGCATGCAATGAAATATCCTTATTTTTTTACCTGCTCTGGCCCTTCCTTGCTATCCTGCCCTCGCCAGTTGGGTGGGACATTTGTACTGAACTCATGGGTAACCGGAATGGTTATTGTTTCTTTTGCGTGGTATTTGGGACACCGTGTGGGTGAGAAGCATGAGTTTGGTGGAGAAATAATTTTGGGACTACTGGGAGAAGGGGTCTGCCAGTGCGTGGCCATGAGATATAGCTTTTAATGCAGGCATGATAAGACTAACCCTCTCTCTTAATGATTTATTCCTTTTAGTATTTGGGTAAATCAATCTTTGCAAATTTTGTTTGAATTCTGTTGATGTGTATTTTTTTTAGTAAGTAAATAACGTTTGGACTCTTGATATTATATAATATTTATTTACATATATATATATATATATATATATATATATATATATATATATATATATATATATATATATATATATATATATATATATAGACTCTTTCTTGAAAGAGATGCCCAAAAAAGAGATGGGTTTCGAATGACTTTTAATCATAATTGCATGAGCTGATCTTTGTTCCCCTTTACAGTTTATCTTAATTACTATTTGGCAAGAAGAAATCTCTCCAGTGATTCTCACTTATCGATCTTATAAAGTTGATTTATCTTTTTTCCATGATTATTCCTGTGAACAGTGGTTTCTGTTGAAAATATTGTGGTGTGTGAATGAGATTTAGAATACTTCTTGTATTGTTTTTAGTATGTAGAACATGGCTTGAAAATGGGAATTTTTCTCGGAAGATTGTGTTTGTCTTTTAATGAGGATTGATAATAATATAAACCCCATTAGGATTGGGGGCTTCTTTTGGGGAGAGTCGATCTTGGTTTTACTGGTCCTTTCTAGATACCATCCGACTCTTTTGATTATCGTTTACTTTGGGGATTATTGAAAACCCCTCACCAGGCCCTCTACTATTATTATTACTATGAGCTTATTTTTAGATTGGAACGCTCCTGAAGCATGTGTTAATGGGGTTTCTATTTTGTGACCTTTTTGAATACGGTAAGCACTCAAGACGTTAGCTTGTGCGGATAACTATATGGCTTAAGTTTGAGGCACTACTTAGATCTTCGAATCAGTTAAAGTAATATTGGATACATCGAACTCTCATGAATGTGTACATTCTTCAAGTTTGATTGACATGTGATGGCCCTCAGGCATATGAATTCAGACAATGCTTGAAATATGAGATTATAAATTTATCCTATACTTTGACTTCAAAGCTTGTTGAAATGCTTTTTGGTAGGAAAACAGATGAATAGGGAAGTTATGAGAACTACCCTAAAATGGATTCATACACAGCCTTAAGTAAAGGTGACAACTACCATAATGGGACTGTACATACCATATATGACATTAAGGATAGAAGTCGACCTGAAATTATTTAACTTCATTATATAGGACAATGATTAATACCCATAACAAGTGGAGGTTGAATTATATAATATGAAATATTATGTTATCAGGTAACCAGTAAGGATAAATATGTTATTTCAATACTTGGTTAACGAGTGGAATATTTTCTGGCATTTACGATGATTATTATGTTAGCTAAAAATTGATACTTGCATCTCAATTGGGAGTTGAGATAATGTTGCTACTTGTATTTATAGTGGCTTGGACCACGCTTACATATCTTAGCTAGTCAAATGTATCTTTGACATATTAGCAAAATATGACAATACTGTTGATCGTGACTCATTCCAACGAGTTGGACTCTTATACTAATAGAAACATATAAAGACATGGTAATAAGCAACCAAAAGGATATTTAAATAATATATGAACTTGCTGATTGGTGAAATCTTAAAATTGCGGGATAAATATCAAAATTATACTTACATATCATTGATTATCTATTAAGGTTCGATACTTGGGTAATATCGATGAATAATATAAGATTGATACTTGTATTTATTATATAAACTTAATGTCGTTGGTGCTTTTATTTAATTGAAAGATAATATTGTTGGATACTTATATATGTGAAGTAGGTTGAGGGTATTAGGTGAGCGTTATTATTATTACTATAATTTAATTATGATTAAATGCAAGGTTAAGGTTGTATATCTCTCCACTTGGAATTTTTGTTCATATGTAAGCAGATTTTAGGGAAGTGAACAATAATGGGTATGAAATGTATTATCATGAGATGTGCAGTTAAGATTTGAATACATGAATAGAAATTATTTGATAGGGAGTATTGCAAACTTTCATTTATTTAAATGCTAGATGGCATAAGTTATTAGGTGAGGTTTATATCTTATCATGCTCAGTTCTAGCGAACTGACTCTAGTAAATATTTGTGTAGATGGATTATGTGAGTAGATTAAAGGAAAAGAGTGTAAAAGTTTCATCAGTTCAAATTATGAAGTTCTTTGTAGAAAGTTCAATGCGTTGTAAATTTTGTAACATTGCTTGCAAGGAGTTTAGAAGATCTCTTGTCTTGGTATGTTCGGAAAACTACGTGGTGAAGTGTTCTTTCCCTTTTGTTGTTAGACTAGTAACTTACCTTGGTGAGAAATGATATTCAATCATTACATTGGCATAAGTATTGTAAAACCTTGATTTTGAGAATAAAGTGTTAAGTCAAAACTCTCTGACACCTTGTAATGATGTGATATAAGTAAAATTAAATGGAGTGGTTAACCCTTATAGAAGTTAGCTAAATATATATATTCAGATAAATTAATGTAGAGATGACTTACTTGAGAACAAGAGATTCCTGAAGTAATCAAAGGTGAAACTATCCTTGTAAAGTAAAATTTTATAATTTGTTAACCCTAGCTAAGCTAGCAAACATTATCTTTATATGGTGACTTCTTAAACGAGTTTAAGGGAAACCAATGGTTAGTTGTTAGAATATAATAAGATTTATTAAGTAGGAAGAAACAATTTAGAAACCACGAAATTTATCTCTCAGCCTTTTGGAAAGTAATAGTTCCTGTTGTAAAGCTCTTTCAGTGAAGCCTAAGTAAAATCTTTAATATTTGTGGATAAAACCTCAAGCTCCAAACAAACCTTAGTAAAAAATAATGACGTCTTAAGGGTGAATTCAATTGACCTTCTTCCTTTAACTTTATCCAAGGTGCCTTGTAATTTTCTCTTAAGTTTGTTGAACGTGAGTCGATGTTGTCATAAGGGCATGAACGAGTTCTAGTAAAACATTTCCTATAGTCTTGTGTGCTTATCTCCATAAATATTTTGTTTTCCATTTCCATCTCAAAATATTTTGTTTTCTTTGTTTATGGAGTGTACAAAGTAGTATATTGCCTTTAAATTACATGAGCTTTGCAGCAATTGTAAGTTTGTGGACATGAATTCCCCTACATTATCCGTCTGGATAATTTTGATAACCCATTGTGTGTTTCCCCAACTTGGGTTTTGCCTACATGGAAGAGATGTTCCAGCCAGAGTATTAAGAAAACTCGTCTAATTTAAATATTTTTGGTTTGGATGAAATGGTCTGCTCCTGTGATGATTGAAAACAAAGATTAAATAAGTGCTTAGAGTGTGGCCATATTTTCTTAGTAATAGAGAGGGTACACAAATACCTACAATTTAAAAATGCCGAGAAAGAACATTCAGTTGATAGTTGTTTCCATCCAAAGCTTTGTACATTATATCACATTTTTGCATTTTAAATAGTTTTAATGGTTGGACCTCATGTTTGCGCTCTTTAAATGAAGTGACTCATCTATATTTCTACACATACAAAATCAATCACCCATAGTTTAAACAAACACAACTACAAAAGTAAAAACTATCCCTATAACACAAATAACATATACCATTTTTTGCTTGCAAAATGCCTCAAAGAAATGTGGTCTCATGGAATGCTATGATCGTTGAGGTAATAAAGAAATTTGGAATGTACCATAACCATTTCAGATTTGTTTATATATAATTGCATATTCTGTCTCATTTTAGTTTCATGGAGAGATAATATGTTAAAGCACTTAGTCATTCTTTCAATCTACTTTGACAACACTTCACATTCACTACATTTTTGAGAGTGAGTATTAGCAAACTTACATGTCTCACTTGCATTTGTATTCAATTATTACACAACTCACTGTTATCTAACATCCCTTGTAATGTATTTCACAACATTTGTTTTGGCTTTAATAGAAAATCAGTATTTTCAATCACACCCCTTATCAACATCAACTACAAAAGTAATAATTGTCTTTCTAAATCTAATAACATATACCATTCAGCGTTCACATTACATTGTACACATGCGATTGCTAGTAATAAAGTAATAAAGAGTTTGAAAGACTATGTGTATATATATATATATATATATATAGTTTTCAACATTCTCTCTTTCTAGAATTCATAACCTAATAATAAAAGTTTGATATCTAAATTCTAGAGAATTCCAAACTTTTTCTCCACGCTACTTACATTCTTCTTGGGATGAGAAAAGATTTATGATTAATAAAAATATATACACAACTTGTGTTCACACAATAGTTTGTAATCGTGGGTAGGTAAGATAATGCCGTGGTCTTATGCTAAAGGGTGCTCCATGATTTTTAGGGTAAGCTAAAAATATTGAGCAGATGTGGAGAGAAAAAATAGGATATTTTAGCATTAATAGGGTTCCATGATTTTTAGTTTTCTATACTTATTGAGACAAAATAGGAATTTTTAGCATTAGCAAAATTATGGTCGCATGCATTTTAAATAAACAATTGGAAGGAAAAATAGAGAGGGACACTTAAACATAAATGCCAAGTGTCAAAAAAACTTCCTAAAATTTTTAAGCAGTAGATTTTTGTTTGTGCCCCAGTTGCTTTATAGGGATAGAAATCCTCTCCCTAAAATGTAACTGCTTAACAATTTTAGAAGTTTTGTTGGATTTTATAGAAGTAATTAATTTTTTACATGAAACCACATTTACTAAATAAATAGAAGCATTAGTCCCTAGCATGAGACCACGCTCTACATTGCCTTCTATTTTAAGCTCAATATATTTTCCTCTATCTTAGCTCTACATATTCCAACAATAGAGAAAAGATAAATTTGCAGGCTTTTATCAAGAACTACATTTCCTTCCATGTTAAGCTTCAAGATCTAATTTTAAGGAATAACAATAATTCGTTAGTTGAGGAATGTTGTTTTGAAATCTAGTTCAATTAACATTGTTTTTTCCAATGGAAATTTATTAAACTACAATTCAAAGTGATTTTTCATTAAATTCATAAGAACATAATAGCAATGTAGGCGATAAAACATATGGAATGGTACATTTTTTTTTTTTTAGTATTTACTGATGTGTCAGCAAGTTATTTGAAGTATCAGACAACCAAACAATTTTTTTTTCCAGAGGCAAGTTTTATTTATATGTAATTTGTATGGAGAATCATTTTTCAGTTTTGAAATTTAAATATACTAGCAACAAAGCGCAACATGATTAGTATTTTTTGTTCGAAAAGATACATCCTTTTCATTGTAAATCCCCATCATACTTTGTATGTATATTGCAATCAAATTGAGACACTAAAAGAACATCCATTTTTTATTTTATTCCAAAAACAAAGCACAAAAGGGTACATAAAACTTATATAAATTTCCCTTTTCAGCCATTAAAGGTTCTTCCAACAACCAGATAATATAATAAGAAAGCTTTTGAATCACCTCCTTTAATACCTCCAAAACAGACCACAAAATGTTAATAAAACTTATAGAATTGTCTTTTTTTCAGCCAATTGCGGCGGTCTGTAAGCTTTATTTTTTCCGTAGAGATCTTTGATATAGTTTAACAATATTGATCTTATGAGGATTTCCTTATCATCCAATATTGCTTCATAAACAAACATTTTAAACTGAAGGGGCACATCTGAAATTGTGAGGAACATGGATTTCACATGTCTCAATGTAGTCTTTAACAATATGATGATTCCGCCCTCTCTTTGCGCGACACCAAAACATCACAAAGACAATGCAAAAGAGAAATACTCTTCATTCCTTTTCAACATGTTGTGTCGTTTGCACAACAACCACCAATCGAGCTTAAAAAAAAAAAAAATACGGGTTCATAATCCACTTGAATTCGAACTAAAAATATGTTTCAAAGCGAAATATAAAAACACATCGACATAAATGCAAATTGCGAGTTAATCTAGGTGAAATATTCAACAAACCTTATAATGTGTGTTACAAATTATTATTGCTATAACAAAGTTTTTCCTATTCTTGTGTAGCTAAAATTTAATTTAATGTTTACATAACTAAATGTTTGAATACTCGAGTAGGTAAAACCTTGGTAATCGCATTGTGACTATGGTCTCAACCACATATTATTCACGTACTCCACAAGAAAACATAGATATTTAGTCAGTCCTTGACCATTTCAACCCATTCTTCCACTGCTTGTGCTATCAAAACACATAATATTGTAATTTTGGGAACCCAAAAACTTAACTCTTTCCCATTGTGGGTGACAGCAGGTCACTTAGTCTAGTCCATCCAGTGGAAGACGTGGCAGAAAATGATTGTTTTTTGTCTGACCCACCTTGCAATGTCACTTACACAGGACACTCGTCTTCAAATATCGTAATACAAATA
This sequence comes from Taxus wallichiana var. yunnanensis, assembly GCA_018340775.1. Lineage (NCBI taxonomy): Eukaryota > Viridiplantae > Streptophyta > Pinopsida > Cupressales > Taxaceae > Taxus > Taxus wallichiana. Next base: position 577,990,620 of record CM031241.1, on the reverse strand, counting down.
AGCTAACCTTAAAAAAATCTCCCCTTCCCGCACCGTAATTTTCCATGTAGCTAAAATTCTCCAATTGCATTTGTCCTAAGTAGGATGTTCTCCACTACTTCTATATACTTCTACTAATGATATTGAAACTGTAGAATGTTGGGTTCTTCTTTTCCCAATAGTTTTATGCATCCATGACTTCTGAGACCTCTACATCTTGCCTCCTCTATCTCAAATGACAATCCAAATTTTCTTTAGAGTCGTACATTCATCTCCCTAATGAGCATGAGGCTCCCCTAAATTTATTCTGATCCTTAAATGATATAGATAATCCAACAAACACCAAATTCTATATCATTGTTATTTAAAACTTTTCTAGAAATTATATGGTTTTCCATGTCCATTGCATTTTGTTCCCTCCTCAAGGGATGCTTCTAATGTTGTTGGCAAGGAGATATTTGTCTGGTGCAACCAATGACAACATTGGGTTCCACCTCCACGTCCATGCCATCGAATGAGTAAAGCAAGATATTGCATTCTCCATAGATGTTTCTTTCCCCCTTAACAACAAACATTCATTAATTCAAGATAGCTCTATTTGGATTCAACTCCCTATATTTCCTTGATACTCTCTTCCCTAATGTCTTGCACGTCCCTCCCCCCCTTCCTTCAAAAAAACCTTCCCAACTTCGTCATTCCATTGGAATATACCTCTATCAGCTTATCTATTGCACCTTCTAGGTGCGATTCCTAGTTTTGAAACAAATATAATAAGTCAAAAGGCTACAGGAAAAAGGTAACAAATTGTCAAATGCAAATTACAAGTGTCAAACACGGTTTCTTGAATAGAAAGATATGAATTATTAAACTGTTCACATTGACCGGAAAAATATAATTGTACTTTTTGTACCTCCGTAGGAAGCTTCTTAACAAACTTTATTCGTCTACTGCAATTTAATACCATATTTATCGCTAATTCAATCTTATATAACACGGCTGCATACTAGTCAATATTTCTCCATACAATGGAGGAAATATGGTCAACATCATCACGAAATACAATTTCCCTACCTTCCCGTCAACCACAGGCAGCTGTCAGCTGATATAACGATTGCTACATAATAATTTTTAGACCTGTGGAATGCAAACAATCTCAAAGTGCAGATCAGAAGCATCAATGGAGTGCAGCATGTGTGGCGATGTGGGCTTCCAAAACAGTTTGTTCCAGTGCACAAAATGTCTATTGCGCTTTCAGCATCAGTAAGAAAACAATACATCTCCTCATTGCTCTTTTTTTCCATTTATTGATAGAAATCCAGTATATTCATGCTGGGGATTGGTAGAATTCATGACATATGATCTCTTAAGCCATCAACTGATCGTATGATTATTTCTGTCAGATATTGCAGTAGAGCATATTTCGAGAATGTATCAGCTGAGGTGTGTGACTGGTGCTACAATATTCAGGAAGGGGTAGGCTCTGATATTAGTAATAAAAGATAAGAATTATGTTGGATTTAAAGAGTGCATGAACATGACTCATACAGACAAAGTGAAAAGAAAATTGAGAAAAAATTATGTTGACATTAATAGACAGTTACCCAAACAGGTGAAGAAGCGGAAGGATTCTGACCTAATTTGCAATGATAGAAGAGTTAGAAGGAGATATAGATTTCTTGATGAAATTAAGTGTTGACTGCAATGGCTTTCAATGCAGAGAAATTATTTTTCATGCAATCATGTCCAAACTAACTTTGTAGTTTTGTGTGTATAACTTATTTGTGGGACTGCCTGTTTTGGCTAATGTATATAACAAACCTACTTTGGGCTTGCTTGTTTGGGGCTATTCAACAATATTTCGACATGATTATATGCTTAAAACTTTATTATTTCATTTGGAATTATTGAAAATCACTGATTACCATCAAACCAGATGCAGTGATAGCATTCCATATTGTCATAGTCCATATTAGGGAAAGTGTTCCTTAATGCTTAACACATTATTTTTAAGGAGGAAAGATACCCAAATTCACAGTATGAGTAGTAAATTTATATGGCATGAAATGCAACGAGTAGGTCTCGTTTCACATTTTTAAGGTAGAGGATGATCTTCATGTTGGCTGTTTGTGTAGCACGCATTCAAAATGATAAGTTTGAGTCACTCACCTCACACCAGATTTAACCGAAAAACCATCTCCAAATATATATAGAAAAAACATCAAATTTAACTAAAAAAATCATTCGCAATTATATTTGGAAAAACAACTGCTGTTCAATTTTTTCAATCTCCCATCAATTTTTAATTTTTTTTGTTTTAATCTTAGAGTCTTAAACGTGTTCCATATTTCACTTTTAAATGAAGCTCAACTAAATCAAACGTTCAATATATTTGAATAAATATAAGGGCAGGTAACACTCGTTCTGATGAAATGGATCTCAACCATTGTTTACGCGTCAGAGAATGGCCGGTGGGGATTTGCGCTGAATGAGTCAAAGTGTCATACCTCTGCAGATGTACCCATGTTTTCATGTTTTCCTGTGTTTAGTTCCGACATGCTTGAAGTTCACAACTTTTGGATTAATATGTCTGCTTTTTTCAGGATTTCCACCACTAGAATTTGCAAGAAATCAGCTGCGTTAACATGCTATATAGATAGTTCCTGCTCACCAATCACAGTGTACAGTTTCAACATTCACAAATTATGAAATTGTAGGAACATTGTATTGAAAGCGCAGGGAGCTTGTTGTGAGTTACAGTAATCTCCGAACCATTCTCTCGGAGGAAGCAGTATCCATCTGAGTTATTATATGGCATTCATCGCTTGAAGAAGAGTAAAGAAATTTAAAAAAGAGACTTATTAAATCTATACACCAATTTAAAAGTACTTGGAAACACTTAGCTTTAATTATTAATAACTCACTTTATGCTGCAAACCATATTTACGCTATAGAAAACTTAGCCAAGTATAGATCAATAAATGGCAAGATGTTGTATGGATGATCATGACAATATTACGAGTTGCTGATCTAGCATTATTATATTATAGATGAGTTGATTTGCAATCGAGAGTATTGCCCATGATTCATTTATGCTTCTTATTACTATTAAATATGACGTGTTTCAGTTACGGTGATGTTTGGTGTAAATTTAGGTCTGTGTTCAATTTCACGAGGGCTGGTAATTGTTGGTAACATTAGCAAGACAAATGAAATCTCATTCGAATTGGAACGACACTATAACAGTTGCCAGTTTAAAAGTTCAATAGTAAGAAGGGACCGATTTTGACACATATTTAATATTATAATACACATGCAAGTTAAGGTGTTCTAGAAACTATACTACATTGTTATAGCACTATACACATAAGATACAAAAGAAAAAATGCTGAGGAATCATATCCAAAAGTTGAAAACATGAAATCTCAAATAACAAACCTTACTTGTAAGTCTAACAACACAGGAACTTGGGTTTCCTCTATCTTGCATGTCGTGGACAAGCAGGCGACATACAACAATTGGATTCGTGTAAATGTGGGTGATTAAAACAACTTCTCATATCAAAGAAACAAGAAAACATGATTTATTATAGTAATACCTACAATATTAAGTGTTTCCTACCTTAGCAATCCAACTCAAAGCATCCTGACGAATAGATGGGTCTACTAGAGTTTGAGTCCGGGATTTGTGCATGAAACCCTCCTGAGGCATATGATCACACTGTCTCTCAACAGGTGCTTATATGGATTCTCCATCCTCCATGGGAAAGATAGACAAAGATACAATAGTCTTCAACGCACAGAAGATTAGACACAGTCAAAACTGAGAACCATGAAACCCGACTTGCAAAATTCCACAACCTCCATCAACTACTCATGATACCCCACATTCCATTGTCATTTAAATATTCAACAGACTTGTTATTTAAGGAGTCAATTTGTGTTGGTATTAACTCACTCCTCCATAAATCTGAAATAAAAAAATAAATCGTTGGACCAATTTCCTGGAATTCAATGTACTAGTTACAAATATGACATGCGAATATCTTATCAAGGTTTTTTTGTTCCAAATGTCAAATCTCATGTAAAGACTGTCTATCTAATAAATTAGATTGTTATTATGCTGAAGGCATTTCTCCAAGTTAGATAGAGTGAGTGAATTTTGATAACATGACAAATACGGATATAATCTCGACCATTCCCAATTTAAGTTTTATCAACATGCTTTGACTAATCTCCACCATCCCTCTGTGTATTTTAGATTTGTTGGCCTTGCTAACGCTCTTAGAAGCAGACATGAAAATATAAAAAATGGTACTACACTATATTCACGTGGAGGTCTTATAGTCCATGTGACAACATATCTCTCAGGAATTTTTTCAAATAGTTCACACTTTTCCACATATCTCAAGTAGTCACTAGCAACTACATTTGCCAAAATTCTCCTTCGCAATAATGCTTTGGTGTGTGTCCACAACGTGTTTCCAACCTCCTTTATTGGTACATGCTAGAAACTTGCTAGGAAAGGTGAAATGATCACATTACACATATATTTGGTGCACTTGGATGGGGATGAACAACAGTTTGACGTTAATGTTGAAATTATTATCCAGTTGAGGGTGAATGCATGCAACATTCGAGGTACTAGTGAAATACGAATTCATTAATCCTTGGGAGGTTAGAAGATTTGACAACTCAAGGAATGGGATGATGTAGCCTTATTAGATGAAGGGAATAATGTCCACCACATGAGGTTTATCCTTATCTATCCTCTTAACCTCTTCATCATTGTTATTTGGTGCCATCTTTGATTGACCAGTTCCCAAGATTTCTAACACCAGAGTGTTGATGTTGTAAGTAAAATAACAAGATTCAATCACATTAATAAAGACAATTTTGTTTGATCAAACCCCACCATGCTTAGAATATTTACGAAGGTTCAAGAAAAATGCTACGCCAAATACTATTATGTTGACATTGTTGAGCCCTACAATGGCGACCTTATCGGTTGAAACATTGTTCATATGGCATGAGGAATATAAATTGAAATTTTCTATAGATTAACATTCCACAAATTTCTTATGTGGTGTCCCACCCTATGAAAATGTCCTTTTCGTGACCCGAATTCATTGAAATTGAGTGAAACATTTTTCAGATTCGTGAGAAACATATAATGTTACTTTCTATAGACTCTTGTGTCATTACGTTTTTACATGCCTTTCCCAACATGTTATGTTTTATAACCTATATTTTAGGCATGTGAATTTGTATGTATGAATACATGTATTTATGGTGAAGGCATTTCCAAACTATACTTGAGGTTGAGGTTTTTGACTCTAACACATGTCATCACAATAAAGGGTAGGGATACATTCAATACGATGATGGTCCATATCTATGAAATGAGATAAGCCATAATCATAAGGGTATATTTTGATGGTCGTTTAGATGTTTTGTAATTTTAATTGTAAAATTCTCGTACACATTTAAAATAATCATCACATATGACTTGTATATTTAAAATACAATAGTCATTTTTAATATAAATTTATTTATAAATTGTATTTATGTATATAAATATATATTAAAAATAATTTTAATAAATATAAAATAGTTGATATTAATAACATAATTTTATATTTTTGAAAGACAATATTGAAAAATTACCAACATGCACAAACTTATTTGAGTGGCATAGGTGGACATCAAATTTTACCCCTACAACGACACACAAGCATTATCATCTAGTCAACCCGGTCTAGTCGACTTGAATGATGTTGTGTGTCTGGTGTCTATAATAGATACTCGTTGATGTATGAAAAATATACATAGATATATATGTCATTAAGGTGTCATGGATACATTTTGTCACGTGAAAAAGTGGTGTGAAAATGTGATCGACTTTTGGATTTAATGAGGGGCCAATTTTTTTAAAATTTTAATAATGTTAGAGCCTTGATTTATGACACCGAAACCCTATTCTAAATTATAATAAGGTGGTTGAGGGTAGTGATTTTGACACACTGTAGAGAGGGCCTTGGATTATTTGGACATTTACGTCTTTACAAAAGTGTAAATGTTAGATAAAATATTCATTCTACTGATATGTCCATCCACTAGAGGGGACCGATGTTCACTAGTTTTCCTTGCATCACATACTTTTATACAATTACTCGACCTCAATACAATCCTCAACCAATATCCATGCATTCCACACATTCCAATTATTGAGATTTGTTGGCTTATCGATAGATTATAAACTTCAAACTAATCAAATGAATTATAATCTTCAAAACAATCGACCAAATGATATTATTCGATTTGAAACGCTCCCTTTTTATTACCAATTTAATCATCATTCAATGACAACCTTGAAGCTGTAAAATAATAAATTCAAAAAAATACAAAGTATGTTTGGTAGATAATTTCTCTCTTCTGTCCATCTTTTGGGTGTGCTCAATTTTCTATGAGTGTTCTTGCATTGCCTTCCTCTTTGTAATTTCTCCAACTTAAAATTTAAAAGGGTCCTAAAAATTTCTACGAGAAGCTATATTTACAAAAATGGTTTTTCTTCAAGAGTACTTTTACACCACTCCTTACATTATGATATATCTTGGGAAACAAATGCCTCAGAATATTACATAACATGAATTTTCTCCTTTTTGAATTATAGTTGTTATTGTCAAGTGACTATTCGAGGGTATATTTTCCATTTTTCCACATAGCCACTTTCCTCTCCCTTGGTATTCTCCAAAACCCTTCATCTTCGTCTCTCTTCCTCTCCCATTATTTCCCTCCCTCCAATTTGACTTCCTCAATAGATTACCTTCGGCATTTCTATCCTACATTTCATGTACGTTTGCTAGTTTTTAATGATATTAAATTTTTATTTACCTTATATGTCTTATTTTCAATGGACATTAGATATATTTATATTATTAATTTTTATACAATTTTTTTTTATTTAATTTTTGTTTTTGTTTTTGTTGAGGTTACCTAGGAGAGGCCCTAGCCCTTTGTGGCATCACCACCCACACCGGTCGTGGAACCATCTAAGGATGGGAGTTTAAGCTCTCGGCTAGCTCACATATTAAACCACATTATCATGGTGCCCCATCACCGGGGTATCTAAACCATCAGTAGTAGGCCACCTTAACACAAAGCCGAGATTTGAACCTTGAACCTCCCAATTATTAGGAGACCCAAGAACCATTACACCACTATCCGTTGGATAAAAGTTGTTTGGGATAACTCTCGTGTTGCAATTCATACATGCCTTGTCACATTGAACACATGATTATCCCCGACCCGGACCCCCATCACATTGAAAATCAGCCGGCTTGGCACCACGTCAAGAGACCACCTCTGCCATCAAGAAGTAGCTAACCCACCGGAACTACTTAGCCAAGTAACGACGATCTATAGAGGTGGCCAACTATGGAATGGACCCCGAGACCTCCCACATAAAGCCCACATTCCCCACCGCTAGGGTTAACTGGATGGTCATTTATTTAAATTATTATTATAACTGATAATTTTTATGGTATTGTTTTAGTAATCACAATAAAATATGATTTATTAGGTATATAAGTATTATAAGCATTTATTTGTGAGGGAGGAATATGTATTGTAATCTTTCATAATATTTTCCCCTTTAACTTTGTATTTTTATTTTGGGGAGATATATATATAAAATATGTCATTACATTCCATTTTTAGTAGACAACTTCGAGAGTCTACAACATGAACAATTCTATCTCTATTTTTGTTAGAGAAAATCCTAGTTTTGACTAGCACAAACTTGTAAGTATGTAGAAGCATAGTTCTAAGTCCAATCTTCAAGTTTTAGATTCTTTGTAGAGTTTCAATGTGTAAAATATTAATATTGTATGTGATCTATATTTTAAATAAATAAAGAAAATAAAAATCAAATTAAAAAAATTACAAACAAAAACTAAATGATGATTTCATTTTTCACTAAGGTATTAGGATGTTTCTACTTTATTATGATAAAAATATTAAATTATATTTTTCATATTTCATGAATACAAATATTTAATTTATTACTTTTTAACATAATTAAATGTCAAATATGGTTAAATGTATAAGTATACATATTCATATTCATATACATAATGGTTATATTTTTAACATACAAGTTATTTTGATGTTTAAATTATATTTTCGCTGTAATTCATGATAATCATATTTTAAAATTGGTTTTGAATATGAGATTTTAATCTCATTCCTCCGCTGATTCATTTTTAAATACATATAGAGGCTATAAATTTTCTCAACCAATAAGACTTGTAAAATGTAATGCCCACAAAAAAGACGTTCTAGGAACACGTTAAAACCCTAAACACTTAACCCGAAGTTGCAGCAATTTTTTTTTAAAAACTAAAAGGCTACAAGGGTGCAAGCCCTTGGTGTGTATTAAATTTATCTTCACCAATAATCTTTACTTTACAAGGGATGAACCAAGTCTAAGTTAAATGATTAAATATTCTTAATTTATCTCTAAGGTCAATTTATTAACATTCAACTAGGAAGGTGCCATAATTTAATTTACTTGGTTTAATGTTTTATTCCTCCACAACTAACATTCACACCCTAAAACTTTACCTTATATTTAGTTACTATAATTCCATTATTTAAATAACTTAAATGTCCATTTCATTATTTTTCTAAAACATGCTAGGAACTAGATTAGTGACTTTGCACACCAAGGTAATTAAATGGCCCCATTCACCCATCTACACATACCTTTAATTTTTATTTAAAACATCTATAAAATATATTCCTACCAAACAAATGTAGGTTTTTTTATTATTATTGATAAATAGTTTTTTGAAAGGGACTATACCCTTTTACAACAGTGCTCAAAAGCAATATTTTTCCCCAAAAAGCCCAACAACATAAAATAATCTGTCAAGAACCAGCAAAAGCAAAACAGTTGCTTCAAAAAAGCTAAAAACAACAATTTAACAAAGAACATAGGCTTTTCCCAAAGAATCAGCGCAGCTGGCCATTTGCCTAGATGTAACAATAATAGCACCAAAAACGACAAGAATCATACCTTTTCTGAAGTGGTGGGGGATTTAGATTTGGCATTTCCCTTCTTTTTCCTATCCACCACTGTCCATTCTAGATTTCCTGCATCCAATGCAATCGGAAGAGCAACTGCAATGGATTTGATGGGGATGTGACCCATAGGAAGGGGGGCCGAAACTTCCTTAAACACTGAATCAACAATCTATGGAGAATAGTCTGTAGGTAGTTTCTCTGTGTTGGTTTGTGAATCAACCATGACACATGAGTAAACTTGCAGGGGGGCACTAGAATCCTTAGTTGGATCTAAGTCAACTGTAAGATGTTCAAGTAGAGAATCCTTCCACCGTAGTAGTTTTGGTCTTTCGCTTTAGAATGTTCACAATCTTTTGTAACATGACTAGTTTGGAAGCAACGCCGACATCTGAAGGCAAGTCTCTCATAGTCAATCCTATGTACCTAGAGCCTTTCTCCAATCTGAAGATTGATTTCTACTGGTAAGAGTTTGGAGGTATCAATATCAACCAGATTCAAGCAAACATAGTATGTGTTTGAATGGAGGTCTTATCATCAACTTCCACACATGAGCCAAGAGTATCTCCTACAGCAATGAGACAAGATCTGTCCTGAAGCTATAACGGAAGTCCTGGTAAATGAACCCAAATCGGGTAGGTATCAAAAGACTCCTTTAATGGGTCGAAGGACGGATACCATGGTTTGGACATAAGACCATGTTCCCCCCAAACCCAATGTTGGCTAAAAATTAAATCCCTATCTACAGGGGTTTCAAAAACAGTAATGAAGTAAGGTTTAGCACAAGGATAAAGCTCAATCTTACCTTGTATTTTTTCCCTCATATGAGACCCAAATGGGAGAGATTTTCCTCCTCCTTAAGAATCTTTAGAAAAATATCCTCCTCGATTTTCAGTGTCGGGACCTCCTGGGAGGGTTTCAAGAGCTCATTTCTAGTATTCTCCTTTTGTTTGGAGACCATGAAGCATAAGATGTGGAATCATCTCCACCATAGGTTCCTGTGTGACCGCTTTTTTGATTGGCGTTGGCAATATTTCCCTTGAGACTTTGAAGTGGGTTGGATCTATCCATGCTCTTAAGAGAAGATCCATCATTTTTAAATGATCCATAACAATTGTTGGGTTTTGTAGGAGAGGTTGAGCCATATTTTCCTATCCCAATAGAGAGAACCCCTGTTTTGTGATAGGTCAGAGAAACTCTATCTCTGATTTTCTGAAAAGGGGGGTCTTGGTTAGCATCGAAAGCCATGTCAATCCAACAGATTGGTGCTTTATTTTCCTCACCATTTTTACATCCACCGCCATCAGATTTGCACGCTAAGGACAGTTCCCATAGCCACCGCCAATGAGAAGGGCTTCCTGTTTTGATTCATAAAACTCTGAATGCGAATCCTCAGCAATTGTACCTCCTCCTCGGACCCATCTTTTGGCCAATCCATGTGTAGTTGAGAGGGGCTCACAGACCTATGTGAACGTGTAGCAACCAATGCGGCTAGGGCATGGTAGGGTTGATCCTCAAGTCTTAGATCAATTCAATTGTGGCCACTAGATCCTAGGGTTCCAAGATAACCCTAAATATCCTTATGAATTTTTATTTAATCTCTTTCTTTACCCAAGTCTCCTCATTTGGTCACTTTTCCTAAGTTTAATTTATAGGTTGGAGAGAAGAAAGCCGTGGGAGAAAGGAAGGGAGAACTATGGAGGAGTCTACAAAGAATCAAGCTTAGATTAGTTTAGATTGTAGGTTTATTATTGTAATTTCTTTCATTCAAGGATTTAAGGGATTTCCTTTAAAAATATGGTTTTATTACAAACTATTTGTATTTGGAGTTCTCCATTTGGGGCAAACCGCACCTCTTTTAATGTATATAAGTTTTTTTGCGCTTCTAGTTGCCCATTTGAAGATTTATGTGCTTTAAACAATGAGATTTAGCCATTATTTATTTGCTGGAGGTTTCATTGTAATTTTTTTAGATTATAATTTTGTTTTGACCAAGTTAAATTTTACACAGGTGCGGATTTACGTTTTCCGTAAAGTGTGACAACACCGCCGCGAGCAGCAGGCCGGTGGTCCTGGGACCGCTACCCTACTACGGGTGATGATTCACGAACCACCACTTTGCCAAAGTGGCAGTTCTAAGACCCTCCCCTTGCTTGAGTGGAAGTTATGAGACCGCCGCTCTACACAGGGCAACGGTCATGTTCCTTAGAAACAGAACCTTAAAACATGAGATTTCCAAAAAAAAAAGTTACTAAAGTGTTCTCAAATTCATTCTGAACTTGATTTTATGCACCTAAAGTTTCCAATTGTAGGATTTAGTTCCATTTATTCATTTCTTAGTTAAAATTACTCACCTTAAAGCATTTTCTATTTTAATAGTAAAAACTAAAACTACAAGATTATTCTCATTTTGTTCAACAAATTTTCTTACAAGTCCAAAAGTAAAAAGGATCTAAATCTATTTCTAATATTGTTATTTTTCCTTACTACAAAATGCAACATTTCAATATAACAATATAATTCAAATTTTTTGCCTCTTTCCATTTCCACTACAACCATTCATTCAAATAACTATAACAACTTTATTCTTACATTCAAGTTTGCTATGCATACATTATTTGCATCTTACAATTCCATTATTTCTTCTTTCTCTTTTTCAATAATACAACTACAATAATGAAAGTAAACTTTCTTTTCCCCTTGAGCATAACTCATTTATTTTAAAACAAAGAACTTCTTTTCTCACAATACAAAATAAAAATAAGATTTTACACAAGATTTCCATTTTGATTCCTTTCTTTACATGATACAATTTTAAAGAGAAAGGAAATTTTACAACTCTTCCATGAACTTCTTCAAATAATATTACAACTTACAATACAACATTTCCTTTAAACAAAATATAATATTACAAATCTTCCACCTTGAGTGGGAATAACAAGAAGGTTTAATCACAAGGAAGGATTTCTTGAGGACACCAACAATGCTACATGTTTCACATCACCAACAAGAGAGCTCTACCATGCTTCAATTGATCACAACAAGAAGGGCAGAGAGACAACATTCTCCACCAAACCAAGAATTCCAATGAGGAGAAGAAGTCATCCTCCTCATTGGCCCCCGAGCCCCAACCACATTGCAATGAAAAATCGATCCAACTCATGGCAACAAAACAAGCTTCCACATCACAATACAAGATTTCTACAACCATACCAAAAACACAACCAATACAGCTACAATCAGAAGAAGGAAAGCAAAAGTTACACAAGGCTTCAAAATGTAAAAGCCAAAGGAGCAAGATCTATGGGGAGGTCACTTATGCCTCCCAATGGGAAATGAGTTCCCACCTTAATACCCTCCAATAAAAATCTCAAAACCCCTACACACTCTTATGCCTCCCACATTCTCTTATGTCTCCCTACAATCTCTTATGGCTCCCTCAACAAAATAACCAAGTAAGAAATGCAAGCAATTTCTTGTCCAAGGTGGGGCACCCAACCCAACTCCCTCCAAAACATGAAATAAACTCTTATGCCTCCCCACATGAAGATCCCCATAGTCCCCTCCTACACCACACTTAGAAATCTACCCAAGCACCCAACAAGCATACAAAAACACTCAAAAACACACACATATGCATACAAAATAAAAGAAAGCATTTAACAAGAGTTTAGCTCCTACCTTTCCATGGTAGAGCTTGATCCAAGAGCCACACACCAAGATTATTCAAGCCCAAACAATCACCAAGAAGCTCCAAAAATCCACTAACACTCCAAAATCCTCTAACTCCCAAAAATACAAGAACGCAAAATAATGAAGTAACCCCCAAACAAGCAAAATAACTTGAATAAATAGAAATAGGGGAGAGGAGAATGAGGTGACTCTATGTATTATGCCACATCACTCATCGTCAACTCCACCTCCAAGCCAAACCTCAACCCCAATGCACCATAAATTGGTGGGTGAGAGGAATGACAATATACTTACACACACAATCCAAGCCCACACCCCCTAAGGAAAAACTTTAATTACATGAAATAAAGTGTAATAGAATTTTACCTTTTGTCTTCCCAAAACACCTAATGGGATCTATTTTTGACCCCCCAACCCATAGGTAGGGTTGGTATAGCAATTTAAGAGGTGTGAGAAAAGTTTGACTTGTCCCACAAGCCTCCAAAATTGGCCCCTAAGGTCAAATTCGAATTTCCATGAAGGGGTAGAGTGTACAACACTCAAGATCACAAGCATTCAACTTACAACACATAATCTAAGAGCCATCTAATCTAATAAATGCATTCATTTTTGACCCATTCAAAATTAATTTAGCAAAAGGTTAATTTACTAATCTAGACACAAATCAAGTAATTAATTAAAGGAGAATACATCACTATAAATCACATACTAAAATCAAATAAATGAAACTAATAAAAGAGATAACACACAACCCCTTGGTCACAATTGGAGGTGATTTCCCCCCATGGGAACCTCCTAACAACAATTCAAACACACACACATAACAAAATACATGTTGCCATGGTGACCCTTGTTGAATTCATCTAGCATTCCAATTTCGTTGGTATCCAATCCCCCAATTGTTTGTTTCGACGTGTTTACCTGCAAAGCACATAACACCTCCTTCGACCTCTTGGCCACATCAAAAACATCTAGGATTAAATATACAATATAAATCCATAAATATCTATATATGAATCAAAACAACATCTAGGCAAGTAAAGATATCATTTACAATTTTCAACAACATCTTGATTCCACATTTCATCAATATCAACAAGATATAAAATTAGTTCAATTGTCTAGGTCTACTCAATATGAATAAATATCGCATGTCATATATATATATATATATATATATATATATATATATATATATATGTCAACAACATATCAACATCAATATAAAATGTCTCTAATTATCCACACGCATCTGATATAAATCAAAATCAACAACAATCCAAAGATATCTAACATCATGCTAAATCAAAAGGCTACAATAATATCCATAAGCATAGTTGATAGTATTGAAATCAATAGTAAAAGTGTTGAAGGGAAGTGGGCACTACATAAAACAAAATTTTTAGAAAGGAATTCGTTTTAAAAAAGTTACTATTTATTTATACAAATACTATATGTGTGTGTGTGTGTGTGTGTGTGTGTGTGTGTGTGTGTGTGTGTGTGTGTGTGTGTGTAAACTCCCTTCTAATATATTGATAATTAATTTAGTTCTCTCGTCTTGTTTTTTTTTCCTAATATGCAAAAATATGAATATTTCATTCATTTCACTCTACTAATATAAGGAAGTGAACTCATTAACCTTTTTAATTACAAGCAAAAGAGTAAAATTTTCTCAAAATAACTTTATTTATAAGGATTTATGAAGTAAGGACTATTAAAAAAAATATCTTCTCCTCGCAAATGTTTATTTCGCTATTTCTTTAATTGATGTTCTTCTTCCGTGTGGACCTAATGATGATTCTAATAAGGGGAATGGATGGTGGTCCAAAACAAGTTCAAATGAACATCTTCTAAGCAGATTTCAGTTCCAACACATATGACTCTTAGATCTCATTCATTGGTCTAAGTTTGTTTCGATACAATTTTCTATCTTTTTCTTGAGTCAAGACTGTTTGGGTCTTTGTTTTTTGTTTTTAGTTCTCTACGAGCTTCATTGTAATATCTATGATGTAACAGATCCTTGGAGCCTTTCCAAAATTATCAATAAAGAAAATACTTTTTAAAAATATATATAGGAAATTAAATTTTCCAATGAAATGAAATCTAAATCATTTTAAACATGGATCCTGTAGACACAAAATCATGCACTTAATACTATTTACTATACCACCAAGTATGTTGTTTTGTATGTGGATATTGCATAAGAAAATTATTCATTGAGGACCCATACCATAGTCCATTTACTACACTTGTCACTCACATACTCGGTTCTAGTCAAAGTTACAGGGATCCTTGTCAGTTAGTCTTCACTCATTTGTCATCACTTATCTCTAGACACTAGTGCCTAGGAGTAGACATTACCGCTTGATGCTCCTCTCCATCATGGGCGACCATGTCCTCTTTATGTTTGATCTTATTTTCTACATTTGAGGTCAGTATTTTTGGTTTTCCCTATAATATCGCGAGGTACTAGATAAAGATGTCGGGTCATTAGTGTTGAAATTCAAACAAGAGATCCCTATATAAACACAACATACATATCATTATATGGGAGGAAAATTATTATTAAGGGCTAGCTATGTACATAGAGCAAGGGAATGCATTTGGGCACATCATTACTCTGCATACACACTGCATAGCAAGGGGAGTTTATTCTATTTCATCCACACATCTATATTTTCTTTAGTTATCACCCACTATCTTTGCTTTGTTGGCACGAAGACGGCCAGAGCACTATTGCACACACAAACACAATGAACTACATTTGTTTTGAGATGTAGTGTAGCACTCTGTCGTAAGTTCACCATTGTGAAAACTTAGGAGATTCTGACCCCTCATTTTGTATCTTTTCTTTTTAGGATTTGGTGTCTATTTGAGGGTTTTGCATGTCATTATTTCATTGTAGGTTTAGAAATACTCCATCAATTATTCGGTGGTCTTATCGTGACAAAAGGAAAAAAATTAAATAGCCCTAACAAAAGTGTCGAACCAGGTCCCTAAATTTTCTACAAACCCACATGTTGATAAATAGGACTAAGGTGCCCACAGGCATCCATGTCCCTCTCCAGGCACCCCAATCCAACCATTTCCACCTCTATTGCATTTTTATATGGTTTGTTGTGATGGTTTGTGCTCTTGTTTCATCAAATTGTCCATTCCGGACTCAATGCGAGATAAGCAAAATTAAGATAAATACCTTACCCATCTCATTTCCTTTCATAGTTAGTACTTAATAAATTGCTTGGCATTTATATTTCATTGTATATTATTTACAACATATATTTGCATTCAGATTTAAATAAAATATTGAGATTTAATAAAATCATTTATGTGAACTCATAACTTAGGAACTATTTTCCTATGATCCACTAAAACCCTAATGGTTAAGGATAACTCTTCTCCTCCTAGACTAGTCATGCCTCATTTGAGTATTAATCCTATCTATGATGAGGCAACTATTATCCAATTTTTCTCCTCGGGAGAAATCGACAACCATGACCTCGCATAGAGAAAATAGGAGGATCGATTCAGCCATGGGAGCTCACACTTTGGGATTGAGCCAAGTAAGTTGAAGTGGGATGAGCACATTGCAAAGGATCTCGGGAGTTTGAGCTAGTTCGACGAATGAAGGAGGTCCGAAGTTCAAAATTTGGACTTCGGAGGTGAGGTGAAATTCAGAACTCAGCGAGAAGAAAGAAGCACGAAAAGGGGAGACAAAAAATTTTGAAACCCGAACTCCAAATTTCAGAGTTCAATATTTTAGAGATTCGAAGGTTTTAGGAACCCAATTAGGTGAACAAAGTGCAACGATCCTAAAAACACAAAGGTCTGAAACCCAAAGTCTAAATTTTAGAATTCGACATTTTGTGATTTTAGAACATTTTGGATCTTAGTCGGATGAACAGACTTGAAACCCAAACTCTTGAAACCTTGAAACTTGAACCCCGAAAACCCCAAAAACAAAAGGGTCTCAAACCCGAACTCCAAATTTTAGACTTCAAGGTTTCAAAGCATTTTGAAACATTTTGACTCAAGCAATGAAGTGCCACATAATATGATCTCGAGTCCAAACTCAAGTCCTAAATTCATACTTTGAGATTCGGCATTTCGAACTCTCAATCCAAATTGCCAGCCAACAGCTGACAACAACCTCCGAAGTATAAAAACTCAAGCTCATAATCCCAAAATTCTGAAAAATTGGAATTCGGAGGGTACCATACGAGGGTCAAAGCTCAAAAAGGTAGATCAACCACTCACATTTATTGCAGTATGGTACCCTCATCTTTAGATGGCAATAACTTTTAATTGGTAGCTCAGATTTGCAAAAATAGGACTTTTTGGAAAGCTCTCAATGTCCTCTACAAAAAAATGACTATTTTCTTAATTTTAATGAGATTGAGTTTTTCCAGATGATGAAATATAGTCCGCCATTTTAGAATAATGTTTCCAGATTTCTCACCTTCCAAAATAATGAAGGTATGGGCTTCCTTTCTTCCCAAACAAGGTAAATTACATGGAGGTATGGGTTTTGCAGTGGCACCCATCATTGTTGCATGTGATTTTAATGCATTTCAGGTGGTTGA
The DNA here is from genome assembly GCA_018340775.1 of Taxus wallichiana var. yunnanensis. NCBI lineage: Eukaryota > Viridiplantae > Streptophyta > Pinopsida > Cupressales > Taxaceae > Taxus > Taxus wallichiana. Next base: position 577,973,285 of record CM031241.1, on the reverse strand, counting down.
AGCAATATTTTAAATTCCTCTCTCCCTTCTCTCATTCTTCCTATATATTTGAAGGAGGGGCTTTTTTCAAAAGGTTGGAAACATTGTATATGCCCCTCCCTTCTTTCTTATCTATAAGAGATTTGTGGATATTTCAAACCTCCCTATTGAACATTGTAATGTAAAATCTGTTCCTTTGGCCCTAAATGTGATGTATTGTATCAAATTTGAGAGTAATAAAATCAGATCTGTGGATGCTTCAAACCCTCTTCGTGTTATATTGCAACTTTATGATCTTTCATTGTATGCAAGGTTATTGTGTATTGTTTTTGTTTTCATTACAAGGTTCTAGTAGTGATGTGTTTATTATGTAGGTTGTTCAACATCCTTCTTGGTGCATCACCTTCCCTATTGAACATTGTAATACAAAATATGTTCCTTTGGCCCTAAATGTGATGTATTGTATCAACTTTGAGAGCAATAAAATCAGATCTGTGGATGTTTCACACCCTCTTCGTGTTCTATTGCATCTTTCTGATCTTTCATTACATGCAAGGTTATTATGTATTGTTGTTGTTTTCATTGCAAGGTTTTGGTAGTGTTGTGTTTATTGTGCAGGTTGTTCAACATCCTTCTTGGTGCATCACCTTCCCTTAGAGTAGGTTTTATTTTCATGCATTTTCTCTATCTCTATCTCCTTGGAAATATTAGATTAGGGTTAGATATGTAATTCTCTACACTTTGGAGTAGTTAGCACTAGGATAAGACATGAAGTTGGCCTTCTCCGGAGGGTTATCCCGATTTCAAAGTCCCACACTTTGGGATAAATCCATGTTTGAAAAATCACACTGACTTCCTCAACCTTTCACTTGTGAGAAATCAGGGGTGTTGTGATTTTTCCACAATAGCAACCATAACTGAACTTAGCACTCTATATCACAACATCATTAATCTAGATGATACTCAAATAGAACTCTTAGCTAATGAATGTAATGTGTCTACTAGCTTTGATCACTCCACCATTAACATTGTTGATCACCTGGTAAGCTTTTCACATTGTAAACCTATTTATTCATTCAACTATACCCCACCTTATGTTATTTCTAATGAGAACTTGGATGATTTCATTCTTAGTTTCATGCTTAATCTTGATGATAATGCTTTAGCTGAAAAACAAGAGGACAATAAACATGTGCATGACTTTATTTCTCATACTAGTTCAGATAATTCTATAGCTACATCTCATATTCTTCCCATTTATGAAATTTTTTCTCATGGTACATCACATACTAGTTCTCCCATACCTTCATAATATGTTGATGATACACTAAATGAAATCCTTGCATTTGAATCTTTGTTTGATTTTCATGAGAAGCCTGATAGTCATGATTATAATTATTTGTATACTTTGTTGAATGTGAATCCTTAGATCTTATTTCATCTTCTTCGCATTTGTCTCTAATATAATGTAGGAATCACCTTACTAATATAACACAGAAGATGGTTTGAAGCAACCATAGATATGATTTTATTGCTCTCAAAGTTGATATAATACATCAAATTTAGGGATAAAGGCACATATTTTGCATTAAAATGTTCAATAGGGAGGTTTGAAATCTCCAAAAATCTCTTACAGACAAAAAAGGAGGGGCATATAGAAGTTTTCCAACCTTTTAAAATGAGCCCCTCCTTACAATGTATAGAAAGAATTAGAGAAGGGAGAAAGAAGGATCCGAAATCTTGCTTCAACCACCCTAAAATACATTAAAATCACCTGCAACAATGATGGATGCCACTGCAAAGCCCATACCTCCATGTAATTTTCCTTGTTGGAGAAGAAAGGAAGCTCATACCTTTATCATTTGGGTAAGTGAGAAATTTGGAAATATTCCTCTAAAATGGCAGATGGTATTTATTCATTTTGAAATACTTAACCTTACTAAAATAAAGAAAACCAGTCACTATTGTGTAGAGGACACTGAGAGATTTCAAAAAAGTCCTATTTTGTGCAAATCCAAGCTCCCAGTCCAAAGTTATGGCCATATGAAGATGAGGGTGCCATAATGCAATAAATGCCAGTGGTTAATCTACCTTTTCATACTCCAAAATTGCATTGCACCCTCTGAAATCCAAAATTTTGAACTTTCAGGATTCAGAGCTTCAGGAGTTTACAATTCAGAAATCGTTGTTATTGTTCATCGCTCTGAGCTCGTGAAACCTCTGAAATGTCAAAAGCTCAAATATTGAGATTTGAACTTCACTTTTCGGACTACAAATTGTATTATGCAGAATTGTTCACCATGCCTCTGAAACTCCGAAACCCCAAAGTCTAGGGTTAGGATTTTATGACTTCATGTTTCAGGATTTCAGGATTGACATTATCCTTCTTGCACATGAAACCTCTGAAATCATGAAATCCTGAAGTCTGAATATCAGACTTCGGGTTTTCAGACCTTTGCATTTCCCCACGTGGCACTGTTCACTTGGTCGACCCTATTGCCATCTCCGAACTCCCGAATGTCTGATGTCTAAATTTTAGACTTCAGACTTTGATGTCCAATGAACCTTTTGCGCCAACCGATTCGAAATTTTTAGTGTTGAGTCCGAATGCTTCCATGTCTAAAATTCGAATTCCTTCGGACTCCAAAATGTCTCTTCAAATGTGCATCCTGTAGATTCTCAATGTCTCACCATTTTAACTCATTCGTCTTGAGCCTAAAATGTGAGCTCCTAAGACAGAATCAATCCCTCAATCCCTCAATTTTCTCTCAGTGCAAGGTCATGTTTGCCCAATTTTTCCTGAGGGGTGAAATTGGATAAAAAGGGCATGAATCCTGAAGATGCCCTATTTGATGAGAAAATAGACATCTAAATGCCATATTTTCGTAATCCAATATCTGAGTCTATTGGAACTTACCTTGATTTAGAATCAATCTTTTCAAAATAATTTTATTGAGTTCAATTTCCACACAAATTTGAGCATACGTGGAAATACATTACGCAGTCTACTCATCATGTAACTTAAAAAATTTAGCTAACTTATTTCCATTATCCTGAATAACCAAATGCTCAAAAAAGGAATAGGAAATATTTGGAGTCAAACCAAAAATGACATTTTATATACCACTATAATTGAAGGATTAAAATTTGGGAACCAAGGGGTAGTGAAGAGTCCCACTTTTCCCCAAAACTAGGGCCCTTCTTCAAAACAATTATTGTAGTTCTCCTCCATATATAGCTAGACTATAAAGAAGTCTTTCGAGCATTGTTTTCATACTCAAAATTACCCTCTTTCAAGTCAAGTTTCAAAATTTTGAGTCGGACCTTGGAGTATTGGATCGCGTCGAACTTTGGTATTGTTTGCAGTTTTCCATTCCATGGAGAAAAATTTGAAAGTTGGGCATAATGGTGGATTTTTTCCCCTTCTTTTTATTTCTTCTTGTATTGGGAATGACAGGCGTATCCTCCTCATCAATGTTTTCCCCAACATTCATGGGTAGTATGGGACATCTCTAATTGGATGCAACATGGCCATGTTTCAAGTGACAACGGAAGCCTCCACGCATCCAAATAGCGCAACTCCAAGGTCAGGGCCCAAGGGACAATCCTCAAATAAGCGCAGGCTTTCCACGTGTCCCAGGTCCAAAATGAAGACAAAACAAGCCTAAATTGGCTAAGTATGGAAGGTTCAGGGGACGACGTGATCCGTAAACTTCTACTTTGGAACTCTATGAATCACACAACTATGTTGTTATACTTTCAACTCTGGTAAATGATAGATTTTCTTAAATATTAGAGCTTCGTGACTGATTATCTAGTGCTATAGAAAGGAAATTGTAGAGAAGGAAAATAATTCAAACTTCAACACCAACAATTTTTATCCTGGAAACCTCCAAGGAGGAAAACCAGTCGGGAAGGGAAACTGCTCTTTCTTCCCACTTTTATTGGTCTAACATAGACAATTACATATTACAATAAGTATGAAAAGAAGCAACAATGTAAACCTTCTCTCCAATTACTTGCTTGCTCTATTTCTACACCTTGCTCCTACAATTCCATTCCAACACTGAAGATCTTGCTCACTGCTCTCATTAAATTCTGATTCACCTTTGAATTTCTATTCTCTTGCTCCTTCCATGTATTTATAGGCCTTCAGATGTCCTCCCGTGCACTGGAGAATGTGAAAGGGCATGGAAGGGAAGAGACATGGTTGGGTGCTTCAAATTTGCGTCCATTCGCATTCCATTCTTCTTTTCTATTCGAAAGTTTTAGGACCACAACTTTATGCGGACTGGTATTAGGACTATGAATCTAGTGGGCAAAGCAGCCAAGACTCGCCACTTTGCATGCAGTGGCGGTTCTATCCAGAACCTCCGTTTACCTCATTTCTTTTCATTTTTCTTATTTCTCCTTCTTGGTATTGATGGAACTGATGAAGTGGTGTGTTTTTCTGGATCCCTATGGATCACGGAGCCACGTGCTTCAATGGTGTAACTTCAAGGGTTGAAGCTAGGGCCAGTTCTCAAATTTGTGCCGCATCCTCCATGTGTCGCAGGTCCAAAATAGGGACAGAGCTGATCGTTTAAATTGACTAAGTATGAGCAGGTAGGCGGAAGCCTCCACGTGCCTCAATGGCGTAATTTCAGAAGTAAAACCAAAGGGTCGGTTTCCAAATGAGCGCTTACTCACCACGTGGTCAGAGTTAAAGGAGAGATAGATTTTGCCATTGAAAAGTACAGGACTAACGGAAGGAGCCACACATCAGCTCGACACAATTGTAGGAGGCGTATCTAAAGCGGAAACTCAAATGAATGCCAACCCTCCGCGTGTCTAGAAATCAACATAAGTCAAGTGGGAAGTAGGCATGAATCAGCTAAGTATAAAAGAATTGGCAGAGCTCTCCACATGTCAGCCAGGTGCAACTTCAAAGGAAAAATATAGAGGTAAGTTCCAACTGAGTGCCAACTCTCCACGTGTCTAGGGTAAGATATACCGCCCCGCCAAAACAAAAGGGAAAAAGTCAAATATTAAGCTCATATCAAAGGTCAAAATGGGAAAAAAGGCCATCGGGGTAATTTGTGAATTTGAGCTTTTTTTTCATAAAGAAGATTAAAGTTAAAAAGTGACCCGCAACCCCACCCATGCTAAGGGAAAAGTCAAATATTAAGCCCGCATCGAAGGTCAAAGCGGGAGGCGGGCCGATGGAGCAATTTGTGTTTTTGAGCCCGCATTGAAAAGAGGTAAAATTATAAAAGTGACCCCGACTCTGTCCCACCTCAAGTAAGGCCACATGTCAAGACTCGTATCAAAAGTGGGTGGGTAGGCCAAAATGTTCCAAAATTCCATTTCTCCAAAAGGAACAAAATGCAAAAGGCATCCTCAGGCCCGCTTCATTTTAAATCTCTCCACGTGGACGGATCACATTCAAAGTTTTCAAGGGCAGATTGAATGGCTGCGATTCAATGCGTCTATTTTTGCTGCTAGACATGGAAATGGATGAGGCATTGGAGAGACTCAGACATCATTTTCTTGAATCAGTTTTCATCATTTTTGTAACTGAATGTAACCATTCTTGGAAACTATTTAATGTCTTCTCCACACTATTGTTCGGGTTGGATCTTGGTACTCTGTAAAGATAATAGATTTGAAGTAATCAATATAGAAGTTTTCCCCTTTCTTACTTTGCTTTTTTTCTTTTTGTGTCTGAAACATGGGAATCATCTATCTTTTATGATAAGAAACTTTGTGTTCTTGTTTATATGATTTCTAGAACTTTGTGTCTTTGGAATTATACTGGTTATGAAAGTGAATGATTCTATTCTGCATCTCCCTGGTTCAATATATATAAGGTTATACTCTTCTATCTATATTTCCTACAGGTATTGTCATGTTCTTCCATTCCTCATCTCCTTACTTCTTCAATCCTTTTGTATTGATGATCTTTGGGCATAAAAAGTTTCAAAGTATGAGGACTCCACGCTTTGAAAGTTGAACATTTGTATATAAGTTTTGTTGCTTGCTTTCAATAAGGGAACCTCTCCCATTAAAGAGGAGGGACTTACTGTCCCCTAACTATTGTTTTTAGTAAGATCATTTAAAAACCCCAACAAGCGTAAAATGATATCACAAAATTTGGCCAAGTTGGCATGAATCCACCGATAAAGAACTATTTTTTTGGCTATAATACGTTAAACCGACATACCGCAACTAGAGATATGAGGGCTATAGAAATTTTTTGAATCACACGATACTTGATCTTGACAACATGCAATTCGTCGGTCCTCTCTATAATATATGGACTTGAAAATTAGGGGAATTGGGATAAAATGGTAGATCCCTTGGACAAAATTATATCTTTGAAGGACTAGGAAAGACAACCCGGCCTCCCACCACCTCCATGTATCCTTATGTAGAAATTGATATTGAAGAAAAATTCCCTCAAAGAATCGTAGCCATGGCTACCACTCCCATAATTATTTAAGGTTTCTCCCACAATGTCTACTCCTCCATAATATTTTCCTTTTTGATATTTTATGTCACCAAAGTTACACCATTTTCTCGAGTCGAGATCAACACTTTAGTGAAACATTGGAATATTCCCAATGTGTGGGACCTTTCTCCTTAGGAAAGACCACTAGATAAGGTTGACATCATCTAGTTATCTATCCTAATGCTAACACTACTCCTAAGATAAACTACTAATTGAAATGGGAAAAGGGGAAGGATAAGTGTGTCGAATAAACTAAGTGAAGGGGTGGTGATGCAACCAAAATATAAAGGGGATGAATTTTCCTGAGGGGCAAAAATAGAAAGGAAAACACAATGATGAGAGAGCATATACATGTTGTAACAATTTTACATAAATAATCTCATTCCTTACATTTTAGACACAAATAAATGAAAAAAAAGCAAGTATAATCCATACACAATATAAAATGGAAAGAATAGATAGGAAAGAAGAAAATAATCTAAGGTAAAGGGCCACTATAAACCACAATAATCATAATATTATTGTTTTGAAGCATGCACAATCTATTCCAACCACTCAGAATGCATTGGATGCATTGCACATGCTCATTTCAGAGTTTTGTAACTCTAAAAGTCCAACCACCATTTTGACATGGTGAATTTACATTTGGGAGAGGATTCTTTACAATGAATATCAAGTAATATATTATAGAGAAATAATATGGGATAGAAGGAGAGGGTAGATGACAATAATGAAGAGAACCAACCATTCTCTACCCACCAATGACCAATAATGATTCAATTCTTTCAAACATGTATGACCAACAAAAGTTTCTTGAAATGCATTATATCAGATCGTCTGGGAAAGAGGGATTCATTATATAGAGTTTAATGTTGGTGGTTGGGAGTGGTTTGCACTTTTTACTAGAGTTAAGTGTGAGTTCTACTCTTATGGTGGATTTGGGATGTCTGGGACATTGTTTATTTTCTTTGGCTTCATTTCTTGTTATCTGATGGTTCCACTATGATACCCAACCTTATTTTGGTTTCTATGGTCTTTTACAACTTTTATAAATTTCTAAATGATTTGAAAACTTGTTTCTTTTCTTAATTTACAACCATACTTCACTTTCCACGACTCCTTATTTACACCAGGGACCCTCTTAAACTGAAAAGATTGTTTTACTTCACACTATGTCACCTTCCTTGCAATGTTTCCTTTATTTCGCAAACTTTTCCATATTCCATGGTTCCTAATTTTTCATGGAATATCCTTTGTACCACTTGGATTATTACTTTCCTTATACCATGGATCGTTCGATTCACATATTTCCTTTATACCGTAGAATTTCCCTTACACCATGTCCAATGTTGTATTAATTTTTTTATAATATATACCTTTGGGAATTTTCCTTTGTTCTTTGAAATCCCCTTTGTTGCAGTACACTATTTTATTTTACCCCACAACATACAACACTTATTTTCTCCACATCATTTCAACTTAAATCCATCCAAGTCTAGAATCTAAATGTATAGTTTGAAAAAATCATGGGTGCTTTATTGGAAAATATTTTGGTGAATTTTAGGTGACATTTTCCTACTAGATGTAAGGACCAATAGCCTTATACATATCCACTAGGCATGGAGTCATTATATAACCTTGAGAATTGTCCTTAATTTTATAATGCAGTTAACCCCTAACCTCCACAATACATTGTTTCTTCAATCCATGGATTCTCCTTACACCGCAGCCTTCAAATTTCTCTATATCCTTTCTAAATTGATAATTATCCTTAGAGATCAGTGTGAAAACTTGACCATACTAATAACTCGTCTGAAAAATCAGATCCATCCCATGAAAGTGATAGATTTGGATTGTACACAGTTGTACAAGGAGATCATGAAAATAATGTACAAAATATAAATCATACATAATCCAAATGGAAGACATGTATAGTGTGCAAAGAATGTTTTTCACAGAAAAAACTTAAACTAATCCTAATCTAACCAAGAACAAATAAATCTTAACAAAATCAGATACTAGTTGGGAAAAATAACTTCCTTTCCTTATAAAATGTGGCCATGAGGCTAGTTCTGCAACTAGATCAAGTGTGGAAGTGATAATAGTGTTTACACTTTCCTTTTTCTCAAAATATAAACCTCAAAAATAATAAACACCTTCTCTAGGAACTACTTTGCATTTGATTTAGAAAGGTGCATTGGCCAACCTTTGAGACTTTGGAAATCTTCCTCATGTTTTGAAGTGAACATGAATTGTGGAAAATCTAATCATTGTTATGAACTATCCAAATATTTTATTGGGTAACCTTATATCCTCTTGAAGTGATTAAAATATCTTGGAACAGAGATCCCAAACATGACAACAAGGCTGTAGTTTTCCGGTCATCAAGCTTGTTAGAATCCTCCTCCTTTTTCTTAGAAATTTGAGGGCATAAGGTGATGGTTTTATTATCTTCCAATATAATAGAGACTTCATACTCTTCAACATTTGGTAATAGGATCTTTGAGTTGATTTCAAGAAAATCGAATTTTTGGTTATTTTTTTCTTATTGATGACTCAATATTCTTAAAATCCTCAAGGGTTTTGGTGGCTTAGGGAGGTAGGATTGAAGGAAAATATCAATCTCTAAACATGCGGTGTAGTCAAAATAGCCACATTCTAGTCGAAAAACTTCCTAAAATTTTGAAGTAGCAGATTTTTGTTTGTGCCCTAGTTGCTTTATAGGGATAGAAATCCTCTCCCTAAAATGTAATCGCTTAACAATTTTAGGAATTTTGTTGGGTTTTATAGAAGCAATTAATATTTTTACATGAAACAACATTTACTAAATAAATAGAAGCATTAGTCCCAAAGATGAGACCATGCTCTACATTGCCTTCTATTTTAAGCTCAATATATTTTTCCTCTATCTTAGCTTTACATATTCCAACAATGGAGGAAAGATAAATTTGTAGGATTTTATCAAGAACTACATTGCCTTCCATGTTAAGCTTCAGATCTAATTTTAGGGAATAACGATAATTCATTAGCTAAGGAATGTTGTTCTTAAATCTAGTTCAATTAACATTGTTTTTTCCGATGGAAATTTATAAAACTACAATTCAAAGCGATTTTTCATTAAATTCATAAGAACATAATAGCAATGTAGGTGATAAAACATATGGAATGGTAACTTTTTTTTTAGTATTTACCGATGTGTCGCAAGTTATTTGAAGTATCAGACAACCAAACAATTTTTTTTTCTAGAGGCAAGTTTTATTTATATGTAATTTGTATGGAGAATCATTTTTCAGTTTTGAAATTTAAATATACTAGCTGCAAAGCGCAACATGATTAGTATTTTTTGTTCAAAAAGATACATCCTTTTCATTGTAAATCCCCATCATACTTTGTATGTGTTATCACCAAATCACAAAGACCCTGTGCATGTATTTGAACTCACAGTGTGATTGGATAACATGGGTACTATCTCCAAGTTGTGGGACTTGCTACTTGAGACAGACCTCCAGAGAAAGCTGGTTCTTGCTCCTAAACTACCTGCCACAATCTACTCTAATGCAGGATAAGCTAACTGTTCTAATCTAAAATTCCAAGGGACCAGGGAAAAAGAATGCATAAAATGAAAGCCTACACTAAAGCGGTGATACACCAGAAAAGGAGGGTGTGAGAGTAATCTCCAAATGTGTGAAATACAGAGGGAAAGTGCACACTAGAAGAGGCGATGACAGTTCTCCATAATCTAGCAAAATGCATTCACAACAATATTCCAAGCATACACAATGTTAGTGAATTCCTGCAAGAACATAATAATAGACACAATATTCTTGTAGAAAGATAAAAGGGGCAAGAAGAATGCAAGAAAACACAGCAGGGGAAGATACATCCACAAACTTTGTGTTTTATTGCTTCCTGGTATGCACAGTTCAGTCTATTACAAGATAAGGGCCTGGATCACCATGCAAGGAGTCCACTACAAGGGCCTGCAACACACTGGCTTCACAAAGCAATTTTGGTAGAGCTTTGCTACCCAAAAACTCTCTCCCTTACAATGAGCCCAACACTCCAATTTATAGAAAAATGAGAAGGAGAAGAGAAGGGAAAATGGAAATCCTGAAATCTGTCCTTCAACCACCTGTAAGAAGCATTAAATTGAGTGAAATGATTGTATATTACTTGCAAAAGGCTCCCCATACTGTCCCATGTGCTGCAGCAGAGAAAGAATGATGACCATGCCTCTTAATTGCACTCCCAGCTACCAAATAAAACACTGTTCTAAACCTGGCCACGTTTTCTTAAAAAACTCAATTAATTTCTGATCAAATCCGGAATTTCTTGATTTCTGTGCATCGGGCTCGGAACCACGATTCCAACGGTACCAATTTTGTGCAATTTCGTTGAGAAATGCAAAAGTTATGGCCTTCTGAGTGCGGGCAGCTATTTTGGGTCTGGCAGGCGTTTTCTGTCATTTGACGGGAATGAACATTAACTGACTGGAGCCGAATATGTGCTCGTTCCAGAAATTCCAATTTTGTGAAAATCGGAGCTCGGAGTCAAAAGTTATGGCCGTTTGAAGTTTCACGAGTCAAACGTTGACTTTTCCTCTTCTGTCTTCGCCCATTTCGCGCTTTCGCGTCCCTCGCGTACTTTTGTCCCGGCTGGCATAGTGCTCCTTGTGCTGATTTCGGCGAACCGGCCGGTTCGCGTCCATTTGTCCCAAATGTCCCAGTTGCCTTCGGACTGTTTGTTCCCATTTCGCCTTGGCTTAGGCCGGTTCACGTCCATTTGTCCCGCTTGTCCCACTTTGTTTCGGACTGTTTGTGCTGATTTCGGGCGAACCGGCCGGTTCGCGTCCATTTGTCCCAAATGTCCCAAAGGCGACCCTCTCAGCAGTTAGCCAATTTTTCTCTTTTGGCCGGATCGGCTTTTCGCGCCCGCCACGTACTTCTGGCCCGATTGTCCCAAATGCTATTTGGGCCGCCTGGAGGCTTTTCGGCCGATCCGCGCATTTTTGTCCCAAATGTCCCAATTGCTCCTAGGACTAGGACTTAGCCGATTTTCACAATTTTTCCTGGATCAACCTACTTGCCTTCTGCAACCATTTTTCGCATTTTCTCAGAGCTTGCTCCTTCCTTCTTTGGCCAGGGGAGTTAGAAAAATATCTGAGGGAACCTCAGAAACATGATGTTTGCTCTGAATCAATCAATGTGCCTGGGACTTGAATATTCTGATGCATGTTATCAAATTACCCTGGGGGGTAAATTTTGGATAACAATATGTATATTGAAATCAAATTGAGACACTAAAAGAACATCCATTTTTTATTTTATTCCAAAACAAAGCACAAAATGGTAAATAAAATTTATATAAATTTCCCTTTTCAGCCATTAAAGGTTCTTCCAACAACCAGGTAATATAATAAGAAATCTTTTTGAATTACCTCCTTTAATACCTCCAAAACAGACTACAAAATGTTAATAAAACGTTTAGAATTGTCTTTTTTTTTCAGCCAATTGCGGTCTCATAAGCTTTATTTGTCTCCGTAGAGATCTTTGATATAGTTTAACAATATTGATCTTATGAGGATTTCCTTATCATCCAATATTGCTTCATAAACAGACATTTTAAATCAAGGGGCACATAAATTGTGAGGAACATGGATTTCTCTCAATGTAGTCTTTAACAATATGATGATTCTATCCTTCGAACATCAAAACATCACAAAGACAATACAAAAGAGGAATGTAATGCCCCACTGGGCATTGGATTCTTTTTCTACTGCCTCCACTACCACCTTTCCTCCCAACCACCCAACCTTCTTTTTAAGACTGTCATGTTCCTCCGTGAGGAGTCGGCGAGTCATTTTTCTTCACCATAATCTCTTTTTGGATTCTCCTTCAATGCGTATAGGTGGGTGTGGCGCGTTTTTTTCTTTTCTTCCTCCGTATTTTCTCTACCCTTGTGGTTAGATGGTGGTTAGATGAAGCTACAAGCTAGTGTAGCAGGTGTCCAGCCTAATCAGTTCACCTTCTCTAGTATTATCCCTGCATGTACCAGCGTAGCATCTCTCACACATGGGTTGTTGATCCACGCAAAAATCATTAGATATGGATATCGATCAAAGTTGTTGATTACGGCCTCTCCTTGTACCTGTGTTCCTGTTGTTTGGCTTGAAACCCAATGATCTCCATCCTCTTTGTAAGAAGGAAAAGGTGATTTCTGTTCATGTTCATGGACATCAGCGAGGACCAAGCTGGAGCTCTCACCCTGTGATACGCGTTTGGCGTTGTCATCTAAAGCATCTCAGTTGGCTGTATTCAGGATGTTTTGAGCGCTTCCAATAGGCAGGTTGTCCAACTTTGTTGTTGTGCTCTGCTGTGATCGATTGCATCCTCCTCGATTCGGGTTCCTCCTTCAAGATATTTTTCAAAATCGTGCTTTGCAGGGGTAGTATCAGTGGAGCGTAGAACTGAAATTCTCCTAGGAGAGTGCCGTGAGGAGGTATTTGGCTGTATGCAGCAGCTACAGGGTAGAGAGGTAAACTTATCCCAGAAAATCAGTGGCCTCCAGAGGGAGTTAAGTGCGACAACACCATCGGGGGCGATCCCAAGGAACCGTTGGTGTTGATCCTGATGTTCTGGTTGCACGCGACCACAGTCGTGATCAGTTGTTGCAAAATCTTGCAACTGTAGTAGAAGAATGAGATAAAGTTTTAGTTGAGCTGTCCACTGTGAAAACAATAGGGTGATTCATCTTGTACTGGAGAATGCTCACCTCACAGGTCCGATAGACTCGTTAGCTGATCTAGACCAGTTGAGAGTCTTGAGCTTGAAGGGGAATTCTTTAAATGGTACCATGCCAAATTTGACCAAGTGGAGGAGCATGAAATTGTTGTTTCTCTCATACAAGTAATTTTTTTGGTTCCCCGCCTTCATCTATCTCATTGTTGGATCAGGATGTGGAGGCTCGATGTTTGTTTCAACAATTTCTTCACCGGCCGATACCATATTTCTCTAAATTCTCTAAGCCATCTGCTCACTCCGAGACTTGAGAATAATGTATTCACCGGTATAATTGCACAATTGAACATTACCAGCCTTCGGACTTCAATGCATCCGGTAATCATCTCACAGGGGCCATCCTTGGATCTTTGTCTAAGTTTCCAGCTTCCGCTTTTGCCATGAATGTGGTTCTCTGCAGAAATCCATTGCAAGTTGTAAGAATATTATCGAAATCCTACCACTCCGGAGGTATTGTGAATTCCAATCTGTAACACAGATCCTAGCGTGGTGCCCTCCACACCAAGTTCAAAGCCTGAATCGTCACAAAATACAAAGAAGAGCTCCAATAGATTAAGCAGGGGTGTTGTGATTGCTATTGTTGTTGGGGACTTTGCAGTTCTATTGCTCATTGCTTGCATTTTCATTTGGTATTACTGGAGAAAATACTCTAGAAAATGGTGGATGGGAAGCCGTCAAAGAGATTGGAAACAGAGAAGATTGTGTATTCATCAAGCCCATATCAACATCCATCTAGTTCTGCAGAGAGGGGAAAGCTAGTTTTCTTTGAGGGAACTCGGCAGTTCGAATTGAGGATCTTCTTCGAGCTTCGCCCAAATGCTTGGGAAGAATAGCTTTGGAACTGCTTATAAAGCCGTATTGGAAGATGGTAATGTTGTTGCGTGAAGAGATTAAGGGAGGTGCAAGGGTCAGGTAAAAGGGATTTTGAGCAGCATATGGAACTTGTTGGAAGGTTGCGGCATTTGAATCTAGTCACTTGAAGGCATACTACTATGCAAGAGACAAGAAGTTGTTTGTTTATGACTATATGGCAAATGGAAGCCTCTTTTCCTTCTTCATGGCAATCGTGGTCCGTGGGATGAACCCCACTTGATCGACAACTCGACTAAAATGTTGGCTAGTGGATTGACCTACGGGCTAATTTGGAGCGTTGTTCGGAGGATTTTGGATCTACTTCGAGAAACCCAGGATGCATGGCAACAATCTTTGGGAAGAGGAGATAGGGTGAGGCCAGAAGATCAGCGAGGGAATGATAATCGGGTGTCAATGCGACCCGACCAAACTATGGGCAGAGATGCACATTTAAGACTATTCAATTGATTTTATGAAGTCAAGTGCATGGCCATTACAACGAGTTTGGACCTTCAAAGAGTTGAGGAAGAGGAGTTGCGCAGCAGTTGTGTTCTTTGTTGCCCGAGCCCTAGTCGACGTGCTTGTTGGTGGGAAGAACTATAATCAGGCATGTTAAATCTACTCCTTGTAATAGTTTTCTACCTTCTTTCAGTATCTTGAAATGATTATTCTTCCCTCTTGAATGGCGCCTAGACAAGATGTTTTCGTGGTTGTTTATATCGCTGCCTGATTGTGGGGTTGTTCCTTTAAATCTCATTTCCATTTTCACTGGTTTTGCTTGGAATGTTCTTTTCCTCTCTTATAGCTTACTCTATTTTCATATTTGTCTAAATGGGCTACTGCAATTTTGAGTGATGCAATCTAGTTCATAGGGAAGGAAACGTTTTAGAGTTTCGTTTGCTTATATGACCCTCTTTTAAAAGAATTTTGTGATGGTATTTATAATAGAAGGCTTACTATATGGAAGGTTAAGCCTTCATATCTCTTTTTGGTTGAGTAAATACGTATTTCCTATTTAGGGCTCTCCTGCTTTGCTAAAAGGTACATTAATAGTGACGTTGTGTTCTAAAACTTGTTTAAGCCTGTGGGCATTCCTTACTTTCTGTTTAATTGGAAAATGGCATTAGGGTCTTGTTTTAGAACTGTACATGGTTGACTTTTGTACCCAGTTCTAGAGGAGGAATAACCTAACATCTATTTTGGCCTCTACGTGTTGAGAGAATTACTATACCTACTTCCCCGGTGCAAACTCTTGTTTGATTAAAGTAAGGGGAAACATTGTAAGTTTAATTGAATGAAATCTCTACAATTTTTATTAAGGGTCGCAAAAGCAAGCTATTACTAGCTGGATCGAAACAAAAGTTGTAGGTGAATCCATGGTATTGGACTCGTGAACTCGCTTCTATTTAGATGACAAATGATTTCAGTGATAATATCATAGGTGGCTGTTATATTTATCTGTTTGATATTTGCTAGACTTTTCCTCGATAAGCCCACATGGATCGGGTAAAATTTCCATCTTCTATACCTTTGGCAAGGAGTTCATAGAACTTCTAGGCCTAACTGCATTGCATAACCTTCCTGATGGATATGTGTGTTGGTTTCTTATTTTGTGCTTGTACTCGTGGTAAGGTCTTTTGAGTCTGGGGCATCGTTGGTGTTTTACCCTCTCGTATGCGTATCGAATCCCTTTGTTTTCAACTCAAATATCTTATACTTCAAACTTGGTTACTAAAAGGTCCCATTTTGTGGCCTTGTTAAGGAAATCAATTTTTTATTTTAATACTTATTGACATTGTCGGAAATATATATAAAAATTATTAACGACTTTTGGGTTAAGCCTTCCCTTATATTATGTAGAGAAGTTGACGATTAGGATAAGGTTTGTTGGGAGAATAATGGCCCTTTTTTTGTGTCTCTTTTGTATGCTTTTGGGAAGAGTGGATTTGTTTTGTTAGCTAGTATTACGTTTAAGAAATCCTATAAGGAAGTAGTGGTAAACTCCTTGGTTAAAACTGAAACTATAGTTGTTTTTCTTTTAGGCGTCGAACCCTAATTATTGCTATGAAGCCTCCCCCTGGGAGATTTGGATAACGTCATTTTGTTCCGCGCCTACGATCATAATTAGTATGTTTTGTCTTCTCTTGGACCCCTTTAGTTGGATGGAGTAAGTTTTGGATTCCAATCACGTAATCCATAGGATTACATGAAGGAGATATCAACACTCTTGACCTTCTTGTTCCTAACCCATAAGGTCTTGCCTTGATTTATGTGATTTTGTTCTTACTGGTATTTTGACTTTCTCCTTGCTGGATGGTTTAGATTTCTTTCTCATGCGAATAATTTTGGAGTTGTGGGTTGTGTTTTAATCCATTTTTGAATTAGAACTTTCCTTTCTTGATATTGTTAAATGTTAGCTTACTATTGCAATGAGTAGCCTTAACATGCTCAGTTCTCGCGAACTGATTCCAGCTAGTATTTGTGCAGATGGATTATGCGAGTAGATTAAAGGAAAGAGTTGTAAAGGTTTCATCAGTACAATTTATGAAGTTCCTTGTAAAAATGTCCAATGTGAGGTAAATTTTGTAATAGTGCTTGCAAAGGAGTTTAGAAGACCTCTTACCTTGGGTTGTTCTGAAATTTCGTGATGATGTTGTCTTGTCCTTCTGTAGGTTAACTGGTAAATTACCTTTGTGAGAAATAATGTTCAATCTTGACCTTGTTATGAGTATTCTTTTGGTGATATCATTTACAGTCATGGAAATTTTGTAGCATGGCTTGGCTTATTTTGTTACCTTCTTGTTCTTGACCCAAGTGAAATCCAATCTCTTGACTCCTTTGGTTCATGTGCCATGTTGAATGGAAATGTTATAACCGTGGTTTGCGTTCTTGTTAAATAACGATAATTTCTTCTTTCAGGTCATAATGCTTATTGGTTTAGTAACCCTCCTTGGTACTAGCATCAATGTTATTCTAGGCATATTTTAGTGGGTTGAAACCCCTTTTTTCTAAAGATAATCAAAGATAAAAGAAGAGGAATACATAGATGAATAAATAAAGAAGATAATAATGAAGTTGTATTTGGTTGATAAAATTAAGAGTCTTTAATTGGAAAGAAAGTGTTTATCTAACGATGTAAAAAAAAAAAAAAAAAAACCTACCATTGCTAACCTTAAGCTATGGATTAAATATTGTCCTCTTGTTGGGAAACGTTAATTAATTTTAAAGGTAATATCACTGTTGGCTTTTGGGAATATCGGTAGATCTTATCTAGTACAGGAGTTTGAATAAAAACACATTAAGTATAATGCTTCCATGTTGGGAACCCCTGTGTATCCCCCGACGAACTTAATCAAGATGATTTCTAAATGAAGCTTTTACCAAAATTCAATTGAACTCTTAAGACTCATTAAAAGACCGGTTAATAACTAAATAGATCATAATAAAATAAATTTATCTTCTCTCTCTAACCATTACCATGGTACCTTGTAGTCCTTGTCTAAGCTATGATAAATTTTTAATTCTTGATCAAAGATGATTAGGGTTCTGAACCTTAACGATACTCCTCTCCTTTTGATCTTACGCTTGCCTCCTTATGCAATGTGGGTATGAAACGAGTTTCAGTAGTGGGGGTTTAGATAGATAGCCTTGTGGAATTGCTTACCTCCTGGTTTTGTAAACAAATTAATCAAGGAATTTTCATATTATAGGTGATCCTAGGATAGTCCTCAAGTTATATAAAAGGAAAGAAACTTAATCCTATAAGAAGAATGGTATGAAACATATCATGAACCTTCTAGAACGTAAGCTAAGAATTGTAAGATGTCTCTAGTAAATCAGTAATCTTAAGAAGATTTTCACAGTGGGATGTCTTCAGCTATAACTATGTAATGTGGTTGGTCTTTTGCCATGTCCTTTCAAAAAAAAAGTAAATTGTCCTTGATAGGTGTGGACGTTTCCGTGCTGCCTTTATGGCCATCCTTGTATCAAGTTGTTCACAGTGTTAGTTGTATCCTTGGTGACGACATGTTGCGTCATGTTATGTGTCAAGTTAGTCAAAAAAAAGTTATCCTGTATTTCACTGTGTTGTTCGTGTGTGTGATTTTGGGTCGTTACACTTGGTATCAGAGCATAGGTTCATGCTCTCGAACCTATGGGCTGGATTGGTGTTATATGATGATGTTACATGGTGGTGGTGGTGTTACATGATGATACTGCATGATGATGATGATGTTGCATGATGGTGGTAGATATTGGAAGAGTAATGTGCTTTAAACGTGATGTGATTATTGTCGTAATTGTGATATTGTGAACGCACGTGATGTGTATGTCACTTAGTGCGTGTTTGTCATCATGTTGATATGTTGGGGATGGGAGTATTCTCTCTCCTTCTTGTGGATTCTATGAAGAGTTCACGTGTGAATTACTTGTTTGTGATGTGTGAAAAGAATTATAATGTGGATGACATAGTGTTGGAATATTGTGACATATTGTGATATGTAGGTGTATCAATGTGTTGTATGATTAGATTGATGTTGAAAGAGATGAGTTGTATCATGATGTTTTACCATGTTTTGAAGAAATGTGTGTACCACCTTGTTATGTAGCAATGGATGTTATGTTGTGATGTACTATGTTCATCGTAGGTATGACTGTGCAAATATGTAATGCTTCATGTTGTGATTTTGGGTCATACGGTGAGTGTATGAACCCTATCGTATGGTGATTGCACTTTGGGTGCAGAATGTGGTAAAGTGATGTGTTACACCCGGTGAATGTATGGTTGTGATCTGCCTTGTATATGTGTGTGCCACCATTATGTTAGTGATGTTGTTACATGTTATGTTGTGAACCTTACGCTAACCGACCCTGAGGGAAATCGGTAGAAGTGTATGTTGAGAGTGAGGAATGGTGTACCATGGGTCAATAACTCGAGCTGAAACTCGGTTTAGTAGATAACATGTGAATCTTTCCTCTCTCCCTATGTGGTTGTATGTACAACCTAAGTGCAACTATGACTATGTTTAGCCTTGTCGAAGTGGTGGCGGGATGATTCAGATGGAGGTGATGACAGTTGTATTATTGATATGTATTTTGCGAGCTGAGGCTCGATGTTTCGAGTGCTAGCAACTCGTTGAGTACCCCTTTGGTGGCTAGATAAGGCCACACAGTTATCGTAATGTGACATTATTATAAGTTGATTTTATTCGTAAATTGAGCTTTTTACCTTATTTTGTAAGGACCAGCAACTTTTCTTGATTGCCATGCTTTACAATTTTGGGCATTTCCTTGGTTTGTGGCACTAACATGGGGATTTTGATACTAACTATGGCTAATTGGCCATTTATTTTGCTTGGTTTTGGGTCTTCTTTTAAATTTGGAATTTTTACCGCCTTGCCCAAGGCTTGTACTTTGCCACTTGGCACTTTGGATTGGATTGTTGTGCTGGTTCTATTGTCGTGATGTGTGGAATAGGGTCATAGGATGCACCATGGATTGGTTGGACCTATGGACCCGCTTCGTTGTATGGGGGTATGCCCCAAGGAGTACATATAACTAGCGGGTTGTTGAACCACATATTATTATGTCACTTGGGTTAGGAGTGTTCGAACTCTATGTGTCTTAGGCCATAGAGTCAACCGGCCTCCTTGAGGGAGGCATAAGAGTTTGAGGGAGGCATAAGAGACTTGAGGGAGGCATAAGAGACTTGAGGGAGGCATAAGAGTTTGAGGGAGGCATAAGAGACTTGAGGGAGGCATAAGAGTTTGAGGGAGGCATAAGAGACTTGAGGGAGGCATAAGAGTTTGAGGGAGGCATAAGAGACTTGAGGGAGGCATAAGAGTTTGAGGGAGGCATATGATATTTGTGTGTATGGTTGATGTTCTGGGATATATGTTGAGTCATTGTGATGTTTGGTAGTGGTCTTTTGATGTATGTGTTACTCATGTCAGATGGATATGTGTTGTGATGTGGTGGATATGTCATTGATTCCCTTGTGGACACTATGTACCTATAGCATGGTTTGGTGTTATGTGAATTCTTTCATCGATGCAAATTGAGGAAATGTCTGGTGGATTGTAGTACTCTTTTGGTTGAGTATTTTGTATGTCAGTCATTGATGTGTGACAAGTACTATGTTATGTGGACTGTGCCTATTTTATTCCGTATTTGAGTAACCTTTTTGTGGTGTAATACAATCTTGAAGTATATACTTGTGTGCTTGTGAATCCATAGGGTCTTGTGAACCTGATAGGGTGTTGTGTTAGCAGTTCATGTTGGGCACCCACAATAAGGAATGAATCAAAACTCTTCAATGATGATATTTTTTTAAAAAGAAACTAAAACTAGAAATAATGATAATGGAAAGAGGCTAATGAAATGATGAACAAGAAAGAACTGCCAATCTTCACAGAACATTGAAAGTTAAAATTTCTACCAAATGTTCCTAAGGCTACCCTGTGGCCGTACTTTAATCAACTAAAATTTTAAACCATAAAGTGTACTTTCTCCTGTACCTGTTCTTGGTTGCAAACCATTTCTTTTCCATTGTGTTATGTCGCATCGAGGACGATGCTTTCTTAAGGGGAGGAGAATGTAATGCCCCGCTGGGCATTGGATTCTTTTTCTACCTGCCTCCACTACCACCTTGGCCTCCTCCCAACCACCCAACCTGCCAATTTTTAAGACTGTCATGTCTGTCCTTGCGTGAGGAGTCGGTGGAGTCATTTTTCTTCACCATAATCTCTTTTTGGATTCTCCTTCAATGCGTATAGGTGGGTGTAGGCACGTTTTTTTCTTTTCTTCCTCCTGGCACATTTTCTCTGCCCCTTGGTTGCTGCGCAGTCTGGTTGACATGGTGGTTAGATGAAGCTACAAGCTAGTGTAGCAGGTGTCCAGCCTAATCAGTTCACCTTCTCTAGTATTATCCCTGCATGTACCAGCGTAGCATCTCTCACACATGGGTTGCTGATCCACGCAAAAATCATTAGATATGGATATCAGTCTGAAGTTGTTGATTGCGGCCTCTCCTTGTACCTGTGTTCCTGTTGTTTGGCTTGAAACCCAATGATCTCCATCCTCTTTGTAAGAAGGCAAAGGTGATTTCTGTTCATGTTCATGGACATCAGCGAGGACCAAGCTGGAGCTCTCGCCCTGTGATACGCGTTTGGCATTGTCGTCTAAAGCATCTCAGTTAGCTGTATTCAGGCCGTTTTGAGCGCTTCCAACAGGCAGGTTGTCCAACTTTGTTGTTGTCTATTCAGTATCGACTGCATCCTCAGATTCGGGTTCCTCCTTCAAGATATTTTTCTCAAAATCATGTGCTACACAGGCAGTATCAGTGGAGCGTAGAACTGAAATTCTCCTAGGAGAGTGCCGTGAGGAGGTATTTGGCTGTATGCAGCAGCTACAGGGTAGAGAGGTAAACTTATCCCAGAAAATCAGTGGCCTCCAGAGGGAGTTAAGTGCGACAGCTGCTGCAGGCGATCCCAAGGAACCGTTGGTGTTGATCCTGATGTTCTCAGTTGCATGCGACCACGACCATAGTCGTGATCAGTTGTTGCAAAATCTTGCAGCTGTAGTAGAAGAATGAGATAAAGTTTTAGTTGAGTCTGTCCCACTTTGTGAAAAATAGGGTGATTCATCTTGTCTTGGAGAATGCTCACCTCACAGTCCGATAGACTCGTTAGCTGATCTAGACCGGTTGAGAGTCTTGAGCCTGAAGGGGAATTCTTTAAATGGTACCATGCCAAATTTGACCAAGTGGAGGAGCATGAAATTTTGTTTCTCTCATACGGTAATTTTTCTCGGTTCCCCTGCCTTCATCTATCTCTCATTGTTGGATCAGTGTGGAGGCTCGATGTTTCAAACAATTTCTTCACCGGCCGATACCATATTCTCTCGAATTCTCTAAGCCATCTGCTCACTCGAGACTTGAGAATAATGTATTCACCGGTACAATTGCACAATTGAACATTACCAGTCTTCGGACTTCAATGCATCCGGTAATCATCTCACAGGGGCCATCCTGGATCTTTGTCTAAGTTTCCAGCTTCCGCTTTTGCCAAGAATGTGGTTCTCTCGGAAATCCATTGCCAAGTTGTAAGAATATTATCGCAATCCTACCACTCCGGAGGTATTGTGAATTCCAATCACCGTAACACAGATCCTAGCGTGGTGCCCTCCACACCAAGTTCAAAGCTTGAATCGTCACAAAATACAAAAAGAGCTCCAATAGATTAAGCAAGGGTGTCTTGTGATTGCTATTGTTGTTGGGGACTTTGCAGTTCTATTGCTCATTGCTTGCATTTTCATTTGGTATTACTGGAGAAAATACTCTAGAAAATGGTGGATGGGAAGCCATCAAAGAGATTGGAAACAGAGAAGATTGTGTATTCATCAAGCCCATATCAACATCCATCTAGTTCTGCAGAGAGGGGAAAGCTAGTTTTCTTTGAGGGAACTCGACAGTTCGAATTGGAGGATCTTCTTCGAGCTTCGGCCGAAATGCTTGGGAAGAATAGCTTTGGAACTGCTTATAAAGCCGTATTGGAAGATGGTAATGTTGTTGCAGTGAAGAGATTAAGGGAGGTGCAAGGGTCAGGTAAAAGGGATTTTGAGCAGCATATGGAACTTGTTGGAAGGTTGCGGCATTTGAATCTAGTCAGCTTGAAGGCATACTACTATGCAAGAGACGAGAAGTTGCTTGTTTATGACTATATGGCAAATGGAAGCCTCTATTTCCTTCTTCATGGCAATCGCGGTCCGGATGAACCCCACTTGACTGGACAACTCGACTGACATGTTGGCTGGTGGATTGACCTACGGGCTAATTTGGAGCGGTGTTCGGAGGATTTTGGATCTACTTCTGAGAAACCCAGGGATGCATGGCAACAATCTTTGGGAAGAGGAGATAGGGTGAGGCCAAAAGATCAGCGAGGGAATGATAATCGGGTGTCAATGCGACCCGACCAAACTATGGGCAGAGATGCACATTTCAGACTATTCAATTGATTTTATGAAGTCAAGTGCATGGCCGTTAACAGAGTTTGGACCTTCAGCAGGTTGAGGAAGAGGAGTTGCGCAGTTTGTGTTGCTGTTGCCCGAGCCCTGGTCGACGTGCTTGTTGGTGGGAAGAACTATAATCAGGCATGTTAAATATACTCCTTGTAATAGTTTTCTACCTTCTTTCAGTATCTTGAAATGATTATTCTTCCCTCTTGAATGGCACCTAGACAAGATGTTTTCGTGGTTGTTTATATCGCTGCCTGATTGTGGGGTTGTTCCTTTAAATCTCGTTTCCATTTTCACTGGTTTTGCTTGGAATGTTCTTTTCCTCTCTTATAGCTTACTCTATTTTCATATTTGTCTAAATGGGCTACTACAATTTTGAGTGATGCAATCTAGTTCGTAGGGAAGGAAACGTTTTAGAGTTTCGTTTGCTTATATGACCCTCTTTTAAAAGAATTTTGTGATGGTATTTATAATAGAAGGCTTACTATATGGAAGGTTAAGCCTTCATATCTCTTTTTGGTTGAGTAAATACGTATTTCCTGTTTAGGGCTCTCCTGCTTTGCTAAAAGGTACATTAATAGTGACGTTGTGTTCTAAAACTTGTTTAAGCCTGTGGGCATTCCTTACTTTCTGTTTAATTGGAAAATGGCATTAGGGTCTTGTTTTAGAACTGTACATGGTTGACTTTTGTACCCAGTTCTAGAGGAGGAATAACCTGACATCTATTTTGGCCTCTACGTGTTGAGAGAATTACTATACCTACTTCCTGGTGCAAACTCTTGTTTGATTAAAGTAAGGGGGAAACATTGTAAGTTTAATTGAATGAAATCTCTACAATTTTTATTAAGGGTCGCAAGCAAGCTATTACTAGCTGGACTGAAACAAAAGTTGTAGGTGAATCCATGGTATTGGACTCGTGAACTCGTTTCCTGTTAGATGACAGCTGATTTCAGTGATAATATCATAGGTGGCTGTTATATTTATCTGTTTGATATTTGCTAGACTTTTCCTCGATAAGCCCACATGGATCGGGTAAAATTTCCATCTTCTATACCTTTGGCAAGGAGTTCATAGAACTTCTAGGCCTGACTGCACTGCGTAACCTTCCTGATGGATATGTGCGTTGGTTTCTTATTTTGTGCTTGTACTCGTGGTAAGGTCTTTTGAGTCTGGGGCATCGTTGGTGTTTTACCCTCTGCGTATCGAATCCCTTTGTTTTCGAACTCGAATATCTTATACTTCAAACTTGGTTACTAAAAGGTCCCATTTTGTGGCCTTGTTAAGGAAATCAATTTTTATTTTAATACTTATTGACATTGTCGGAAATATATATAAAAATTATTAACGACTTTTGGGTTAAGCCTTCCCTTATATTATGTAGAGAAGTTGATGATTAGGATAAGGTTTGTTGGGAGAATAATGGCCCTTTTTGTGTCTCTTTTGTATGCTTTTGGGAAGAGTGGATTTGTTTTGTTAGCTAGTATTACGTTTAAGAAATCCTATAAGGAAGTAGTGGTAAACTCCTTGGTTAAAACTGAAACTATAGTTGTTTTTCTTTTAGGGCGTCGAACCCTAATTATTGCTATGAAGCCTCCCCCTGGGAGATTTGGATAACGTCGTTTTGTTCGCGCCTACGATCATAATTAGTATGTTTTGTCTTCTCTTGGACCCCTTTAGTTGGATGGAGTAAGTTTTGGATTCCAATCACGTAATCCATAGGATTACATGAAGGAGATATCAACACTCTTGACCTTCTTGTTCCTAACCCATAAGGTCTTGCCTTGATTTATGTGATTTTGTTCTTACTGGTATTTTGACTTTCTCCTTGCTGGATGGTTTAGATTTCTTTCTCATGCGAATAATTTTGGAGTTGTGGGTTGTGTTTTAATCCATTTTTGAATTAGAACTTTCCTTTCTTGATATTGTTAAATGTTAGCTTACTGTTGCAATGAGTAGCCTTAACATGCTCAGTTCTCGCGAACTGATTCCAGCTAGTATTTGTGCAGATGGATTATGCGAGTAGATTAAAGGAAAGAGTTGTAAAGGTTTCATCAGTGCAATTTATGAAGTTCCTTGTAAAAATGTCCAATGTGAGGTAAATTTTGTAATAGTGCTTGCAAAGGAGTTTAGAAGACCTCTTGCCTTGGGTTGTTCTGAAATTTCGTGATGATGTTGTCTTGTCCTTCTGTAGGTTAACTGGTAAATTACCTTTGTGAGAAATAATGTTCAATCTTGACCTTGTTATGAGTATTCTTTTGGTGATATCATTTACAGTCATGGAAATTTTGTAGCATGGCTTGGCTTATTTTGTTACCTTCTTGTTCTTGACCCAAGTGAAATCCAATCTCTTGACTCCTTTGGTTCATGTGCCATGTTGAATGGAAATGTTATAACCGTGGTTTGCGTTCTTGTTAAATAACGATAATTTCTTCTTTCAGGTCATAATGCTTATTGGTTTAGTAACCCTCCTTGGTACTAGTATCAATGTTATTCTAGGCATATTTTAGTGGGTTGAAACCCCTTTTTCTAAAGATAATCAAAGATAAAAGAAGAGGAATACATAGATGAATAAATAAAGAAGATAATAATGAAGTTGTATTTGGTTGATAAAATTAAGAGTCTTTAATTGGAAAGAAAGTGTTTATCTAACGATGTAAAAAAAAAAAAAAAAAAAAAATACCTACCATTGCTAACCTTAAGCTATGGATTAAATATTGTCCTCTTGTTGGGAAACGTTAATTAATTTTAAAAGTAATATCACTGTTGGCTTTTGGGGATATCGGTAGATCTTATCTAGTACAGGAGTTTGAATAAAAACACATTAAGTATAATGCTTCCATGTTGGGAACCCCTGTGTATCCCCCGACGAACTTAATCAAGATGATTTCTAAATGAAGCTTTTACCAAAATTCAATTGAACTCTTAAGACTCATTAAAAGACCGGTTAATAACTAAATAGATCATAATAAAATAAATTTATCTTCTCTCTCTAACCATTACCATGGTACCTTGTAGTCCTTGTCTAAGCTATGATAAATTTTTAATTCTTGATCAAAGATGATTAGGGTTCTGAACCTTAACGATACTCCTCTCCTTTTGATCTTACGCTTGCCTCCTTATGCAATGTGGGTATGAAACGAGTTTCAGTAGTGGGGGTTTAGATAGATAGCCTTGTGGAATTGCTTACCTCCTGGTTTTGTAAACAAATTAATCAAGGAATTTTCATATTATAGGTGATCCTAGGATAGTCCTCAAGTTATATAAAAGGAAAGAAACTTAATCCTATAAGAAGAATGGTATGAAACATATCATGAACCTTCTAGAACGTAAGCTAAGAATTGTAAGATGTCTCTAGTAAATCAATAATCTTAAGAAGATTTTCACAGTGGGATGTCTTCAGCTATAACTATGTAATGTGGTTGGTCTTTTGCCATGTCCTTTCACAAAAGAAAAGTAAATTGTCCTTGATAGGTGTGGATGTTTCCGTGCTGCCTTTATGGCCATCCTTGTATCAAGTTGTTCATAGTGTTAGTTGTATCCTTGGTGATGACATGTTGCGTCATGTTATGTGTCAAGTTAGAATTTGACGACCGAAGGCCGTTTATAATTTTATGAGCTAGTAATTGTTGAAACTGAGCATGTATGCAAGAACAAATAGAAATGAAGAGGAGCTCCTAATTCAAACTTGCAAACCCTTGTAAGAAGAGTATTTACCTCAAAAAAAATTGACATTCTTTGGAGGAAGTTCGATCATTCTCATTAGGGACCTTCAATAACTTCCTCTTGTCAAAGAAAAGCCCATGTATGTAGAATTTAGCGTTAATCTACCTTGAGCAAAGGATACAATAGATCCATCAATCTAGAAACTATCGTATGTCAAGAGGATTCAAACCCATCACACCTTTCTTTCCGCATGTTTCTCCTAAATAGAAAAAATGCATAACCACATTTCGATAAACATGAAACACTCATGGGTCAGATCTTGGCTCATTTCTATCTCACAAAGAGAAAAATAATTCCTTTTTTAGCCCTACTTGTTTGCAAAAAAATACATGTTGACAAACGACTATTCAGTCTCCCATTCACCATTTCAACCCATTCCACCACTACTAACTGCTTTTTGTGTTGTTTCGCTTTTGTCTCTTGTGACAATGATGTTTATGCCGAATTGATCCTTATAGGAACGCCAAGATGGTTATAATCTATTTACCATTCTTTGAACCTTCCCTACATTGAAATTTCAATACCATGATTCAACATCTATCTAACCAATCGAGCTTCAAAAAAAAATACGGGTTCATAATCCGCTTGAATTTAACTAAAAATATGTTTCAAAGCAAAATATAAAAATCACATCGACATAAATCCAAATTGCATGTTAAACTAGGTGAAATATTCAACAAACCTTACAATGTGTGTCACAAATTATTATTGCTATAACAAAGCTTTTCCTATTCTTGTGTAGCTAAAATTCAATTTAATGTTCACATAACTAAATGTTTGAATACTCGAGTAGGTAAAACCTTGGTAATCGCATTGTGACTATGGTCTCAACCACATATTATTCACATACTCCACAAGAAAACATACATATTTAGTCACCTCTGACCATTTCAACCCATTCTTCCATTGCTTGTGCTATAAAAACACATAATATTGTAATTTTGGGAACCCAAAACTTAACTCTTTCCCATTGTGTGTGACAAAGAGGTCGCTTAGTCTAGCCAATCCAAAGGGAAGACGTGGCGAAAAATGATTGTTTTTGTCGACCCACCTTGCAATGTCACTTACACAGGACACTCGTCTTCGTCATATCGTAATACAAATCAGCTAACCTTAAAAAAATCTCCCCTTCCTGCACTGTAATTTTCCATGTAGCTAAAATTCACCAATTCCATTTGTCCTAAGTATGATGTTCTCCACTACTTCTATATACTTCTACTAATGATATTGCAACTGTAGAATGTTGGGTTCTTCTTTTCCCAATAGTTTTATGCATCCATGACTTCTGAGACCTCTACATCTTGCCTCCTCTATCTTAAATGACAATCCAAATTTTCTTTAGAGTCGTACATTCATCTCCCTAATGAGCATGAGGCTCCCCTAAATTTAGTCTGATCCTTAAATGATATAGATAATCCAACAAACACCAAATTCTATATCATTGTTATTTAAAACTTTTCTAGAAATTATATGGTTTTCCATGTCCATTGCATTTTGTTCCCTCCTCAAGGAATGCTTCTAATGTTGTTGGCAAGGAGATATTTGTCTGGTGCAACCAACGACAACATTGGGTTCCACCTCCACGTCCATGCCATCGAATGAGTAAAGCAAGATATTGCATTCCCCAGAAATGTTTCCTTCCCCTTAACAACAAACATTCATTGATTCAAGATAACTCTATTTGGATTCAACTCCCTATATTTCCTTGATACTCTCTTCCCCTAATGTCTTGCACGTCCCTCCCCCTTCCTTCATTTTCGTGTAAAAACCAACCAACCTTTGTCATTCCATTGAAATTTACCTCTATCAGCGTATCTATTGCATCTTCTAGGTGTGATTCCTAGTTTTGAAAACAAATATAATAAGTCAAAAGGCTACACTAAAAAGGGAACAAATTGTCAAACGCAAATTACAAGTGTGTCAAACACGGTTTCTTGAATACAAAGATATGAATTATTAAACTATTCACATTGACCGGAAAAATATAATTGTACTTTTTGTACCTCCGTAGGAAGCTTCTTAACAAACTTTCTCCGTCTACTGCAATTTAATACCATATTTATCGGTAATTCAATCTTATATAACATGGCTCCATACTCTCGGTAATGCAAGAAATATGGTCAACATAATCTGATATAACGAAATACAATTTCTCCCTACCTTCCCGTCAACCACAGGCAGCTGTCAGCTGATATAACGATTGCTACATAATAATTTTTAGACCTGTCCAATGTTACAATCTCAAAGTGCAGATCAATGGAGTGCAGCATGTGTGGCGATGTGGGCTTCCAAAACAGTTTATTCCAGTGCACAAAATGTCTATTGCGCTTTCAGCATCAGTAAGAAAACAATTCATCTCCTCATTGCTCTTTTTTTCCATTTATTGATAGATGAGTTTCATCCAGTATAATCTAATGTAGAAAAATATACATGTTGGGATTGGTAGAATTCATGACATATGATCTCTTAAGCCATCAACTGATCGTATGATTATTTCTGTCAGATATTGCAGTAGAGCTTTTTTCGAGAATGTATCAGCTGAGGTGTGTGACTGGTGCTACAATATTCAGGAAGGGGTAGGCTCTGATACTAGTAATAAAAGAATTAAGAATTATGTTGGAATTAAAGAGTGCATGAACATGACTCATACAGACAAAGTGAAAAGAAAATTGAGGAAAAATTATGTTGACATTAATAGACAGTTACCCAAACAGGTGAAGAAGCAGAAGGATTCTGACCTAATTTGCAATGAAAGAAGAGTTAGAAGGAGATATAGATTTCTTGATGAAATTAAGTGTTGACTGCAATGGCTTTCAATGCAGAGAAAAAAATTTCATGCAATCATGTCCAAACTAACTTTAGTTTTGTGTGTATAAATTATTTGTGGGACTGCCTGTTTTGGCTAATGTATATAACAAACCTACTTGGGCTTGCTTGTTTGGGGCTATTCAGCAATATTTCGACATGATTATATGCTTAAGACTTTATTATTTCGTAAGGAATTATTGAAAATCACTGATTGCCATCAAACCAGATGGAGTGATAGCATTCATATTGTCATAGTCCATATTAGGGAAATTGTTCCGTAATGCTTAACACATTATTTTTAAGGAGGAAAGATACCCAAATTCACAGTACGAGTATTAAATTTAGATGGCATGAAATGCAACGAGTAGGTCTCGTTTCACATTTTTAAGGTAGACGATGATCCAGACCCGAGGAGGCATCATCTTCATGTTGGCTGTTTGTGTAGCACGCATTCAAAATGATAAGTTTGAGTCACTCACCTCACACCAGATTTAACTGAAAAACCATCCCCAAATATATATAGAAAAAACATCAAATTTAACAAAAAAAAAATCATTGGCAATTATATTTGGAAAAACAACTGCTGTTCAATTTTTTCAATCTCCCATCAATTCTTAATTTTTTTTTGTTTCAATCTTAGAGTCTCAAACGCGTTCCATATTTCACCTTTAATTGAACCTCAACTAAATCAAAGGTTCAATATATTTTTGAATAAATATAAGGGCCGGCAACACTCATTCCGTCGATTTCCGTACAGGGACGTTGATGAAATGGATCTCAACCATTGTTTACGCTTGGGGATTTGCGCTGAATGTTTTCCGCGTATAGTTCCGACATGCTTTTTCAGGATTTCCACCACTAGAATTTGCAAGAAATCAGCTGCGTTAACATGCTATATAAATTATAGTTTCAACTCACAGGGAGCATGTTGTGAGTTGCAGTAATCTCCGAACCATTCTCTGAGAGGAAGCGTATGGACCATCTGTGTTATTATATGGCATTCATCGCTTGAAGAAGAGTAAAGAAATTTTAAAAAGAGACTCATTAAATCTATACACCAATTTAAAAGTACTTGGAAACACTTAGCTTTAATTATTAATAACTCGCTTTATGCTGCAAACCATATTTACGCTATAGAAAACTTAGCCAACTATAGATCAATAAATGGCAAGATGGTTGTATGGATGATCATGACAATATTACGAGCTGCTGATCTAGCATAATTATAGTATAGATGAGTTGATTTGCAATAGAGAGTATTGCCCATGATTCATTTATGCTTCTTACTACTATTAAATATGACGTGTTTCAGATTACGGTGACGTTTGGTGTAAATTTAGCTCGGTGTTCAATTTCACGAGGGCTGGTAATTGTTGGTGACATTAGCAAGACAAATAAAATCTCATTCGAATTGGAATGACACTATAACGGTTGCCGCGTTTAAAAGTTCCATCGTAAGAAGGGACCGACTTTGACACGTATTTAATATTATAATACACATGCGAGTTAATTCCAAAGTATACTACATTGTTATAGCACTATACACATAAGATACAAAATAAAAATGCTGAGGAATCATATCCAAAAGTTGAAAACATGAAATCTCAAATAACAAACCTTACTTGTAAGTCTAACAACACAGGAACTTGGGTTTCCTCTATCTTGCCTGTCGTGGACAAGTAGGCAACATACAACAACTAGATTCATGTACATGTGGGTGACCAAAACAACTTCTCATATCAAAGAAACAAGAAAACATGATTTAATATAGTAGTACCTACAATATTAAGTGTTTCCTACCTTAGCAATCCAACTCAAAGCATCCTGACAAATAGATGGGTCTAGAGTTTGAGTTCGGGATTTGTGCAGGAAACCCTCCTGAGGCATATGATCACACTTTGTCTCTCAACAGTGCTTATATGGATTCTTCATCCTCCATGGGAAAGATAGACAAAGATACAATAGTCTTCAAAGACACGTAAGATTAGACACAGTCAAAATTAAGAACTATGAAACCCGACTTGCAAAATTCCACAACCTCCATCAACTACTCATGATAGCCCACATTCCATTGTCATTTAAATATTCAACGACTTTGTTTTTTAAGGAGTCAATTTGTGTTGGTATTAACTCGCTCCTCCATAAATATGAGATAAAATAAATAAATCGTTGGACCAATTTCCCGCCATTCAATGTAATCGGTTACAAATATGACATGTGAATATCTTATCAAGGTTTGTTTTGTTCCAAATGTCAAATCTCATGTAAAGACTGTCTATCTAATAAATTAGATTGTTATTACGCCAAGGCATTTCTCCAAGTTAGATAGAGTGAGTGAATTTTGACAAAGATGACAAATACGGATATAATCTCGACCATTCCCAATTTAAGTTTTATCAACATGCTTTGACTAATCTCCACCGTCCCTATGTGCATTTTAGATTTGTTGGCCCATGACGCTCTTATAAGCAGAGACGTGAAAATATCAAAAATGGTACTACACTATATTCACGTGGAGCTCTTACATCCATGTGACAACATATCTCTCAGGAATTTTTTCAAATAGTTCACACACTTCCACATATCTCAAGTAGTTACTAGTAACTACATCTCCGCCGAAATTCTCCTTCGCAATAATGCTTTGGTGTGTGTCCACAATGTGTTTTCAAGCTCTTTTATTGGTACATGCTAGAAACTTGCTACGAAAGGTGAAATGATCACGTTACACATCCGTTGGGTGCACTTGGAAAGGGATGAACAACGGTTTGACCTTAATGTTGAAATTCTTATCCAGTTGAGGGTGAATGCATGCAACACTCGAGGTACTAGTGAAATAAGAATTCATTAATCCTTTGGAGGTTAGAAGCTTTGACAACTCAAGGAATGGGATGAGGTGGCCTTATTGGATGAAGGGAATATTGTCCACCACATGAGGTTTATCCTTATCTATCCTCTTAACCTCTTCGTCATTGTTATTTGGTGCCATCTTTGATTAACCAGTTCCCAACATTTCTAACAAAGCATTGATGTTGTAAGTAAAATAACAAGATTCAATCACGTTAATAAAGACAATTTTGTTTGATCAAACCCCACCATGCTCAGAATATTTACAGAGGCTCAAGAAAAATGCTACGCCCAATACTATTATGTTAACGTTGTTGAGCCCTACAATGGCAACCTTATCGGTTGAAACATTGTTCATATGCAATGAGGAATAAAAAATTGAAATTTTCTATAGATTAACATTCCAAAAATTTCTTATGTGGCGTCCCACCCTATGAAAATGTCCTTTTCATGCCCCGAATTCATCGAAATTGAGTGAAACATTTTTCAGATTCGTGAGAAACATATAATGTTGCTTTTATAGACTCTCGTGTCATTACATTTTTACGTGCCTTTCCCAACATGTTATGTTTTATAACCTATATTTTAGGGATGTAAATTTGTATGTATGGATAGATGTATTTGCAGGGAAGGCATTTCTAAACTATACTTGAGGTTGAGGTTTTTGACTCTAACATATGTCATCACAATAAAGGGAAGGGATACATTCAATACTTGACAGATGGTCCATATCCGTACACCGAGATAAGCCATAATCGAAGGTTATATTTTGATGGTCGCTTAGATGTTTTGTGATTTTAATCGTAAAATACTTGTACACATTTGAAATAATCATCACATATGACTTGTATATTTAAAATACAATAGTCATTTTTGATATAAATTTATTTATAAATTGTATTTATGGATATAAATATATATTAAACATAATTTTAATAAATATAAAATAGTTAATATTAACAACATAATTTTATATTTTTGAAAGACAATATTGAAAAATTACCAACATGCACAAACTTATTTGAGTGGCATAGGTGGACCTCAAATTTTACCCCTACGACACACAAGCATTATCATCCAATCAACTTGTCCGGTTGACTTGAATGATGTTGTGTGTCTAGTCTCTATAATAGATACTCGTGGATGTATGAAAATATAAATAGATCTATATGTTATTGAGGCATTATGGATACATTTTATCACGTGAAAAATTGCTATACAAATGTGACCGACTTTTGGATTTAATGAGGGGCCAATTTTTTAAATTTTCTAATAATGTTAGAGCATTGATTTATGACACCGAAACCCTATTCTAAATTATAATATGGTGGTTGAGGGTAGTGATTTCTGACACACTATAGAGAGGGCCTTGGATTATTTGGACATTTACGTCTTTACAAAAGTGTAAATGTTAGATAAAATATTTATTCTACTTGATATGTCCATCCATTAGAGGGGACCGATGTTCACTAGTTTTCCCTGGATCACATAATTTTATACAATTACTCGACCTCAATACAATCCTCAACCAATAGCCATGCATTCCACACATTCCAATTAATGGGATTTTTGGCTTATCGATAGATTATAAACTTTAAACTAATCAAATGAATTATAATCTTCAAAACAATCGACCAAATGATATTATTTGATTTGAAACGCTCCTTTTTTATAACCAATTTAACCATTATTCAATTGACAACCTTGAAGGTGTAAAATAATAAATTCAAAAAAATACAAAGTATGTTTGGTAGATAATTTCTCTTTTGTCCATCTTTTGGGTGTGCTCAAGTTTTAATGAGTGTTCTTGCATTGTCTTCATCTTTGTAATTACCGCAACATAAAATTTAAAAGGATCGTAAAAATTTCTACGAGAAGCTTTATTTACAAAAATAGTTCGCTTCAAGAGTCCTTTTACACCACTCCTTACATTATGATATATCATGGGAAACAATTGCCTCATAATATTACATGACATGATTTTTCTTCTTTTTTGAATTATAATCGTTATTGTCAAGTGACTATTCGAGGGTACATTTTACATTTTTCCACATAGCCACTTTCATCTCCTTGGTATTCTCCAAAACCCTTCATCTTTGTCTCTCTTCCTCTCCCATTGTTTCCTCCTCCAATTTGACTTCCTCAATAGATTCCTTCAGCTTTTTTTTGTCCTACATTTCATGTAAGTTTGCTGGTTTTTAATGATATTAAATTTTTATTTACCTTATATGTCTTATTTTCAATGGACATTAGATATATTTATATTATTAATTTTTATAGAATTTAATTTTGTTTATTTAATTTTTTTTTTTGTTTATGTTTTTGTTTATGTTTTTGTTTTTGTTGAGGTTACCTGGGGAGAGGTCCCTAGCCCTTTGTGGCATCACCACCCACACTTGGTCATGGAACCATCTAAGGATGGGAGTTTAAGCTCTCGGCTAGCCCACATATTAAATACAATTTTCATGGTGCCTCATCACCGGGTATCTAAACCATCGATAGAGGGCCACCTTAACACAAAGCTGATATTTGAACCTTGAACCTCCCAATTATTAGGAGACCTAAGAACTATTACAACACTATTCGTTGGATAAAAGTGGTTTGGGATAACTCTCGTGTCACAATGTCAGACATGCCTCATCACATTGAACACATGATTATGCCTGACCCCAAACCCCGTCACATTGAAAACCGAGCCATCTTGGCACCATGTCGAGAGACCACCTCTGCCATCAAGTAAGTAGGTGACCCACCCGGAACTACCTGGCAAGTAACAACAAGCTATAGAGGTGGCCCACCCAGGAATGGACCCTGAGACCTCCCACATAAAGCCCACATTCCCCACCGCTAGTGTAAACCGGATGGTAATTTATTTAAATTATTATTATAACCGATAATTTTTATGTTTTTGTTTTAGTAATCACAATAAAATTTGATTTATTAGGTATATAAGTATTGCAAGCATTTATTTGTGAGGGAGGAATATGTATTGTAATCTTTCAAAATATTTTTCCCTTTAACTTTGTATTTTTCTTCTGTGGAGATATATATAAAAATATGTCATTACATTCCATTTTTAGTAGACAACTTCAAGAGTCTACAACATGAAGAATTCTATCTCTATTTTTGTTAGAAAAATCCTAGTTTTGACTAAAGCACAAACTTGTAAGTATGTAGAAGCATAAGTCTAAGTCCAATCTTCAAGTTTTAACTTCGTTTTTCGAGTTTCAATGTGTAAAAGATTAATATCGTATGTGATCTATATTTTAAATAAATAAAGGAAATAAAAAATCAAATTTAAAAATTACAAACAAAAACTAAATGATGATTTCATTTTATCACTAAGGTATTAGGATGTTCTACTTTATTATGATAAAAATATTAAATTATATTTTTCATATTTCATGAATACAAATATTTAATTTATTACTTTTTAAAATAATTAAATGTCAAATATGGTTAAATGTATAAGTATACATATTCATATTCATATACATAATGGTTATATTTTTAACATACAAGTTATTTTGATGTTTAAATTATATTTTTGCTTGTAATTCATGATAGTCATATTTTAAAATCTGGTTTTGAATATGAGATTTTAATCTCATTCCTCTGCTTTGATTCATTTTTTTAATACATATAGAGGCTATAAATTTTCTCAACCAATAAGACTTGTAAATGTAACGCCCACAAAAAGATGTTATAGGAACACGTTAAAATCCTAAACACTTAACCCGGAAGTTGCGGAATTTTTTTTTTAAAACTAAAAGGTTACAAGGGTGTAAGCCCTTAGTGTGCATTAAATTTAACCTCACCAATAATCTTTACTTTACAAGGATGGACCAAGTCTAAGTTAAATGATTAAATATTTTTAATTTATCTCTAAGGTCAATTTATTAACATTCAACTAGGAAGGTGCCATAATTTAATTTACTTGGTTTAATGTTTTATTCCTCCACAACTAACATTCACACCCTAAAAATTTACCTTATATTTAGTTACTATAATTCCATTATTTAAATAACTTAAATGTCCATTTCATTACTTTTCTAAAACATGCTAGGAACTAGATTAGTGACTTTGCACACCAAGGTATTTAAATGGCCCCATTCACCCATCTACACATACCTTTAATTTTTATTTAAAACATCTATAAAATATATTCCTACCAAACAAATGTAGGGTTGATCCTCAACCCTTGGATCAATTCAATTGTGGCCACTAGATCCTAGGGTTCAAGATAACCCTAAATATCCTTATGAATTTTTATTTAATCTCTTTCTTTACCCAAGTCTCCTCATTTGGTCACTTTTCCTTTGTTTAATTTGCAGGTTGGAGAGAAGGAAGCCATGGGAGCAAGGAAGAAAGAACTATGGAGGATTCTACAAAGATTCAAGCTTAGATTAGTTTAGATTGTAGGTTTATTATTGTAATGCCTTTCATTCAAGGATTGAAGGGGTTGCCTTTAAAAATGTGGTTTTATTACAAACTATTTGTATTTGGAGTTCTCCATTTGGGGCAAACCTCACCTCTTTTAATATCTATATGGTTTTTGCACTTCTAGTTGTCCATTTGAAGATTTATGTGCTTAAAACAATGATATTTATCCATTATTTATTTTTGGAGGTTTCATTTTAATTTTTAGCTTATAATTGGATTTTGACCAAGTTAAATTTTACACAAAAAGTGGATTTACGTTTTCCGTAAAAAGTGACAAATGCTTTACACTTCTAGAGCAGGTGCCGACGGTCCTGGGACCGCTGCCCTACCTAGGTGATGATTCATGAACCGCCACCTTCTGGAGTGGTGGTTCTCGAGACCATCGCCTTGCTTGAGTGGAAGTTACGAGACCACCGCTCCGCACAGGTGACGATCATGTTCCTTAAAAACAGAACCTTAAAATCTGAGATTTCCCAAAAAAAAAAGTTACTAAAGTGTTCTAAAATTCATTCTGAACTTGATTTTATGCACCTAAAGTTTCTAGTTGTAAGATTTAGTTCCATTTATTCATTTCTTAGTTAAAATTACTCATTTTAAAGCATTTTCTATTTTAATAGTAACAACAAAAACTACAAGATCATTCTCATTTTGTTCAACAAATTTTCTTACAAGTCCAAAAGTAAAAAGGATCTAAATCTACTTCTAATATTGTTATTTTTCCTTACTACAAAATGCAACATTTCAATATAACAATATACTTCAAATTTGTTGCCTCTTTCCATTTCCACTACAACCATTCATTCAAATAACTATAACAACTTTATTCTACATTCAAGTTTGCTATGCATACATTATTTACATCTTACAATTTCTATATTTCTTCTTTCTCTTTTCAATAATACAACTACAATAATGAAAGTAAACTTTCTTTTCCCCTTGAGCATAGCTCATTTATTTTAAAACAAAGAACTTCTTTTCTCACAATACAAACTAAAACTAAGCTTTTACATAAGATTTCCATTTTGATTCCTTTCTTTAAATGATACAATTTTAAAGAGAAAGGAAATTTTATAATTCTTCCATGAACTTCTTCTAATAATATTACAAATTACAATAAAACATTTCCTTAAACAAAATACAATGTTACAAATGTTCCACCTTGAGTGGGAATAACAAGAAGATCTAATCACAAGGAAGGATTTCTTAAGGACACCAAAATGCTCCATGTTTCACATCACCAACAAGAGAGCTCCACCATGCTTCATTTAATCATAACAAGAAGGGAAGAGAGGCACACTCTCCACTCCAACCAAGAATTCCAATGAGGAGAAGAAGCTATGCTCCTCATCGGCCCTCGAGCCCCAACCACATTGTAATGAAAATGGATCTAACTCATGGAAACAAAACAAGCTTATGCCTCAAAACCCTTAATAACCTCCAATAAACGTCTCAAAACCCTTACACACTCTTATGCCTCCCTCAAGAACCTCTTATGCCTCCCACATTCTCTTATGCCTCCCTAAAATTTCTTATGGCTCCCAAAACAAAATAATCAAGTAAGAAATGCAAGCAATTTCTTGTCCAATGTGGGGCACCCAACCCAACTCCCTCCAAAACATGAAATAAACTCTTATGCCTCCCCACATGAAGATCCCCATAGTCCCCTCCTACACCACACTTAGGAAATCTACCCAAGCACCTAACAAGCATACAAAAACACTCAAAAACACACACATATGCATACAAAATAAAAGAAAGCATTTAACAAGAGTTTAGCTCATACCTTTCTATGGTAGAGCTTGATCCAAGAGCCACACACCAAGCTTCTTCAAGCCCAAACAATCACCAAGAACCTCCAAAAATCCACAAGCACTCCAAAATCCTCTAACTCCCAAAAATACAAGAGCACAAAATAATGAAGTAACCCCAAACAAGAAAAATAACTTGAATAAATATAAATAGGGGGAAAGGAGGTTGAGGTGGCTTTATGTAAGATGCCACATCACTCATCCTCAACTCCACCTCACAAGTCAAATCGAAACCCCAATGCACCATAAATTGGTGGGTGAGAGGAATTACAATATACTTACACACATAATCCAAGCCCACACCCCCTAAGGAAAAACTTTAATTACATGAAAGAAAGTGCAATAAAATTTTACCTTTTTGTCTTCCCAAAACACATAATGGGGTCTATTTTTGACCCCCAACCCATAGGTAGGGTTGGTATAGCAATTTAAGAGGTGTGGGACAAGTTTCACTTGTTCCACAAGCCTAAAAAATTAGCCCCTGAGGCCAAATTCGAATTTCCATGAAGGGGTAGAGTGTACAACACTCAAGATCACAAGCACTCAACTTACAACACATAATCCAAGAGCCATCTAATCTAATAAATGCATTCCTTTTGACCCATTCAAAATTAATTTATCAAAAGGTTAATTTACTAATCTAGACACAAATCAAGTAATTAATTAAAGGAGAATACATCACTAAAAATCACATACTAAAATCAAATAAAGGAAACTAATAAAAGAGATAACACACAACCCTTGTCACAATTGGAGGTGATTTCCTTCATGGGAACCTCCTAACAACAATTCAAATACACACACACACATAACAAAATACATGTTGCCATGGTGACCCTTGTTGAATTCATCTAGCATTCCAATGTGGTTGGTCTCCAATCCCCCATTGTTTGTTGTGATATGTTTACATGTAAAACACATAACACCTCCTTCGGCCTCTTGGCCACATAAAACCATCTAGGATAAAATATACAATATAAATCCATAAATATCTATATATGAATCAAAACAACATCTAAGCAAGTAACGATATCATTTACAATTTCTAACAACATCTTGATTCCACATTTCATCAATATCAATAGGATCATAAGATTAGTTCAATTGTCTAGGTCTACTCAATATGAAGAAATATCACATGTCATATATATATATATATATAACCATGTCAACAACATATCAACATCAATATAAAATGTCTCTAATAATCCACACGCATCATATATGAATCGAAATCAACAACAAATCCAAAGATATCTAACATCATGCTAAATCAAAAGGCTAAAATAATATCCATAAACATATTCGATAAAAGATCAAAATCATAGTAAAAAGTGTCGATTTTGGGAAGTGGGCACTACATAAAACAAAAAGTTTTACAAAGGAATTCATTTAGAAAAAAGTTACTATTTATTTGGAAGGAGTAGAAAGAACTTAATTTCCATTACTTTTGGTTAAATTTACTTATAAAAATACTATATATATATAAATACATCTATATGTGTGTGTGTGTGTGTGTGTGTGTGTGTGTAACTCCCTTCTAATATATTGATAATTACTCTAGTTCTCTCTTCTTGTTTTTTTCCTACTATAAAAAAATATGAATATTTCATTCATTTCACTCTACTAATATAAGGAAGCGAACTCATTAACATTTTTAATTACATTTTAATTACAAGCAAAAGAGTAAATTTTTCTCAAAATAACTTTATTTACAAAGATTTATGAAGTAAGGACTATTCAAAAAAACAATTCTCTTCTCCTCCCAAGTGTTTATTTTTTCCTATTTCTTTAATTGATGTTCTTCTTCCATGTGGACCTCGATGATGATTCTAATAAGGGGGAAGGGATGGTGGTCCAAAACAAGTTCAAATGAACATCTTATAAGTAGATTTCAGTTCGAATACATATGACTCTTAGATCTCATTAAATGGTCTAAGTTTGTTTCGATACAATTTTCTATCTTTTTCTTGAGTCAAGATTGTTTGGGTCTTTGTTCTTTGTTTTTAAATTCTCTATGAGCTTCCTTGTAATATATATGATGAAATGTTCCTTGGAGCCTTTCCAACAATTATCAATAAAGAAAATGTTTTTTTAATAAAATATATAGGAAATTAAAGTTTCCAATGAAATGAAATCTAAATCATTTTAAACATGGATCTTGTAGACACAAAATCACGCACTTAATACTATTTACTATACCACCAAGTATGTTATTTTGCATATGGATCTTGCATAAGAAAATTATTCGTTGAGGACCCATACCATAGTCCATTTACTACACTTGTCACTCACATACTTAGTTCTAGTCAGGTTTACAGGATCCCTATCTATTAGTTTTCACTCATTTGTCATCACTTGTCTCTAGACACTAGTGCCTAGGAGTAGATATTAGTGCTTGATGCTCCTCTCCATCATGGGTGACCATGTTCTTTATATGTTTGATCTTATTTTTTACATTTGAGGTCGGTATTTTTGGTTTTCCCTCTAATATCCCGAGGTACTAGTCAGCATGTCAAGTCATTAGTGTTGAAATTCAAACAAGAGATCCCTATATGAACACAACATACATATCATTATATGGGAGGAAAATTATTATTAAGGGCTAGCTATCTACATAGAGCAAGGGAATGCAATTGGGCACTACATTACTCTGCATACACAATACATAACAAGGGGAGTTCATTCTATTTCATCCACACATCTATATTTTATTTAGTTATCACCCACTATCTTAGCGTCATTATGCACGAAGATGACCTAGAGCACTATTGCACACACAAGCACATAGAACTACATTTGTTTTCAGATGTAGTGTACCACTCTTTCGTATGTTCACCATTGTGAAAACCGAGGAGATTCTCGACCCCTCATTTTGTATCTTTTCTTTTTAGGATTTGGTGTCTATTTGATGGTTTTACATGTCATTATTTCATTATAGGTTTACAAATACTCCTTCAATTATTGTGCAATCTTATTGCGACAAAAAAGGAAAAAAAGTAAATAGCCCTAAAGCAAAAGTGTCGAACTAGGTCCTAAAATTTTCTACAAACCCAGATGTCGAGAAATAGGCCTATGGCGCCCACAGCATCCTTGCCCTCTCTAGCACCCCAATCAAACCATTTCCACCTCTGTTGCATTTTTCTATGGTTTTTATGACTGTGCATGCCCCTGTTTCATCAAATTGTCCATTCCAAACTCAATGTGAGATAAGCAAAATAAAGATAAGTACCTTACCCCTCTCATTTCCTTTCATAGTTAGTACTTAATAAATTGCTTGGCATTTATATTTCATTGAATATTATTTACAACATATATTTGTATTGATTTAAATAAAATATTCAGATTTTATAAAAAGATTTATGTGAACTCATAACTTAGGAACTATTTTCCTATGATCCACTAAAAACGTAATGGCTAAGGATATATCTTCTCCTCCTAGACTAGTTATGCCTCATGTGAGTATTAATCCTATCTATGATGAGGAAACTGTTATCCAATTTTTGCCTCGTGTGAAATCGACAAAACATGACCTCGCATAGAGAAAATAGGAGGATTGATTTGGCCATGGGAGCTCACACTTTGGGCTTGAGCTAAGTAAGTTGAAGTGGGTTGAGCACATTGCAAAGGAGCTCGGGAGTTTGAGCTAGTTCGGTGAATGAAGGAGCTCCGAAATTCAAAATTTGGACTTCGGAGGTGAGGTGAAATTAAGGAACTTGGCGAAAGAAGCGTGAAAGGGGAGACACAAAATTTCAAACTCGAACTCCGAATTTCGTAGTTCGAGAATTTTAGAGATTTAGAGGTTTCAGAACCCGTAGGTGAACAAAGGCAACGATCCTAAAAACACAAAGGTTTGAAACCTGAAGTCTAAATTTTAGACTTCGAGGTTTTGCATTTCGAACATTTTGTTTCTTAGTCGATGAACAATACTCAAACCAAAACTTTTGAAACCCCAAAACCTCCGAACCCCGAAAACCCCAAAAAGAAAAGGTCCAAAACCCGAAGTCCAAATTTTAGACTTCGGGGTTTCAGATTTCAAACATTTTGGCTCAAGCAATGAATGGTGCCACATAATATCATCTCGGAGTTCAAACTCAAGTCCTAAATTCAGACTTTGGAGGTTCGGCATTTCGGAACTCTCGATCTAGCTCGCTAGTTCAACAGTGACAACAACCTTGAAGTATAAAAATTCAAGCTCAATCCCAAAATTTTGAAAATTTAGATTTCAAAGGGTACGATGTAGGGTCAAAGCTCCGAAAAGGTAGATCAACCATTCACATTTATTGTAGTATGGTACCCTCATCTTCAGATGGCCATAAATTTTGACTGGGAGCTCGATTTGTAAAAATAGGACTTTTTGGGAAGCTCTCAATGTCCTATACACAACAATGACTTCTTTCTTAATTTTAGTGAGATTGAGTATTTCAAAATGAGGAAATATAGTTTACCATTTTAGAGGAATGTTTCTAGATTTCTCACCTACCAAAATGATGAAGGTATGGGCTTCCTTTCTTCCCCAACAAGGTAAATTACATGGAGGTATGGGTTTTGTAGTGGCACCCATCATTGTTGCATGTTATTTTAATGCATTTTGGGCGGTTGAAGCAATATTTCAAATTCCTCTCTCTCCCTTCTCTCATTCTTCCTATATGTTGTAAGGAGGGGCTCTTTTCTAAAGGTTGGAAAAATTGTATGTGCCCCTCCCTTATTTCTTATCTCGTAAGAGAGATTGGTGGAGATTTCAAACCTCTCTATTAAACATTGTAATGTTAAATCTTTGCCTTTGGCCCTAAATGTGATGTATTGTATCAAATTTGAGAGTAATAAAATCAGATATATGGATGCTTCAAACCCTCTTCTGTGTTATATTGCAACTTTATGATCTTTCATTTTATGCAAGATTATTGTGTATTTATTTTGTTTTCATTACA
Organism: Taxus wallichiana var. yunnanensis; assembly: GCA_018340775.1. Classification (NCBI taxonomy): domain Eukaryota; kingdom Viridiplantae; phylum Streptophyta; class Pinopsida; order Cupressales; family Taxaceae; genus Taxus; species Taxus wallichiana. Next base: position 577,929,598 of record CM031241.1, on the reverse strand, counting down.
AGGTTATGGTAGTGTTGTGTTTATTATGGAGGTTGTTCAACATCCTTCTTGGTGCATCACCTTCCCTATTGAACATTGTACTACAAAATATGTGCCTTTGGCCCTAAATGTGATGTATTGTATCAACTTTGAGAGCAATAAATTCATATTTGTGGATGTTTCACATCCTCTTCTGTGTTTTATTGCATCTTTCTGATCTTTCATTGCATGTGGGGTTATTGTGGATTGTTTTTGTTTTCATTGCAAGGTTTTGGTAGTGCTGTGTTTATTGTGCAGGTTGTTCAACATCCTTCTTGGAGTATTACCTTCCCTTAGAGTAGCTTTTATTTTCATGCATTTTCTCTATCTCTATCTCCTTGGAAATATTAGATTAGGGTTAGATAATTAATTCTCTATACTTTGGAGTAATTAGCACTAGGATAGGACATGAAGCTGGCCTTCTCCGGAGGGTTATCCTGATTTCATTGTCCCACACTTTGGGATAACTCCATGTTTGACAAATCACATTGACTTCCTCAACCTTTCACTTGTGAGAAATTAGGGGTGTTATGATTTCTCCATAATAGCAACCATAGCTGAACTTAGCACTCTATATCACAACGTCATTCCTCCAGATGATACTCAAATACAACTCTTAGCTAATGAATGTAATGTGTCTACTAGCTTTGATCACTCCACCATTAACATTTTTGATCATCCGTAAGCTTTTCACATTGTACACCAGCTTTTATTCATTCAACTATACCCCACCTTCTATTATTTCTAAGGAGAACTCGGATGATGTCATTCTTAGTTTCATGCTTAACCTTGATGACAATTCTTTAGTTGAAAAACAAGAGGATAATAAACATGTGCATGACTTTATTTCTCATACTAGTTCATTAATTCTATAGCTACATCTCATATTATTCCCATTTATGAAAATGTTTCTCATGGTACATCACATACTAGTCCTCCCATATTTTCATAATATGTTGATGATACGCTTAATGAAATCCTTACATTTGAATCTTTGTATTATTTTCATGAGACGCCCGATAGTCATGATTATAATTATTTGTATACTTGTTGAATGTGAATCCTCAGATCTTCTTTCATCTTCTTCTGAGTTTGTTTCTAATATCATGTAGGATTCACCTCCTTCTATTACATCATATCCTAATGATATTTATGATGATATTCCTACAATTTCTATCAAAATTCCTTCTACTTCTTCTGCACCCATATCTAGTGTGCCCTTAAAGAACTATGTCTTCTACTTCTCCTCTTAACATTCCTATGATCAATCATAATGGAAAACTACAACTACTCTATACACTATTGCCATCTTCTACCATTCCTCTATAGGGAATCTTATCACCATGCATGTTGTTGGCCACTTACAATCTCGGTTCCCAATATCTCCTATTAGAAATCATTCCCTATTATGCTTCTATTGATAACAATTCTTTGAAATGGAAACCTTATTCTAAAAAGATTCATAATTCAACATTTCTTAGGGATTTCATTATGCCTACATTCACATGCTTTGATGGTATGAGAAATCCATATTTACATCTCAAGCATTATCGTCTAGCTATGGCTCCTTATTCTAATGATCGATTATTGCTAAAATATATTTTCCATAGTCTTACTCATAACAATGTCAAATGGTACACTCACTTACGTTTCGTATATATTAGTACCTATTGTGAGATGGAAGAAGCTTTCCTACAATGCTTTATACTTAACAATGACCCTAAGGTCACATATGATCATCTACCTAGATTACATCAAGGAAAAAAAAACCTATCATTTATTATATTTTGTGCTTCAATGTTTTCATGCATCAGTTAGTCTTCCAACCCATTGACCTAGGAAATCAATTCATCTTCTGTCGTGGCTTGATTCCTACTTTAAAATTACATTTGCAATATGATACATGTGAATCATTCACACTCTTGTGCTATAAGGTCATTGATTTAGAACAGGATCTCATTGTTGCACATATTCTAGATCCTCCTCCTAGTTCTCCTACTGTTACATCACCTAGTTCTTCTCCTCTTCCATCTATTTAGCATCCTCCTAGGACTCCATCTCCTCCACCTTATAAACAAAAATAATCTTCTCCATTTTATAAGAATCCTTTATCTCCTCCACTGCATCAAGCTCCACCTCAAACTTCTGCATCTCCTTCACATGAGCCTTTACATTTTTCTCATCATGTTAGACCTCATGATGTATTGCTGCCCTTCTTGACAAGCACATTATTCACTTGCCTTCTACTCAACATCACCCTCCTCATCTCTTGCAATGCTAATATGATAAACCTTAGTGTAACTTTCATCATATCAATGGTCATCGCAATAATGACTTTTGCGCCCTTCGTGATAACTTATAACAATTGGAAGAAAAAGGTGTCATTTACTTTGGCTCTCAATCTCATTAGTGGTTTATGTCTCCACTCCGCATGCAAGCATGCAGCTTAGTCCGGGTTGATTTTCTTTTTTGGTCTAATGCTAAGTTCATTATTCATCTACCACCACAAGTTGTTTTTCATGTGCGCTCTCCATTTCATCCATCCATCGTTGCACCATCTCATCCACCGTGTCATACTGCTACTACACATTGGCTTTAATAGCCCTCAACATCTTCACTTCCCATCGCTGCATCACCCATCATTAACACCATTCCACATAACATTCATTTTGGCTCATACACTCATGTCGCTTTTATTCCACATGCTTCCACCGCTCCACGCCGACTTGGTCTCTTGTAGGTGATTTCTATCACCTTACCCCCGGTGACTCACTCATGTTATTAAAGTTCTTACGTGACTGTTGAGGGATATGTTACAATAAGAACCTCTCTTCACTTTTACACTACATGCTTTATCAATATATCTATTTAGCATACACTATCATATCATTTCCCAATGACGCACTCTTGCTCTACGGTTCATTCTTAACTGCTAAGGGGTCTTATATAAATGAACCAACTCATCTACACACTGGGAATCATTTCTATTCTCCTCCCTATTCATCATACTAACACGCAATTCACTACACTATTCCGACCATCTCATACTCCTTCACATTATTCATTTCTACTACATCATTTATATAGTACACATTTTCATCATTTATCTATTACATATCAAAATTACACTACCTACATCATCATTAATCATATACAATATCTCATCATTAGACATCATCAACAACTACGCATTGCCAATCATATCAACAAAACAATCATCACAATATCACACATTGACAATCACAACAATAATCAACACATCATCACATCGCACATCAATAAAACATCAAGTATAAAAAAATGACTCCAATAGTCCATATATATAAATATCAATCACCATCATAGTTATAACAATTCCAATACTGGGAGGCAAGCCCTCATACATTGCTACATCACTACATATAGATCATATCTTTTCATCGCTATTAGTATCTATCATCAAGGAGCTCTAGAGCTGAAGCTTCACCACCCGCCTATGTCACCGATCATGGACCCTATATCTCTCTATCTACCTACACAATACTGTATACTCCCTCGAATGCTCCGCAAAATGTCCTTAATACTCAATGAACTGCATAAATACATCTTAAGCTAAGGGACCTCCACCCACACCCTCTCTAACTCATTATGTCTCCTCTCATTCCTCATCTTGCTGGCTTAGTAACACTTTACATGTAGCTACTGCTAATGCCATTAGATCACGAAAGTGTGCATACTCACCCATGATTGCATCTACCCGCTCTAGCATACCACCACCTACGAGTAGATCAGTGGGAACATTCTGTGTCAATGTGTCGATGGACATGTCCATAATCAACAACCAATATGCATCACCTACAAACATAGATCAACACATTAGAAAATGAAGACAATGACACATCCAAATAACCAACTGACAAAACATCGCTACACAAATACTCACGCTCTGTTATGCTTCCACTACACTATCAGGGGCATGTTATTGCCCATCTACTCCTCCCTCTGGAGGTGCTCCCGCCGCATCTACGAAAACTGGAAACAAAAATACCCATCGATGTAATTCCCACCATGTGCACAAAAGGCCACTATACACCCCACATCATCTACATTTGTCGACTCTATCACCGCATCTACCTCCTCTGGCCCGTGAGGTACTAGTTGCACTCTTGTGGGCCCTGGTCTAGCTACGGCCCTCCTCGGTGCCCTAATAGCCCTCAACCTTATATATGGATTTAGGCACACATCGTGGGCCATACCTAGCTATCGTGAAATAAGCTCCACCTGAAATATCTTGGTCACTCCTAGAAACTAATCCTCTAGCCACATAGTCTATCATATCACGACCTCTAGCCACATAGTTCCATATCACGACCTCTATCCCCATACAATCTATCATCACTCTTTAGGTGTCTGTATCCATCTTCCTACTACAAATTCCTACCCATATCCTAAAAATATGTCTTTCCTTACCCACTTTCCTCATAGACCACCCACCAGCCTCAATATATCAATATGATCATAGTCCCATTCATGTAGAAATGTCGTAGCTCCAATACCTACATATTCATCCAGTGAGAATGGTGTAGGGATATTTTCCTCCAGAAGTGGAGCCACAAAGTAGATGCTATTAGGGTTGCCTAATCACTTGCCATGTGCAAAGAAGGCTCTAAATGGGAAGGTTTTGGTTTTGGTTATGGGAAGGTCATTTAGACTCCTAGATTGGCCCCTGGTTCTTTCGCCTTCCTCAAGCCTTGGATTTCTAGGGCAGACATGAAGGAGAGAATGAAGAAATATGAGAGGACTACACATTTGTTCACTTTGATTAGATACATGGGGAGTAAGAGAGTGGAGCAATCGTTAGAAGTGGATTACAAAGTCATGGATTTGTGTGATAAGAATAATTTAGAGGATATTTTGGAGAGGGCTCTGCAAATACTTATTGTTGCAGAAGCAATAGAGGTTGGAACACATCACAACAATTGAAAGGTATCTAAAGTAAGAGTGATAGAGTGAGGGGTGGTGTCTAGTGATATCCACACATTAGATGGGGAACTTCTAAATAGGAGTCGACCCCACGACCTCGTGCGTGGATGATAAGGGAGAGCCTTAGAAAATGGAGGGGTTGTTTGTGAGAGATGCTAGTGTGTTTCCCACTGGCTTGGGCATCAACCCAATGATAACCATACAATTCGTTGCACTTTACATTTCTCACTGTGTGGCACAATTTCTCCAAACAAGAATTTTGATCTTATTTAGGGAAATAAAACATTTCATTAGAAAGAAACATGAATTTTTAGTTATAGTGTTAGTATGGGAATTCCATTTATATTACTCAGTAGACTACATACAATAGATAAGTGGAAATGTTAAGAAAAAAATGTAATTGAAAGGGTTCATTTAGTAAATTTATTTGTTTATTGTTTATTTTTTATTAAATATGGAAAGTGTTTTTTTTCATAATATTGCAATATATTTAATTCTAGATATGCAATGTGGTTCTATATACACAAATCTACTAAATAAACTAGCAATTGTATGTGGGTAGTGCAATGTGAAGACTAGAGTTACTTTCATGTGATAATGTCTGTTAAAGGTTAAAGATTGACATATGCGTTTGTGTAAAAATAGAATGTAGAGAAGAATGGTTGAATGCAATGGCGCACTCAAGAAAATATTAGAGAAGAAATTAATGCTAAAATGAATAATGGAAAATAATATTCTAACATAGTAAGATATCCCGAGGAAGCTAAGAATGATAGGACTCTCTTAGTGAGTTCAATTTTTTTGCTCTTAAGAATTATTTATGATACTCAAAATGGTGAAGAAGTGTGTGATAGGTGTAAAGTGCACGAGTCGTTAAATTAGCGATACCTAATTATTTTAATATATAAGTTCAGAAGATGACCACAAGGCATCTTCCTATTAAATTAAGATTTATTGATCTCTTCACGAATACTTTTGGTGGCTTTATATTTGATAAAATTAAGGAACATTAATAGAAAACTTAAAAGAAGGGGGTCTTTCTATATCAATATTCAATTGTTGGAGGGAGTCATAATTGTTGTATATCAACAAGATTTGCACCCTTATTTAGCAACTTGTACATGAATATTGGAATGCCAAGTATGGATACTTATTCTGACCAAAGAATAATATCCTATACCTTAAATTATAATGATAACATGAAAAATTAAAGAGAGAGAACAAACTTATCACAAACTCTACAAGTATAAATAAGTGAGGAATTGTTTCTTTGACATGGAGATGAAAACTCTGAGCATTGGTCAAAATGGTTAGAAGACACCATGTGGCTTCCTTGATGGTTATTGTTACCTCTCAAATAGGCATTCCATTAGTTCACCGAGGAGGATACAAAAATTTTTGGTTACAGAAAATGGTCCACGTGAACTTGTAAGTGGAGATGATGCAATTGGCGGTGAGCATCGGTTTGAATAGTTGGAAGGCACCATGTGGCTGCCTTGATTGTTGTTGTTAACTCTCAAATAGGAATGCCATCGTTCACCGAGGAGGATCCAAAATTTTTGGGTGACAGGTATAAACCATGACATCCAAATCAGAATCCTCTTGTGAGGCATAAAAATATTCAATTATATTATTGTAATGCCAATGTCAAGTCTTGCATTTCCAATGTTTCAATTATGTTCGTATGATGCTAACCAACCCTAAGGGAATACTGACATGAAAGATCAGACAACAAATGCTTCTTGTTCATCTTTTGGATCCAAATTCGTAGGAACATAAAGAAATCTCCATCCTCATATTTGCAATTCCCCAAGACAACCACGTTCTGCTTCTTCCTCACTTCATAGTTTTACCTTTTTTCCTTAGCAATCCTGCATTTAAAATCTTCCCAACTACATGATTTTTCTCTTTTCCCTCTAAGCATGTGCTTGGTTATCATTGTGAATTTCAACATTATTATTACTATTATTTGTTTGTGAGCAACCATATATTTCAACTCTGGTAATTTTGCCTCTCATTCAACAGTTTTCATCATTTCCCTTATTACTTTATCATGATCGTTAATTTCTCTTTGTAGCTAGTCTTACTTTAGAGTCTTGTCAAATTCATATCATTCATCAATATTACCATTAATATTGTTGGTCATTGTGAGTGATTGTTGTTTGAAAATTCTCATAATTCCACATTTTTAATCATCAATATATATTTTTTTGTAACACAATTTGGTTTGTTGGTTGTCTTACTTTTGAATCCACTTTGTATCATTGTCAATAAATAGTGATGCCTATTATTTTATTGGGGAGATCCAATCCCCTTGACTTTCCTGTTGAATAGGGATATTGTTGCAATAAATAGGGTGGATGGACTTCTCAAAATTAGGATAACGATAAAGTAGTCAGTGATCATGACAAGAAATACCATATAAACATTCTAAAATAAATCAATGACTACGTAGTTTCCCCAGGCTTATCAATAGGTTAAATTTGACACACACCTATGCGTACCTAACAAGTATTAGGTGTGAGAAAATAATCATTTTATTTTTATTGAATGTTGAAGCATTACAATTATGTGAAGACGTACTCCAAACAATGTAAAAGGGGAGGGAAACTGTCTTGTTGTCACACTAGTCGTGCTGGACATATTTTCACATCTTTCAGTGATAGGCCCCTATAGCCCCAGTCATACTCCCCTACCTTAAAATATGGGCTCCATAAGACACTGGCCTTATCTTTCCCAAAAAATCAAAAGACATTGTTTTCTCTGCCATACACCACGTTATTATCCATATAACCATGCACTATAAATTGTCGATCAATAAAATCTCCCTTCCTCGATGATGAGGCCACAAAATTTTCCTCGATGACCTATATTTCTATCATAAAAACTTCCCACTATATAGAATTTTCACTATTTAAAATCCTACTATGATATAAACATAGTTTCACTTCCGAAAAAAAAGTTTAGTCGCTCCTTACATTGACAAATTACTATTCAAATTATTTCTACATTGTCAAAGAAAACATCCTAAGTCTAATCAAATGATTAATATAAATGTGGTGTCCTTTTTGTACAACTGAGTTTTGGATTGATTCTCCTTTCTACTTTCATAACCATTGCTCTTCTCCACCCTCTAACCCCTTCTTCTTCACTCATCTTCCTTTCCCATTGTTTTTGTCCCTCCTATACAAATCCTCTGGAGGATCCCCTTCGATATTTCCATTGTACATTTCACGTATGATTTCTAGTAATATTTATTACCATCTCTTTATTTACAATTTAGCTAAAATAATATCCCAATACATCTACAAAGAGTATGAAACCCAATATTTCATCTACCACTAGTAATAAAAGTATTTGTCAAACTACCAATTTAAAGAATGTCCACAATCTGTTTTACAAATGAAAGCATTGATATTTGGCTTACATGGATTTTTCTACATGCCTCTACGTTGTTAGAAAAAGATTTTAATACTTCCTTGGAAAAGAAAAATGTAGTTTGCTTTTTACATACTTTTAATTTTCAAATAGTTCTGGTTTTAGATTCCTGATTTTAGGAAAAGCTAGTAAAGCAAATAAATCAAAAGATTTTTATTGCACAAAAGCATGTGCTAATTTTAGGAGAGTTGAGTTTTTTATTGTTAGATGAAAGCCATCTATTTAATAGAGGAAATTGTAAGTGGTTTAACATAACATATTCAAAAATATTGTATTGAGCCGAAGCTCTAAAAAGGAAGAAGAAATATATGCACAAAAGTGTTGATATGAGTTTCCAATGATTTGTTTTATTTGAAATTATTTACTTTATTTCTATTAAATGTTATTTTATGTGCCTAATTTCTACAAATTGGTATTATAGTGACATTTTTTTCATCAGATTTCTAATTGAAAACAGGTTATGGCTTCTATATCGGTGTGCAAACATCACAATTTATAAGAAAGAATTACAAATATTGGTCATTAACCATGAAGGCACTATTTAGATCCCAGGATGTGTGGAAATCGTAGAGAATGGGTACACAGAGCCCACAAATGCAGCATCATATATCACATTCTCAAAGGAAGAGAAAGACAGTTTGAAAGAATTAAGAAAGAAAGATAGAAAGCTCTTTTCTTCATTTTTGAAGCCATGCATGAAAGCATCCTACCCAGAGTGGAAAAAGCTAGTAAAGAACAAATTGCATGGGAAACTCTCCAAGTTGCGTATCAAGGTAAAGAGAAAGTAAAAACTGCAAAGCTACAGTTACTTTGTAGAGATTTTGAAAATATGTCAATGAAATATTCAGATTCCATAGAATCATTCTTTACTTTTGTAGCTATTTTAGTCAATCAAATCAAATCTCATGGTGAAACTATTGAGGACATAAGGATTATTGAAAATTTACTTAGAAGTTCTCCTGCAAAATTTGATCCTTTGGTAGTTCTATTGAAGAAACTAAGGATCTAAGTCATTTTTCAATTGATGAGTTACATGCATCAATAATAAATCATGAACAAAGGTTGAATAGATCACATGCAATTGTAGATCAAGTTTTTTCATCACGGTATCATGAAATAGTGGAAGAGGAAGAGGAAAATTCAACCCTAACGGTAGAGGGAATAAGTTCATCTAGAGGGCATAACAACGATCCATCAAATTCAAGTGCTAGAGGACATAGTCAAGAGCATAATCATAATCATGTTCCAGGTCAGAGACATGATAAGTTGCATGTGTAGTGTCACTATGACAAGAGATATGGGCACAATGCTTTTGAATGAAGAAAAAAATAGTATGATCAGAACAAGAAGAATCAAAATTAGGTTGGGAACTCTACTTCAAGCTCCATGTTTATTGTATGCACAAATATTGTTGAAGCATCACCTATTGAGTGTAATCTATCACAAAAGAGTCCTACTGATGTGTGGTATTTGGATGCTGGTTGTATTAATCACATGTTAGGTAACTTAGATTTATTTTCTAATTTGAATGAGTTAGTAAAGATAGAAGTTTCCCTTGGGAATATTAAAATAGTGATTGTAAATGTAAATGAAAAATCAACATTCTAACTAAAAAGGGGGAGTAGAAGATTATGCAGGATGTTTATTATGTTGAAGGATTGAGCACAATCTTATGAGCCTTGGTTAATTGTACAAAAGGGATATAGAGTTTACATTGAAGACAACAAATGTGTGATGGTGGATAAAAATTCAAGTACCTAGGTGATTGCTAAAGTGAAGATGAAAAGTAACATATTGTTTCCTTTAAAGATTATACCAGCCATATCCATAATTCATACTATAGATTAGTTTGGAGCTAAGGAGATTGAATCACCTTTTCAGTGAGTTAAAAAATATGAATCGTGGCTATGGAATCTAAGGTTTGGTCATTTTAAATTTTTTGGTTTGAACTTATTACACAAAAATATGGTGAAAGGTTTTCCTTTGATTCAAAAACCAGATAGAGTTTGTGAAGGTTGTATTTTGGGGAAGCAACACAGAGAATCTTTCCCAATTGGAAAAATAAGAAGAACAAGTGCACCACTTGAAATTTTTCACTCAGATTTATGTGGACTAATGCAAACAACTTTTATTAGAGGTTTCTCATACTTTATGACATTCATTGATGACTATACAAGGAATACATGGGTGCATGTTTTGACAGACAAATCATATGCTTTTGATATATTTCAGCAGTTCAAGGCTTTAGTGGAAAAGCAAAGTGGGTACTACATCAAATTTCGAGGACAGATAGAGGAGGTGAGTATATTTCCAATGCTTTTTTGAATTTTTGCAAATATCATGGTATACACAAGTAGTTTACTTCCAGGTATACACCGTAGCAGAATGGTGTGGTAGAGAGAAAGAATAGAACTATCATGGAGATGATGAGAAGTAAGATGAAGGCAAAATATCTTTTAAATGAGTATTGGGCAGAAGTAGTAGCAACTTCAGTTTACATTATAAACAAGTGTCCAACGAAAAATTGTTCAAAACATGGCTCCTCAATAACCTTGGAATAAGAGGAAAAACAATGTTTCTCATTTTAGAATCTTCAGTTCTGTGGCATACACACATGTGCCTGATGAGATAAGGAAGAAGTTAGATAAAAAAAGGACAAAAGTGCATATTTATTTGATATTTAGAGAATAAAAACGCTTACAAGTTGTTTAATCCGCTTACCGAAAAGGTCATAACCAACAAAGATTTACAATTTGTTGAAAATGAGGCATGGGATGACAACATTGAAAAAACAATAAGTGTAGCAACAACTATTTCTCATGATGATATGACAGATGAAAGCATAGAGCAACAAGGTATTGTATCTTCTTTGAATCTTGAACATGCACCACAAGTTGTAGCACAAGCTACACCACCATCTAAATCTAGGTCTCCAAGATTTCATTCATCTTCAACCATGCAAATGTAAAACCACAAAGAACACTAGAAGTAATTCCTTCAGTAGAAAACAATCCATCATTTCGATAGCTCTTTGTAGAAAAAATAAGGAGTCTTAGTGAGATTTATAATGCTGATACAAGTAATGTTTTTTCAGTTTTAACATTGTTTTCTCAAGCTGCAGATCCAATATACTTTGAAGAGGCTATAAACAATGAAGTTTGGGCTCAAGCCATGGATGATGAGATAGATGCCATAGAGAAGAATCAAACATGAGAATTGGTATATATTCCAGAAGGAAAGGACATGATAGGAGTGAAGTGGGTCTATAAGACCAAATATAATGTTGATGGTAAAGTACGAAACATAAAAAAAAGGTTGGTTGCTAAAGGTTTTTCATAGCAGATGGAGTAGATTATAGTGAGCTATTTGCACCTGCAGTAGCACGTTTGGACATGGTAAGAATGATTTAGCAATTACATCTCAAAACAAATGGCCTATTTATCAGATGGATTTAAAATCAACATTCTTGAATGCCTTTCTTGAAGAAGAAGTTTATGTGAATCATCCATAAGGTTATGAGATTAAAGGTCATGAAAGAAAGGTATAAAGGTTGAAAAAGAACTCTACGGTCTCAAACAAGCACCTAGAGCTTGGTAAAATATAATTGACTCTTATTTGATACAGAATGGTTTTGAGTTGGAGCAGTAATGAGCCTACCTTATACATCAAGATCAATGAGCATGGTAAAATATTGATTTTTTGTTTATATGTGGATGATTTAATCATCATTGGAAATCTATCTACATATTCATTTAAATCAGCTATGAAGAAAGAAATTGAGATGACAAATCTAGGCCTCATGCACTATTTTTTGGCATTGAAGTTCAACAATCAGAAACTGGAGTTTTTATTTCATAAGCAAGGAATGATAATGATGTTTTCAAGAGATTTAACATGTTGAATTGTAAGCCAATGCCAACACCTGTTGCAGTAGGTTTGAAGTTAAACAAAGATGACATTAGATCATTTATAGATTCAACATTGTTCAAAAGGCTAGTTAGAAGTCTCATGTATTTGGCGGCCACAAGGCCAGATATTATGTAGGGTGTGAGCCTCGTCTCAAGGTTCATGGAATCTCCAAAAGATTCACATTGGCAAACTGGAAAAATGATTTTGAGGTATGTATGTGGAACTAAGAATCATGGAATTTTGTATTCAACATCAAATGATTTCAAACTCATATGATACACGATGCAAAGATAGTGCTGGAATTATTGATGATCGAAATAGCACATTCGACTATGATTTTCACTTTGGAACATGTGTAATTTCATGGGCATCGAAGAAGTAGCCAATACCACACTATCTTTAGTAGAAGTAGAGTATCTAGCAACAACATGAGCAACATGTTAAGTTATTTGGATGAGAAGAGTGTTGAAATATTTGAGGCAGAATCAAGAGGATACTACACAATTTTTTTGTGACAACAATTCAACAATAACATTATTTAAAAATCATGTTTTTCGTAAGAGGAGCAAGAACATAGACACAAGGTATCACTTTATCAAGGAGTTGGTTAACAACAAGGAAATTTGTCTTGAATTTTATAGATCCAAAGATCAGTTTGCTAATATTTTTATGAAAGCTTTGGGCAATGAAGTTTTTGAGTATTTGAGAAGTTGTTTGGGAGTTTGTGATCAGGAATATGTTAGATCTGAAAGTACACACTCGCTCCAGAATAGGAAAACTTGAAGGTCAAAATTAAGGGGGAGTGTTAAAAAAGAGTTTAATTTTGCCCCTAGAAAAGCAAAAAGCAGTTTTGTTTTTTACATACTTTTAATTTTTAGATAGTTTTGGTTTTAGATTCCTAATTTTAGGAAAAGCTAATAAAGAAAATAAATCAAAAGCTTTGTATTGCACAAAAGCATGTGCTAATTTTAGGAGAGTTGAGTGTTTTATTGTTAGATGAAAGCCATCTATTTATTAGAGGAAATTGTAAGTGTTTTAACATAACACATTCAAAGAGATTGTATTGAGTCAAAGCTCTAACAAGGAAGAAGAAATATATGCACAAAAGTGCTGATATGAGTTTGCAATAATTTGTTTTATTTGCAATTCTTTACTTTATTTATGGTACTTGTTATTTGAAGTGCCTAATTTATACATACGTACATGTTGTTGCCAGAATTCATTATTTTCTTCCTCAAATTTCACATATGAGATTCCTGAGACTTGGCACTCTTTGAAATCTTGAATTCCTCAATATTTATTATCTAAATACCTCCCTCTCTGTAGGGATTTTGGCTTCATATTTATACGAAAACTTGGCCTTGCCACCAGTTTCTGTCTGCCATTCCTTATTATGGGACTTGTAGATGGAACCGTTGGCGATGGGAATAGAATTTTGGTGAGCTTGTTCAAATAAATCTCCATTTCTGCAATTCTATCAACCAAACCATGCAAGACATGGTCCTGTTTGTACTGGATTTCAGCTACACATGAATAATCACATCGGGTTTGCTTGTCCACATCTCCTTGGCTAGACCCCTTTCTATAGCTTTGAATGGAGATTAAAAGGACTCCTCCATTTGGGTAATGCATTTTCTTTCCTGCTAAAGAAGAAATCCTCAAAAAGGATAGACACGAGGCAGGTAAGAGCAAAGTCTAGTTCCACATACCATTTTTATTTTATTTTTATATTGTAGTACTAGAATTAGTAAACGGTTTTACATTTATAATTGGGAGGCTGAAAGAGTCTATTTTATTGTTGTGTGTTATAGACAAATGTGTACATGAATATGGTGGATGCCTTTTCTGTTGCATTTTCTTTAGACTTCTGACTTTCAGGCTGGTGTATTTAATTAGTCTTAAGTCATCATCAAGATAGACGCTAAACTAAATAGACAAAACTGTAGTGGGGTATCTACCTCATCACAATAATGTTGTTTTTCTGTGCAACATAGAGGCTGACCTATAATGAATAGCGGGGTAACTACCTCATTCCATTATGTTTTATTATGGTTTCCTAATTTAGGGCAGTTTGACTAGAGCTGGCATTATAGCCTTATTGTGTAGCATATTGGATTTTTTTTTGCACTCGCAATTCGGTATTACTGACCAATATCATTATTTAACTTACGTTGTTTGTGTGAACAGATGAGAGGAGGTAAAATGTGCACACAATTAGATGCCGCCTTCAATAGGAAGATACTTCTAGGACTTAACCGGAATGTTTCCATGCATTACACAAGCAAGAGGAATTGGCAGCTTCCAGTAGAACACAAAGTTTGTGAGAATTCATCAGTAAGCAAAAATATCTTGAAAGAGAACTAGAGAATCGAAATGAAGATCTACTTGTGGAACAAGATAACCTACAGATACTTGTACAGGACTATAAGGAGAGAATAGCTCAACAAAATAATATCAGCAAACGGGATGTAGCAACACTGAGCAGTCATAGTTTTCTTTTTGCCAAGTTGATATGGATAGATTAAAAGCTAATAAAGTTATTATAGAAGCCTTGGATGTTTTGTCCAAAGGAAATGATGAGGTAATGTAAATCTTTAACTAGAAATGCAAAGACAATGAATGGAAAGTGTTTGACAAAATGCTCGAAGGAAAGAACACAAAACTAGAAAATAGAAGACTGATCCCAAGTCCAACCAAGGGTGTAACAAACTGCCATTGGAAACGAAAAATGAAAGAAACAGCTGGTTTTCTATTGCATTTTTCTGAATAGTTAACTTTGTAGGACTTGAACTCCATGCGACCTGCTAAGTTTCTGCAATATGGACTATTACAGATAAGATCCAAGCTAACAACCACCTCCACCTGTCGCTATTAAAGGTGGAAAGACCAGATCAGCCTAAAGATCACGCACATTTGCAGTCAATGATAAAGTTAATTTTTTGACTCCCACATACTAAATTTAGCTGTGGCGCATTGGTAAGTGGCATGAGTTGTTTGGAGGAGGTCACCGGTTCAATTTTGCTGCCCTCCATCACGAACGTGCGTGATGGATAGGGCCAGCCCCTAACACATGTCCGATAAGGCTTACATAAGTTTTTATAATGTTGAGGATCATTAATCCGTTTCTTTCATGTTCTGGGTCCTCGCAGGGTGTAAATTATCTTTATTATAATTTATGATAATTGTCACATTCATAGATCGAGATTCAAAACTTAGACATGGGTACATTTTTGTTTCAAATTATAATATTCAATGTTTATGCTAGTTTGTATCCATTTTATAGGAGGGCATCCTTTCTCATTCTTTACTAAACAACTTGCAGTCGTAGAAGAATTTTGCATTGAGATATTCCTGAATAGCCCCAAGAGACAAGCCCGATCTAGGTTTGGTATATTCATAAACAAAACAGCTGTCCATACCAATTTTTTATGCAAAGGAAACTTCAATGTTGGTTTGGACATTATTTCATTGAAAATAGCTTATCTGCATTGGAAACCCTTACAGTCAACACATTATTTCATCAAGAAGTCTATATCTCCTCCTGACTCTTCTATCATTGCAAATTAGATCAGAATCCTTCTTATTCAACTTTCTGGGTATCTCTCTATCAATGTAAATACAACATTTTTTCGATTTTCTCCTCACTTTGCTCAACCACTCTTCGGACCCAACAGAATTTCCAATTCTTTTCGCACTCACACAATTACTATCAAAGCCTGCCTCCTCCTGAATATTGTAACACCAGTCACACACCTCAGCTGATACATTCTCAAAATATGCTCTGCTGCAATATCTGACGACAGAAAAAGCACATGATGATCAGTTGATGGCTTAAGAGATATATCAATCAGAGCTTGCATTGTTTTTCAATAAATTAGAATATATTGGATGAAGCTTATCTATAAAATTAAAAAAATAGAGAAAAAATAGCAATAAGGAGATGAATTGTTAATTTACCGATGCTGAGAGCGCAATAGACATTTTGTGCACTGGAACAAACTGCTCTGGAAGCCAACATCGCCACACATGCTGCACTCCATTGATGCTCTGCAATTTGAGATTGAAATATTTCACCTAAAAATAGCGAGGAATGGTTTGGTTCATGTAGTTGTCAATCTTGTTATTCCGTGACGACAATACAAGACTTGGCTGTTAAGACAAATATTGACTAATACGGACCAATCCAATCCTCAATTGACAATCGACATTTCAAGGAAGTGTCTTATGATGCGGTGACGTAAATAGGCAAAAGCCTTGATTCACACGCATACACTTTGCTCGACTCTTGACAATTTAGATTTTGACAAATTGTGGGTGTTTTTCCCGTTTGGAAGATAACCAAAAGCTTACAAACCTAATGAGTGGTTTGACATGTTCCTCCATTAACCATTATAAAATTGATGAACATGTCAAGAATAAATTGTCACGAATAAATTTATATTATTTTTTCAAACAAATAATATGTTACTTAGGAGTTGCCAAAAGAAGACTTTGTGGGAAGGAACGTCAAATATTAATAGTAAATTGTTGACAAGACTAAAATATATTACTCCTATATAACTAGCAATTGCATGTGTACAATGCAATGTGAACGCCGAACGGTATATGTTATTTGATTTAGAGGGGTAGTTAATTATTTGGGTGAAATTGTGTTAGTGTTGCAACGTGTTTGAGACGGTGATTGCATCGGTTTTTTGGTTAGTTTTTTGTTGAAAAAGCCTTTTTTGTATTGTCGTTAATATGTTGATAAGGAGTGTGATACTTCAAGCCAACAAGTTTGTATTATTGTACATGAATGAAAATGTCCTTGTTGTATACAACACATTTCTCATTAAGCCTTGATGTTCTTGCATATTCAGGGTCAATGTAGCCAATGGTAACCATAACATAGGTGCAGGTGTGGGTTTTGGCCGAGGAAATGTACTTGGCAATGCCAAATTCTGACAAATGTCCACATCAATCAGTCCATGATTTGAATCTGGGAAATATCCTCCTACCTTCATCTCCCAATACAATTCGTCCAACTTTGCATAAATCACCTGTGTTTGTGGATGTGATGTGTCTCCTACACAGAAAGCATGTACCATTTTATGGCCTTCAATCCAACTACACCCAGGTTTCTTTTGAATTCCTCTATCTTTCATCAATCTTCTTATCATTTGAACCTCACTCCACCTGCCCACTTCTGCATAAATGTTTGACAGAAGAACATAAGTTGCAGTATTTTGAGGATCCAGCTCAAAAAGAAGAGTCGCTGTAAATGATCCTAACCCTATATTCTTATGTGCTCTACAAGCACCCAACAAACATTTCCACACAACGACCATGGGTTTAATTGCCATTTTGATGATAAAATTTAGAGATTCCTCAAGATAGCCAGCATGGCCAAGAAGGTCAACCATGCACACATAATGATCAATTGTAAATGCAATGCAATAATAGCCACTCATGCGACTGAAGTAATTACAACCCTCATCCACTAAACCTGCATGGCTGCATGCTAATAAAACACAGGTGAAGCTTACATGGTCAGGGTCTGTTCCAGAGTGTTTCATTACTTCAAAGAGTTTGAGAGCATCCTTGCAAAGGCCATTTTGTGCATATCCTGCAATTATGGCATTCCACGAGACTAAATTTTTCTGAGACATTTTGTCAAACAGCTCACGTGCCTTGTGTATGCTTCCACATTTTGCATACATATCTACCAGAGAATTTGCAACTGCAACATTTGATAAAAATCCACTTTTGATTATGCTTTGATGGATGCTTGTAGACTGTTGCAAAGCTCCCATTTTGACACAGGCTAGGAGGATGGTGGCTTTTAAGCTCCCATTAAGTGTAAGCGTTCTCTTTCAGAACCTAAAATACATCAATATTGAAAATAAGTTCTTGAACCGTGACAAAGAACTGCAGAAAATTTAACATTTTTGAGTGATCTCATTCAATATAAATACGTTCCCAGGGCCTAAAATACATCAATACTGAACAAGGAAAAGAGGTTCTGACAAAAGCATGCAATCTGAAAGACTTCAAAACTAACTGAAATAAATTACTTTCAAGGCAGCTGAGAGAAATGAGTGAAATGCATACATTCAATTGATGTGTGACAGTGTCTTCTTGATTTGTGAAGGTAGCCCAGGGAGCACCATTGTCAATTGCATATGCATTGTGTGTTGTGAGAAATGAGTACTTATTGAATGGCAGTGAAGCGTTCTAAGAAAACAAAACTCGAATTACTTCTTTGTAGAATCATCAAAATCAAAACCAAATCTTGATAAACAAAATTTTTTTGAGATTTCCACATGAGAATATATTCTTCTTGTTTTTATCTGGATTCAATAGTGTAAACATGTTTATTATCAGTAATGAATTCGTATAAAATATAAATATATATATATATATATATATATATATATATATATATATATATATATATATATATAGAAAAACAAAAAAGAATAAGACTTGTCTAGTAGAATACTAAATAGCCTTTATCTTTAATTTATGAATAACAAAGTTTTCTAGGGTTCAAACCCTTGACCTGTGGAGAGGTAATGAAGGATATGCACCGAACGGGTATTTTGATGAAGCTCTATACCTGTTTGGAGAAATGCAATTGCTAGGTTTGAAGCCAAGCTCGGAAATGTTTGTAACCATTCTTTTGGCATGTGCCAACTTGGCCACATTTTTCCAAGGGAAGGAGGTTCATGGAATGTAATTATCTTAGGAAATTCTATTCATGGGTGTGCCAACAAAGTCCTTAAACTATTTCAACAAATGCAACACTCTAGCACAAAGCCAGATCAGATCACTTTTATTGGTGTTTTATCTACTTGCTGTCATGTGGGCTTAGTGGATGATGGTTGTTATTACTTTGCTTGCATGAGTCATGAGTATCAGATCACACCAGCAGCAGAGCACTATTGTTGTATGGTTGACCTTCTTGGTCGTGTAGGGCTTCTGCATGAGGCACAAGATTTCATTACAAATATGCCAATAAAACCTGATGTTGTTGTATGGGGATCTTTGTTTAGTGCTTGTAGAATTCATAACAATACATACTTGGGAGAATGCGTGGCCAAATGCCTTTTTGAGTCTGACAATAAACATGCTGCACATTATGTGTTGCTGTCAAACATGTATGTTGCAGCTGGCAGGTGGGATGATGTAGAAAGAGTGAGAGAAGCAATGAAGCAGGAGGGGTTAGAAAAGATGCCTGGATGTAGCTGGATTGAGATCAATAACAAGATGTATGCATTCCTTGTGGAAGACAAATCAAACTTGCAAACCCAATGAATTTATGCAAGGTTGGAGATTGTTAGAGCTGTCGTGGTAATCAGGAATTTCTCTGAAACAAATTTCTTGTTCCATGACATTCGGAAGGGCAGGAGGAATATCTCCGCCATTGGCAGGGTCAATAACAAGATGTATTCATTTTTTGGAAGACAAATTAAAATTGCAGGCCCAATGAATTTATGCAAAGTTGGAGAGGTCATTGTTGTTGTTGAGGGATAAAGGAGTTTTCCTTATAATAAATTTTTGTTACATGACATTCAGGAAAGGAAGAAGGAAATTCTTTTTTTTTGTAGTACGAATGGCAGAGAATTTCCCTAAGATTTCATCTTATCTACATTTATTTTGAGAGACCTATTTGGATTACGAACAATTATCAAGCATTTCCCTACATAACAGTTGTGATTTGAACTATTAATGAATAGGAGTCAACTATTTTATTTTTATGACAAAGGCTTCCAAGTTTTTCCAAGAAGATCTCCTTGACTCCCCTCGAGGCACAACAAAAGGATATGGGATAATGCTAGATCCCAGAATCAGAGATCAACATGGACATGAGGAACAACCTCAACATTCACCTTTACATACCTATTAAAAGGGTTTTCCTTATCTCTAACCAAACCAAACAAATTATGCCATCTCCATTGGCTTCAGGGTTTTTTATAAGATCAGGAAAGACGTTACAGATTTGAGGGGCTTGGTTGCTATGCGATGGGATTAGCTCAATGACCATGAAAAATCCTTCAAATAAAATGTTGAGAGTCTGGCTCATCACACTTAGAAACTAAATACTACATAATAACAGGTGTATTTAATTTAAATAAAAAGTAAAATCATATGGATAAACTTCATTAACTACAAATCACTTCCATCATTTTTTACATTTGAGATTCTTGATCAAAAAAGAAAAAAATCCATAAAACAAAGTAAAATTGGAAACTCCAAATGATGATAGTATCAGAATTTATTGGCCCAATTGGGCTCACTACCCACTCTATTACAAGGATATAGAATCATTGATCAAATACAAAAATAATGAGTCCCAATTTTAGTTATTGTTGGGCTGTAATCAATATGGTCTTTGACATGGAAATAAGATCATACTATTGTATCATATCAAGAACCAATACTGATACAAAGTCTAAAAACTTTGAGATGTCAATGAACCTCATGAGTAGACACATTTTGAACCACAAGCCAAAGAACAAAACATGCCATCCTTCCAACCTAAATACATTTAGAGCATGGATGTGACAACGTTAAACAATATCACAACATGTTAAGTAGTTTATAGATAGGTTCTATATGGTAATAACATTTATCTAACCAAAAGTTGAGAACTTCAAGCTACATAAGGCATATCCAAATGAGTCTGAGTTTATTTCCCTTCAAAATTCCATCTAAGAGATTTGATTTTAAGAATAGAGACCGTGAATCCAAGTGTATTAGAAAGCAAGAATCATGAAATTCAAAAGACTGATGTTGAATAGAAAACACTGAACATGAACTCTATGATTGGTTTTCATAACTTGAGATTCCATCTTCTTTTGACTACAAGATGTCGTGAAAAAAATGAAGCTTGTTGATTGATAAGAATCCCACACTCATTACCAAACTGGTAGCACAATCCCTTATACTTGTTTTAACATTCATGTTAGGATATCGAATGGATGTATAAACTTGAAAGGTTTGGCAGAAAAAACATTTCAAAGTAAACTTTATGCTTCAAGTGCCTAAGAAATATTGTCTGCTTCATAATAGAGGTTATATGGAGAATATGAACAATATGACAACATAGATAGGGGACACAAAGATTGTATTTTATGACAAATTGCTTACAATTATGACTATGCATGGCTCCTAGCTACTAAAGAACCATGTTTGTGATGTATAAGTTATGTTGAAATTTTGTTGTATATATATCATTTTCTCAGTAGTTGCATCTGAAAGAAGCAAAGCAGAAAACAAGGAAGCAACTTGTGTAATTTCTCTGGATTTAAATTACCATGACCATCATAAGATGTTTATGGTTTTTGACCATTTATTAGATGCAAAATCAACATGTCCAGCTATAACCTTTGAAAATTGCACAATTGCACAGAGTATTTGCAATCAATATACATTATCTTAATTGGTCTAATTTGATCTATGCATTTCCAGTTTATTTTTATGCTCTTCCTCTTCTCATTCTATCATTGCAGATGCATTTTCATGTGAACTAACAGCTGGAATAGCTTCTACAATAGAGGCTTTTGCTAATGGCCATACATTGTTTATTTGTGAAAAAAATCTTAGGACTCAACCACCAGTCTCAGATCTTATAGATATGCTTATGCTCATATGACACAAAAATGGGATTACAATTTGTTGTACTATTCTAGAGCATTTTTTACTAATTTCCTAGAACATGGGACACAATTGAGGATCAAGGCAAGAGTGCCCGTTTACATAAATCAGATGAAGTTGGAATATTCAGACAACCAAATCCAAACTAACAACGCCTACTAATAAAAAAGAAGGATTTAATTGAAGTTTGCGACCACAAACTTTAGGGGAGGAATAAACAAGAACATACCCTCACAACTATAATGATATGCCAAAAAAATCCCTGTAGTCTTTGTCACCATCATCATAATCGCATGACGGCATATTCAAATCCGACAGCAAAATATTCCACTCCTTAGCACAATTACAAACCCCGACCATCTCTGAATTGCCTTCAATCAACAATATTTCGTTGCAAGAAATGGTATCAAGGGCGTCGTTATCCACAATGCATGATGTTAAAAATGTCCAAACGTACCTCAAAATAAAACACATTGGAAAAACTTCGGGAGACCATCAAATTTAACGTCACTACAAAAACGTCCGAGGTTCTTTACCATAGGGGAACACCTTTGGCATAATTATTATTTTTTGATTGAGCAATATCTAATTGGGTATTGGATTACATAATTTAATGGTATTTCTACGTAAGTTCCAGAGGGAATATATAGATTCATTGCTACAAAGTATATGAAGAAACTAAACCAGTGAGCACCTCCAGCTAAGTAGCTATGGGTAAGGGGCATCCATGCCATCAAATCACCTAGGGTACGATCCTGGCCTCAACCGTTTGGCTCTCCGTGTCGGGTATCTCTAGGCCTTGTACTCAGCAAGACTTGATCCCTGGCGGGCTCAATGGGAGCCAACATCATCACTAATAGGCCAAGGGCATGTTGATTTATATTATTTATTATTAAAAAAACCTTTTTTATTAATAGATTATGAAATGTCAAATGAATTTTCAATTGATTTTTTGGTGAGGGAGAAGTGCTCTGTGTAGAGAAAATGCCAGGAGAAATTTATGTTAAACTCATATTTGTTATGACTAGGCACATATGGAATGCATACTTTTGGTGTCAATCATTTGAATGATAAAGAAGATGTGGTGCACAGTCACAGCACGAGGGGTTCATAAGCTAGGCAATATCCTAGCACGTGGGTTCATATTGAGGTAATTAAAATTAATAAAATTAAAGTCAATATACCTGTACTAGACATGAGGGGGTGAAAGAGTTTAATTTATTAATATTTAGAATCAGGTATTAGGGGTAGGTTAGAGAGGTGTTGGTGCTCAAAATAGTCTCGCCCCATTTTGACATTAAAATCTATCAATTTGCAGCCTCTGCCATATTTTTTTCCCCAGTATTGTGCCTGAGAAGTCTCTGCCTTCCTTTTATTGCCATGACCATTCCTTCTTGGGCCGAGGATCACGTATGGATCCATAGTTGTTTCCTTGTTTCTTTATTTGTCAGAAAAGGGTTTCTGTGATTAGGGTCCCCCATTCTCTGTTCATCTAATAAACTTGGGCTCTCCCATTCTTTCCATTTTCCACAGTTGGGATTTGTTGTCCTTGTCATTTTTCTCTAAATACTTGAGGAAAAATGAATGGATGTAGCTCGGAGGAATGTATTTGAGCCTTGTAACATTTCTAAGTTCTCGGTGGGGCACTCTAAAAATTCTATGGATCGGCTTGACCCAAAATTGGTCCATGTGGAGGAATGACACTCATTTGAAGATTTTCTTTTTGGTTTGGCCTTGGAGTTGTGCTAGGAGGACACGTGGAGGTTTCGAGTTTCTTTGCCTAGACTTAGATAAATTTTTATGCAACTGGTACATTTTGGCAGAACAGGGACACATGGTGAGCTCGCGCTCATTCAGGATCTCTGCTTTGGGTCTCTATGTTGAAATTGTGCCATGAAGACACGTGGAGGCTTCCACCGGGGCTTACCATACTTAGTATTTTTAAAATGTTTTGAGAGGCCTGGGACATATGGAGGTACTTGTGCATGTTTGAGGAATGGCCTCGAATTTCATTTTAAAGAAGCGCCAAGAGGACACTTAGAGGCCTCCACTCACTTTACATTTTTCTTGGACTTTTCAACAGCCAAAGGAGATTCCCTCGAAGCTTGACAAGTGGCGCCTTCATTGAACTATAAGCCTTCAAAAAATTATGTCTTTGGGCCAGAACACATGTTGAGCCAACACTCATTCAAGATCTCAACTTTTGGGGACCATCTCAAGATGCACCCTTATGATGCATGGCATTTTGAAAAGTCAAAGGGGCAGGGAAGTGGACCATCAGAGGCAACTTGGATTTTTTTCCTCTTGTTACCAAAAGGATTAAAACATCAAAATGGCCCACAGACCCGACAGAGAATAGTCAAAAATTTTCCCTAGTCAACGATGGAGGTGTGGACTTCCCAGGGAAATTCAAAAAAATTTCCTCTTGTGGAGAAGGGAGTTAAAAGTAAAAAAAGGAAGCGTGGTTCCATTGGGACCCACATCTAGAGACTAGAAGTAGAAGGGTGGAGCTGTGAGGAAAATTTGGAAAATTTTTCCTTTTCCAAAAAAGAGGTGAAATAGTAGAATTTGGCCATGGTTCCTTTTGGGACCCACCTTAGGACACATGTCAGGCTCATTTCTCAAGGGCGGAGGTGCAGAGAAAAATGTGAAAATTTTACATTTTTCCAAAAGTTGTAAAAGGAAAAAGGGAACCCACGAACCACTCTAAAATGGATCTCCCACGTGGACGTCCAAATTCAAAATAGAAATCAATGGTAGCTATGCATTTGTATCTAATTTTTCCACCATTTTCACTCTAGAGCTCCTGGGGATGCGTATTCTTATGGTTTTTATCATTTCTTGGAGTCTCCTGCACGCCAAATGAAGAGGAACATTAATTTGGTATCTGGTTTGGTGGGAAAGGTCTGTAAACGTCTCTCACCATTAATATGTAATCTGACTATCAGATTTGGCCCAATTTTTCTTTCCTTGCACGTGAAGGACCTATTGATATCTGGGTTTGGTGAGAAAAATCCAGGGATGTCTTTTACCATTAAGATGAGACCTGACCTTTGGGCTCGATCTGATCTTCCATTTCTTCTTCCCGGGCACACAAAGAACCATATTGGACAGAATAGGGGTGGAAGTGGTTGGCAAGTAAAGGGAAAAGTGATCTACCAGAGGAAGGAGTTGAATGCGGGAGATGTTTGAAGAGATCTTCCCCCTGAGCACCTGACAACTTTTTACAGATCTGATTCTGGGAATCGTGATTGAGATCATGGCGAGCACTGGTACACTCAATGTCTCTGGTTTTGGGGGAAAAGGATCTATTGTAAAATGTTATAAATAGGCATGATTTTTCCATGAAAAGGGTTGGGAGTTTGTGAACATAGGAGTGTTAGGAGTTAGAAACTGATTTCCTAAGAAAAAATCTTGATAGAGCCTGTCTTTTCTAAGAAACTATTTGAAGAAGCCTTATTTATCTCCTTTGTGTTATATTTGATCATGTCAAGGTGGTTGTGAGTGTACAACCATTGACAAGCTCTGAGATTGTTTGAGAAACTTTCCCCTGCTGATAAATTTAACCAAACTTGAGTTAATCTATGTTATTCTTGGGAAAAATTTGTGTTGGCTTCATTCTTGAATGTTTGCAAGTAGTTTTTCTTGTTCCTGTTACATTCTTACATTGAAATCTGTGTGAATCACACAAGATCTTGTCCTTGTGATAGTTTGGTGGCATTTGCAATTTCATTTATCAGAAGAGATTTCATTTGATAATGAAATAAACAAGTTTAAAATCATTGTGACTCCTAGCATGACTACAATATTATTTTCTAGCCTTTGAGGGTTTCTTAGACATGATGAAATAGAGATTGATAATGTTTAGTTAAGTTTTCCAATTTGAGCCTTCATTTTGGATCCTTGAAGTTTGTGTGAAAAGTGCTGATCTGGGCCTCCATTGGAGCACATATTTTGGTTAAAGGAACACCCTAGCTACTCTGAAAGCATTATGTTGTTCGAGCTTTCCATTTTTGTAAAAGTTCCCAAAGATTTGGCATAATCAACTTTATCCTGCTTCACCTCCCACCAAAATTCATTCAAAAACAATTAATCATACCCATACTACCCCTGTTTGTCATGTATGTATACAAATGCACAATTTTTACTACCAAAACATGTAGAAACAATCAAGTTTCCATTGTCTTTAGTGGCCTGAACCTTGCCTAGAAGATATCTCCATTATCTAGAGTGACAACTCGTGAGAGTTAGGTTTTGTTGCATTGATCATATTTTCTTCGAGGTTTTCTTAAAAATTTCACAAGGATATCTCCACCTCCTTCACAAACAATAGGCTACAAAAGGGTCCTCTCACCCTGGTTGAAAGGCACAACCATAAAGTAGTGAGGATAGGTCAAATCCTCTTGAGGGTGCTACCCATTTCTCCACATCTGAGTGATAAAGAGCAAGCTACAGCTCATCCCCGGCTACAAAATGACACACTACATGC
This sequence comes from Taxus wallichiana var. yunnanensis, assembly GCA_018340775.1. Lineage (NCBI taxonomy): Eukaryota > Viridiplantae > Streptophyta > Pinopsida > Cupressales > Taxaceae > Taxus > Taxus wallichiana. The sequence continues at coordinate 577,903,143 of CM031241.1, read as the reverse complement.
TTTGCTTGTCTCTAAGCTTCCTACCACACCTATGATGCTACTCAGATTTTGAGGGAGAATCAATTTGGGTACCAACAAGAGGTAGGCCAAAAAAGGGAGGTTTAATTTTAATATAAAACTAAAACATCTTAACCCTAGTTTTTAAAATTAAATACCTTAAAATTGTAAAAAGAGTGCATTCATAAAGTTAAATTATAATCTCTTTTGAATAAAGAAATCTCAATTAAGATATTCTTAACCAAGAAATAATAAGATGGTATAAAACACAGATTGAGTATGCTTTTCAATGCAAGTGATATTATTTAACCATCTTAATTATTTGAAGAACTATTGATAAATGATTAAAGCTTAACATTTATAAGGTGATTTGTAATAGGTCTTCGATGGCTTCAAACTATCTTTCAAAGGAAATGCATATTAAAAAAATTGAGTGAGAAATATGATATATTTTCTGTTTAATATATTAGGGTAGAAATAAAAAGGGGTAAATAAAATTATAATTGAAAAATGGGTAAGTAGGGTACATGGAAAAAATAGGGGTATTTTCATTCTAATAATATAATAGGAGGGGGTATTATCAATTGAATATTTAGAGGTAAAAACTAGAATTAAGGGTATTCTTTAATACCCTTCGAACGCACGTGCTATACCATACTTTTACTAAGTGAACCCCTCTGTGTGCACATTTCAATGGGGCAATATAATATTGAGATATCTCAAAATCAATTCATCATCGAGATATACCACCTTGATGTCAATAGTTGCTATTTGCAATGTTACCCCTTGTGATTTGTGGGTAGTTGTTCAACACGTGTCAATTTAAGGGAAATCACTAGTAGATAAAGAAATTTGCATATATTTGAATTCCAAAATCTTCATATGTTCTAGATACGAGATCTACATTGTGTTTAGAGTTGGGTAAGGAAATTTGTGTTTAGGGTTACTTCTATTGTCGATTTCTTTCACATTTGTGGTTAGGTTTTCTATTTAGCTATTGAGGTAGATATTTGAATTTCCCTTCTCAATGGTCCCATGATGTCATTCATCAATGACCTCCAACACAAAACCTCAACCATCTATTTCCCAACCTCGGCATAATTAATGTTTAAAGAAATGGCACAAAATCCAAATGACTATATTCTAGTCAATATTCGTCCCATAAAAGGAAAATCCACGTATTTATGTACCACTTCTAGATATTCCATTTTTAGCTATGGGAACTACTACAACATGCCACTTAGAACTAAATTATGCATTTCTCAAGATGCACTGAATTTGTCTCCCAAAGATGGAAACAAGAATTACTTTCTTCCAATGAGGTGGTCCATGAAATCCTCTTTTTTGTGCTTCACCTTCCCTTTTGAGCGAGGTGGCATAGGGAGCGAAAAGAGTGGCATGTATAATTTAGGATTTGTTAATTCTAGATTTTTAACTCCCAATAGCTATCAAATTAGAAAAGAAATTCAAACTCTTCTTGTAAGTGGAAAATTCTCCGTAAGCCATCTTCTTTGAGGTGCTCCTTATATATCTAGTTCGGAAAAAGAGTACCCATAAATTAAGCTCAAATACATCTTCCTTTTTTTTATCAATTACTACATATGAATCATATTTCTTAAATGTTAAAAGCTTCAAGATCAACTAAAGAGTATGTCCATCAACCGAGAGAAGCTAAGGTTGAATCAGAGTGAAGTAAATGAACTAGGTTTAGCACGATTTTTCCATATAAGTAGGTAGTAATGCCCATTTACACAAATGTTTTGATGCATTATTAATGTCACAACCCATAAATTCACACACACGGACAACACGGTAAAAGACAGGATAAATTTTTTTGACTTGCTTCCACACAAATACGACACATAACACAACACAACATGTCGTCACAAAGTTCAACCAACTCTGGAACCACTTGTTACGGGGATGACCACAAGGTCAAAGCACGGAAACGTTCACACCCAAAAGGATAATACATTTTTCTTTTTTTTTCTTTTTGACAAGACAACATAGATGTCCAACCATAGAACATAATTACAGTTAGGGCCAACCACAATGAGATATTTTTGAGGGTTATTTAATTTAAAAAGACATATTGCAATTCTTAGCTTACGTTTTCAAGGAGGCTCAAGATATGATTCATACAGTTCATCTTACCAAGCTAAGTTTATTCTTTTGACACTGAGTAATCATCCTTAAATCTTCTCTATTATGACATTTATTTGCTTAATTCGTTTATTTAGAGAAAGGGGGAATTTTAATTCCACAAGGCCATCTATTTAAACTTACGCTACTAGAACTTGTTCATGCCCATATGACAACATGGGTTTGCGTTTAACATACTTAAGAGAAGAAAGACAAGGCACCTTGGAAAAAGGTTAGAGGGAGAAGGTTGAGTTGAAATCATCTTCAAGACCTCATTAACTATTACCAAGATATAATTGAGACTTGAAAACTTAACCAGAATTATTAAAGATTTTACTTAGGCTTTACTAAAAGAGTTTTATAAAAATAAAACAATTTGCCTTCCAATGGCTAGGAGATAGACTGTGTGGTTTCTAAATTGTTCTCTCCTGCTTATTAAATCTTATTATCTTCCGATATAACCATAGATTTCCGTAAGTTCGCTTAAGAATTTCACCATGAAAGGGATAGTGCTCAATAGTGTAGCTAGGGATAATCAGGTTATATAATGCTACTTAACAAAGGATAGTTTCATCTTGATCACTTATGGAATTACATGCTCTCAAGTTGGTCACCTCTGCACCAATTTATTTGCGATATAAATTTTAGTTTAACTTCTATAAGTATAATACAACCCACCTTATTTTACTTATAACACACTATGACTAAGTATTAGGAAGATTTAACTCAACATTTAATCGCAGGGATAAAGTTTAACAATATTCATTTACGAAAACAAAAAAAGGTTACTTCAACTCTTAGAATACCGTTAATCCACTGAGGTCACTCAACAAGTGGTAAACAAATTTTCTTATATTTTCCAAGATAGACAGACAATTCAAGGTTCCAAAGTTAAGACGACATAATCCACGATACAAAAATACTAAGACATTGATCCTCTTCTAAAATTTTTCCACTAGATGTTATCAATAGTATAACCATAAAAAAAAACAACGTACAAGCACCAAAGTGGATATCATCTATGCAACTACAACAGCCACTTCTTTCATACTTGAGCTCGGAAAAACAACCTGCAAAAACATGTTAGCTTTTGTCAGTTCAAAAGAACTGGCATGAGCATGCATTCCCTTTTCCTAGATATTTCATCAAAATTAATTGAATGACTAGTGCATGATTTCCATTCCAAGGCATAAGCAAAAGTAATTTGTATGAATGTAAACAAAATAGATATCTAGTTAACAAAAGGCACACTGCAGGACATATGAAAGCCAAAATTGTGCATTTTCTATCCAAGGTTACCCTTACACCATACATTCTAAATTATAACAAATTTCCCACATAATACACCTTTTTATTTTCCTTAAGTAAGATAGCGATAGCAGCTTCACATTCACAAAACAGAATAAAGGAATCGTACAACAACCACCCGATATGGAAATAGTAAATTCTCCTGATAATGTCAAAAAAAAGGTAACAAGTTTTATTATTCCGAACATCCCTACTCAGACCAAGAATGCCACACAAGTCCACTAAAACTCATACAGCCTATGGGGGGGTTATGGCCACTCAAGGACCCAATTCAAAGATCATGTAAAAAGGAATGCATTGCACATGCGTACACCTTAAAGAATGTAGCTGACGTTTTTGATTGTTATACCCAATATTTATTTATATATTCAAGGTTAAACAACGTCCACGAATGATAAGTTGAAACTTTGAAAGCACTCTTAAGCCGCAAGTGACAACTCCGCACATCCCTCAATGAAAAACCCTTCATTCCTAACATAATAAAATATTTCAATGTTATACACTATTAACTTACTTACCGATATAACAAAGAAGGGTCTCATAAAACATTGTTTCTTGGGGGTAAATGAAATTTACCTTTCACAGGTCCCCAAAAGCATCTCAAGCCTCAGACTTAGTTCCATGTTCACCACATCCGACATATACTTCATTGTTTGTTGCTCGGAAGGGGTAAAACATTGTTCATGCACTCACTACCGTGGGGGCGTCCGACAAGGAAAGGCTTTTCTTATAATAATAAAAAGAATTAAGTAAACTTACACAGTTACATCGGGCGCATAGGGTATCCCATGTACAAAACGAGAGTCCCTTGAATACTTTAAGTATTTTCTCCAAAGGTTTGAGTAAGGTTTTCCTTATAACAAACCCTCAAATTTTCCATCACAAAGAAGTCGGTGGACCTTTCATAAGACCAGTTAGGGAGGTAATACAAATGTAGGGATGACGAGGATATCCCTTGGCCAGGCTACTAAAATTTTTAAGGTCATCATAAGCTAGGTAAGCAAGTTAGATTTGGCCAAAAACATGTTTGCATAAGACGACATCGAAAACCCACTATCTAGTCATAGCCGATCTCACATCCGACAAGCATAATATACAGCTTGTTAAAGCTTCTAAAAGGAAATAGAAATTTACAATGTTCCAACCTTGTAGTCGACCTCCCAGGGATGAAATTGGGATGAGATTATACCAAAATTAGATTGCTTAAAAGGAAAGGATGAGCAAGGGTCTCTCTAGTATCATTTCCAAGACAAAATTAATACCAGATCTGATAACATCAAAAGGCAATAAATACACAACTTCTCATGAGGTAAATATTTTTATTCATTTATTATTATTATTATTATTATTATTATTATTTTTTAAGTAGGACAAAACTTAAGCAAACAATAACTCATTGCCACGCTGAAGATGGTCCAATACCAGGTCGAAAAAGGACAAAACTACTCTTACAGGCATAACATAGATGTATCCAGTAAAACTCCACGCACATTTTATCCCAAAAAAACTACAATCTTGCGGGAAAGGCGTACCACAACCACACAAAGATTTCAATTGATATTTTCACACGCAAAGCTATCCCAAAACAAAAACAACACACATTTACCAGGAGAACAAGCAATAATCATGCAATCAATATAAAAGAAATAGCTGGAAAAGGGGAAAAAACAGCTCATGCCTGTTCCTCCTGGTTCAACATCGCCCCTCCTGCCTCTTCCATGAGTTGCATCGTAAAACAAGTAAAGTCTCAATAGAGAATCTTTGTAATAAATTTCATCAGGTCTCCCGCTTGTTGGAAGCGCTCAAAAAGGCTTCTACTATACTGCAACAAGCCTGCTGCCTGGCTAACTCCCGAATAACATTTGAAGAGGTGGAATCAACAACTCCAAAACATAGAGACGTCCACAGCTATCATTACTTGGCTGCCATCTGATTGAAACTATGGGTATTTATTTATTTATTTATTTATTTTTGCCAGTGAAAAGTTGCAATTTGGATATTGACGAAGATTGAGGATCACATGATTCTAAACCTTTAGCATCAGAAATGGACTTCAGTTTTGACATTACTGGCACACTCCATAGCCAGATGTCTCCATCAATATAACCGATAGCTTCCCTACTCCCATTAGAGCATGCCCAACATGCAGATGATACTTCTTTTTTTTTTCATCATCTTTTCTTTTAAGGGGGGTCCAGGGATCGAACCTCTCCTTGATATGTTTCTGTAACACTTTTCTTTTGTTGAATCTCTTCATTGCCTCCTATTGCTATAACCATGCTTTTTTTTTAATACCCCACAAAATAAGTAAACCATTTTTAAAGACAACAAGAACCCTACTAAATTCATAAGGTGGTTGGGGCAAGATACAAATCGACAGAACGATCCTGAATCCCTTCAGCAACAACCCCATGAGTGACAGACACAGGAACAGAACACTGCATACACAATATCTTGTTTGATTCTTGATCAAACTGTAAAATAGACACATTCCCTTTCTCATCTCCAACATACCTCAATTGCATTCTGTGATGTTACGCTCAGTAGGATACCTTGGTTCTCAAGAAACTGCAAAAACTTGCAAGAGGTTGGGTTGGGAGATTGCAATAACATTTGAGCTTCATCGCCACCAAATAACTTGATTCTGCCATCCCTGAAGCTATAGCAAGAATGCATTGGATTGAATCAAAAGCCAAGTTGGTTGATTTTGATAAAAATATCTTGAAGGAGATACCCGGATTTGAGGATGCGTCTGATACAGAACAGATAACAACATAGTTGGATGACCTGCTTGTTGGAGGCGCTCAAAAGGGGCTTCTTCCTTACGGTAACATGCCTGCAGCCTGGTTGAAAATGGTGGCAGGTCTCTGCTGTGGATCCCCGACAAGAACACACCTCATAGTGCCCCAGGAAAGTGGAGGTAATACGTCTACTTCACTAGCATGTGGTTTCAACTCTAACCACTAAACACTTGCAAAAGTGCTTTAAAAGGTCAAAGAGAGTGGGTAGCAAAAGGCGCGTTAGATTTGCAAATCACAAGAATTAATGAAGGTGGGGCGGCTGGCAGAGGTAAGGCCAGTGGGAGATGGCCACGCACCTGGTCTAGATGGCAGAAGGGGGTGAGGGACGGTAGGGCCTTAGGCACAAGTAGATAGAATTTTGATTTTAAAACCCTGTCCCCTCCAAACTGCGCCACACACCTACCCTCCCTTCTTTCACACGCAAACCCCGCTTCCTTTTTATTCGTTTATTTTTACTTATATTTTATTTCATTTCATTAACATCGATAAGTAAGTTTTTATCTCAACTATAACATCCAAGCGCTACCACGAGCAAACAAGTATACAAAACTATAGAACAAAATAATAGACCTAGTTAACGCTAAGTTACATTTTAAATTTCGGCATTCTATCTATTTCTGAATTAAATATATCAACCAAACATACAATGACACGGTTCTATCGAACACGGTAGAATATTCATTCTATAACATTACAAACACAACAATTTCAGTCCAAATACAATATGATCAAATTCTCTATTTTCTAACGTCATGTTAAAGAATTAAGGCATGGTATCTAGTCAATATTTTCATGCTTTTCAAATTCCGTCCATCTCGATGCAAGTTAGAATCCAAAAAATTAAATACAATTTATGGGGTTTTTCAAAATATCATATGGGCACTTGAGACGATTCCAAAAAAACTACTCTAAATCCATCTCAAGTTATAAGGACCCAACAAGGGAAAGGTCACTACGCCATGAACCTGGGTAACCGCCAAACGGGGCATTACATTCTCCTCCCCTTAAGAAAGCATCGTCCTCGATGCGACATAACACAGAGGAAAGGAAATGGTACGTAACCAAGAACAGGTAAAGGAGAAATTACGCCCTAGGGTTTAAAATTTTAGTTGATTAAAGCACGGCCACAGGGTAGCCTTAGGAACATTTGGTAGCAATTTTAACTTTCAAGGTTATGTGAAGATTGCGCTTCTTTCTTATTCATCATTTCATTTGTCTCTTTCCATTAGCACTATTCTTAGTTTAATTCCCTTTAAAATTTCAGCATTGAAGAGTTTTGGTTTATTCTTTGTTGTGGGTGCCCAACATGAACTGCTAACACAACACCCTATCAGGTTCAAAAAGACACTACAGATTCACAAGCACACAAGTAAATACTTCAAGATTGTATTACACCACAAAAGGTTACTCAAATACGGAATGGAATAGGCACAGTCCACATAACATAGTACTCGTCACACATCAAAGACTAACATACAAAATACTCAACCAAAAGAGTACTACAATCCACCAGACATTTCCTCAATTTACATCAATGAAAAATTCACATAACACCAAACCATGCTACGGGTACATAGTGTCCACAAGGGAATCAATGACATATCCACAACATCACAACACATATCCATCTGACATGAGTAACACATACATCAAAATACCACTACCAAAACATCACAATAACTCAACATATATCCTGAAACATCAACCATACAGACAAATATCATAAGCCTCCCTCAAACTCTTATGCCTCCCTCAAGTCTCTTATGCCTCCCTCAAACTCTTATGCCTCCCTCAAGTCTCTTATGCCTCCCTCAAACTCTTATGCCTCCCTCAAGTCTCTTATGCCTCCCTCAAACTCTTATGCCTCCCTCAAGTCTCTTATGCCTCCCTCAAACTCTTATGCCTCCCTCAAGTCTCCTATGCCTCCCTCAAACTCTTATGCCTCCCTCAAAACTCTTATGCCTCCCTCATACTCTTATGCCTCCCTCAAGGAGGCCGGTTGACCCTATGGCCCAAGGCACATAGAGCTCAAACACTCCTAACCCAAGTGACATAATAACGCGTGGTTCAACAACCCGCTAGTTATATGTAACTCCTTGGGCATACCCCATATACAACGAAGCGGGTCCATAGGTCCAACAAATCCATGGTGCATCCTATGACCCTATTCCACACATCACGACAATAGAACCAGCATAACAATCCAATCAAAGTGGCAAGTGGCAAAGTATAAGCCTTGGGCAAGGCGGTAAAAATTCCAAATTTAAAAGAAGACCCAAAACCAAGCAAAATAAATGGCCAATTAGCCATAGTTAGTATCAAAATCCCCATGTTAGTGCCACAAACCAAGGAAATGCCCAAAATTATAAAGCATGGCAATCAAGAAAAGCTCCTGGTCCTTACAAAATAAAGTAAAAAGCTCAATTTATGAATAAAATCAACTTATAATAATGTCACATTACGATAACCTGTGTGGCCTTATCTGCCACTAAGGGGTACTCAACGAGTTGCTTGCACTTTCGGAACATCGAGCCTCACTCATAAAATACATATCAATAATGCAACTGTCATCACCTCCATCTCGAATCATCCTACCACCACTTCGACAAGGGTAAACATAGTCATAGATACACTAAGGTTGCATACATACAACCACATAGGGAGAGAGGAAAGATTCACATGTTATCTACTAAACCGAGTTTCGGCTCAAGTTATTGACCCATGGTACACCATTCCTCACTCTCAACATACACTTCTACCGATTACCCTCAAGGTCGGTTAGCGTAAGGTTCACAACATAACATACAACAACATCACTAACATAATGGTGGCACACACATAACTACCATAACGTCTTACATATGGTACATATACAGGGTAGATCACGATCATACATTCACTGAGTGTAACACATCACTTTACCACATTCTGCACCCAAAGTGCAATCACCATACGATAGGGTTCATACACTCACCGTATGACCCCAAATCACAACATGAAGCATTACATATTTGCATGAATCATATGTATGATGAACATAGTACATCACAACATAACATCCATTGCTACATAACAAGGTGGTACACACATTACTTCAAAACATGGTAAAAACATCATGATACAACTCATTTCTTTTAACATCAATGTAGTCATACAACACATTGATACACCCACATATCACAATATGCCGTAATGCTCTAATACTATGTCATCCACTTTATAATTCTTTTCACATGCCACAAACAAAAGAATTCACATGTGAACTCTTCATAGAATCCACAAGAAGGAGAGAGAATACTCCCATCCCCAACATATCAACATGATTACCAACACGCACAAAGTGACATACACATCATGTGCGTTCACAAAATCACAATTACGACATGGATCACATCACACTTAAAGCACATTACTCTTCCAATATAAATCATCATCATGCAATACCATCATCTCCATGAAACAACATCATGTAAAACCATCACCATCATGTAACATCACAATACAACACCAATCGGCCCATAGGTTCGAGAGCATGAACCTACGCTCGATACCAAGTGTAAACACATAAATTCACACACACGACAACACAAGGTAAAAGATACAGGATAATTTTTTTTTCACTTGCTTCCACACAAATACGACATATAACATGACACAACATGTCATCACAAAGTTACAACCAACTCGGGAACCACTTGATACGGGGATGACCAAGGTCAAGGTCGCACGGAAAGGTTCACACCCAAAAGGATAATACATTTTTTTTTTCTTTTTGACAAGACAACATAGATGTCCAACCACGTAACATACTTACAATTAGGGCCAACCAAAATGAGATATTTTTTAGGGTTATTTAATTTAAAAATACATATTGCAATTCTTATCTTACGTTTTCAAGGAGGCTCAAGATATGATTCATACAATTCATCTTACCAAGTTAGGTTTATTCTTTTGACACTTGAGTAATCATCCTTAAATCTTCTCTATTATGACATTTATTTGCTTAATTCAATTATTTAGAGAAAGGGGGAATTTTAATTCCACAAGGCCATCTATTTAAACTTACGCTACTAGAACTTGTTCATGCCCATATGACAACATGGGTTTGCGTTTAACATACTTAAGAGAAGAAAGACAAGGCACCTTGGAAAAAGGTTAGAGGGAGAAGGTTGAGTTGAAATCATCTTCAAGACCTCATTAACTATTACCAAGATATAATTGAGACTTGAAAACTTAACCAGAATTATTAAAGATTTTACTTAGGCTTTACTAAAAGAGTTTTATAAAAATAAAACAATTTGCCTTCCAATGGCTGAGAGATAGATTGCGTGGTTTCTAAATTGTTTTCTCCTGCTTATTAAATCTTATTATCTTCCAGATCTAACCATATATTTCCTTTAAGTTCGCTTAAGAATTTCACCATGAAAGGGATAGTGCTCAATAGTGTAGCTAGGGATAATCAGGTTATATAATGCTACTTAACAAAGGATAGTTTCATCTTGATCACTTATGGAATTACATGCTCTCAAGTTGGTCACCTCTGCACCAATTTATTTGCAATATAAATTTTAGTTTAACTTCTATAAGTATAATACAACCCACCTTATTTTACTTATAACACACTATGACTAAGTATTAGGAAGATTTAACTCAACATTTAATCGCAGGGGATAAAGTTTAACAATATTCATTTACGAAAACAAAAAAGGTTAATTCAACTCTTAGAATACCGTTAATCCACCGAGGTCACTCAACAAGTGGTAAAAAATTTTCTTATATTTTCCAAGATAGACAGACATAATTCAAGGTTCCAAAGTTAAGACGACATAATCCACGATACAAAAATACTAAGACATTGATCCTCTTCTAAATTTTTTCCACTAGATGTTATCAATAATATAACCATAAAAAGAAAACAACGTACAAGCACCAAAGTGGATATCATCTATGCAACTACAACAGCCACTTCTTTCATACTTGAGCTCGGAAAAACAACCTGCAAAAACATGTTAGCTTTTGTCAATTCAAAAGAACTGGCATGAGCATGCATTCCCTTTTCCTAGATATTTCATCAAAATTAATTGAATGACTAGTGCATGATTTCCATTCCAAGGCATAAGCAAAAGTAATTTGTATGAATGTAAACAAAATAGATATCTAGTTAACAAAAGGCACACTGCAGGACATATGAAAGCCAAAATTGTGCATTTTCTATCCAAGGTTACTCTTACACCATACATTCTAAATTATAACAAATTTCCCACATAATACACCTTTTTATTTTCCTTAAGTAAGATAGCGATAGCAGCTTCACATTCACAAAATAGAATAAAGGAATCGTACAACAACCACCCGATATGGAATAGTAAATTCTCCTGATAATGTCAAAAGAAGGTAACAAGTTTTATTATTCCAACATCCCTACTCAGACCAAGAATGCCACACAAGTCCACTAAAAATCATACAAATTTATATGGGGGTTATGGCCACTCAAGGACCCAATTCAAAGATCATGTAAAAAGGAATGCATTGCACATGCGTACACCTTAAAGAATGTAGCTGACGTTTTTGATTGTTATACCCAATATTTATTTATATATTCAAGGTTAAACAATGTCCACGAATGATAAGTTGAAACTTTGAAAGCACTCTTAAGCCGCAAGTGCCAACTCCGCACATCCCTCAACGAAAAAACCCTTCATTCCCAACATAATAAAATATTTCAATGTTATACACTATTAACTTACTTACTGATATAACGAAGAAAGGTCTCATAAAACATTGTTGCTTGGGGGTAAATGAAATTTACCTTTCATAGGTCCCCAAAAGCATCTCAAGCCTCAAACTTAGTTCCATGTTCACCACATCCGACATATACTTCATTGTTTGTTTCTCGGAAGGGGTAAAACACTGTTCATGCACTCACTACCGTGGGGGCATCCGACAAGGAAAGGCTTTTCTTATAAAAATAAAAAGAATTAAGTAAACTTACACAGTTACGTCGGGCGCATAGGGTATCCCATGTACAAAACGAGAGTCCCTTGAATACTTTAAGTATTTTCTCCAAAGGTTTGAGTAAGGTTTTCCTTATAACAAACCCTCAAATTTTCCATCACAAAGAAGTCGGTGGACCTTTCATAAGACCAGTTAGGGAGGTAATACAAATGTAGGACTGACGAGGATATCCCTTGGCCAGGGTACTAAAATTTTTAAGGTCATCATAAGCTAGGTAAGCAAGTTAGATTTGGCCAAAAACATGTTTGCATAAGACGGCGTCGAAAACCCACTATCTAGTCATAGCCAGTCACATCCGACAAGCATAATATACAGTTTGTTAAAGCTTCTAAAAGGAAATAGAAATTTACAATGTTCCAACCTTGTAGTCGACCTCCCAGGGATGAAATTGGGATGAGATTATACCAAAATTAGATTGCTTAAAAGGAAAGGATGAGCAAGGGTCTCTCTAGTATCATTTCCAAGACAAAATTAATACCAGATCTGATAACATCAAAAGGCAATAAATACACAACTTCTCATGAGGTAAATATTTTTATTCATTTATTATTTTTATTATTATTATTATTATTTTAAAGTAGGAAAAAACTTAAGCAAACAATAACTCATTGCCACGCTGAAGATGGTCCAAGACCAGGTCGAAAAAGGACAAAACTACTCTTACCGGCATAACATAGATGTATCCAGTAAAACTCCACGCACATTTTATCCCAAAAAAACTACAATCTTGCGGGAAAGGCGTACCACAACCACATAACATTTCAAATGATATTTTCACATGCAAAGCTATCCCAAAACAAAAACAGCACACATTTACCAGGAGAACAAGCAATAATCATGCAATCAATATAAAAGAAATAGCTGGAAAAGGGGAAAAACAGCTCATGCCTGTTCCTCCTGGTTCAACATCGCCCCTCCTACCTCTTCCATGAGTTGCATCGTAAAACAAGTAAAGTCTCAATAGAGAATCTTTGTAATAAATTTCATCAGGTCTCCTGCTTGTTGGAAGCGCTCAAAAAGGCTTCTACTATACTGCAACAAGCTCTCTTTGCTGGCTAACTCCCGAATAACATTTGAAGAGGTGGAATCAACAACTCCAAAACATAGAGACGTCCACAAAACTATCATTACTTGGCTCGCCATCTGATTGAAACTATGGGTATTTATTTATTTATTTATTTATTTTTGCCAGTGAAAAGTTGCAATTTGGATATTGACGAAGATTGAGGATCACATGATTCTAAACCTTTAGCATCAGAAATGGACTTCAGTTTTGACATTACTGGCACACTCCATAGCCAGATGTCTTCATCAATAAAACCGATAGCTGCCCTACTCCCATTAGAGCATGCCCAACATGCAGATGATACTTCATTTTCTTTTTCATCATCTTTTCTTTTTAGGGGGGTCCAGGGATCGAACCTCTCCTTGATATGTCTCTGTAACACTTTTCTTTTGTTGAATCTCTCCATTGCCTCCTATTGCTATAACCATGTTTTTTGAATACCCCACAAAATAAGTAAACCATTTTTAAAGACAACAAGAACCCTACTAAATTCATAAGGTGGTTGGGGCAAGATACAAACGACAGAACGATCCTGAATCCCTTCAAAGAACAACCCCATGCATGACATACACGGGAACATAATACTACATACACAATATCTTGTTTGATTCTTGATCAAATCAAAATGCATTACACATTCCTTTCTCATCTCCAACATACCTCAATTGCATTCTGTGATGTTACGCTCAGTAGGATACCTTGGTTCTCAAGAAACTGCAAAAACTTGCAAGAGGTTGGGTTGGGAGATTGCAATAACATTTGAGCTTCATCGCCACCAAATAACTTGATTCTGCCATCCCCTGAAGCTATAGCAAGAATGCATTGGATTGAATCAAAAGCCAAGTTGGTCGATTTTGATAAAAATATCTTGAAGGAGAGACCCGGATTTGAGGATGCAGTCGATACTAAACAGATAACAACATAGTTGGACGACCTGCTTGTTGGAGGCGCTCAAAAGGGCTTCTTCCTTACTGTAACGTGCCTGCAGCCTGGCTGAAAATGGTGGCAGGTCTCTGCTGTGGATCCCCGACAAGAACACACCTCACAGCGCCCCAGGAAGTGGAGGTAATACGTCTACTTCACTAGCATGCGGCTTCAACTCCAACCACCATACACTTGCAGCAGCCAGAACAGGTCAAAGAGATCAGTGGGTAGAAGAGGCGCGTTAGATTTGGAAATCACAGGAATTAATGAAGGTGGGGTGGCTGGCAGAGGTAAGGCTAGTGGGAGATGGCCACGCACCTAGTCTAGATGGCAGGAAGGGGGGGTGAGGGATCGAAGGCCTTAGGCACAACAAGATAAAATTTTGATTTTAATTCCCTGTCCCCTCCAAACTGCGCCACACACCTACCCTCCCTTCTTTCACACGCAAACCCTGCTTTCCTTTATTTGTTTATTTTTACTTATATTTTATTTCATTTCATTAACATCGATAGTAAGTTTGTATCTCAACTATAACATCTGAAGCGCTACCGCGAGCAAACAAGTATACAAAACTATAGAACAAAATAACAGACCTGGTTAAGGCTAAGTTGAATTTTAAATTTCGGCATTCTATCTATTTCTGAATTAAATATATCAAACAAACATACAATGACACGGTTCTATCAAACACGGTAGAATATTCATTCTATGACATTACAAATACAACAATTTCAGTCCAAATACAATATGATCAAATTCTCTATTTTCTAACGTCATGTTAGAGAATTAAGGCATGGTATCTAGTCAATATTTTCATGCTTTTCAAATTCCGTCCATCTCGGACTGTTAGAATCAAAAAAGTTAAATACAATTTATGGGGTTTTTCAAAATATCATATGGGCACTTGAGATGACTGTTAAAAACTACTCTGAAATCCATCTCAAGTTGTAACGACCCAACAAGGGAAAGGTCACTACGCCATGAACCTGGGTAACCGCCAAACGGGGTATTACAATTAAAAACAACAAAGGACATGTGCATCTCCCACATGGTTTCTATTAAGCATTTTTCCACTTATTTCAATCTAATGACTATTACTACAACATACAATCTATTTTTACCACAATTACTCCACAAAATTTCCATAATTTAGAAGAATTGTTGAATAATGATGGCATCTAATCTATGATAATTTCAATTATTGATATTTATCTACTATGGATGTTACAAAAATTACAAATAGTGATAATAATTCATAGAAAACTAAGGTATCCAACCCTTCCTAATAGAAAATCCAAAAGTTTTAGAAAACAATGTTAAAATGTATCATAAAATTTAGTTACCAAATTAGTTTTAAAGACTAATATAATTTTATATTAATTTTTAAATTCCACATTCAATAATTTGGAAATTGCCACATTATCTAAATTTTATATTTTTTACATGTTTTAACAAAAATTAGAGAAATTTTAAATCGAAATATATGGTTATTATAACCTACTTTAAAAAATCATTAATAGGGTTAATGATCCCTTCAAAATCATTCTTGTTTCGTTTTGGTTGTCCTTTCACCGACTTCATTTCATGTACATGGTTTTTTGGTCCCTTCAAAACTAAATCCTATTTACCTTATCTAAAAAACATTAATATGATTAATATAAAATTATATTAATGTAAAAACATAATATTATCTAAAATATTTATTAATTATATCATATACTTTTTCATATGAAATTAAAAGACTAATTGTTACATATTTATTAATCCTCATAAATTACCATTTTTTAATATATAATAAAATTAATTTATGTAATTAAGATATTATAAAATTGCCATGAAAATATTACATTACCAACTTTTAATAAAATATAAAATTTAATGTAAGTAATACCTACCATTTTTCATTTATAATATATTATAAACAAAGTAATTTAAAATATCTTTTATTTTCAAGTTAATAATTTTTATATTAATTCCCACATTCTTCGTTACGAAGGAACTTTTTATAACAACAAAATTGTCAAAAGTAGTAAATCTACCTTAAACGTTTCTTAAACCAACACGGTTATGAAATGCATATTATAACCAAATTTGGTACGTAGCTCCACGTGGTTGTAGTTTTGCATGATACATGCGGCTTATTGAATGTACTCAATTTGCAGGGAATGTGTACACATAGGCTGCATCACTAAATGTTTACCTTAATCGTTGGCGAGGTAAATGGATGCTCATTAATTATTAATTTTGACGTATTGAGTCGCTACATAATGCCTTTTCAAGGTTTCTGAATATCTAAAAGGTCAATAATAACAGGGATCATTTTAAATGGATTCCCTAATATGTGAAAATCTAATAAGAGAATTCACAATATGAATGTGCAGATTCATTGTTTGGAGATCCATGGAAATGAGTGCTATTTTGAAGGTATTGATAAATGATATCTGATATCTTTTCAGATCTTTTTCTATTTTTTCATTTTGTGATTATTATTTTTGTTTCTTAAAATATTTTCTTTGTTTTTGTGTAACATGGGAGTAGCACGGGCTCTTGGGTAACCAACAATTTCCACATACCACCACCCTCTCTTCAAGAAACTCCATAAATCACAATGGTATTCATGGTTCATTTTTATGACATGTTATTTGTGTCGTTCATTAGGAGAATCATAGAAAATGAAATCAACATTACTCAGCTCCATAGAATTGGGGTTGGCATGCTTTTATCCACAATGTCAATGGTAATTGCAACATTAGTGGAGGCCAAATGGAAAAAAACCATGTACCCATGTCCCTCCCATTTCGTTATTATGGATCATGCACTTTTATTTAGTATATATGGAATATCAAAGATGTTGCTAGAAAGTGGTTGATCAAGTTATTTTATAGCTAATCCCTAGCAGAATGCAATCCATGCTCACTACTCTAATGTATTGCTCATTCTCTAACAAATTTTTCTTTAGCTCTCTTTGGGTTACGATTGTGAATTTGAATAAGATAACAACAACCGCATCACATGGTGGGTGGATTTCAAATAATGACCTCAACAAATACCATCTTGATCTCTTTCATTGGTTGCTCTTGATCTTTTCGGTTTTAACAATTACATCTCCTAGGCAAGGTGGTTTAGGCTTTACGGTTTAGGGTTCTGGTTTTAACAATTACATCTCCTTCTTTTTATTTCTTCTTGCAATGGGAATGACAGTGTATCCTCCTCGTTAATGTTTTCCCCAACATTCATGGGTAGTATGGGACATCTCTGATTGGATGCAAAGCATGGCCATGTTTCAAGTGACAACAAAAGCCTCCACGCAGCGTCCAAATAGCGCAACTCCAAGGTCGGGGCCCAAGGGACAGTCTCAAATAAGCGCAAGCTTTCCACATGTGCGGGGCCAAAATGAAGACAAAAGAAGCCTAAATTGGCTAAGTATGGAAAGTTTAGGGGACGACGTGATCCGTAAACTTCTACTTGAAAATCTACGAATCAAACAACTATGTTTGTTATACTTTCAACTCTGTTAAATGATAGATTTGCTTAAATTTTAGAGCTTTGTGACTGATTATCTAGTGCTATAGAAAGGAAATTGTAGACAAGGAAAATAATTCAAACTTCAACACCAACAATTTTTATCCTGGAAACCTCCAAGTAGGAAAACCAGTCGGGAAGGGCAACTGTTGTTTCTTACCACTTTTATTGGTCTAACATAAACAATTATAGATTACAATAAGTATGAAAAGAAGCAATAGTGTAAACCTTCTCTCCAATTACTTGTTTGCTCTATTTCTACACCTTGCTCCTACAATTCCATTCCAACATTGAAGATCTTGCTCACTGCTCTCATTAAATTCTGATTTTCCTTTGAATGTCTATTCTCTTGCTCCTTCCATGTATTTATAGGCCTTCAGATGTCCTCCCATGCATTGGAGAATTTGAAAGGGCATGGAAGGGAAGAGACATGGCTGGGTGCTTCAAATTTACATCCATTCGCATTCGATTCTTATTTTTTATTTGAAAGTTTTAGGACCACTACCCCGTAGAATGGTGGTCTTAGGACCGCCGCCCTAGCTAGGTGGCGGCTTCAGGACCGCCGCTCCACACAGAGTAGTGGTGCTATCCAAAACCTCTCGTTTATCTCATTTCTTTTCACTTTTTTTGGATCCCTATGGATCATGGAGCGACGTGCCTCAATGGTGCAACTTCAAGGATCGAAGCTAGGGCCAATGCTCAAATTTGCGCCAGTCCTCCATGTGTCCCAAGTCCAAAATAGGGATAGAGCTGATCGTTTAAATTGACTAAGTATGAGCGCATCGGCGGAAGCCTCCACGTGCCTCAACGACGTAATTTTAGAAGTAAAACCAAAGGGTTGGTTTCCAAATGAGTGCCTACTCACCATGTGGTCAGAGTTAAAGGAGAGATAGAGTTAGCCATTGAAAAGTACAGGACCGATGGAAGGAGCCACGCATCATCTCGACGTAATTTTAGGAGGCATATCTAAAGTGAAAACTCAAATGAGTGCCACCCTCCACATGTCTAGAAATCAACATAAGTCAAGTGGGAAGTAGGCCTAAATCGGCTAAGTATAAAAGAATTGGCGGAGCTCTCCATGTGTCAGCCTGGTGTAACTTCAAAGGAAAAATCTAGAGGTAGGTTCCAAATGAGCGCCAACTCTCCATGTGTCCAGGGTCAGATATACGGCCCCGCCAAAACAAAAGGGAAAAATTCAAATATTAAGCCCGTATCGAAGGTCAAAGCGGGAAAGCAGGCCATTGGGGTGATTTGAGAATTTGAGCTTTGTTTTCATAAAGAAGATTAAAGTTAAAAAGTGACCTGCAGCCCTGCCCATGCCAAGGGAAAAGTCAAATATTAAGCCCGCATCGAAGGTCAAAGCGGGAGGCAGGCCCGGCAGAGCAATTTGTGTTTTTGAGCCCGCATTGAAAAGAGGTAAAATTATAAAAGTGACCCGCGACTCTATCCCACCTCAAGTAAGGCCACATGTCAAGACTATATCAAAAGTAGGTGGGTGGGCCAAAATGTTCCAAAATGCCATTTCTCCAAAAGGCACAAAATGCAAAAGGTATCCTCAGGCCACTTCATTTTAAATCTCTCCCACATGGATGGATCACATTCAAAGTTTGCAAGGGCAGATTGAACGACTATGATTCAATGTGTCTGTTTTTGCTACGCCACATGGAAACGGCCGAGGCATTGGAGAGACTCAGACATCGGTTTCTCAAATCAGTTTTCATCATTTTTGTAACCGAATGTAACCATTCTTGGAAACTATTTAATGTCTTCTCCACACTATTGTTTTGGTTGGATCTTGGTACTCTGTAAAGATAATAGATTCAAAGTAATCAATATAGAAGTTTTCCCCTTTCTTCCTTTGCTTTTCTTCTTTTCATTTCTGAAACTTGGGAATCATCCATCTTTTATGATAAGAAACTTTGTGTACTTGTTTATATGATTTCTGGAACTTTGTGTCTTTGGAATTATACTTTGGTTATGAAAGTGAATGATTCTAGTCTGCATCTCCCCAGGTTCAATACGTATAAGTTTATACTTTGCTATCTATATTTCCTGAAGGTATTGTCATGTTCTTCCATTCCTCATCTCCTTAATTCTTCAATCCTTTCGTATTGATGATATTTGGGCATAAAAAGTTTCAAAGTATCAGGACTCCACGCTTTGAAAGTTGAAAATTTGTATATAAGTTTTGTTGCTTGCTTTCAATAAGGGAACCTCTCCCATTAAAGAGGAGGGAATTGTTGTCCCCCCATCGTGGTTTTTTATAAAGATCATTTTAAAAACCCAACAAGCGTAAAATGATATCACAAATTTTGGCCTAGTTGGCATGAATCCACTGATAAAGAACTATTTTTTTGGCTATAATACGTTAAACCGACATACCGCACTAGAGATTTGAGGGCTATAAAAATTCTTGAATCACACGATACTTGATCTTGATAGCATGTAATTCGTCGGTCTTCTTCTCTATAATATATGGACTTGATAATTAGGGGAATTGTTATAAAATGGGAGATCCCTTGGACAAAATTATATCTTTGAAGGACTAGGAAAGACAACCCGGCCTCCCACCACCTCCATATATCCTTATGTAGAAACCGATATTGAAAATACTTTCCTCAAGAATCGTAGCCATGGCTACCACTCCCCTAATTATTTAGGGTTTCTCCCACCATGTCTACTCCTCCATAATATTTTCCTTTTTGATATTTTTTGTCACTTGAAGTTACACCACTTTCTCGAGGTCGAGATCAACACTTTAGTGAAACATTGGCATATCCCCAAAGTGTGGGACCTTTCTCCTTAGGAAAGACAACCAGATAAGGTCCACATCATCTAGTTATCTATTCTAATGCTAACACTACTCCTAAGATAAGCTACTAACTAAAATGGGAAAAGGGGAAGGATAAGTGTGTCGAATAAACTAAGTGAAGTGGTGGTGATGGAACTAAAATATAAAGGGGATGAATTTTCTGAGGGGAAAAATAGAAAGGAAAACACAATGATTAGAGGCCATATACATGCTATAACAATTTTACATAAATAATCCCATTCCTTACATTTCGACACAAATAAATGAAACAAATGCAAGTATAATCCATACTTTGTAATGCTGCAAAAGAGCGACGCCACGCTTCCGACGACGACGCGACACGCGCCACAATCCAAGAACCTGAAAATGTGACAAATTTTTTTGAAATTTAAGCAAGGTAGTGGATTCTTGTTTGATTTATTTTATCCGCAAGTCTTGTGACCTGCTTGATATTGGGAACTGATAAGTTTCAATCTTTTACTTTGTATTCCGATTGCAAATCTAGAACTATATGGTTGTCGCAATTCCATTCACTCGAGCTTTACTTCAAAATTTGTCGTATTCGACTCCTCCTTAACGGATAATTTCGAGTTTCAGCATGGTGATACAAGACTTCATAAGGGTATCTGACCACTGACCCCGTCTTCACTTTATGATCCATTTTATAAGAGGGTATAGGTGTCCAGGGTAAATGTATGTATTATGATTTTATTGATTTTTTTTTTTATATATTTTAATATATATCTGCGGAGATATGTAGCATGGATAACACATATATTGCTATCTTGATGACTTTTAGAAATCTTTTAATATATGATCATAGATATCTCTCTAAAGGAATTTGATACTTTTAATTTAAGTGATAAATATATATAGATATATTATCAAAATTTATACTCAATTAAGTCTATACGCCTATACCTACATTTACAATTTGAAATTTAAGGAATAAGAGTCAAATGGGGGAAAGCATTTCAAACTGTGCTTTAATCTTTTTGGTTGGTAGGTCGCTCAACTACAAACTGACAAAATTTAAGGCTCCCTCTCTCCTGCCTGCAAGAATATAACCTGGCCGCCGCTCAACCCAATTAATTGCACTAGATTTGCAAATCTATTTACCACAAAGTCGACCTGCTGTGCATGGACTGTCCTGAGCCGCGTGAAAAGAAGTCGTGGAGGATAAGGATGTAGCTACAGCTAAATAGTAGGCGTGTTAACTCTTTCAAACGACCCTGTCCGCGTGAGGAATCAGGTATGGTAAAAAAAAAAAGAGTTACAGGCCAAGGAGAGGTGGAATTACCTTAGCAGGCTGTCCAACTATGTTGTTATCAGTTCAGTATTGAATGCATCCTCAAAATGGGTTTCACCTTCAAGATATTTTTATCAAAAGATTGTGGGATAGAGGAGGCGCCCCAAAGGAAAATCAAATCGATTAGGGGACAGTGAAAGTGTTCCCTGAGACCTGAAGAGATTTACTACGCCGATCCTCCAGAGCGACCCTTCCCCGATCTAATAACCAGCTCGTAGTGAAGAATCCTAGCGGTGGATCTATTTCATATCATGCCACGTATTTGTTTTTTTTTTTTGTATTAAATGTGCAGGGTGTTGCTATAAATTCGGATATGCCATCTCACAACTATGGACCTCTTATACCAGCAACTATTGCTTGTCTATTGCAACACTCTTAAATAGATGACCACAAAACTCACTTTTGCAAGCATTGCAACAATTTAAACATTCTCTGATATCGGTGCTTTGTGTATCAAGTTGTCTATCGTGCATATCTCTTGAAACGTATCATCATTTTTTTATATTAGCAGTTATTCTCTTAGACACGATTTAAGGGTGATTGACTGGTCTTGATTTTGAGACTAACTTTACATTTGTTTGGGCAGTTGCGAGGCCTGCCATGCAGCTTGATATTTGTGAAGCTAAGACCACTCGCAGTGTCCTAATCTGTAAAAAAAAACGTTTAAAATATTTGTATATATTACTAATCGCATACTCTTGTTCACATATGTAAAAAGGCAATTAAAAGTACATTGATATTATTAAATATAATATTAATAAATTTCTTAGTTTTAATGTTACTTAAATGAGAATAATATTCAAACTATTAATACCTCTATTAGGCATCATGGGGTACTTGGGTATTGCTCTTAATGAATTTAAAGTCTTTGCATTAAAATTTATTTCTACACCATTAAATAAACATTGCTTGAGATTTTGAATAGGTTTGGTTTCATTTTTTTTTTTTTTCTTTATTTTGCAATAAGATTTACAATAAATTCTGAAATGAAGCAAAGCATAGTAGAACTAGAGCATAGCTTTCTTTATTAACACATTTAAAACTATTAAAAGACTTAAGTCTTTTATCAACAAAACAAGAATGGTAATGTTCTAGTATTCCAACTTTGTAATTCATCTCCTTTGAGTAACAAAATGAGGTTCAATACATATATATATATCCCTTTTTTTTTTAAATGAAAACAAGATGATACAACTTTCTTTCACATACAAATTTTACAACCAAATAATACATATAAAGGAAAAAGGAAGAAGTCTTCACAAGCTCCAAGGTGTCCTTCATCCATGCTCCAAGTTCCAAGTAGCTCAAATCACAACCAAGATAGGGGGAGAGGCAACACTCTCCTCCCAACCAAAACTCAATGGAGAAGAGAAGCAATCTCCTCCATTGACCCCCGAGCCCCAAACACAACACAATGAAGGGTGGTCTCCAACTCAAGGCAACAACACTTGCTTCCACAATACAATTTTCTTCACAACATTCAAGGTTAAAAGAAGAAACAAAAAGGAAACACAAACAACACAATACTTTTCACAACAAGGCTTTCATCCAAGCCAACAAGAGAAGGAACTATGGGAAAGTTTTCCTTATGCCTCCCAATTGAGATGAGATGCCCATCCAAACCCTCCACAATAAAACTCAAGCCCCTATGACTCTTATGCCTCCCTCAAGTACCCCTTTTTCCTCCCATACTCTTATGCCTCCCTCCTCTTATGGCTCCCTCAAGGACAAGGTAAGAATGTGAACATTCTTACCCAAGATGGGCATCCCTCTCAAACTCCCTCCACAATTTCCTATTCTACTCTTATGCCTCCCTCATGAGTTTTCCCATAGACCTCTCCTACACTACACATTAAGCATTCTATCCATTTTTCACAATACACAAAAGTAAACATACATTATCCACAAATTTAGCATAGAAGCAACAACAATATGAAAGCAAAAAAAAAAGGGAGAAGGTTTCCTACCTCTCCATTGGAGAAGCCTAAACCAAGAAGCTTTGTCCAAGCTCCCTCCAAAACAATCCAAGCATGCAAGTCCAAGCTCCTTCTTTTTCTTTCTCCCAATTCTTTTCTCTCCCCAAAAGAAAATAACAAAAAGAAACTCTCAACAAAAACCTCCAACCCCCTCAACAAGAGAGGAAGTTTCCATAAATAGACAAAAGGAAGAGTGAGGGTGATGTGGCTCCTTGTAGGATGCCACATCACACATCCTCAAGACCACCTCCCTTTAGTCAACTCAAATCCCAAAACACCATAAATGGGTGGTTGGGTTGAATGACATCTCTTTTCCACATCCATCCCTTCCCATGTGTCTTAAGGCACAATTAAATGCAAAAGGAAGACAAGTGCACTCCAAAGTCACATTTCCCTTCCCAAAACAATAAATAATCCCCTTTTTGGATTCCCAACCCATAGATATGGTTGGTAAGGGGTTTTGGGAAGTGTGGGACAAGTTCAACTTGTCCCACAAGTCCCCCAAAATTGCCCTAAATCTCAAATTCGAGATTCAAAGGATTTGGAGTGGTCAACACTCAAAACCAAGCATTCAATACATGAGGAAACACAAGGCTCAAGGAGCCAACCATCAAAATTAATTACACCCACAAGACTTCCCTCCAAAACTTAAAAAAATAAAACAAGATGTTAAATTAATCTAAACATACTTAACAAAAGTAATTTAAAAAAAGACATCACAAATGAAATCACCTACTAAAGTAAGTTAAAACAAGTAATTAAAATTCTTACCCCCTTGGTCACATTAGAAAATTTCCCCCTCATGGAAATTTTTTTTTAACACATAAAAGAATAAAGGTAACACAATACAATTTACTAGTTGCCTTGACGACCAAATGTTGTAACCACCCGACATCCTGTTGTGTTTGGTTCCCAATCCCCCTCATGGTTGTGATCATGCTGTGTTTCCTGCAAAATACAAAATACCTCCTTCGGCCTTGCGGCCATGTCAAAATGTCCAAAATAACCATATGCATGAAATTTATTAACATCTATACGTAATTCAATTATCCATTATTCCAAGGTTTAAATCACAACTTAATTATGCATTTCATCATTATCCAAGTTATAGTAATGTAAATTCAACAACTGCATTCTATTTGTCATGGCGAAGAAATCCAAAGTTAGAACACATGCAATATATCCATATAAAATAGTATCAGTATCCAATAGTCTGTCCATGAGCCAGTGTAGATCATACTGAAAACAAAATCCAATCATAATCCAAATGCATCTACTCACAAAACATCATGCTAATCAACGTAAGTATAAGTCATGTCCATATCCAAAAGTCTGCATAACTCAAAATGATAATCAACTAAGTGTCGTAGGGAAGTGGGCATTACATCCCCCTCCCCTTAGACTAGACTTCCTCCTGGAAGTCACTGAAATAAGTGTGGAAACTGAGCTCGCAATGATGTAGCATCCTCCCAAGTAGCAGCAGTCTCATCGTACCTATCCCATTGGACCCGAACCTGATCAATCTCTCTCGCCGAAGGCCCAGGGTCCTGCGATCTAAAATGCGCACGGGCTCCACCATCACCTGCCCCTGATCCTGCACCTGCAATGCAGTCCAATCTAGCACATGAGAAGGATCAGAAACATATCTCCTAAGCACAGAAACGTGAAATACATCATGGATGCGTGATAAGCTAGGTGGCAGTGCTAGACGATAGGCTAAGGGGCCGAGGCGCTCCAAGATCTCAAAGGGACCCACAAATCTAGGAGCAAGCTTAGAACCTTTTCCATAACGGATAGGGCTCTTATGCGGTCTGACACGAAGAAACACCTTCGTGCCTACCTCAAAACTACGATCTGTCCTATGTTGGTCTGCATACTTCTTCTGTCTATCCTGAGCCTCCTGTAATCTCTGTCTAATCAAGGTAACCTGCTGCTCCATGTCCTGTAATAATGCTGGCCCAAGGAAACCCTGTCCTCAATCCTATCCCAACTAAGAGGTGTCCTGCACTCTCTACCATATAAAGCCTGAAAAGGAGCCATGCCTATAGAACTCTAAAACTATTATTGTAGGCAAACTCCACCAAATACAGATACTCCTCCCATCTCGACTGATGATCCATCACGTACATCCTGAGCATATCCTCCAAAATCTGATTCACCCTCTCTGTCTGTCCATCGTCTCTGGGTGATAAGCTATGCTGAAATTAATCCTTGTTCCGAGGGCATACTGCATGGTGGTCCAGAAATGGGAAGTGTACAAAGGGTCACGGTCGCAAATGATCTTCTCGCGGAATCCCATGTAATCGACAATCTCATCAAGGTATACTCGTGCCACAGCACTTGTTGTATAGGTGGTCTTCACTGGGGAAAAATGAGCTACTTTCGTCAATTTATCCACCGTGACCATGATGGCGTCGTGGTGGTATCTCGACGTCGGCAACCCAACAATAAAATCCATAGAAATGGTGTCCCACTTCCACTCCGGTATGGCGTGAGGATAGAGAAGGCCAGCTGGATGCTGATGTTCGGCCTTCACCCTTTGGCACTCTAAACAGCGGGATACAAATGAAGCTATGTCTCTCCGAAGTCCTCTCCAAAAATACAACTATCTCAGGGTGGCGTGCATCTTCTTCACCCCGGATGGGCTGAGTAAGGTGCACGATGGGCCTCTGTCAAAATATCATGTCTCAAGCCTCCATCTCTAGGAACATAAATCCGACCTCTGTGTCTGAGAAGACCATCTACCTCTAATGAAAATCCATCAAATCTCCCCTCAAGGGGTCTCTGAGACTCAATCTCTGCTCTGGCTGCAAGGTAGAAACTATCCTGAGGAAGCTGCAAGATCCTACTCCGCAAATTTGTGCCCACTGAGGTGGCCATAGCTACATGTCTCCGCCTACTCAAGGCATCTGCAACCACATTCTCCTTCCCTTTCACATGTTCTATCTCCATGTCATACTCACAGAGTAACTCCATCCAACGCCGCTGACGAGCGTTGAGATTGGGCTGCGTGAAGAGGTGGCGAAGACTCAAGTGATCAGTCCTGAGTGTAAATCTCCGGCCGAGAAGAAAATGTCTCCACCACACTAAGGCATGTACCACTGCTGCAAGCTCAAGGTCATGGGTTGGATAATTGAGCTCATAATCTTTGAGTTTTGGGACTCAAAGGCAACTACTCTACCCTCCTGCATTAACACTCCTCCAAGTCCTGCCAAGGAAGCATCTGTGCATACGAAAAACTCTCCATGAGGATCTGGCACTGCAAGAATAGGTGCTCTCGTAAGGCATTCCTTCAATGTATGCTTGAAGGCCTACTCACATCTATCTAACCATAAAACTTCTTCCCTTTCCGCTGAAGAGAAGTGATAGGGTGCGCAATCCGTGAAAAGTCCTGAACAAACCTCCTGTAGTACCTGCTAGACCCATGAAACTACGCACCTCGGTCACACTAGTGGGTGCTGGCCAATCCATGATGGCTCGAATCTTGGAAGGATCGACTGCGATACCTTCCCCAGAAATAACGTGGCCCAAATACTGCACCTCAGGCTGAAAGAACGCACACTTCTCCAAGTTCCCGTAAAGGCGCTGCTCACGAAGACACTGAAGAACCTGGCGAAGGTGCTCCTCGTGCTCCTCACGTGTGTGTGAGTAAATCAGAATGTCATCAAGGAAGATGAGCACGAAGTGATCAAGGAAGGTCCTGAATACCCCATTCATCAAACTCATAAACACTGCGGGGGCATTCGTCAAACCGAAAGGTACCACTGTGAACTCGTAGTGGCCATATCTCGTGCGGAAAGCTATCTTGTGAATATCTGTCTCCGCAATCCTGAGCTGATGGTATCCTGACTTAAGATCTATCTTAGAGAAAATTGTAGCCCCCTTCATCTGATCAAATAAATCATCAATGCGTGGAAGGGGGTAACGATTCTTGATCGTTACTTTATTCAGCTGACGGTAGTCAATACACAACCAAAGAGATCCATCCTTCTTCTTCACGAAGATAACTGGTGCACCCCAAGGGGATACACTAGGACGGATTAGGCCTTTCTCCAGAAGGCCCTCAAGCTGCAACTTGAGCTCACATAACTCAGTGTAGTCATCCGATAAGGTGCTCGTGAGATAGGCTCTGCGCCTGGAACTAGATCTATATGGAAGTCGATCTCACGTGGGGGAGGTAATCCCGGTAGCTCCCCTGGGAACACATCGGCAAACTCTGATAAGATGGGATGATCATCGAGGGAAGGTCCTCTTGACTCATCCTCTGATCTGTCACTAACCGTAATAGCATACAACTGGACAACCCCGTCGCGCACACACCGCTTAAGCTGCATAGCGGAGATGGTGCGAATAGAAACGGGTCTCTTAACCCCTGATATCACTAACTCTACCCCAAGATCATCTATGCAAGCAATAGTCTTATGGTAACAATCCACTCTAGCTCTGTGAGCGGACAACCAATCCATGCCTAAAATGATGCCATAAGATCCTAATGGAAGGATCCGAAGATCAGAAGTAGTGGTGAAGGGTCCCAAATCCACTACACACTCCTTAACTAAGGAGTCTACAGAAATTTTGGCTCCAGAAGCCATCTCAACGTCCCAACTACGGCCCTACCTAACTGCCACCAGCCTACAACGCTCTACTAAGGATGGTGCAATAAAAGAATCAGAAGAACCAGAATCAAATAATATAGAGGTGGAAATACCACCAACACTACCTGTCATCTCAATCACAAGACTGATGCTCGATGCTGGCGGCGGTCTCGACCTTGCGTAGATCCGATGACTCCGTGCCATATCTCCAACAGTAGGCTCTGAACTCTGTGCCTTACCCTTGGTAGGGTTATGTGGGCAATCTCTCCAAAGATGTCCAACAACACCGCAACCATAACAGCTTCGCTGGTCCTCTCCAGTGGGAAGCAGCTCCAGCTGGTACTCTAGATGACTGAGATACAGATCCTGACGATCCGGCTATGGACTGCTGAGGTCTCTGCTGATGAGCTCCTACTGACTGAGCTCTCGGTGCACCCTGTGTCCTGATGGGACCCCTAGGAGGAGGCCCCATACTACGTCCTCTCTGTGCATCAAATCTCTGAGGAGGTCGGTAAGGTGGGTGGGTCTCTGCTTGCTTGCTTTGCTTGTGGTGGCCTAAATGAAGCTTGCCCTGAACTCTGTCCACCCCGTGGAGGAGGAACTGACCCCTTCGACCTACTATCCTGCATCTGCTGGATACGGCTCCGAACTCTGTCTCTAGCCTGCTGTGTCTTCCCCGTGTCTCCTCTGTAATATAGGCCTTCTCCACGGCCTCTGCTAATGTCTGTGGGTAGTGAATGCGCACTGCGCCACCTAAATCCAAGTTTAGGCCCCGGATGAACCTGTGAATCCATACCTACTCATCCTGCATATAGTCGACGTACTGGAGTAGGTCCAGAAATCGACTCTCATACTCAGCTACTGTCATCGACGCCTGACGGAGGTCATGAAACTCGTCTATGCGCTGCTGTATAAATCTCCTGGGTAAATACCTGCTCCTGAAACGCTCCTCAAACAGTTCCCAGGTAATCATCTCTGAGTCGACATGGAGCTTCTACTCCTCGGTCCTCCACCAGACTCCTGCTCCATCCTTCAGAAGATGGATCGCAACACGAGCTTTCGTGTTGCTACTACAAGGACAGAGCTTGAAGCATCCGCTCAAGCTCACCAACCAGGCCTCTGCCTGAAAACCGCCTGTATCACCCGAATAGTGAGATGGTCGTAGCTTCAGGATCTCCCTGATATGGTCTGCAGCTGACGTATGACGAATCCTAGATCTCTCTGTATGCTCCTCCCTCTGTCTAGGGCTCCGAGACCTGTCCCTATGTCCTGAGATCCTGTCCCCATGTCCTCTCTGTGGTGACTCTGCCCTAGCCGACTCTGCACGGAAATTCTCTACTCTGTGCTCCTCGCTGTGTCGAGGGGATGCCTGGGCATCTACTGATGGCTCCAAACTATGCCTAGCAAGTCGTCCTCCCAAGGGCTCTCCGCGTATAGCGGCATTGACATCCTGGAGTGTCTGCAAGATCTGAGGTAGAAGGGCTGCTACGGCCTGCTCTGGCGGTGGTATGTCTAGGTCTATGTGAAGAGACCCCTCACCCAATCCGCGCCCCCTGCACAGATCAAGGCGAGAGTTAGTTCATCGTTCTAGGTCTTGTGCTAGTTTTCAAAATTTGTTGTTTACTATAATTATCAACATTATGGTTTTATATTTTAAAAGAATAATGTTCTGCACTAAGTTAAGTGTTCTGTTTCACGTTTTCTGTGTGCCCAAGGGTCCCAGCTTCGAACCCCTGGCTCTGATACCAAAGTGTAACGCCGCAAAAAGAGCGACGCCACGCTCCCGACGACGACGCCGCGCCACAACCCAGTAACCCGAAAATGCGACAATTTTTTTTTTTGAAATTTAAGCAAGGTAGTGGATTCTTTCCAATGTTTGATTTATTTTATCCACAAGTCTTGTGACTTTTGCGATTGATATTGGGAACTGATAAGTTTCAGACCTTTTTCCACTTTGTATTCCAGATTGCAAATCTAGAACTATATGGTTGTCGTATTTGAATTCCATTCACTCGAGCTTTACTTCAAAATTTGTCGTATTCGACTCCTCCTCGTAACGGATAATTTTGAGTTTTAAATCATGGTGATACAAGATTTCATAAGGGTATCTCACCACCGACCTCGTCTTCACTTTATGATCCATTTTATAAGAGGGTATAGGTGTTGGGGTAAATGTATGTATTATGATTTTATTGATTTTTTTTAATATATATTTAATATATATATATCAATGCATGAGATATGTTGCATGGATAACACATATACTTCTATCTTGATGACTTTTAGAAATATTTTAATATATGATCATAGATATCTCTCTAAAGGAATTTGATACTTTTAATTTAAGTGATATATATATAGATATATTATCAAAATTTATACTCAATTAAGTCTATACGCCTATACCTACATTTACCATTTGAAATTTAGTAGGAATAAGAGTCAAATGGGGGAAAGCATTTCAAACTAACACTTAATCTTTTTGGTTGGTAGGTCACTCAACTACGAATCCGACAAAATTTAAGGCTCCTCTCTCTCCTGCTGCAAGAATATAACCGCCGCCGCTCAACCCAATTAATTTCACTAGATTTGCAAATCTATTTACCACAAAGTCGACTCATCAGCTGTGCATGGACCATCACACCCAGCCATGTGAAAAGAAGTCGTGGAGGATAAGGATGTAGTCAAAAAGACACAGCCGAGAAGTGAGGCTGATGCTAAATAGTAGGCGTGTTAACTCTTTCAAACGACCATTATGTCGCGTGAGGAATCATGTATGGTAAAAAAAAGAGTTACGAGGCCAAGGAGAGGCGGAATTACCTTATTTTTAGTGCGTGCAGTTTATCCAACTATGTTGTTATCTGTTCAGTATTGAATGCATCCTCAAAATCGGTTTCACCTTCAAGATATTTTTATCAAAATATTGTGGGACAGAGGAGGCGCCCCAAAGGAAAATCAAATCGATTAGGGGATAGTGAAAGTGTTCCCTGAGACCTGAAGAGATTTACTACACCGATCCTCCAGAGCGGCCCTTCCTGATCTAATAACCAGCTCGTAGTGAAGAATCTCCTAGCGGTGGATCTGTTTCATATCATGCCACGTATTTGTTTTTTTTTTGTATCAAATGTGCAGGGTGTTGCTATAAATTCTGGATATGCCATCTGTCAACTATGGACCTCTTATACCAACAACTATTGCTTGTCTATTGCAACACTCTTAAATAGATGACCACAAAACTCGCTTTTGCAAGCATTGCAACAATTTAAACATTCTCTGTGACAGTCAGTGCTTTGTGTATCAAGTTGTCTATCAGGCATATCTACTGAAACGTATCATCATTTTTTTTTATATTAGCAGTTATTCTCTTAGACACGATTTAAGGGTGATTGACTGGTCTTGATTTTGAGACTAACTTTACATTTGTTTGGCAGCATGCGAGGCTGCCATGCAGCTTGATATTTGTGAAGCTAAGACCACTCGCAGTGTCCTAATCTATAAAAAAAAAACGTTTAAAATATTTGTATATATTACTAATCACATACTCTTGTTCACATATGTAAAAAGCAATTAAAAGTACATTGATATTATTAAATATAATATTAATAAATTTCTTAGTTTTAATGTTACTTAAATGAGAATAATATTCAAACTATTAATACCTCTATTAGGCATCATGGGGTATTGGGTATTGCTCTTAATGAATTTAAAGTCTTTGCATTAAAATTTATTTCTACACCATTTAATAAACATTGCATGAGATTTTGAATAGGTTTGGTTTCATTTCTTTTTTTTTTTTTTATTTTGCAATAAGATTTACAATAAATTCTGAAATGAAGCAAAGCATAGTAGAACTAGAGCATAGCTTTCTTTATTGACACATTTAAAACTATTAAAAGACTTAAGTCTTTTATCAACAAAACAAGAATGGTAATGTTCTAGTATTCCAACTTTGTAATTCATCTCCTTTGAGTAACAAAATGAGGTTCAATACATATATATATATATATATATATATATTTTTTTTTTTTTGAAATGAAAACAAGATGATACAACTTTCTTTCACATACAAATTTTACAACCAAATAATACATATAAAGGAAAAAGGAAGAAGTCTTCACAAGCTCCAAGGTGTCCTTCATCCATGCTCCAAGTTCCAAGTAGCTCAAATCACAACCAAGATAGGGGGAGAGGCAACACTCTCCTCCCAACCAAAACTCAATGGAGAAGAGAAGCAATCTCCTCCATTGACCCCCGAGCCCCAAACACAACACAATGAAGGGTGGTCTCCAACTCAAGGCAACAACACTTGCTTCCACAATACAATTTTCTTCACAACATTCAAGGTTAAAAAGAAGAAGCAAAAAGGAAACACAAACAACACAATACTTTTCACAACAAGGCTTTCATCCAAGCCAACAAGAGAAGGAACTATGGGAAAGTTTTCCTTATGCCTCCCAATTGAGATGAGATGCCCATCCAAACCCTCCACAATAAAACTCAAGCCCCTATGACTCTTATGCCTCCCTCAAGTACCCCTTTTTCCTCCCATACTCTTATGCCTCCCTCCTCTTATGGCTCCCTCAAGGACAAGGTAAGAATGTGAACATTCTTACCCAAGATGGGCATCCCTCTCAAACTCCCTCCACAATTTCCTATTCTACTCTTATGCCTCCCTCATGAGTTTTCCCATAGACCTCTCCTACACTACACATTAAGCATGCTATCCATTTTTCACAATACACAAAAGTAAACATACATTATCCACAAATTTAGCATAGAAGCAACAACAATATGAAAGCAAAAATGGGAGAAGGTTTCCTACCTCTCCATTGGAGAAGCCTAAACCAAGAAGCTTTGTCCAAGCTCCCTCCAAAACAATCCAAGCATGCAAGTCCAAGCTCCTTCTTTTTCTTTCTCCCCAATCTTTTCTCTCCCCAAAAGAAAATAACAAAAAGAAACTCTCAACAAAAACCTCCAACCCCCTCAACAAGAGAGGAAGTTTCCATAAATAGACAAAAGGGAAGAGTGAGGGTGATGTGGCTCCTTGTAGGATGCCACATCACACATCCTCAAGACCACCTCCCTTTAGTCAACTCAAATCCCAAAACACCATAAATGGGTGGTTGGGTTGAATGACATCTCTTTTCCACATCCATCCCTTCCCATGTGTCTTAAGGCACAATTAAATGCAAAAGGAAGACAAGTGCACTCCAAAGTCACATTTCCCTTCCCAAAACAATAAATAATCCCCTTTTGGATTCCCAACCCATAGATATGGTTGGTAAGGGGTTTTGGGAAGTGTGGGACAAGTTCAACTTGTCCCACAAGTCCCCCAAAATTGCCCTAAATCTCAAATTCGAGATTCAAAGGATTTGGAGTGGTCAACACTCAAAACCAAGCATTCAATACATGAGGAAACACAAGGCTCAAGGAGCCAACCATCAAAATTAATTACACCCACAAGACTTCCCTCCAAAACTTAAAAAAATAAAACAAGATGTTACATTAATCTAAACATACTTAGCAAAAGTAATTTAAAAAAAAACATCACAATGAAATCACCTACTAAAGTAAGTTAAAACAAGTAATTAAAATTCTTACCCCCTTGGTCACATTAGAAAATTTCCCTCATGGAAATTTTTCTTAACACATAAAAGAATAAAGGTAACACAATACAATTTACTAGTTGCCTTGACGACCAAATGTTGTAACCACCCGACATCCTGTTGTGTTTGGTTCCCAATCCCCCTCATGGTTGTGATCATGTTGTGTTTCCTACAAAATACAAAATACCTCCTTCGGCCTTGCGGCCATGTCAAAATATCCAAAATAACCATATGCATGAAATTTATTAACATCTATACGTAATTCAATTATCCATTATTCCAAGGTTTAAATCACAACTTAATTATGCATTTCATCATTATCCAAGTTATAGTAATGTAAATTCAACAACTGCATTCTATTTGTCATGGCGAAGAAATCCAAAGTTAGAACACATGCAATATATCCATATAAAATAGTATATCCAATAGTGTATCCAATAGTCTATCCATGAGCATCTACTCACAAAACATCATGCTAATCAACGTAGATCATATATCAAAAGTCTGAAAACAAAATGATAATCAACCAATCATAATCAAAATGCATCTACTCACAAAACATCATGCTAATCAACGTAAGTATAAGTCATGTCCATATCCAACAACATAAGTTTCTTGAAATGCATTCTTTCATCGTTTCTTGAAATGCATTCGTCGCTGGGAAAGAGGGATTCACTATTTAGATTTTAATGTTGGTGGTTGGGAGTGGTTTACACTTTTTAATAGAGTTAAGTGTGAGTTCCACTCTTATGGTGAATTTTGGATGTCTGGGACATTGTTTATTTTCTTTGGCTTCATTTCTTGTTATCTAATGGTTCCACTATGATACCCAACCTTATTTTGGTTTCTATGGTATTTTGCAACTTTTAGAAATTTCTAAATGATTTTCAAACTTTTTTCTTTTCTTAATTTACAACCATACTTCACTTTCCATGACCCCTTATTTACACTAGGGACCCTCTTAAAATGAAAATATTGTTTTACTTCACACTATGTCAACTTCCTTGCAATGTTTCCTTTATTTCGCAAAATTTTCCATATTCCATGCTTCCTAATTTTTCATGGACTATCCTTTACACCACGGATTATTATTTTCCTTATACCATGGATCATTCGATTCACATATTTCCTTTATACCGTAGAATTTCCCTTCCACCATGTCCCATGATTGTATTCATTGTTTTACGATATATACCTTTGGGAATTTTCCTTTGTTATGTGAAATCCCTTTTGTTGCATAGTACACTATTTTATTTTACCCCACAACATACAACACTTATTTTCTCCACATCCTTTCAACATAAATCCATCCAAGTCTAGAATCTAAATGTATAGTCCTAAAAAAATCATGGGTGCTTTATTGGAAAATAATTTGGTGAATTTTAGGTGACATTTTCCTCTCGGATCTAAGGACCAATAGCCTTATACATATCCACTAGGCATGGAGTCATTATATAACCTTGAGAATTGCCCTTAAGTTTATGATGCGATTAACCCCTAACCTCCACAATACATTGTTTCTTCAATCCATGGATTCTTCTTACACTTCAGCCTTCAAATTCCTCTATATCCTTTATAATTTGATAATTATCCTTAGAGATCAATGTGAAAACTTGACCATACTAATAATTGTCTCGAAAAATCAGATCCATCCCATGAAAGTGACAGATTTGGATTGTACATAGTTGTCAAGGAGATCACGAAAATAATGTAGAAAATATAAATCATACATAATCCAAATGGAAGACATGTATAGTATGCAAAGAATTTTTTTTTACGTAGAAAATACTTAAACTAATCCTAATGTAACCAAGAAAAAATAAATCTTAACAAAATCATATACTAGTTGGGAAAAACAACTTCCTTTCCTTATGAAATGTGGCCATGAGACTAGTTCTACAACTAGATCAAGTGTGGAAGTGATAATATTGATTACACTTTCCTTTTTCTCAAAATATAAACCTCAAAAACAATAAACACCTCCTCTAGGAATTGCTTTGCATTTGATTTAGAAAGGTGCATTGGCCGACCTTTGAGACTTTGGAAATCTTCCTCATGTTTTGAAGTGAACATGAATTGTGGAAAATCTAGTCTTTTTTAGGAACTATCCAAATATTTTATCGGGTAACCTTATCTCCTCTTGAAGTGATTAAAATATCTTGGAACAGAGATCCCAAACATGACAACAAGGCTATAGTTTTCTTGGTCATCAAGCTTGTTAGAATCCTCCTCCTTTTTCTTAGAAATTTGAGGGCATAAGGTGATGCTTTTATTATCTTCCAATATAATAGAGACTTCATACTCTTCAACATTTGGTAATAGGATGTTTGAGTTGATTTCAAGAAACTCTAATTTTTGTTATTTTTCTGTTGTTGATGCCTCAAGATTCTTAAAATCTTCAAGGGTTTTTGGTTGCTTAGGGAGGTAGGATTGGAGGAACATATCAATCTCTAAACATGTGGTGTAGTCAAAATAGCCACATTCTATGCAAGGGATCTATTTATCTTTATTTGCTTCTTCCTATTCCTCTTAATTAGTTTCCTCATGCATTCTGACCTCTTTATATGCATTATCCATATTAGTATTTGGAGAAGGAGAGGAAAAAGGAAAATAAGAAGGAAACTGAGGAGGTGGAAAACAATGAGGAGGGGAGAAATGAGAGAAATGAGGAGACTGATGAATGGGAATATGTAACTAATAGAAATGGATTTTTTGGATCAGTAGAGTCGTTAGATGTGTTGATATGATGCCTCATAAGGCTGGATATCACTAATACACACACCAACTAATTAGTGAAATGAGATGCAATCGACCCAAGATGGTCCCATAGGGTGTGCCAAAACTATTATCACTTAAATTTTTACACTTTTTTGAGGCCAAGTTCAACACCTCAGTGATACATTGGAATGTCCCCAAGGTGTGGGACCTTGATCCTTATGACATACCTCCAGAGAATTTTGACCTCCTCTACCTATCTATCCTAATGCTAACACTACACATAAGCTAAGCTACTGGTTCCAATGGGAAAAGGGGAAGGAGAAATGTGTGAAATAAACTAAATGAAATGGTGGTGATAGCACCAAAATTGAAAGGGGATCATTTTCCCTGAGGGGAAGAATAGGAAGGAAAATACAACGATTATAGGGTAAATATATGCCACAAACCAATTTTGCAAACCCCATCCCTTTCCCCACATTTTAGACACATAGAAATGAAACACATGCAAGTATAATCCATATAAAACATAAAATTGAAGTAATGGAGAGATAAGAAGACAATAATATAAGCTAAAGCTCCACTACGAGCCACAATAAACATCATATTATTTCTTGGAAGCATGCACAGTTTATTAATACCACTTGGAAGGAATTAGAAAATCGAATTTATTAATTCTACAATTAAAGCAACCACCATTTTGACATGGTTTATTTACATTCAGGGAGGATTCCTAACAATGAATATTGATTCATCTATTATATAGAAATAATATGGGATAGAAGGAGGGGGGAGATGACATCAATAAAGAGAATCAACCACCCTCTACCCACTAAATACCAATCATGATTCAATTCGGAAAATAGGTATGGTTGATAGAAGTTTATTGAAATGTATTCTATCAGATCATTTGGGAAAGAGGGATTCATTAAATAGAGTTTAATTCTGGTGGTTGGGAGTGGTTCACACTTTTGTATGGAGTCAGGCACAAATTATCCTCTTATGGAAGATCTTGGATGTTCGTGGCATTGTTTATTTGTTGTAGCTTCCTTTTGCGTTATCTAATGGTTCCATTATGATCTTCGACCTTATTTTGGTTTCCATGGTCTTTCATGGATTTTAACGGCTTCTAAATGATCCAAGGACTTGTCTCCTTTCTAATCCTGATCTGTAACCATACTTCACTTTCCATGGCCCCTTCCTTCACCATGCGTCCTCTTCAAGTGAAAATTTTGTTTTACTTTGCACTCCACCACATTCCTTGTAGTGTTTTCTTTATCAGGTAGCCTTCACCATATTCTCTCGTTTTTACTTTCATGTGGTATATCCTTCATCCCATAGATTCTTCTTTGCCTTATATGTTTCACAACATTTGTATGTTTCTCTCTTTACGACACTTTTATATTTCTCTCTTTACTTGTAAATTACAAAAAGAGACTATATATATGGGTTTTCAACATTCTCTTTCTAGAATTCGTAACCTAATTATGATGAAGGCATTATCCCTATGGGAAAAGGCTTTGTGGACATTCATGGGACTATGTCAAATTTGACGGCTTAAATGATGTTTTTGCTATTTTTAACAATTTTGTTTATCTGATTTTGCATGTTGCTTTGGATTTCCTATTTTTAAATTTTATTTTATAGGTTTTGCATGCATTAACCTTTAAATACCGGTCACTAACACTATAATTTCATTCTTTAGGCTCTCCAAGTTCCATTCTCCGTGTTAAATTAAATTATGCATGTATGCATTTAAATTCTATTTATCCTTGTATGTAGCAAAAGTAGTACTATATTTCTTTGCCTCCTCTTATTAGCAGTTCTACAACTTTGGTTATTGATCAATGAGGTTATGTTTTTGTTATGCTTGTTTAGCTTTTGAGCCATTTTTACCATATCTCCTCATGCTTCAAACACTAATACATTAATATGTAAGATCTGATGATGGACCTTGAATGACCTTTTTCTTCTTAAATTTTGAATTCATTTTCTATATTGCACCGTTCAAGTGTCATGGAAATTGTAATGAAGACCTGTTTTTTTTATAAATGGTTAAAGTTACAAGATGATATTTTCTCAACTACCCTACACAGACTTAGCCCTTGATCAAGTGTCCTCTTACATGTGTACTGTTGGATTGCCTCCTCTTTATTTCTTGCATTAATTCTTTTTACCAGTAGTTATTTCTTACCCTTCTTAGGCTTTCCTTTGTCCTATAGTTTTCTATTCTAAATTAATTTGTTATCTAGGGTTAAGCTGGTGTTGATAAATTTAATTACAAAGAGGGTAGGATGAATTTTTGGCATTGCTTATGTATTATTGTTTGTACATTCTATATAATTATACAAAGATTAGAATACCCCAGACTACTAAAAAGCAATCAAAATTTTCCAGGTATACATTGGCGGGCAAAACAACTAGAATGATACATGTTTCATGTTTGATATATGACATAATCATTGTTCTAAACATGAAAGATAATAATTAGGAGGGTAGTCATATCTGCTCACTCTATTTTTAGCACCATGATTTCTAGGGTCAGAGGATAGACACATGTGAAAGAGTTCCAATAAAATAATTCTTAGCCTACTCAAGAAAACATTAGCTTGGAGGGCTGCATGGAGTGAGGTTTACCAGCGAGGGATATAAATGAGTCTAAAGCGTGAGCATTCATAGCTTCAGAATGAGGTTCCATCTATTTTGGCTCCTGATTGATCACTTTTTGTGCACCTCACCTTGTTCTATCAAGAATCAACTTGATTCAAGTCCAGTTTTCATCTAGCACTCTGCTCATAGATTTTTATTTGAAAAAAGTGTGATAAGTTTCAAGGAAATTAAAGCAAATTTGAATATGGGGTGAGTTGTACATCTTTAGAAGCATGTGTTGATGCCCCAGTGGATTGTGGGCACATTTGATTATTCTGATTTAATATCAACCTGAGTTAAG
This sequence comes from Taxus wallichiana var. yunnanensis, assembly GCA_018340775.1. Classification (NCBI taxonomy): domain Eukaryota; kingdom Viridiplantae; phylum Streptophyta; class Pinopsida; order Cupressales; family Taxaceae; genus Taxus; species Taxus wallichiana. The sequence continues at coordinate 577,863,405 of CM031241.1, read as the reverse complement.
GAGATTGCGAGGAAAAGAGGTGCATGCAAAAAGAATGGGAAAATTTAAAAGATGATACTGTAAATTTGATTTGATTTGATATTGTAGGTTAGAGATTGATTGGATTATTCTATTTCAAAATATGAATCTACAATGTATAGATCCATTTTTCTTCATAACATAATCATTTTACTCATCGTGTAGGATGTCCCACAAAATTCCGTTTACCATGTAATCATAAACAACAAGTTTCCAGGTGGAGAAAATGAATATCCATGTAGACTCACAAGATTCTTATGCTTGATGCATTGGTTTTTCCTTTCCTTAAACAAGCCTTGCAGTAATTCAAACTCTTTTACCATGAATTTTCCTCCATTATTTATCTTGACTCTGGAGAATCGGGATTTTCCTACAAATTTTCCTTTCTACAACTCCACTGAAACATTAAGATAAGAGAAGTACTTTGAACCATGCAATGACTGGGTTTTCATAAGACCACAGAGGTCACTATGTATCTGTTCCAATACACATTTCCTTTGTCAAGCATTTTCTTTTTCAAAACTTTATTTATATTGTTACATCAATACCAACAATCTCTGCTTATAATTTATTTGAAATACCTTATTTCAACATTTATTGAGTTATCTCCATAATCATTCTATTTTCCCTTTCCACAACTTTGTTTATGGAGTGTACAGAAAGCAGTATATTGCCTTTAAATTACATGAGCTTTGCAACAATTATAAGTTTGTGGACATGAATTCCCCTACATTGTCCATCTGGATAATTTTGATAACCCATTGTGTGTTTCCCCAACTTGGGTTTTGCCTACATGGAAGAGATGTTCCAGCCAAAGTATTAAGAAAACTCGTCTAATTTAAATATTTTTTGTTTGGATGAAATGGTCTCTCTCCCTGTGATGATTGAAAACAGAGATTAAATGAGTGCTTAGAGTGTGGCCATATTTTCTTAGAAATAGAGAGGTTACACAAATACCTACAATTTTAAAATACCGAGAAAGAACCATGCAATTGATAATTGTTTCCATCCAAAGCTTTGTACATTATATCACATTTTTGCATTTTAAATAGTTTTAAGGGTTGGACCTCATGTTTGTGCTCTTTAAATGAAGTGACTCGTCTATATTTCTACACATACAAAATCAATCACCCATAGTTTAAACAAACACAACTACAAAAGTAAAAACTATCCCTATAACACAAATAACATATACCATTTTTTGCTTGCAAAATGCCTCAAAGAAATGTGATCTCATGGAATGCTATGATCATTGAGGTAATAAGGAAATTTAGAATGTACCATAACCATTTCAGATTTGTTTATATATAATTGCATATTCTATCTCATTTTAGTTTCATATAGAGATAATAAGCACTAAGTCATTCTTTCAATCTACTTTGACAACAACACTTCACATTCACTACATTCTTGAGAGTGAGTATTAGCAAACTTACATGTCTCACTTGCATTTGTATTCAATTATTACACAACTAACTATTATCTAACATCCCTTCTAATGTATTTCGCAACATTTGTTCGGCTTTAATAGAAAATCAGTATTGTCAATCACACCCCTTATCAACATCAACTACAAAAGTAATAACTGTCTTTCTAAATCTAATAACATATACCATTCGGCGTTCACATTGCATTGTACACATGCGATTGCTAGTAATAAAGAGTTTGAAAGACTATATATATATATATATATATATATATATATATATGCTATGCGTTTTCAACATTCTCTCTTTCTAGAATTCGTAACCTAATAATAAAGAGTTTGATACCTAAATTCTAGAGAATTCCAAACTTTTTCTTCATGCTACTTACATTCTTCTTGGGATGAGAAAAGATTTATGATTAATGAGAAAATATTTATGATTAATAAAAAGATATACACAACATATCTTGTGTTCACACAACTGTTTGTAACTGTGGGTAGGTAAGATTATGCTGCGGTCTTATGTAAAGGGTAAGCTAAAAATATTGAGCGGATGTAGGAGAGAAAAATAGGATATTTTAGCATTAATAGGGTTCCATGATTTTTAGTTTTCTCGTATAGAGACAAAATAGGAATCTTTAGCATTACCAAAAGTATGGTCACATGCATTTTAAATAAACGATTGGAAGGAATAATAGAGAGAGACACTTAACCATAAATGTCAAGTGTTAAAAAAACTTCCTAAAATTTTTAAGCAACAAATTTTTTGTTTGTGCTTCATTGCTTTATGGGGATAGAAATCCTCTCCCTAAAATGTAACTCCTTAACAATTTTAGGTGTTTTGTTGGATTTTATAGAAGCAATTAATTTTTTTACATGAAACCACATTTACTAAATAAATAGAAGCATTAGTCCCCAACATGAGACCACGCTCTACATTGCCTTCTATTTTAAGCTCAATATATTTTTCCTCTATTTTAGCTCTACATATTCCAACAATAGAGAAAAGATAAATTTGCAGGCTTTTATCAAGAACTACATTGCCTTCCATGTTAAGCTTCAGGATCTAATTTTAAGGAATAACAATAATTCATTAGCTGAGGAATGTTGTTCTTAAATCTAGTTCAATTAACATTGTTTTTTCCGATGGAAATTTATAAAACTACAATTCAAAGCGATTTTTCATTAAATTCATAAGAACATAATAGCAATGTAGGCAATAAAACATATGGAATGGTACAATTTTTTATTTTATTTTTAGTATTTACTGATGTGTCAGCAAGTTATTTGAAGTATCAGACAACCAAACATTTTTTTTTTTCCAAAGGCAAGTTTTATTTATATGTAATTTGTATGGAGAATCATTTTTCGCTTTTGAAATTTAAATATACTAGCAGAAAAGCACAACATGATTAGTATTTTTAGTATTTTTGATTGAAAAGATAATCCTTTTCATTGTAAATCCCCATCATACTTTGTTTGTATATTACAGAACCAAATTGAGACACTAAAAGAACATCCATTTTTTATTTTATTCCAAAACAAAGCACAAAAGGGTACATAAAACTTAAATAAATTTCCATTTTCAGCCATTAAAGGTTCTTCAAACAACCAGATAATATAATAAGAAATATTTTGAATTACCTCCTTTAATACCTCCAAAACAGACCAAAAATGTTAATAAAACTTATAGAATTGTCTTTTTTTTTCAGCCAATTGCGGTCTGCAGGCTTTATTTTTCTCCATAGAGATCTTTGATATAGTTTAATAATATTGATCTTATGAGGATTTCCTTATCATCCATTATTGCTTCATAAACATGCATTTTAAACTGAAGGGGCACATTTGAAATTGTGAGGAACATGGATTTCACAGGTCTCAATGTAGTCTTTAACAATATGATGATTTTGTCCTCCTGCTGCGGACACCAAAACATCACAAAGACAATGCAAAAGAGCAATACTCTTCATTCCTCTGCAACATGTTGTGTCAGGAACAACCACCACAGTCCCTTCTTTTATACATGGCAATGCAAGTTCCAGTGCATAGTTTTCATTCAAACACTTCACAGCAGTAGCACATAAAGCATAATGAAATGCCAACATCAGAAGCACTCCAAAAATAACCATCACTGAATTCTTCCATGAGGATTATTGTTTTGTTAAAAACATATCTACTAGTAGGCTTCTTTACCTGCATTTGATAGAACACAATAATGGGAGTCTACATGTCAACTCGATAAAATCATATACACTATGTAAACATATGCTTGTTAAAAAGTATATTTTGGAATTCCATCCATGTAAACCTATGCTTACTGAAAAGTTATATATTGTGGAATTCCATTGATTCCAGGATTGAATTTGACGACCGAATGTCGTTTATAAGTTTTTTGTGATTTTACATGTAAGATACTTACAAATATCTAAAATAGCCTTCACATACGACTTACATATTTAAAATTTTATCCTCATCATTCTTTTATATTTATATATAAATTATATTATTATATATTATAAAAAAATATATTAAAGTTTTAAATATATTATATCAATAATGCATAAATAACATTTTTAAAAAAATTTAAAGGTAATATTGAAAAATTACTATCACTTAAAAATAATTTCATAAATATATGTGGCTCTCATTTATATAACCTCGATATCAATGTTCCCATTGCGATCCATTGTTTTTTATTACATAAGTCTATATAGCTATAGGAAAATTGTTAGAGATGAGGTCAGACAAGAAGGTGAGCACTAGGATATCACAAAAGAGATAATTCTGAATTGAAAATATGATTGGAAAACCCTTGCCACCTCGACTTGTGTAAGATAACAAACACAAAGACATCAAAGACAATATTTTGTGAGCTAAATTGTGTACATGAGAAGATGAGCAATGAAAAACCAAATAAACAATATTTGAGAATGAATGTGTGGCATGAGGAGCTTGTAGGTACTTTTAAAGTCTAAGCCTATATGTTGGATGAGATGGTGAAGCCACCAAGAAGATGATTTGAGGAAAAGTGAAAATAAAAAGGATAATTTTATGAGCTAGTAATTGTTAAAACTGAGCATGTATGCAAGAAAAAATAGAAATGAAGAGGAGCTCTTAATTCAAACTTGCAAACCCTTGTAAGAAGAATATTTGCCGCAAAACAAGTTGACATGCTTTGGAGGAAGGTCGATCATTCTCATTAGGGACCTTCAATAACTTCCTCTTGTCAAAGACAAGCCCATGTATGTAGAATTTAGCGTTAATCTACCTTGAGCAAAGGATTCAATAGATCCATCACTCTGTAAACTATCATATGTCAAGAGGACTCAAACCCATCACACCTTTCTTTCCACACGTTTCTCATAAAAAGAAAAAAAAGCATAACCACATTTCGATAAACATGAAATACTCATGGGTTATACTTGGCTCATTTCTATCTGCCAAAGAGAAAAAATAATTCCTTGTTTCACCCTACTTGTTTGCAAAAAAATGACATGTTGACAAACGACTATTCAGTCCCCCATTCACCATTTCAACCCATTCCACCACTACTAACTATTTTTTGTGTTGTTTCATTTCCATCTCTCGTGACAATGATGTTTATGCCGAATTGATCCTAGAACGTCAAGATGGTTATAATCTATTTATCATTCTTTGAACATTCCCTACATTGAAATTTCAATACCGTGATTCACCATCTATCTAACCAATCGAGCTTAAAAAAAAAAAATATGGGTTCATAATCCGCTCGAATTCAGAACTAAAAATATGTTTCAAGCGAAATATAAAAATCACATCAACATAAATCCAAATTGCATGTTGAACTAGGTGAAATATTCAACAAACCTTACAATGTGAGTTACAAATTCTTATTGCTATAACAAAGCTTTTCCTATTCTTGTGTAGCTAAAATTCAATTTAATGTTTACATAACTAAATGTTTGAATACTCAAGTAGGTAAAACCTTGGTAATCACATTGTGACTATGGTCTCAACCACATATTATTCACATACTCCACAAGAAAACGTAGATATTTAGTCACATCATGTCCTTGACCATTTCAACCCATTCTTCCACCGTTTGCTGTGCGATCAAAACACATAATATTGTAAATTTGGGAACCCAAAACTTAACTCTTTCCCATTGTGGGTGACAGCATGTCACTTAGTCTAGCCCATCCAGTGGAAGATGTGGCAGAAAATGATTGTTTTTTCTCTGACCCACCTTGCAATGTCACTTACACAGGACACTCGTCTTCGTCATATTGTAATACAAATCAGCTAACCTTAAAAAAACTCCCCTTCCCCGCACCGTAATTTTCCATGTAGCTAAAATTCTCCAATTGCATTTGTCCTAAGTCGGATGTTCTCCACTACTTCTATATACTTCTACTAATGATATTGCAATCGTAGAATGTTGGGTTCTTCTTTTCCCAATAGTTGTATGCATCCATGACTTATGAGACCTCTACATCTTGCCTCCTCTATCTCAAATGACAATCCAAATTTTCTTTAGAGTCGTACATTCATCTCCCTAATGAGCACGAGGCTCCCCTAAATTTAGTCCGATCCTTAAATGATATAGATAATCCAACAAACACCAAATTCTATTTCATTGTTATTTAAAACTTTTCTACAAATTATATGGGTTTCCATGTCCATTGCATTTTGTTCCCTCCTCAAGAGATGCTTCTAATGTTGTTGGCACGGAGATATTTGTCTAGTGCAATCAATGACAACATTGGGTTCCACCTCCACGTCCATGCCATTGAATGAGTAAAGCAAGATATTGTGTAACGACCCAAAAATCCACACACGAACAACACAGTGAAATACAGGATAACTTTTTTTTTTGACTTGCTTGACACATAACATGACACAACATGTCGTCACCAAGTATACAACTAACACTGTGAACAACTTGATACAAGGATGGCCATAAAGGCAGCACGGAAATGTTCACACATATCAAGGACAATTTACTTTTCTTTTTGACAAGACAACATAGAAGTCCAATCACATAACACACTTACAGTTAGGGCCAACCACAAGGAGATATTCTTGAGGGTTATTTATTTTAAAAGGACATCTTGCAATTCTTAGCTTACATTTTCAAGGAGACTTAGGATATGATTCATACAATTCATCTTACCAAGTTAAATTTATTCTTTTTACACAGAGTAATTATCTTTAAATCTTCTCTATTATGACCTTTATTTTCTTAATTCGTTTATCAAGAAAAAGGAGAATTTCAATTCCACAAGGCCATCTGCTCACCACTAATGCTACTAAGATTCGTTCTTGCCCACAAGACAACATGGTTTAAGTTCAACACACTTAAGAGAAGAGATACAAGGTGCCTTGGAAAAGGGTTAGAGGGAGAAGGTCGAGATGAAACATCTTTAGGACCTCATTAGTTATTGCCAGTATTTAATTGAAGCTAGGGCTCTTAACCAGAATTATCAACTACTTTACTTAGGCTTCGCTAAAAGTATTAACAAGGAGTAAAAATTTACTTTCCAAATGGCTGAGAGATAGATTGTGTGGTTTCAAAATTGTTTTCTCCTGTTTATTAAATCTTATTATCTTCCAGAACTAACCATAGATTTCCTTTAAGTTCGTTTAAGAATTCCACCATGAAAGGGATAGTGTTCATTAGTGTAGCTAGGGGTATCAAGTTATATAATGTTACTTGCAATGATAGTCCTGCCCTTGATTACTTAAAGAATTTCTTGCTCTCAAGTTGGTGACCCCTACGTTACTTTATTTGAATACAACTTTTAATTTAACTTCCTGAAGTATTAAACAATCCCATGTTAGTTTACTTATGACACTTTATTACTAAGTCATGGCAAGGTTTAACTCAGAATTTATTCTCAAGGCAAAGTTGAAGCAACACTCATTAACGAGAACAAAACAAGATTACATCATTTCTTAAAATACTGATACTCCACAAGTCACTCAACCACAATAACCAAATTTTCTTATAATTTCAATGATGGGCACACAATACAAGGTTTCCAAAGTTCAGATGACAAGTCCACAATACATTATACTAAGACATTAATCCTCTTCTAAACTTTCCACTGGACGTTAACAAAAGTTGATCAACATAAAAAGGTTTCGAGCAAAGGATCTTCTCAATTGAGGTTGATGAAAAAAGTCTACAAATCTATCCCTCATCTACATGCAAGATCCATCTGCAGAAAATTTTCTACAAGAGTCAGTTCACGAGAACTGAGCAAGATAAGGCTACACAAAACCACCATAACTATTATCTAACAATATCACGAAAAGGAAGCACTTTATTACAAGAATTGGTTCAAACCTCTAAACACTATTAACACATCAAGTTATAATAAAGTCTTCATCATGCCAATCAAAGAAGGAGAAGACCTTGTACTTCAGTTAGGAGCAAAAGCAACGAAAGTAATAATCGTATGAGAATGGCCCTTGGCCCTATAAGGAGATATAAACAATCTAGCAAAGAACAGAATTCCCATCAAGTAAGTAAATAACAATAATTACAAGATTGAGATTTGATATATATACACCAACCATCTAGAAAATTTATCAAAGGTACCATACGCACAGACTAACATAATATATTTCTAAAAGAACAAGAGTTGATCGGCCCAAGAAAGGGGAACCACGGGTTTCAACAATTAACACTAAAAGTCATACATAATTGAGTTTCAACCGGAAATCAAATAGAGTATACACACAGCATAAGTTTCGAAGCGAAGGCAAGGTATACTAGTTTTGACCATTAACTACAAGATTTTCCAATCATCCAAGAAGGGTCAAAGTCTTACAGGCTAGTAGCAAGCATGCGAGAGAAGAAGGGGGTTCCGTCACACAAGAGTATACAATAATGTCATCAACAAATTTTATAACACTAAGGATTTGCAAACCTCCACTACAATACTAATGTTTGGTTAATTTAAAATAAATTACCCATATCCCAAAACAACCAAATTTTACGGCAACCCTTGGTAACGCAGTCAACCGTCGCACAAATAGATACAAACATAATTTCTAAGTGACTTTATCAAAACAAAACCTTCCGCTATGAATTCATAAGGTTATCACACGAAAGCTGAGTTTTTCCCGAAGGTCAATCACATTTAAGGAAATCTCCATCACAAACTATTACAGTAATTACGTGCATAAAAACTGACCAATATTAATTAATAGCGTTAACATTACAAGGGAGAAAATAATGCCAGTTAGGAAAAATAGAAGAGCGCCATCAGCAATAATTCACAGAGGGCGATTGGACCAAAACTATTCTAGTGTCAACGAGGTACTGGATTCGCACAATGAAACCTCGAGCTTAGTTGATTCGAAAAGCTAGTTATGATTCAAGTTGATAGGGATGGTCAAGGTACTTCTTGAGAATGGCCTTGCAAGCCTAGAAACGCGATGAAAGGTAAGATAAGAGTCTAAACACGCGATCAGGAAAACACATCGCACACAAACGTTTTCATTCTAAAAGTTTACTACCGAAACTCAAGCTGGCTAGCCCCAAGCATTGATCACACAATCTTACAACCTTTCTTTCTCGATGCCAAAAGGTGATCAAAGGGACTTGCGTAGGAGCTAACAAAATAACGTCAAAAGACAAACTTGGGTGCTAGGGAGGGCTTCATAATTATCGTAAACTTACTTCCATGATAACGAAAATACTAGTTTGATCAACATAATAACTTGCAACTCAATCGCAGAGAAGAATTAATACATAAATAAACAGACGAAGTTCTATCACTCGAGCAAGAGAAACATAACATCCAGAGGAGAGGGCACACGCATCCTTTCGATCAACATACTGACAACGATAAAAACTAAAACAAGGAGAAACGAGCAGAAAGGGGAAATCTCCCATCATGACATCCAACTGACAAATCAATGCAAGGAAAAAGTGGTTCGATTTCACAATAATTTTAAATAAAAGTAACAGTAGAAAGGTGTAGAAATATCTTGCCTGTTTCTCCAGCTTCAACAGGTCGTACAGACTCCACACGGGCCAGCATAAAAATTGTAGGTACTGGAATCCGGGTGCACCAGTTCTAAGCGGTCCACCAGTCGAAAGCATTCATTCTTCCACCTCACATGTAAAGTAAGCACCATGACCACTGTAGAAAATCCCATTCCAACTGCCAATCCAAAACACATCCAAAACCATGGAAACCCTTCATCTCTCTCTTCCTCATCATCCATTGTGGGTACTGGTGGAGCAGACTGTTGTAAATGAGGTAGAGAACAATTTCTCTCAAGAGGGCATCCCCACAGATGTGGATTTCCTAAATATGATGATGAATTATCAAATGTTAACATATGACCATCCCTTGGTATCCTGCCTGACAGATTGTTGTAAGACAGATTTAGATATCCCAGAGAATCGAGAAGACCAAGCTGTGATGGAATCTGTCCTGAAAGAATGTTGAGAGAGAGATCCAACGATTCCAACCATTTTAAATTTCCCACACTATCTGGAATTGGCCCATTCAGAGTGTTCATGGAGAGGTTGAGAATAATCAGTCCTTTTAGATTTCCAACTCCAGGAAAAAGATGACCACTCAATCTGTTATTTGACAAAACAATGCATGTGAGGCTGTAACTACGTATTCGCAAACCAAGTTTGATCCTTTGATATTTAGATGTAAACCATCCACATAGCTGTCTCCATCCTTTTCGCTCTCACCAATCATCCAGCTCTCTCTCCATCCAGTTCGCTGTCTCCCATGGCTCTGAAATTGAGATATGTATCCGGGATCTCACCAAACAAAAGATTTGAAGAAATGTCTAGAATTTGAAACTCTTCCATTTGGCCGATCTGCGGAGGCAGTTTACCTTCGAAATTGTTGGATCTCATTACAAGAACTCGCAGACTGGAACAATTTGCAATCCAATCAGGGATGTTCCCTGTCAAATTGTTTTCCCCCACGTCGAGCACCTCTAAGTATGATAAATTTCTTAGAGTAGAAGGAAGAAGTCCCTGCAGGTTGTTCTTTCCCATGCGCAATGACCTGAGCTTTGTCAACATGCCAAGCTTCTCAGGAATCTCACCCTTGAACCGATTATCTGCAATATTAAGGATCAATATCTCTGATAAGCTGGCTAGATTTGAAGGAATTTCTCCTTGCAAACTGTTATTTTGCAGACGCAGAATCTGAAGATTTGGCAGAGCATCCAGACTAGCTGGAAGAAGACCTTCCAAGACATTTTCTCCAACATTGCATAGATCTCCTGACAAGTTCATACTTGCAAAGCAAATTGTGCTTCATGAATACACTGGAATGGAACAGATCCGCCTCAATGAGATCCTCTTCCATGGGTTGCATCGTGAAACAAACAGAAAGGTTTCAATAGAAAATCTTTGCAATAAATCTCATCAGGTCTGCTGGTAACACTCCTGCTGTCACTTAATCGATTTTGATACAAAATATCTTGAAGGAGAATCCCGACTTTGAGGATGCAGTCGAAACTGAACGGATAACAAAGTAGTTGGACAGCCTGCTCGTTGGAAGCGCTCAAAACGGCTTCTGCCTCACTGAAATGCTCCTGCCGCCTGGCAATTTACTGTTACAGGCTGTTTGCCATGGAGATCCGGCAAGAACACACCTCGCAGCACCCACGAAAATGGAGGAAACGCACCTTCCTCACTCGCTGAAGCTCCACGCCCCTCCTCCACAAGGAACCAGTCTCCAAAGGAGCCCACGCGGCCAGGAAGAAAGCTCGAACAAAAAAACCAGACAAAAACCAAACCACAGACTCCCCAAAACAGGGGTTTCCTTTCCCCAAGACGCGGCAGACAAATGCATCAGGAAGTCAAAGAAGTAGAGCAGGTCATAAAAAAATACAGGTCTGAGTGGTTGAAAAGTTGCTAGAAGAGACAGGCGGCCAACTGCCCGCCCACTTGGCATTCAAACCAAAAAAAAGACCAATCACACCTAGACTTTACTAACTCCACCCTCCACGCCAAGAGGGAGATAAAGCATGCTGACCGAGACAAGGTAGGTTGGGGGCATTACATATTGCATTCCCGGATATGTTTCCTTCCCCTTAAGCAACAAACATTACTTGATTCAAGATAGCTCTATTTGGATTCAACTCCATATATTTCCTTGATACTCTCTTCCCCTAATGTCTTGCATGTCCCTCCCCTTCCTTCATTTTCGTGTCAAAAAAACTTCCCAACTTCGTCATTCCTTTGGAATATACCTCTATCAGTGTATCTATTGCACCTTCTAGGTGCGATTCCTAGTTTTGAAAACAAATATAATAAGTCAAAAGGCTACACTAAAAGGTAACAAATTGTCAAATGCAAATTACAAGTGTCAAACACGGTTTCTTGAATAGAAAGATATGAATTATTAAACTGTTCACATTGACCGGAAAAATATAATTATACCTTTTGTACCTCCGTAGGAAGCTTCTTAACAAACTTTATTCCTCTACTGCAATTTAATACCATATTTATCGCTAATTCAATCTTATCTAACACGGCTACATAATAGTCAATATTTCTCCATACAATGGAGGAAATATGGTCAACATAATGTCGTATCAATATGGTCAACCACAGGCAGCTGTCAGCTGATATAACGATTGCTACATAATAATTTTTAGACCTGTCCAATGTTACAATCTCAAAGTGCAGCATGTGTGGCGATGTGGGCTTCCAGAGCAGTTTATTCCAGTGCACAAAATGTCTATTGCGCTTTCAGCATCAGTAAGCTAACGATTCATCTCCTCATTGCTCTTTTTTTCCATTTATTGATTGATAAGTTTCATCCAGTATATTCTAATGTAGAAAAATATACATGCCGGGATTTGTAGAATTCATGACATTTTCTGTTAGATATTGAAGTAGAGCATATTTCGAGAATGTATCAGCTGAGGTGTGTGTGACTGGTGCTACAATATTCAGGAAGGGGTAGTCTCCGATACTAGTAATAAAAGAATTGAGGATTATGTTGGATTTAAAGAGTGCACGAACATGACTCATACAGACAAAGTGAAAAGAAAATTGAGAAAAATTATGTTGACATTAATAGACAGTTACCCAAACAGGTGAAGAAGCAGAAGGATGCTGACCTAATTTGCAATGATAGAAGAGTTAGAAGGAGATATAGATTTCTTGATGAAATTAAGTGTTGACTGCAATGGCTTTCAATGCAGAGAAAAAAATTTTCATGCAATCATGTCCAAACTAACTTTGTAGTTTTGTGTGTATAAATTATTTGTGGGACTGCCTGTTTCGGCTAATGTATATAACAAACCTACTTTGGGCTTGCTTGTTTGGGGCTATTCAGCAATATTTCGACATGATTATATGCTTAAGACTTAATTATTTCGTAAGGAATTATTGAAAATCACTGATTGCCATCAAACCAGATGGAGTGATAGCATTCATATTGTCATAGTCCATATTAGGGAAATTGTTCCGTAATGCTTAACACATTATTTTTAAGGAGGAAAGATACCCAAATTCACAGTACGAGTATTAAATTTAGATGGCATGAAATGCAACGAGTAGGTCTCGTTTCACATTTTTAAGGTAGAGGATGATCCAGACCCGAGGAGGCATCATCTTCATGTTGGCTGTTTGTGTAGCACGCATTCAAAATGATAAGTTTGAGTCACTCACCTCACACCAGATTTAACCGAAAAACCATCCCCAAATATATATAGAAAAAACATCAAATTTAACAAAAAAAAATCATTCGCAATTATATTTGGAAAAACAACTGCTGTTCAATTTTTTCAATCTCCCATCAATTTTTAATTTTTTTTGTTTTAATCTTAGAGTCTTAAACGTGTTCCATATTTCACTTTTAAATGAAGCTCAACTAAATCAAAGGTTCAATATATTTGAATAAATATAAGGGCAGGTAACACTCATTCTGATGAAATGGATCTCAACCATTGTTTACGCGTCAGAGAATGGCCGGTGGGGATTTGCGCTGAATGAGTCAAAGTGTCATACCTCTGCAGATGTACCCATGTTTTCATGTTTTCCTGTGTTTAGTTCCGACATGCTTGAAGTTCACAACTTTTGGATTAATATGTCTGCTTTTTCAGGATTTCCACCACTAGAATTTGCAAGAAATCAGCTGCGTTAACATGCTATATAAATATAGTTCCTGCTCACCAATCACAGTGTACGGTTTCAACATTCACAAATTATGAACATTGTATTGAAAGCGCAGGGAGCTTGTTGTGAGTTACAGTAATCTCCGAACCTTCTCTCAGAGGAAGCAGTATCCATCTGAGTTATTATATGGCATTCATCGCTTGAAGAAGAGTAAAGAAATTTAAAAAAGAGACGCATTAAACCTATACACCAATTTAAAAAGTACTCGAAACACTTAGCTTTAATTATTAATAACTCACTTTATGCTGCAAACCATATTTACGCTATAGAAAACTTAGCCAAGTATAGATCAATAAATGGCAAGATGGTTGTATGGATGATCATGACAATATTACGAGCTGCCGACTTAGCATAATTATATTATAGATGAGTTGATTTGTAATCGAGAGTATTGCCCATGATTCATTTATGATTCTTATTACTATTAAATATGACGTGTTTCAGTTACGGTGACGTTTGGTGTAAATTTAGCTCTGTGTTCAATTTCACGAGGGCTGGTAATTGTTGGTAACATTAGCAAGACAAATGAAATCTCATTCGAATTGGAACGACACTATAACAGTTGCCAGTTTAAAAGTTCAATAGTAAGAAGGGACCGACTTTGACACGTATTTAATATTATAATACACATGCAAGTTTAGGTGTTCCAGAAAGTATACTACATTGTTATAGCACTATACACATAAGATACAAAATAAAAAATGCTGAGGAATCATATCCAAAAGTTGAAAACATGAAATCTCAAATAACAAACCTTACTTGTAAGTCTAACAACATGGGAACTTGTGTTTCCTCTATCTTGCATGTCGTGGACAAGCAGGCGACATACAACAACTGGATTCATGTAAATGTGGGTGACTAAAACAACTTCTCATATCAAAGAAACAAGAAAACATGATTTATTATAGTAATACAGTCTCTGATATTAAGTGTTTCCTACCTTAGCAGTCAACTCAAAGCATCTGACGAATAGATGGGTCTAGAGTTTGAGTCCGGGATTTGTGCAGAAACACTCCTAAGGCATATGATCACACTTGTCTCTCAACAGTGCTTATATGGATTCTCCATCCTCCATGGGAAAGATAGACAAAGATACAATAATCTTCGGCGCACAAAAGATTAGACACACAAAACCGAGAACCATGAAACCCGACTTGCAAAATTCCACAACCTCCATCAACTACTCATGATACCCCACATTCCATTGTCATTTAAATATTCAACAGAGACTTGTTATTTAAGGGCTCAATTTGTGTTGGTATTAACTCACTCCTCCATAAATATGAAATAAAAAAATAAATCGTTGGACCAATTTCACCGGAATTCAATGTATTGGTTACAAATATGACATGTGAATATCTTATCAAGGTTTGTTTCGTTCCAAATGTCAAATCTCATGTAAAAACTGTCTATCTAATAAATTAGATTGTTATTACGCTAAAGGCATTTCTCCAAGTTAGATAGAGTGAGTGAATTTTGACAACATGACAATCATGGATATAATCTCGACCATTCCCAATTTAAGTTTTATCAACATTCTTTTACTAATCTCCACCGTCCCTGTGTGCATTTTAGATTTGTTGGCCCTGCTAATGCTCTTAGAAGTAGACATGAAAATATCGAATTGGCACTACACTATATTCATGTGGAGGTCTTATAGTCCGTGTGACAACATATCTCTTAGGAATTTTTTTCAAATAGTTCCTACACTTCCACATATCTCAAGTAGTCACTAGAACTACATTTGCCAAAATTCTCCTTCGCAATAATGCTTTGGTGTGTGTACACAACGTGTTTCGAGCTCCTTTATTGGTACATGCTAGAAACTTGCTAGGAAAGGTGAAATGATCACATTACACATATATTGGGTCCACTTGGATGGGGATGAACAATAGTTTGATCTTAATGTTGAAATTCTTATCCAGTTGAGGGTGAATGCATGCAACATTCGAGGTATTAGTGAAATACGAATTCATTAATCCTTGGGAGGTTAGAAGATTTGACAACTCAAGGAATGGGATGATGTAGCCTTATTGGATGAAGGGAATACCCACCACATGAGGTTTATCCTTATCTATCCTCTTAACCTCTCCGTCATTGTTATTTGGTGCCATCTTTGATTGACCAATTCCCAAGATTTCTAACACCAGAGCGTTGATGTTGTAAGTAAAATAACAAGATTCAATCCCATTAATAAAGACAATTTTGCTTGGTCAAACCCCACCATGCTTAGAATATTTACTGGAGGTTCAAGAAAAATGCTACGCCCAATACTATTATGTTGACGTTGTTGAGCCCTCTGATGGCGACCTTATCGGATGAAACATTGTTCATATGGCATGAGGAATATAAATTGAAATTTTCTATATATTAACATTCCACAAATTTCTTATGTGGTGTCCCACCCTATGAAAATGTCCTTTTAGTGCTTCAATTCATCGAAATTGAGTGAAACATTTTTAGATTCGTGAGAAACATATAACGTTGCTTTCTATAGACTCTCGTGTCATTACGTTTTACATGCCTTTGCCAACATGTTATGTTTTATAACCTATATTTTAGGCATGTGAATTTGTATGTATGGATAGATGTGTTTGCGGGGAAGGCATTTCTAAACTATAGTTGAGGTTGAGGTTTTGACTCTAACATATGTCATCACAATAAAGGGTAGGGATACATTCAATCTTGACAAATGGTCCATATCTCAGAGACTAAGATAAGCCATAATCATAAGGGCATATTTTGATGGTCGTTTAGATGTTTTGTGATTTTAATTGTAAAATACTTGTACACATTTGAAATAATCATCACATATGACTTGTATATTTAAAATGCAACCGTCATTTTTGATATAAATTTATTTTTAAATTATATTTACGTATATAAATATATATTAAAAATAATTAAATAAATATAAAATAGTTAATATTAATAACATAATTTTATATTTTTGAAAGACAATATTGAAAAATTACCATCACCCACAAACTTATTTGACTGGCATAGGTGGACCTCAAATTTAACCCCTACGACTCACAAGCATTATCATCCAGTCAACCCAATCAGTGACTTGAATGATGTTGTGTGTCCAGTGTCTATAATGGATACTCATGGATGTATGACAAATATACACAGATCTATATGTCATTGAGGCATCATGGATACATTTTGTCACTTGAAAAATTGGTGTGCAAATGTGACCAACTTTTGGATTTAATGAGGGACCAATTTTTAAAATTTTAATAATGTTAGAGCCTTGATTTATGACACCGAAACCCTATTCCAAATTATAATAAGGTGGTTGAGGGTAGTGATTTTGACACACTTTGTAGAGAGGGCCTTGGATTATTTGGACATTTACGTCTTTACAAAAGTGTAAATGTTAGATAAAATATTCATTCTACTTGATATGTCCATCCACTGAGGGGACCAATGTCCACTAGTTTTCCTTGCATCACATACTTTTATACAATTACTCGACCTCAATACAATCCTCAACCAATATCCATGCATTCCACACATTCCAATTATTGAGATTTGTTGGCTTATCGATAGATTATAATCTTCAAACGAATCAAATGAATTATACTATTCAAAACAATCGACCAAATGATATTATTCGATTTGAAACGCTCCTTTTATTACCAATTTAATCATTATTCAGGTTGACATGACCTTGACGGTGTAAAATAATAAATTCAAAAAAATACAAAGTATGTTTGGTAGATAATTTCGTCTTCTCGTCCATCTTTTGGGTGTGCTCAAGTTTCAAGGAGTGTTCTTGCATTGCCTTCCTCTTTGTAATTACTTGCAACTTAAAATTTAAAGGATCCTAAAAATTTCTATGAGATGCTTTATTTACAAAAATAGTTCACTTCAAGATTCCTTTTACACCACTCCTTACATTATGATATATCTTGGGAAACAGCTTGCCTCGAATATTACATAACATGAATTTTCTCCTTTTTGAACTATAGTCATTATTGTCAAGTCACTATTTGAGGGTACACTTTCCCATTTTTCCACAAAGCCACTTTCCTCTTCCTTAGTCTTCTCCCGAACCCTTCATCTTCGTCTCTCTTCCTCTCCCATTGTTTCTCTCCCTCCAATTTGACTTCCTCAATAGATCCCCTTCAGCGTTTTTGTCCTACATTTCACGTATGTTTGCTAGTTTTTAATGATATTAATTTTTTTTTTTACCTTATATGTCTTATTTTCAATGGACATTAGATATATTTATATTATTAATTTTTATACAATTTAATTTTTTTATTTAATTTATTTTTTTGTTTCTATTTTTGTTGAGGTTACCTAGGGAGAGGGCCCTAGCCCTTTGTGGCATCACCAGCCCACATCGGTCGTGGAACCATCTAAGGATGGGAGTTTAAGCTCTCAACTAGCCCACATATTAAACCACATTATCATGGTGCCCCATCACTGGGGTATCTAAACCGTCGGTAGTAGGCCACCTTAACACAAAGCCAAGATTTGAACCTTGAACCTCCCAATTATTAGGAGACCCAAGAACCATTACACCACTATCCGTTGGATAAAAGTGGTTTGGGATAACTCTCGTGTCGCAATGTCAAACATGCCTTGTCACATTGAACACATGATTATGCCTGACCCCAACCCCCGTCACATTGAAAACCGAGCCGGATTGGCACCACGTCGAGAGACCACCTCCGCCATCAAGTAGTGGACCCGCTCGGAACTACCTAGCCAAGTAACGACATTGGAGGTGATTTCCCCCATGGGAACCTCCTAACAAAAATTCAAATACACACACAAAACAAAATACATGTTGCCATGTTGACCCTTGTTGAACTCATCTAGCATTCCAATTTGGTTGGTATCCAATCCCCCCATTGTTTTTTGTGACATATTTACCTGCAAAGCACATAACACCTCCTTCGGCCTCTTGGCCACATCAAAAACATCTAGGATAAAATATACAATATAAATCCATAAATATCTATATATGAATCAAAACAACATCTAGGCAAGTAAAGATATCATTTACAATTTCCAACAACATCTTGATTCCACATTTCATCAACATCAACAAGATATAAGATTAGTTCAATTGTCTAGGTCTACTCAATATGAATAAATATCGCATGTCAAAAATATATATATATATATATATATATATATATATAGCCATGTCAACAACATATCAACATCAATATAAAATGTCTCTAATAATCCACATGCATCATATATAAATCGAAATCAACAACAGTCTAGTATATCTAACATCATGCTAAATCAAAAGGCTACAATAATATCCATAAGCATAGTCGACAGAGATGTCGAAATCAATAGTAAAACGTGTTGAAGGGAAGTGGCCACTACATAAAACAAAAATTTTAGAAAGGAATTCGTTTATAAAAAGTTACTATTTATTTGGAAGGAGTAAAAGGAACTTAATTTCCATTACTTATGGTTCATCCGTAAATTTACTTATACAAATACTATGTGTGTGTGTGTGTGTGTGTGTGTGTGTGTGTGTGTGTGTGTGTGTGTGTGTGTGTGTGTGTGTGTAACTCCTTCTAATATATTGATAATTACTCTAGTTCTCTCTTCTTGTTTTTATTCCTAATATAAAAATATGAATATTTCATTCATTTCACTCTTTTAATATAAGGAAGTGAACTCATTAAACTTTTTAATTACAAGAAAAAGAGTAAAATTTTCTCAAAATAACTTTATTTAAAGGATTTATGAAGTAAGGACTATTCAAAAAAAAAAAATTCTCTTCTCCTCCCAAATGTTTATTTCTACCTATTTCTTTAATTGATGTTCTTCTTCCGTCTGGACCTCGATGATGATTCTAATAAGGGGAATGGATGGTGGTCCAAAACAAGAAACGAACATCTTCTAAGCAGATTTCAGTTCCAACACATATGACTCTTAGATCTCATTAATTGGTCTAAGTTTGTTTCGATACAATTTTCTATCTTTTTCTTGAGTCAAAACTGTTTGGGTCTTTGTTTTTTGTTTTTCAGTTCTCTGTGAGCTTCATTGTAATATGTATGATGTAACAGTCCTTGGAGCCTTTCCAACAATTATCGATAAAGAAAATGCTTTTTTAAAAAAATATATAGGAAATTAAAGTTTCAAATGAAATGAAATCTAAATCATTTTAAACATGGATCCTATGGACACAAAATCACACACTTAATACTATTTACTATACCACCAAGTATGTTGTTTTGTATGTGGATCTTGCAGCATAAGAAAATTATTCGTTGAGGACCCATACCATATTCTATTTACTACACTTGTCACTCACATACTCAATTCTAGTCAGGGTTATAGGGATCCCTATCTTTAGTCTTCACTCATTTGTCGTCACTTGTCTCTAGACACTAGTGCCTGTGGAGTAGACATAAGTGCTTGATGCTTCTCTCCATCATGGGCACCCATGTCCTCTTTATGTTGGATCTTATTTTTTACATTTGAGGTCGATATTTTTTGTTTTCCCTCTAACATCCCAAGGTACTAGTCAGTATGTCGGGTCATTAGTGTTGAAATTCAAACAAGAGATCCCTATATAAACACAACATACATATCATTATATGGGAGGAAAATTATTATTAAGGGATAGCTATCTACATAGAGCAAGGGAATGCATTTGGGTACTGCATTACTTTGCATACACACTACATAGTAAGGGGATTTCATTCTATTTCATCCACACATCTATATTTTATTTATTTATCACCCACTATCTTAGTGTCATTGGCGTGAAGATGACCTAGGAGCACTATTGCACACACAAACACATTGAACTCCATTTTTTTTAGATGTAGTGTAGCACTCTGTCGTAAGTTCGCCATTGTGAAAACTTAGGAGATTCTAACCCCTCATTTTTATCTTTTCTTTTTAGGATTTTGGTGTCTATTTGAGGGTTTTGCATGTGATTATTTCATTGTAGGTTTACAAGTACTCCATCAATTATTGTGTGGTCTTATTACAATAAAAGGAAAAAATGTAAATAGCCCTAGCAAAAGTGTCGAAGATGTGTCTGAAATTTTCTACAAACCCGGATGCCAAGAAATAGGCCTAGGTTGCCCACATGCATCCTTGTCCATGTCTAAGCACCCCAATCCAACCATTTCCACCTCTGTTGCATTTTTCTATGGTTTGTTGTGATGGTCTCATGCTCTTGTTTCATCAAATTGTCCATTCCGACTCAATGTGAGATAAGCGAAATTAAGATAAGTACCTTACCCATCTCATTTCCTTTCATAGTTAGTACTTAATAAATTGCTTGGCATTTGTATTTCATTGTATATTATTTACAACATATATTTGCATTTAGATTTAAATAAAATATTGAGATTTTATAAAATCATTTATGTGAACTCGTAACATAGGAACTATTTTCCCTATGATCCACTAAAACCCTAATGGTTAAGGATAACTCTTCTCCTCCTAGACTAGTCTTCCTCATGTGAGTATTAATCCTATCTATGATGAGGCAACTATTATCCAATTTTTCCCCTCAGGTGAAATCAGACAACCATGACCTCGCATGGAGAAAATACGAGGATCGATTCGGCCGTGGGAGCTCACACTTTGGGCTTGAGCCAAGTAAGTTGAAGTGAGCTAAGCACATTGCGCAAAGGAGCTCGGGAGTTTGAGCTAGTTTGGTGAATGAAGGAGCTCAAGTTCAAAATTCAGACTTCAGGTGAGGTGAAATTCGAACTCAACGGAAAAAAGCATGAAAAGAGGAGACACAAAATTAGAAACCCGAACTCGAATTTGAGTTTAGGATTTTAGAGATTTGGAGGTTTCATGAACCCAGGCAGGTGAACAGTGCCACGATCCTATAAACACAAAGGTTTGAAACCCAAATTCTGAATTTTAGACTTCCACATTTTGTCATTTCCAAACATTTTGGCTCTTAGTCGGATGAAACAGACTTTTCAAAACCCAAACTCTTGAAACCCCGAAACTTGAACCACTGAAAACTCCAAAAACAAAAAGGTCTGAAACATGAACTACAAATTTTAGACTTCGGGGTTTCAGCATTTTGAAACATTTTGGCTCAAGAAATGAACAGTGCCACATAATATGATCTCGGAGTCCAAACTGCGAAGTCCTAAATTCATACTTTGGAGGTTCGGCATTTCAGAACTCTCGATTCAACTCACCAGTTCAACAGTGACAACAACCTCTGAAAGTATAAAAACTTGAAGCTTTGAATCCCAAAATTGTGAAAATTTGGATTTTGGAGGGTATGATGAAGGGTCAAAGCTCCAGAAAAGGTAGATCAACCTACTCTGAAGATAATAAGTTAGGTATCACAATTTTTCACAATTTATTTGTGGATGTCTTATTCAAAATTGTGAATCCAAATTTGTGGACTCCACCCACAATTATTTTGTGAAAATATTAAATGTGACAAAATTTGTGACAAAATCCACACTAAAAATCATTGTGAAAATTCCACATTTTTCAATTGTAACATTTTTCACAATTCTAATATTGTCACATATCCACAATTGAAAAAATTGTAACATTTTTCACAAATTAAATAATCTTAAAATCTAAAATTTTAAATTTTTGATATATATCACAATAATACAAAAATTATAAGTAAATCAACATTTTTAATTGTATAGCATCTTTTACAATTTTTATTTTTACACATTAAATTAGTACAAATTTTCCTTTTATAGAATATGCTACAAATTTTTATAATTTTGAAACTTTCTAATTTTTATCAGCTTAAAATATTAATATTTTCATAATATTTTAAATTCAAATCATAAAATCCAATTTAATTATATAAATGTTTATTTATATATTTAAATAATATTTTATTGAATATAATGATAGTATATTAACATAAATTAATTAAAATTCTAAAATAAAAACATTTCAAATAGAATATTTTGTGTACAATGAAATTATTTTCTTTAATTTTTATTTATTGAATACAATGAATATTTTTATAATAAAAATGTAAGAAATCTTTACTAATCCTCGTCATGCCGTGACTATGATATTAAAAATTAATAAAACATAATAATAGATTAAACTTTTAAAAATATCACATGATCAATTTTCAAAAATCTTTTTCGAAAAATACCATGCAAAGATAAAAATACTATTTTATTAATATAATATGTAGATATAAAGACAACTCGACATCTTTTGAAAACATGCAATAAATATATATTTTAAAATAAATTTTAAGAAATAGGATATTATTTATAAAAAATAGTTTTACAAATATAAATTTAAAAAATATTGAATATAAATATTTCAAAAGTTACATGCATAAATTGTAAAAACTGATTTCAAGATAATTTCACATAATTCATAAAGACTTATTTAAAATCTAAATTGTGGCTGACCAAGACTAATTGCAAAGGTTTTTATTTAGTTTGCTAAATCTTCACTGGATAAAGAGTATTAATATTGTTTGCATTCTGTGAATATTTCTCTGCTTCAATCTGCTTTTTCATAGGTATTTCAGATCCTTACTTTGAATCCTTACTTTCTTTGAATTCATTTATCTGTAGACAAGATATAGATTAGTATTGTAAAAAAATTTCCTTGTGCATTTATAATACTTTCCAAAGAAATTTATATGTAAACTTCATAAAAATTATTGTCTACAATCATTTCCTTAATTACTTAAAGCTCTATTTGAGCTTTATCTGAGCATTTTCTTCATGTTTAATAGTACATTTGGAATCAGCTCCGTAACTTTACTATTAGATATCTTTTTGTACCTGGACCCCCTTTGCATGGGGTCTTCAACTCAGTTACGTTGACTTGGCCCATATCACTTTTTTAGGTTGGGCATTCTTCCTAGAAGCTTGATGATGGCTCTGTGATCTGTTGACTACCTTGCGCTAAGCCACCACTAAAATATATTCGTAACCACTTTGGCTCTTGCCTTTATTATTGCAATTTTTCTCCATTGGTTACCATGCTTCAGTCGCCTCGGCTTCTTCCCCTATCAAAGCATTATGGACAGAGAATATGTTAACATTTGTGCAGCATGCATAAATTCCAATAATAATTAGGAGAATATGTTTTCTCTTCCAGTTCCGCCTCTTTTGATGCTATAAAAAGTGATTTCACTAGTTTTCAATCTCCATGTGTTGAAAATGTCAAATCTTATCTCAGCCACAGTTTGATCATTGAATTTCAACTTCAGATCTTATAGATCTGACAACCCACAGCTGGCTAAAAAATAATGTTTAAAAATTCTGTGATATAAGGCTGACATCCCTACCCTTAGATCGTGATGCTTTATCAATGGTTCAAATTAGTCTTCTTCGATCCTAGTGAACTGGTAAAATATAGAAGTAAATATTTTTGTAATCTAACCGAAAGCAAAAACAAACTCTATTTTTTAATTCTGTGTAACCTGTACCTTACTAATAAAATACACTTACCAGAAATTTTTAAAAATAAAGATATTTAGGGTGTCTATATATAAAAGATGAAAGATGAAATAGAAGATATATTATACAAAATAAAATTGTATAATTTTTCAAAAATACTACTCTATTTCATTTTAACGATGACACTCTTTTAGAAGTCAAAGGTGACCTTTGAAATTTTAAGAATTATATTAAACGTATATTTTAAGGATTATTATTTTCATAATGAAATATGTTAGTATTAATTTTAAAGATATATTAAATATGTATATTTGGTTTTATTTTTTCTTCTTTCATAATCCACATTTTAACATCAACTCTAGGAATTACAATAAATATATATTTAGTTATAATTTTTCGTCTTTCATCACGAAAAAAATTATATTGAAAATGTAATAACATTTATTATTAGAATTATTAAACATTATATTTGGATTGTGTAGACTATTAATAATTTTAGTTTCAAAAGTTTAATTTTTAAAAAATATGAAAAGAAAGCATGATTTTTCACAATTAAACTTTAAGAATATAGATATTTTAAAAGTATAAATTTGAATTTTATGATATTGTGAAATATCTATAATATTTTAGAGAAGGCACTAATTTATTGTAGATAATTCACAATTTAAAACTAGTGTATTGTGGACTATCAACAAAAAATAGTTTCAAGTTATTGATTATTTATAGGTAGACTTGATTAATGATTGTTATTATTTTTGGTTTCATAAATTATTCATAAATAATTTTTGGCTTATTATGTGGATTATCAACACAAAAATTTAAAATTGGAAATGAAGTATATTAGTCATAATTTTACCTTGTTTAAGTATTTATCATCCGTCAATAAATTATAATAGTGTAGATTGTCTTCAACTATAGTTTAACATATTTTGTTAGTGTATATTATTAAAAAAAAGAAATAACTAGAATATTAAATTTCCCATAATCCATATATCTAAAATTTTGTGAATAGTACACAATATTATAGTGTGTAGAATTTTCTCAATTTTATTTTAACATTAGAAATGGTGCCAAAATTTGGAATCGCAATAAAAATTATATACTATAGATTATGAAAAACTAATGTGCAATGGCATACTTAAATTGTCTAAAATATATGTGTATTTTATAACTTGTGAATAATACACAATCAAATTTTAGTGTAGACTTTGTATATTAAAATATAAACCTTGGAAATGGTATGATAAAATATCATCGTGAGATACTATATTTGGGTTGTGTTTTCTATCCATACTTCTATTTTAAAAGTTCTATATTTTTTCAAAACATGTGGAGAAAATGTGATTTTATTACAATGAAATTTCAACAATGTGGATATTTCACAAGTTTAAACTTTAATTTTATGAAATTGTAGAAAATCTACATTTCCTTTTATAGAAGTTATTTATTTAATGTTAATAATTCACAATTTTTCCACAAAATGTTTTTTTGTGGATAACGATGTGGATAAATGACCCTACTTCTAGTAGTGACCACTCACATTTATTGCAGTATGGTACCCTCATCTTTAGATGTCCATAACTTTTGACTGGAAGCTCAGATTTGCAAAAATAGGACTTTTTGGAAAGCTCTCAATGTCCTCTACACAAAAATGACTATTTTCTTAATTTTAGTGAGATTAAGTATTTCCAAATGAGGAAATATAGTCTGTAATTTAATAAGAATGTTTCCGCATTTCTCACCTTCCAAAATAATGAAGGTATGGGCTTCATTTCTTCCCCAACAAGGTAAATTACATGGAGGTATGGGGTTTTGTAGTGGCACCCATCATTGTTGCATGTGATTTTAATGCATTTTGGGCGGTTGAAGCAATATTTCGAATTCCTCTCTCACTTCTCTCATTCTTCCTATATATTGTAAGGAGGGGCTCTTTTCAAAAGGTTGGAAACATTGTATGTGCCCCTCCCTTCTTTCTTATCTATAAGAGATTGGTGGAGATTTCAAACCTCTCTATTGAACATTGTAATGTTAAATATTTTCCTTTGGCCCTAAATGTGATGTATTGTATCAACTTTGAGAGTAATAAAATCAGATCTGTGGATGCTTCAAACCCTCTTATGTGTTATATTGCAACTTTATGATCTTTCATTTTATGTAAGGTTATTGTGTATTGTTTTTATTTCATTACAAGGTTATGGTAGTGATGTGTTTATTATGGAGGTTGTTCAACATCCTTCTTGGTGCATCACCTTCCGTATTGAACATTGTAATACAAAATATGTGCCTTTGGCCCTAAATGTGATGCATTGTATCAACTTTGAGAGCAATAAATTCAGATATGTGGATGTTTCACATCCTCTTCTATGTTCTATTGCATCTTTCTGATCATTCATTGCATGCGAGGTTATTGTGGATTGATTTTTTTCATTGCAAGGTTTTGGTAGTGTTGTGTTTATTGTGTAGGTTGTTCAACATTATTCTTGGTGTATTACCTTCCCTTAGAGTAGGTTTTATTTTCATGCATTTTCTATATCTCTATCTCCTTGGAAATATTAGATTAGGGTTAGATCTATAACTCTCTACACTTTGGAGTAGTTAGCACTAGGATAGGACAGGAAGTGGCCTTCTCCTGGAGGGTTATCCCGATTTCAATGTCCCACACTTTGGGATAACTCCATGTTTGACGAATCACACTGACTTCCTCAACCTTTCACTTGTGAGAAATCAGGGGTGCTGTGATTTATCCACAATAGCAACCATAGCTGAACTTAGCACTCTATATCACAATACCATTCCTACGGATGATACTCAAATACAACTCTTAGCTAATGAATTTAATGTGTCTACTAGCTTTGATCACTTCACCATTAACATTGTTGATCATCCGGTAATATTTTCACATTGTACACCTTGTTATTCATTCAACTATACCCCACCTTCTATTATTTCTAATGAAAACTTGGATGATTTCATTCTTAGTTTCATGCTTAATCTTGATGAAAATGCTTTAGCTGAAAAACAAAAGGACAATAAACATGTGCATGCCTTTATTTCTCATACTAGTTCAGATAATTCTATAGCTACATCTCATATTCTTCCCATTTATGAAAATGTTTCTCATGGTACATCACATACTAGTTCTCCCATACCTTCATAATATGTTGATGATACGCTTAATGAAATCCTTGCATTTGAATCTTTGTTTGATTTTCATGAGACACCTGATAGTCATGATTATAATTATTTGTATACTATTGAATGTGAATCCTCAGATCTTCTTTCATATTCTTCTGAGTTTGTCTCTAATATCATGCAAAATTCACCTCCTTCTATTACATCATCTCCTAATGATATTTATGATGCTAGTCCTACAATTTCTATGAACATTCCTTGTACTTCTTCGGCACCCATATCTAGTGTGCCCTTAGCATTGATGTCTTCTACTTATCCTCTTAACATTCCTATGATCACTCATAATGGAAAACTACAACTACTCAATACACTATTGCCATCTTCTACCATTCCTCTATAGGGCATCTTATCACTCATGCATGTTGTTGGCCACTTACAATCTTAGTTCCAATATCTCCTATTAGAAATCAATGCCTATTATGCTTATATTTATAACAATTCTTTGCATGGAAACCTTATTCTAAAAATGATTCATAATTCAACATTTCTTAGGGATTTCATTATGCCTACATTCACATGCTTTGATGGTACTGGAAATCCATATGTACATCTTAAGCATTATCATCTAGCTATGGCTCCTTATTTTAATGATCGATTATTGCAAAAATATTTTTGCCATAGTCTTACTAATAACAATGTCAAATGGTACACTCACTTACCTTTCGGATCTATTAGTACCTATTGTGAGATGGAAGAATCCTTTCTACAATGCTTTATACTTAACAATGACCCTAAGGTCACATATGATCATCTACCTAGATTACATCAACGAGAAACAAAACCTATCATTGATTATATTTTGTGCTTCAATGTTTGCATGCATCAGTTAGTCTTCCAACCCATTGACCTAGAAAATCAATTCATCTTCTGTCATGGCTTGATTCCTACTTTAAAATTACACTTGCAATATGATACGTGCAAATCATTCACACTCTTGTGCTATAAAGTCATTGATTTATAATAGGATCTCATTGCTGCACATATTCTAGATCCTCCTCCTAGTTCTCCTACTTTGTTACATCACCTAGTTATTCTCCTCTTCCATCTGTTTAGCATCCTCCTAGGACTCCATCTCCTCCACCTTGTAAACAAAAATAATCTTCTCCATTTCATAATAATCCTTTATCTCCTCCACCACATCAAGCTCCACATCAAACTTCTACATCTCCTTCACATGAGCCTTTACATTTTTCTCATCATGTTAGACCTCATGATGTATTGCATGCCCTTCTTGACAAGCATATTATTCACTTTCCTTCTACTCAACATCACCCTCCTCATCTCTTGTAATGCCAATGTGATAAACCTTAGTGTAACTTTCATCATATCAATGGTCATCGCAATAATGACTATTGTGCCCTTTGTGATACCTTATAACAATTGGAAGAAAAGGGTGTCATTTACTTTGGCTCTCTCTCTCATTAGTGGTTTATGTCTCCACTCCTGTGCAAGCATGTGGTTACTCTGGTTGATTTTTCTGCTTCGTCTAATGTTAAGTTCATTATTCATCTACCACCATAAGTTTTTTTCATGTGCGATCTCCATTTCATCCATCCATCATTGCACCATCTCATCCACTGTGTCATACTGCTACTACGCATTGGCTTTAATAGCCCTCATCATCTTCACTTCCCATCACTGCATCACCCATCATTAACACCATTCCACATAACATTCATTTCGGCTCATACACTCATGTCACTTTTATTTCACATGCTTCCACTGCTCCATGCTGATTTGGTCTCTTGTAGGTGATTTCTATCACCTTACCCCCCGATGACTCACTCGTGTTATTACAGTTCTTACATTACTGTTGAGGGATATGTTACAATAAGAACCTCTCTTCACTTTTACACTACGTGCTTTATCAATATATCTATTTAGCATACACTATCATATCATTTCCCGATGACGCACTCTTGCTTTACAGTTCATTCTTGACTACTAAGGGGTCTTATATAAATGAACCTACTCATCTACACACTGGGGGAATCATTATTCTCCTCCTATTCATCATACTAACACGTAATTCACTACACTATTCTGACCATCTCATACTCCTTCACATTATTCATTTCTACTACATCATTTATATAGTACACATTTTCATCATTTATCTATTACACATCAAAATTACACTACATACATCATCACTAGTCATATACAATATCTCATCATTAGACATCATCAACAACTACGCATTGTTAATCATATCAACAAAACAATCATCGTAATATACCACATTGACAATCACAATAATAATCAACACATCATCACATCGCACATCAATAAAACATCAAGTATAAAAAAATGACACCAATATTCCATATTATAAATATCAATCACCATCATAGTTACAACAATTCCAATATTGGGAGGCAAGCCCTTAAACATCACTACATCACTACATATAGATCATATCTTTTCATCGCTATCAGTATCTATCATTGAAGGAGCTCTAGAGCTAGAAGCTTCACCGCCCAATCTACGTCACTGATCATGGACCCTATATCTCTCTATCTACCTACACAATAGTGTATACTCCCTCGAATGCTCCGTAAAATGTCCCGAAACTCAATGAACTGCATAAATACATCTTGAGCTAAGAGACCTCCACTTGCACCCTCTCTAGCTCATTATGTCTCCTCTCGTTCCTCATCTTTCTCGCTTAGTAACACTTTACATGTAGCTACTGCTAATGCCATTAGATCACGAAAGTGTGCATGCTCACCCATGATTGCATCTACCCGCTCTAGCATACCACCACCTACGAGTAGATCGGTGGGAACATTCCGTGTCAATGTGTCGATGGATATGTCCATAATCAACAACCAATATGCATCGCCTACAAATAGAGATCAACACGGTAGAAAATGACAACAATGACACATCCAAATAACCAATTGACAAAACATCGCTACACAAATACTCACGCTCGTATCGCTTCGCTGCACTATCGGGGGCATGTTCTTGCCCATCTACTCCCCCTCTGAGGTGCTCCTTATAGCATTAGTTTAGTTTTAATACATTGTTGTTTGTTATGTATTTGATGGACAGTTATAACTGTCCTCCTTCCTTATACCTAGGTGATTGCTAAAGTGTTCGGATGACAACAAGTAACATAATGTTTCCTTTGAAGATTATACTAGCCACATCCATAATTTATATTACGATCATTCTGAGCTAAGGAGATTGAATCACCTTTTCAAAGTGAGTTAAAAAAGATGAATTGTGGCTATGGCATCTAAGGTTTGGTCATTTAAAATTTTGTGGTTTGAACTTATTAGACAAAAAATATGGTTAAAGGTTTTCCTTTGATTCAGAAACTAGATAGAGTTTGTGAAGGTTGTATTTTGGGGAAGCAACACAAAGAATCTTTCCCAGTTGACAAAATAAGAAGAACAAGTGTACCACTTGAAATTTTTCACTCAGATTTATGTGGACTGATGCAAAAAACTTTTATTGGAGGTTGCTCATACTTTATGACATTTATTGATGACTATACAAGGAATACATGGGTGCACGTTTTGAGAGAAAAATCATATGCTTTTGATATATTTCAGCAGTTCAAGGCTTTAGTGAAAAGAAAAGTGGGTACTACATCAAAGTTTTGAGGACAGACAGAGGAGGTGAGTATATTTCCATTGTTTTTTGAATTTTTGCAAATATCATGGTATACACAAGCAGTTTACTTTTAGGTATACACCACAACAGAATGGTGTGGTAGAGAGAAAGAATAGAACTATCATGGAGATGAAGAGAAGTAATATGAAGGAAAAATATCTTTCAAATGAGTATTGGGCGAAAGTAGCAAATGCGGTTTACATTTTAAACAAGTGTCCAACAAAAATTGTTCAAACATGGTTCCTTAATAAGCTTGGACTAACAGAAAAACAATGTTTCTAATTTTAGAATCTTCGGTTCAGTACAATACACACATGTGCCTGATGAGCTAAGGAAGAAGTTAGATAAAAAAGGAGAAAAGTGCATATTTATTGGATATTCAGAGAATAAAAAGCTTACAAGTTGTTTAATCCAGTTACCAAAAAGGTCATAATCAGCAGAGATGTACAATTTGTTGAAAATGAGGCATGGGATGAAAGTATTGAAAAAATAGTCAGTGTAGCAACAACTATTCCTCATGATGATATGACAGATGAAAGCATAGAGCAACAAGGTATTGTATCTTCTTCAAATCTTGGACATGCACCACAAGTTGTAGCACAAGCTACACCTCCATCTACATCTAGGTCTCCAAGATTTCATTCATCTTCAACCATGCAATAGAAACCACAAAGAACACTAGAAGCAATTCCTTCAGTAGAAAATAGTCCATCATCTGATAGCTCTTTGTAGCAAAAAATAAGGATTCTTAGTGAGATTTATAATGCTGATACAAGTAATGTTTTTTCAGTTTTAACATTTTTTTCTCAAGCTACAGATCCAATATAGTTTGAAGAGGCTATAAATAATGAAGTTTGGGATCAAGCCATGGATGATGAGATAGATGCCATAGAGAAGAATCACACATGAGAATTGGTATATCTTCCAGAAGGGAAAGACGTGATAGGAGTGAAGTGGGTCTATAAGACCAAATATAATGCTGATGGTAAAGTACAGAAACATAAAGAAAGGTTGTTTACCAGAGGTTTTTATAGCAATATGGAGTAGATTATAGTGAGCCGTTTACACCTGTAGCATGTTTGGACATGGTAAGAATGGTTTAGCAATTACATCTCAAAACAAATGGCCTATTTATCAGATGGATGTAAAATCAACATTCTTGAATGCTTTTCTTGAAGAAGAAGTTTATGTGAATCATCCAGAAGGTTATGAGATTGAAGGTCATGAAGGAAAGGTATAAAAGTTGAAAAAAGTGCTTTATGGTCTCAAACAAGCACCTAGAGCTTGGTACAACATAATTGATTCTTATTTGATACAGAATGGTTTTGAGTTGGAGCAGCAATGAGCCTACCTTATACATCAAGATCAATGAGCAAGGTAAAATATTGATTTTTTGTTTATATGTGGATGATTTAATCATCATTGAAAATCTATCTACATATTCATTTAAATCAGCTATGAAAAAAGAATTTGAGATGACAAATCTAGGCCTCATGCACTATTTTTTGGGCATTAAAGTTCAACAATAAAAACTAGAGTTTTTATTTCACAAGCAAGGTATGATAATGATGTTTTCAAGAGATTTAACATGTTGAATTGCAAGCCAACACCAACACTTGTTGCAGTAGGTTTGAAGTTAAACAAAGATGACATTAGATCATTTATAGATTCAACATTGTTCAAAAGGCTAGTTGGAAGTCTCATGTATTTGACGGCCACAAGGCTAGATATTATGTATGGTGTGAGCCTCATCTCAAGGTTCATGGAATCTCCAAAAGATTCACATTGGCAAGCTGGAAAAAGGATTTTGAGGTATGTATGTGGAACTAAGAATCATGGAATTTTATATTCAACATCAAATGAGTTCAAACTCATAGGTTATACAAGAGATAGTGATAGTGTTGGAAGTATTGATAATAGAAAAAGCACATTCGACTATGCTTTTCACTTTGGAACATGTGTAGTTTCATGGACATCGAAGAAGTAGCCCATACCACACTATCTTTAGTAGAAGTAGAGTATCTAGTGCAACAACATGATAAACATGTTAGGTTGTTTGGATGAGAAGAGTGTTGAAAGATTTGAGGCAGAATTAAGAGGATACTACACAAATTTTTTGTGACAACAATTCAACAATAACATTATTTAAAAATCATGTTTTTTTGCAATATTGGTGCAAAGCTAGCCGAAACATCAAAAGTGCCTACAAAATGGAATTGAAAACACTTGTTTTAAGTTTGATCATGAATTTTGAAAATTCCTACTTACTCTCTCATATATAGAGAATTTATCATGTTTGACGGAAGTTGATTATGACGAGCAGAGCTCAAGCTACAAGGGCACTTCGGGCTAGATATCATAATTTTGTTAGGAGATCTTGTTGAACAACGACCAGTGGGCCCCAAAACCCACTTGCAAAATTAATTTCCAAAATTTTTTTCAGTGAAGTGAAGGTGGGTTATGATCCTCTTATTAATAGTCTCGAGTTAGGAGGTATTTGTTTTCATTTTCGCTCATGTTAAGTGACAACCATGAGCCGAAACCGATTGTGTTTTATTAAAATGACCATGTCACCATAAGTGACTGATAAGCCAAGAGGGTTTAGGAATATGAATTGCAAGAGAATTAAATAATTTCAAACAACTCATTTAAGGTTCCCTAAGGTGTTACATGTTACCTGGGGTCATGCAAGAGTTTCATTTTGTGGTACATTTGGGTGTGGCACTCCATGCACGTAACTTTCAAAATCAGAGTTTTCTCTCTTTTTTTTGGATGTTGATGTTTTGAGATTTTATGTCAAGGAAATATTTTGTCGCCTATCATTCAACATTTAATTTTGAAAAATCTTGAAATGATGAAGCAAAATTTAATGCAAGTGAAAAGGGGAAAACCATACCTTTTCATGAAACTCATGATTCCCACATTTAATGAGACTGCATAGCTTTAGGCATCCTGGCAATAGCTTGTGAGAAAACATAATTCCTCCATTTGTATCCATATCTCATTGCAAAGCTCTTTATTTTGCATGGGTTAGAATTATAATAGTAAGGATGAAATATCTTCTCCTCATCACGCTCTAAGAGACCATATTCCTTTAAGGCATTTTATCAAGTTGTTCACATGGCTGAAATGACACCCCTTGCTAGAGTGTTCTCCCTACTCAGAGCCCACTTCACTTAGTAGTGCCAATATTCCCCTCAAGGCCCCCTCTTGATAAATTTATTTGTAATAACCCACAACAATGATTGTAGCCTATGTGACTATGTTTGGTTAAGGAACCCCCATTAAAATTTACAATTCCACAACCTTTTCTAAGCACCCAAAATTTGCATTTGCTTGAAAATTTTTTTAGAGCTTCTCAAACAGAGAATTTTGTGTATATCCTACAACCATGGCATTCCATGAAACATATTTATTTGGAGCATTTTATCAAATAGTTCATGTGCCATGTGTATGTTCCCAAATTTTACATACATGTAAACTCAGCGCGATTCTGAACTATCCTGATTCAAAGCCCCTCCTTTAAATAAGGCTGAGCATATGATAGCAAAGGTGAAACACTCCAGTGGCATTTGTTGGTTTCATTTGGTGAAGTGGTGGCTGAGGATAGAATGTAGAGGATTTCATGCGAAGAAACTAGTGAAAGAGACAAATCTTGTAGAAAAATAAGTGGAAAAGTAAGAAAGGGCACTTTCAATGCCTTAACCAAAACCAAAACTACACAAATAAAAGATAAAGAGTAGGAAAAAGATGAATTGGTTACTTCCATTTCCCGAGACTAGTGAGGGTGGAAAGGTTATAGCTACATAACATCACTCGCTCAATCGAAAAGAAGACAAAAAATAATAATACAACAAGACATTGTGCATACATGAAACACCTCCTAAACTTTATTCTTCCTTTTTCTCTTTTGCAAACAACAAGTAGTAGCCAATCTTCTCTCGTAGATAAATTCAGCCCTCTTCGAGACACAAGTACGAGATGCAGATCACCAATTTGTAAAAAGTAAAATGAAGAGATCTTGGTTTAAAACTTTATCTCCTTATGCAATTTGATTTGACCCACTCATGCAGCTAGCCAAATACTACGAAGTTTACAAGAGTTAGCATGGGTTTAAAAGCTGGTTAATGCCTTGGATCCAAAATATTGTGCTTGTATTCCAATGAAAGGAAAATGATAGGCCTTAAAAGGTTTTTATGATGTGTCACTATCCATGCTTTGCTATGCAAATGGTGCCCCAATCCTATTAACCCAACAACACCTTCCAAACTCCTTACACGTGTTTTCACACTCCTATTACATGCAATCCCAAAAAATTTATATGTTTTTATTTTTTTATTTATTTTTATGTTTTTCGTTGGGCACTACAGATTTACCTTAATCATTGGCCGAGGTAAATGAATGCTCATTAATTATTACTTGTTGACATGTAGAGTCGTTACATAATGCCTTTTTCAAGGTTTTGAATATCTCAAAGGTCATAATAATAAGGATCATTTCAAATGG
This sequence comes from Taxus wallichiana var. yunnanensis, assembly GCA_018340775.1. Lineage (NCBI taxonomy): Eukaryota > Viridiplantae > Streptophyta > Pinopsida > Cupressales > Taxaceae > Taxus > Taxus wallichiana. The sequence goes on along the minus strand of CM031241.1, from coordinate 577,828,103 downwards.
ATTCCCTAATATGTGAAAACTAAATAAGGAGCATTCATGTTACAAAGAAGAATTATGAATGCCTAGATTCATTGTTTGGAGATCCATGGTATTGAGTGCTATTTTGAAGGTATTGATAAATGATATTTGATATCTTTCTCTATTTTTCATTCTCGTGATTAGTTTTTTTATTTCTTAATTTTTTTTTTTGTTTTTGTGTAATGAGGAGTAGCATGGAATCTCGGGTAACCAACAATTTCCACATACCACCACCCTCTCTTCAAGCAATTCCATACTTGAAAATTGTATTCATGGTTCCTTTGTATGACACGTTCTTTGTGTTGTTTGTTAGGAGAATCATAGACAACTAAATCGACATTACTCAACTCCATAGAATTGGGGTTGGCCTACTCTTATCCACGATGTCAATGGTAATTGCAACGTTAGTGGAGGCCAAATGGAAAATAACCCACATACCCATGTCCCTCCCATTTCGATATTCTGGATCACCCACATTTATTTAATATATATGGAATATTATAGATGTTGACATTGGTGTGCTGATCGAGTAATTTAATAGCCAATCCCTAGTGGGAATGCAATCCATGCTCACTACTCTAATGTATTTCTCACTCCCTCATGAAATTTTCTTTAGCTCTCTTCTGGTTTCGATTGTTAATTCAAATAAGATAATGAAAAACCACATCACATGGTGGTGGCTTTCAAACAATGACCTAAACAAATACCATCTTGAACTCTTTCATTAGTTTCTCTGGGTCTTTTCAATTATAACAATTACATCTTCTAGGCAAGGTAGTGCGCTTATAATCAACCCATCCCTCCTCCTCCTCCTCCTTCATCACCCTCAAAATCCAAACCTAATGTTATTAAAATTATTCTAAGCAATGATAAAGTGTAACTATTGGTATAGACAACATCGAAGATGATGTAGCAACAAATGAACAAAATTCTTTCAGAGGATTTGAATAACAATAGTTTTTGGAGTAAATTTCTTGTTTATTAAAGTGTTGTAAGGATTCAAAGACAATAAATATTAGGAATTATTTAAATGTTACATTTATTTGACAATATTAATTGAGGAAAGTTTAAAAATATAATGATGTGTACACTTTCTATAATAAATAGAACATATTTTCTCTCCATATATGATCTTTTTCAAGTTGTTATTTTATTATTTTTTGATATTTTAAATTATTATTTTACTTTGTAGTTAAATATTTCTTTGAAATTAAAAATGAGTGCATACATAGAGGAAAAAATATTTAGATTGTTAATTAAATAGTTTTATTTAGATCATATAATATGAATAGTAAACATTTCTTTATAATATATTTTTCAATATATAAAAATGAAAAATATTTTTTTCTAGAAATATATTCCCATTTAATAATAAAATTATATATTTGTGTGTGTTTTAAATGTAGACAATCCACATAAAGAATTATTTAAATGAATGTGAAATTGGTTGTTAATAGTAACTTTTCTACATTTAAAAAAATAATAATTTCACAATTAATTATTGTGGCAATCAAATTATAGCTTCCACCTACAAGTTTTATGTGGTAAGGACAATTGTAGAAAAAAATTGTTGAAATTTCCACAAATATAACATTGATGAGAGATACAAAATTTTAAGTTGTGGAATTTCTACAAAGATTGAATCTATAGAAAAACTACATTTTGGTGAAAATTGTGGAATACTAACAAAAACAAAAATTGTAGAAAAGTAAGAAACATCATGAATTGTGGACCTTCCAAGATATAATGAATTGTGGAGAAAATATATTAATATATCCCAATGTGCATCAGATATACTTCCAATTCCAAAATTTTAATTTCTGCAATACCATATAATGTTAAATTTTATGGGCACATATGTCTTGTACACAATGTTTTAGGGGAGGGTTATTTTTCAATATTCTTCTTAAAAAAATACAATACGATATTATTTCTCTACTACATATAATGTAAATAACATCATGAATTGTGTCGATTTCATGTCTTTTTATAAATTTTGTATTTTTGGCACAAACATGATGCAAATGTGGCTCAAAAATTGTGCACATTTGTGCCATCTTGGTGAAACAGGTAACTCATGTTTCTCAATTCCATTTAATATTCAATTATGTCTCATCTCTTCTTTTCCTTATTGTAAAATTACCCCATTATGAAATTAGAGAATCTTTAAGCACATAATAAGAAATCATGGTTCATTCCAATCCATTTTTCTCTTTATATCATGCTTTTAATTATTTAAAGAAAATATAATGCGTAAATTTAGATTTGAAATTAGAGGGTTAATTTTTGGACAATAAGTTGAGGAATTTATTGACTTGACATGATTTCTTAAATAATTATTTTTTTCCAAAGTTAACAAAAAATATATTCCAATCTTTTTTTCTAGATTATGCTGAAATGATTAAGGTTGTTGTATTTTGTTTTATACAAACCGAGTTCTTTGTTTTCATGATGTATGAAATTGGTGCTCATTTGGAAAAATATGTAAACAATAGGAAATGTTACGAACGTGAGACGTGCATGCATAAACCATTGTAACCAAACAATAGTTGTAAATCAAGAAGGTAGAGTTTCTTTGTTCCTTCATCATTCTTGGAAACTATCCTCACAATTTTCTCTTATTTTAACATTTTATTTAATATTAAATAATGGTGAAATATATCCCCTTTTTTCATGATTGTAAAATTTAATCATACAAAAGTAAGGTAAATTTGACTACATAATTAGAAATAATGGTTTGTAGCAAACTCAACATTACTCTTACTAGATCACTCTTTACATTTTTGCATAAACCTATAATTATTTAAACAAGTGGTTTACTATTTTCCAACTAATATGTCATTATCTAATAGGTATACATCATCCTCTACTTAAAAGGTCTACTTTATTGGATCTAATTTCTTCATCTTTAATGAGATATACTTCCCCATAGCATAATTCTTTATCGGTGAGAATTTATTTTACATATGAGGTAGTAAGTAATTGTAATTTTGCATAGAAAATTTTAATCTTGTCGTAATATATATTATTTTCATTTTTTCATTATTTTAATTTTATGTAATTAAGATTAACTATTTTATTTTAATTCCATGTATAGAGATATTCATCATAATTCCATGGTCAAGGTACGTATGGGTTGAAATAGAAGACAAAAAGAGGAGGGGTCATATTGGTCGAGTGATTATGGAGTAAAAAAATATTTATTTGAGGTAAATTTAATTTTTAATATGTTACATTCAAATGAAACCATCATAATATTGATGTAGTATATATAGGTAGTACACTAGTATAAGTGTAATATGCAAACATCTAAGGCTAAAAATTCAAATAGTGACTTTGATGTTAAATGAGTTCAACCAAAGAAAAAGCCAAAGTACATCTTCTTATTGTTTCATCCCAATGATGAAATGCATCCTAACAATCTCGCGCAAGGGCTCGTACACGTTTGAAAAGACTTTACTCAAAGGAAATGATGAGGTGTTATGTGAAACAAACACCTATTCCTAGGACTTCTAATGAAAATTTTCTAATGGAATTGAGCTTCAAAACATGGTTAACCCTTTTTTAATCATAATCATGATGATCATGATCATACCTTTCATGATCATATCTTTCATGATCACGAGGATTATAATCCTGAAGAGCAAGATTAGGAACAAGAGAGGATGATATTGAAACTTGTTCAAACTCCTTTGTTTACTCTCGGAGAGTATAGAACATTATTTTTTATTTTTTTATAAGCGTTGATGGACTTAAAAAGTTTTGATTGGTCAAAATCAATGTGAAGTATTAACTAATGTCGATAACATTTTCATTACTATATTTTACATTTAATATAAATTTCATATAATTTACATTATTTTTTATTTTCCTTTAGTTTGTTTATTATTACTGACCTACTAAAAAGTAGTTTCTTGCCTCAAAATAACAATTTTACCTCCTCATATAGAGAGACACAAAAATATCATAACTTTATGGGTTTTCTATGTTAGGTACAATGCATCCATGAATTATTGCATTCTATTTGGGAAGTAATATGAGAATGATGTTAGTTGTCTCAATTATGGAGCACCATGATTTCAATAAGGAGTTAGAGGGATCACAAGTCTAAAAATGTGATTGCAACCTTTTCCAAAATTCCTAAGATCAACCATCTTTTCTATTACAACTCTCTATTGTATATTCAATGCGGCGAGAATCACAAGAATAGAAGAAGTGATGGAGTTTGGTGTGTTCCTTCAAGTTAAATCCATTGAGGCACATTTCAAAAGTGTTTCCTAAAACATTAAGAGAGAGGTCGCACAGTGTGTGGTTTGATTTGACAATAAAGGGAGTTAACATCTTTTCTACTATATCAAATTAGATACTTTGTTTGACCAAAATTTTGATAAACTATAATATTACTCGTGGTTGATGATTTATAAGGATAATTTAATGTTGTAATTATTTTTTCCTTGTAAACACCAAGTGAAAAAATAGGATTTCTAGATTAAACCCTTAATTGATGAGTTTCAAGCATTATAGGATGACATTCTAATGTATGACCTATCAAATCCCATTGATCATAAAGCGATTCCTGTTAAGGTATCTTGTGTTGCACTACTTGTTATTTTCATGGAATGGCTATTTGTTTAGGTATTTATCATATGTTAACACTCAAAATTAAGTGATCATGTGTGTGTGCACACATATACATGTGTGTGCATGTGTGTTTAATTATGCACCAGATTTTGTTGATCACTTATATGTAGGTCTCTAAACAAAAGGAAAATATGATTATCTAAGGTGCATTTATCAACTATGAAGAAGGTCATCCAAATATCTCAAAAAAATTCTTACGAATGGAGTATAAGTACTTTGTTAAAAATAAAAATAAGTTTCATTGAATACCTTATATTAGAGAACTTCCTAAAGTCATGCGAACCCGGGATTGATATAAAGCCTTCACACATGCATACATAATAACTAATGTGTATAAACATACATTTTGGTGTAGAGATATGACATGATTTTTAAAATTATCCACATAGTTGAATAGCTAGTAAGGGTTAAATTTGTAATGTTAATAAATAATTACATTGATAACCATTTTTCTAAACTATATAGATACAACAAAAATATGACAAGGTAAAAATATTGGACATCTCTGGATTATTTGGTCATTGTTGTATAGCCATATCAATGTCATCCAAATGGTTTCGGTTCTCCTAAGCCCCACCAATTATTATCGTAATCATGTGTTATGACTATGTATTATAAGAAAATTTATGCATATAATGTTGTGAAGTAAAAAATCATGGAAGGGAGGGATTTCCACTCTACCAACTTGCACCACCTTATTTATATGTTACGTTACCCACTCAAGGAATGATAAATTCCTAAATTAAAGCAATGAAAAAATGTACCCTCTATAGGTTTGTTAAGAAATGAAATTTAAAATACATGTGGCATGTGGAACCTATATAAGAGTCTATAAAAGTGTGTTTCTAACTAAAACTATGACATAACTGAGAAGCACCTTTCTTACTAAAATTTCCATGATTAGTATGTGTCATTTTCTTCCGCATAATTCTCACTGAAAACCCTATTAAAACTTACACCACTATCCTCCAAACTAGTGAAAAATATGAGTTTATAGTAGGCCACACAAAACCATCAAAGCTTTATTGAAGGTGGATATTATAGATCTAATTTCCATTATTGGCAATGGAAATATCCCATGTTTCAATATTTTCTACAACCTGTTGCTCACTATAGAATAATAGAAACAAACCCACAACTCGTAAATCCTCCATTACGTCAACAAAACACAAATTATAAAAGAAAACAACACCACCTTATGATCACAATTCTCCTCGGTTTCCTTCACAAAAAGTAAGGCCATCATCATTCTTATTATAATTAAGGTGGATTGGGTAGGTTACTATGCATCTATAGAATGATTCCATAGTCATTCGCATGTAAAATATAGTGCTTGCTAATAAAATTCAAATGTTTTCCAATGATTTATATCACAATATCACCATTTCTAGTAAATGACCCAATAATTTCTAGCACAACTAAAAACCAATTGAATGAATTCCAATAAAATTCATTTTTTGAAATATTTTAAAAATAAAAAACATCAAAGGGATAAAATAGAATGGATATATCAATATAAAAAATTCCAAGAAATAATAAATAATAATACTAGGTTTCTTTCATGTATTTCACATCTATGTTCTTTTCACTTCTAAATGGATAGAACATGGTTTATTATGCCGAAGGCGTTCCCCTATGGTAGAGGACCTCCTGGACGTTTCTGCGACGATTCTAAATTCGACAGCCGTTTGGACGTTTTTTCAGGCGTTTACACGTATTTTCTGTTTTTTAGCCGTTCCCTGCATGTTGAATGCGGCAGTAATAGACGGACATATATTTAACGGTTTTGAGGGGCGCTATTTTTAACAAAGGATGCTTTAGGCGCTATTTAACAGGCTGCGTGACACTTTTCTAATTGCAGATTATTCAGTTTGAAGCTCATGTAAGTGATTGTGGTACAAGTAACTGTTCAACCTCCTTGCTATGAATTATGTAGTAGTTTCTTCTTCACGCATCTTCTGATGAGGACTGTATCCACCTTGTGTAAGGTAAATATATTTTCTCTATACAGCCTCCACATCAATTTTGGATTTGTGAACCTGCTTGTTTTATGTAGAAAGAAAACCAAGTGTAGAAAGAAACTACTTTGATAATAAGAATACAGATTCTTTTCATAAACTGAGAACATCAAAATATTTCCTCTTTCTTTTCCAGTACAATATCGTGCGATCTGATTAAAAGCCATCAAAGTCATCATTCTACTTTCTAGCTTCAGATTGTTTATTTTTCTCCCAAATTCTGAAATGGAAGTGCCTAGCACCAAATCATAAAAAGAAACATGAATAATAAACTGGAGTTAATAATGAAGAATAATGGAAGGTCACCTATGAAATAAAACACCTAAAAAGCATGATATCCAAGGTTCAAATTGTGTACAGTATAACATATTTACTTAGCTTCAGCTGCCAGAACACAATTGAATAATTTCAAAAGATGTATTAGATACATGTGTCCATCTTTGACTAGAGAATCAGACCCTGGGTGGGTGGTGGTTTAGTTGGCTCCCCAGATGCCTGCGTAGAACTATTGGGAGAAGAAAACGATCCACTATCATATCGTGATAAGCTGGAATACTTTCCTGAGTGTGTTGCTGAGCTAAGCGGCTCATATGTATTTCCAGGTTCAGTTAGATGAACTTGTGCAAAATCATGTGATACATATCCACTTGAAGTGGAGTTCTGATCTTTCTTTAGTCCCTCAACTAGCTGAACTTTTTCTTTAGTTTTCATACCAACATCCTCGGCAGCCTTTGTGACCCTTGAATGCACCAGTCACCCATGATGCTCCAGTGAAGACATACTTGTTCTTCATAAGAGCAAAACCTGCATTGTTAACCTTTTGTTCTGCTGCTGCAAATGCTGATTTAGTTTTCTCTGAAACTTGAAATTTTTGATCTACCGACTTTACTTTCTCATTTATGAGAGCAGTGCCAGCACTGATCTTTGAAGCTCGTGTAAGCGATTGCGGTACAGGTAACTGTTCAACCTCCTTGCTATGAATTATGTATTAGTTTCTTCTTCACGCATCTTCTGATGAGGACTGTATCCACCTTGTGTAAGGTAAATATATTTGCAGGCTTGTGGAGTCTAATCAGACCTCTCTCTTTTAGAAATCAAGCCTTTGGAAGAGGTTTCCAATTGATCGTTTACCAGTAGTTACTCTGATGTTCTAAACAGGCAGGGAAATGCAGTAGTATATCCCTCGATACAGCCTCCACATCAATTTTGGATTTGTGAACCTGCTTGTTTTATGTATAAAATGAGAGGGCTTTGATGTCTTGGGTGCCGTGCTCTTCTAATAAGGAAATTTCAGTCTTTTCTCATACCTGAAGATAATTTGTATGTCACTTGTTGCAAACTGTTGTCCCTTCAGCTAGCTAGCTAAAATATGCTCCTTTCTCTCATAACCCACGCCCTTTCAGACCACAACCTTAATCTAGTAAACAACATCCAATCTTGGTACCGTACTTTAAGTTCAATAGAAATGTAAAGGGCTACACCCATTTAATGCAGAGGATTGTAACTCTGATATAGTTTAGTGGAAGATTCTTGCACCTGTCATTATAATTAATGACTATATGCTATTCTGATCTGTGAAATTTTTTGCTTTGATAGCGCTTAGATTTCCGGATATGCTTTGTTTCTTGACAGTGCATAGGCATGGTGTGAGCTCTGAAAGTGATGTCTGCCATGGCTTGAAATTTTCATGTGGTTGTTGTGTGTGATGTATGTCCTTCGCAGGGAATGAGCTATGATGTATGTTTGCGGATGTTGCACAGATGGCAGATGTTGCATTAAGTTGTGTGGATGATATGAGTTGGTGTAGTGTTGATCTGTTTTTAGTCAGCATCATCAGATCTGGTGACCAAAAAAGAGCAACACCCATTTGGGATTTCTGTTCATAAGTCAATCTATACTTGTTGGATATTGTTGTGCGACTGTTGGTCTTTACTGATTAGGTGCTTCTGTGAAGTTATAGGTATATATGAATTGGCTGACATGTTCTGATATGCCTGCTTAAGTTGTCAGTCGTAGGTATAAGCCAGGTGTTACTGGATAGGACTAATGTAATACTCTGCCCAACAAACCACTTCTACTTGTGGGCAAATGTTGATTAATCTTGAATCTTGTCAATAACCCTTTTGGGGTAACTGTGAAACTTGATTTGCAGGTTATGTTCTGGGAGTATTTGCAGGCTTGTGGAGTCTAATCAGACCTCTCTCTTTTATAATTCAAGCCTTTGGAAGAGGTTTCCAATTGATCATTTATGATAGGATCTTCTGTATATGGTATAGAGAACAGATATGCTTGTATGAAGTCCCTTCTCCTGGGGCATTGTAACGTAACAAAAATACCAACACAAGGACAACACAGTGAAATACAGGATAACTTTTTTTTTTGACTTGCTTTGACTCAACACGACACAACATGTCGTCACAAGGTTACAACCAACACCAGGAACCACTTGTTACGGGGGAGACCACAAGGTCAGCACGAGAATGTTCACACCTATCAAGGACAATGTACTCTTCTTTTGACAAGACAACATGGAAGTCCAATCCACATGACACACTTACAGCTAGGGCAAGCCACAGTAAGAAATGATTGGAGGTTATTTATTTTGATAAGACACCCTTTAGCTCATGACTTAAGTTTTCAGAAGGATTCAATATATGATTCGCACAAATTCACCTTACCAACTGAGTTAATTTCTTATACACTATAGAGAAGTTCACTTAAAATCTTCACTTTACGACAATAGAATTGTTTAGTTCCATTAACTTAATAAAGGGAATAATTAAATTCCACAAGGCTATCTGTCCATACTTACGCTACTAGAACTTGTTCATTACCTTGCTACAACAAGAATTCGTGTTCAACAAAATCAAGAGGAACTTACAAAGTATCCTGGGAAAGAGTTAAGGTCGAGTTAAATTCCTCTTTAAGATGTCATTAGTTATTACCAAGGTTTAATTGGAGCTTGGGGTTTTATACGTAATTATTAACACTTTTACTTAGGCTTAACTGAAAGAGTTTATCAAAAGGAAACTACTTACTTTCAAATAGGTGAGAGATAAATTGTGTGGTTTCTAAATTTCCTTCTCTTACTTGTTAAATCTTATTAGAAACTAACTATTGTTTTCCTTTAGCTTGTTTTAGGCGTTCACCAAAAAAGAGTAGTGTTCACTAGTTTAGCTAGGGATATCAATTTATAAAGATTTACTTTACAAGGATAGTTTCACCTTTGAGTACTTCAGAATCTCTTGTTCTCAAGTAAGTCATCTCTATATTATTTTATCACGAATACACATATTTTAGTTAACTTCTATAAGGGTTAACCATTCCATTTAATTTTACTTATATCACATCATTACAAGGTGTCGAGAGTTTTGACTTAACACTTTATTCTCAAAAAAAAAAAAACAAGGTTTACAATATTTATGCCAAGGTAATGATTGAATATCATATCTCACCAAGATAAGTTACTAGTCTAACAACAAAAAAGGGAAAGAACACTTCACTACGTAGTTTTCCAAACATACAAGGCAAGAGATCTTCTAAACTCCTTGCAAGCAAAGTTACAAAATTTACAACGCATTGAATTTCTACAAAGAACTTCATAATTTGAACCGATGAAACTTTTACACTCTTTTCTTTAATCTACTCGCATAATCCATCTCGCACAAATATTTACTAGAGTCGGGTTCGCTAGAACCAGCATGATAAGATATAAACCTCACCTAATAATTTATGCCATCTAGTATTTAAATAAATGAAAGTTTGCAATACTCCTTATCAAATAAATTTCTAACATACATTTAAAACTTAACTACACATCTCATGATAATACATTTCCTATTCATTAATGTTCACTTCCTTAAGATTTGCTTACCTAAGACACAATTCCAAGTGACTAGATATACAATCTTAACCATGCGATCAATCATACTCAAATTACAGGTAATAATAATAACGCTCACCTAATACCTCGACCTACTTCGCATATTTAAGTACCCAACAATATTATCTTTCAATTAAATAAAAGCACCAACGACATTAAGCTTATATAATAAATACAATTACCAATTTTATATTATTCATCGATATTACCCAAGTATCAAACCTTCATAGAAACTCAGTGATATGAAGTATAATTTGGATATTTATTTCACAATTTTAAGGATATACTTATGTTAACAAAGATTCCACCAATCCACAAGTTCGTATAATATTTAGGTATCCTTTTGGTTGCTTATTCCATGTCTCTATATATTTCTTTTAGTACAAGGGTCCAACTCATTGGAATGAGCTACGATTAACGACATTGTCATGTTTTGCTAATATGTCCAAGATACATTTGACTAACTAAGATAAGTAAGTGTAGTCCAAGCCACTATAAATACAAGTACCAACATTATCTCAACTCCTAGTTGAGATGCAAGTATCAAATTTTAGCTAACATAATAATCATCGTAAATACCAGAAAATATTCCATTCGTTAACCAAGTATTGAAATAACATATTTATCCTTCTTGGCATACATGGTATATAATTCATGGTCCCATTATGGTATTAATTATTGTTATATAAAAATGAAGTTAAATAATTTCTTTACTTACTGAGGTCTGGGGGTAGTGTTAACTTTACTTAAGAATCCATTTTAGGTTAATTATCTTAACTTCCTATTCATCTGTTTTTCTACCAAATGTCTATCGACAAGCCTTCAAGGTCAAGTATAAGATAAATTTATAATTTCATATTTTAGGCATTGCCTGAATTCATATGCATGAGGGCATCACATATCAATCAAACTTGAGGAATGTCGATGTATCCAATATTACTTTAACCGATTCAAGGATCCAAGTAGTGTCTCAAAAATTAAGCCAAATAATTATCCACAGAGGATAATGACTTGCGTGCATAACATATTCGTAGAGGTCATAGAAAACCCATTAACGCATGCTTCAGGAGGGTTCCAATCTAATAATAAGCTCATAGTAATAGTAATAGTAGAGGTCCTGGTGAGGGGTTTTCAATAATCCCCAAGGTAAATGATAATCAAATGACTCAGATGGAGCTATCTAGAAGACCAATTAAACTAGTATGACTCTTCCCAAATGGAAGCCCCAATCCTAGTGGGAGTTTAAATTATTATAAAACCACAGTAAAATCCAAATACAGTCATATCGGAAAATTCCCTTTTTCAAGTCATGTTCTACATAATATAAACAATACAAGAAAAATTATAAACCTCATTCACGCTCCATACTATTTTCTACAGAAACCATCATTCAAAGGAATAATCAAGGCAAAAGAGAAACCAACATTATAAAATCAGTAGGCAAGAATCGATGTAGAGATTTCTTCTACTTCAAACAGTAAATAAGATAAATTGTAAAGGGGAGAGGTCAGCTCATGCGATGATTAAAAGTCATTTGGAAAGCTCGTCCTTTTTTTTAGCATCTCTTTCAAGAAGGATTCAATATGTGTAAATACATGTTATATGATATCCAGAGTCCAAACGCTATCTATTTAGTAAAATAAAAACACATCCACATTCCAAAAGAAACCCACATCTACAGCATTCGAACAAAGTTGCAGATATTGATTTATCTAAATGCCTAAAGAAATAAATCATTAAGAGAGAGGGTTAGGGCTTATCATGCCTGTTTTAAACGCTATATCTCATGGCCACGCACGTGTAGTCCCCTTCTCCCCGCAGTCCCAAAATAATTCTCCACCAAACTCACGCTTCTAACCCATACGGTGACCCAAATACCACGCAAAAAAGACAGTAACCATTCCGGTAAACTACATAAACACAGGCAAAGGTTTGCAAGTTTCTCAATGTCATCCATGGTAACTTCTTCAAATCCATGACAAAGAGCTGCTTAATGCTCCTTTAATTTAATCTTACGGAAACTGCTTAAAAATAGGTTATTTACGTGCAAAGACCATTGGTGCAAAGCCATCCCAAAACTATCGAACATAAGAAGCATAAACATAAACCTTCTAAGAAATAACATCATATGTTTTTCAAGCAATCATAAATTTAGCAGGTTAATTATCTTGATTCATGTTAATGAACAAGACCTCATGCTAAATCTATTTCTGTTTTGTTGACATGCAAGATCTTAGAATCACTCTAAATGAGAATGGCAGTTTGACATGAATGAACTTAAACAAATAACAAAATCACAAAGCATTTGTGAAAAATAGTTGCAAAAAAAAATATTGTTACCTCAACATAGTTCTTGTAGTAGTCTCGAATTGTGGGATCATAGAAGAAAGAATCATTTGAGGAACCAACATCCACTCTAGCTTCGCGAGCCCACTGAACATACTGGCTCTTTCCACCATAGGCATCCAAATTATTAACAAGGCTGAAAATTTTTCTTACTCCGTGGCGCCTTGCTTCTACAATTACATAGCGTAACGCCTTAAAAACACTCTCATCAAACTTTCCCGGGGACAACTGAAGAGCATTGTATCCTCCATCATTGAAGGTCCATGTTCTACACACAGAGAGACCCATTTGAGCACCTGCCATAAGCATTGCCTTAACCCGGGGCCTAGTGGAATAATCAACACTGTGGGTCATGAGCCAATATGAATTCCATCCATTCACATACAGCGGCATCCCATCCACCGTAAACTGAGATCCATTCCTTTCAACAAAGCTCATGCTTGGTTGTGTGAATCTGAACATGTGGAGGACATCCCCAAAAGACGTGTATAAAAAAAAGAATGAAGGAAGCAACACCAAGTATAGAATAGACCCAATGGCCCCACATTCTAGATTGGATAGAGATGCAACCTGCTTGCCCTCGCTCTCCACCTCTGTGCTCGGCTCACCGGTTTGTTTTCCCAGCCAAAGCTATTTGATTCCTCACAAACCCAAGTCGTATTCCTTGAGCTTGCCCTGCAACAGCTCTCGCACCTAGCTCTCTCTGGCCCACTGATTTTCTAGGATACGTTTACTTCTCTACCATGTTAGGCCGTTCATAATGCCGACATTTCCTCACGGCACTTTCCTAGGAGAATATCATTCTGCGCCCACTTGAAGCTGCGCTTTGCACACAAAGACAAATTTGAGAATCCACTGCCTAGAATACGCTGTAGAAATTCATTAGTTTCAGCATTTAATGGAGTGCGAGTAAGCATTCGTGGTTCACACGGCGGAAGAAGGAGGCATCTAGGAGAAAACGTGAGAAAGGGAACTTGACAGACAAGATTTCGATGCCTTCTCAACCACTCCACATGCAGGCAATCCACGGGAGATCTCTCGCGGTCCAAGAGGAAGAAAGCAAGCAGGTCAAACAAGAAAACAAAAGATTTGCAAATCAGGAAAATCGGTGGGTGCGGCCACCAGCAAGGGATTCCATCACGTCAGAAATTTAATGTCTCCATCCTCCACGCAGTCCAGAGATAATGCTAACCGAGACAGGTAGGTTGGGGCATTACATTCTCCTCCCCTTAAGAAAGCATCGTCCTCGATGTGTCATTACACAGAGGAAAGGAAATGGTATGCAACAAGGGATAGATAAAGAAGAAAACACACCCTATGGTTTAAAATTTAAGTTGATTAAAGCACGGCCACAGGTAGCCTTAGCAACATTTGGTAGAAATTTTAACTTTAAATGTTCTGTGAAGATTGGCAGTTCTTTCTTGTTTGCTATTTTCATTAGTCTCTTTCCATTATCATTATTTCTAGTTTTAGTCTCTTTTTTTTTTAAAAAAATATCATCATTGAAGAGTTTTGATTTATTCCTTATTGTGGGTGCCCAACATGAATCAAGTAACACAACACCCTATCGGGTTCACAAGACACTACTGATTCACAAGCACACAAGTATATACTTCAAGATTGTATTACACCACATAAAGGTTACTCAAATACAAAATGGAATAGGCACACTCCACATAACATAGTACTCGGCACACATCAATGACTGACATACCAAAATACTTAACCAAAACAGTACTACAATCCACTAGACATTTCCTCAATTTGCATCAATGAAAAACTCACATAACACCAAACAAATGCCACAGGTACATAGTGTCCACAAGGGGATCAATGACATGTCCACAACATCACAACACATATCCATCTGACATGAGTAACACATACATCAAAAGACCACTACCAAACATCACAATAACTCAACATATATCCTGAAACATCAACCATACAGACAAATATCATAAGCCTCCCTCAAACTCTTATGCCTCCCTCAAGTCTCTTATGCCTCCCTCAAACTCTTATGCCTCCCTCAAGGAGGCCCCTCAAACTTGTCCCTCATGGCTAGATGTCCAATGGTCCAAGACACATAGAGTTCGAACACTCCTAACCCAAGTGACATAATAACGCATGGTTCAACAACCCGCTAGTTATATGTACCCCTTGGGGCGTACCCCCATACAACGAAGCGGGTCCATAGGTCCAACCAATCCATGGTGCATCCCATGACCCTATTCCACACATCATGACATTAGAACCAGCACAACAATCCAATCAAAGTGCCAAGTGGCAAAGTACAAGCCTTGGGCAAGGCGGTAAAAATTCCAAATTTAAAAGAAGACCCCAATTCAAGCTAAAATAAATGGCCAAATAGCCAAAGTTAGAATCAAAATCCCCATGTTAGTGCCACAAACCAAGGAAATGCCCAAAATTGTAAAGCATTGCAATCAAGAAAAGATGTTGGTCCTTGCAAAATAAAGTAAAAGCTCAATTTACGAATAAAATCAACTTATAATAATGTCACATTACGATAACTCTGTGGCCTTATCTAGCCACCAAAGGGGTACTCAACAAGTTGCTAGCACTCGGAACATCGAGCCTCAGCTCGTAAAATACATATCAATAATACAACTGTCATCACCTCCATCTGAATCATCCCGCCACCCTTCGACAAGGCTAAACATAGTCATAGATACACTAAGGTTGCATACATACAACCACATAGGGAGAGAGGAAAGAATCACATGTTATCTTCTAAACCGAGTTTTAGCTTGAGTTATTGACCCATGGTACACCATTCCTCACTCTCAACATACACTTCTACCGATTTCCCTCAGGATCGGTTAGCGTAAGGTTCACAACATAACATACAACAACATCACTAACATAACGGTGGCACACACATAACTACCATAACGTCTCACGTATGGTATGTATACAGGGTAGATCACAATCATACATTCACAGGTGCAATACATCACTTTACCACATTCTGCACCCAAAGTGCAATCACAATACGATAGGGTTCATACACTCACCGTATGACCCTAAATCACGACATGAATCATTACATATCACACAACTCAGATATACGATGAACATAATAACATCACAACATAACATCCATTGCTACATAACAAGGTGGTACACACATTTCTCCAAAACATGGTAAAAACATCATGATACAACTCATTTCTTTTAACATCAATCTAGTCATACAACACATTGATACACCCACATATCACAATATGCCACAATGCTCCAACACTACGTCATCCACATTAGAATTCTTTTCACACATCACAAGCAATAATTCACACGTGAACTCTTCATAGAATCCACAAGAAGGAGAGAGAATACTCCCATCCACAACATATCAACATGATCACAAACACGCACAATGTGACATACACATCATGTGCGTTCACAATATCACAATTACGACAATAATCACATCACGTTTAAAGCACATTACTCTTCCAATATCTACCACCATCATGCAACATCATCATCATCATGTAGTATCATCATGTAACACCACCACCACCATGTAACATCATCATATAACACCAATCCGGCCCATAGGTTCGAGAGCATGAACCTACGCTCTGATACCAAATGTAACACAACAAAAATACCAACACAAGGACAACACAGTGAAATACAGGATAACTTTTTTTTCTTGACTTGCTTTGACTCAACACGACACAACATGTCGTCACAAGGTTACAACCAACACCAGGAACCACTTGTTACGGGGGAGACCACAAGGTCAGCACGAGAACGTTCACACCTATCAAGGACAATGTACTCTTCTTTTGACAAGACAACATGGAAGTCCAATCCACATGACACACTTACAGCTAGGGCAAGCCACAGTAAGAAATGATTCGAGGTTATTTATTTTGATAAGACACCCTTTAGCTCATGACTTAAGTTTTCAGAAGGATTCAATAAATGATTCTCGCAAATTCACCTTACCAACTGAGTTAATTTCTTATACACTGTAGAGAAGTTCACTTAAAATCTTCACTTTACGACAATAGAATTGTTTAGTTCCATTAACTTAATAAAGGGAATAATTAAATTCCACAAGGCTATCTGTCCATACTTACGCTACTAGAACTTGTTCATTACCTTGCTACAACAAGAATTCGTGTTCAACAAAATCAAGAGGAACTTACAAAGTATCTTGGGAAAGAGTTAAGGTTGAGTTAAATTCCTCTTTAAGATGTCATTAGTTATTACCAAGGTTTAATTGGAGCTTGGGGTTTTATACGTAATTATTAACGCTTTTACTTAGGCTTAACTGAAAGAGTTTATCAAAAGGAAACTACTTACTTTCAAATAGGCTGAAAGATAATTGTGTGGTTTATAAATTTCCTTCTCTTACTTGTTAAATCTTATTAGAAACTAACTATTATTTCCTTTAGCTTGTTTTAGGCGTTCTCCAAAAAGAGTAGTGTTCACTAGTTTAGCTAGGGATATCAATTTATAAAGATTTACTTTACAAGGATAGTTTCACCTTTGAGTACTTCAGGAATCTCTTGTTCTCAAGTAAGTCATCTCTATATTATTTTACTTGAATACACATATTTTGGTTAACTTCTATAAGGGTTAACCATTCCATTTAATTTTACTTATATCACATCATTACAAGGTGTCAGAGAGTTTTGACTTAACACTTTATTCTAAAAAAAAAACAAGGTATTACAATATTTATGTCAAGGTAAGGATTGAATATCATTCCTCACCCAATATAAGTTACTAGTATAACAACAAAAAGGGAAAGAACACTTCACTACGTAGTTTTCCAAACATACCAATGCAAGAGATCTTCTAAACTCCTTGCAAGAAAAGTTACAAAATTTACAACGCATTGAAATTTCTACAAAGAACTTCATAATTTGAACTAATGAAACTTTTACACTCTTTTCCTTTAATCTACTCGCATAATCCATCTCGCACAAATATTTACTAGAGTCGGTTCGCTAGAACTAAGCATGATAAGATATAAACCTCACCTAATAATCTATGCCATCTAGTATTTAAATAAATGAAAGTTTGCAATACTCCTTGTCAAATAAATTTCTAACATACATTTAAAACTTAACCGCACATGTCATTATAATACATTTCCTATTCATTAATGTTCACTTCCTTAAGATTTGCTTACCTAAGACACAATTCCAAGTGACTAGATATACAATCTTAACCATGCAATCAATCATACTCAAATTGTAGTAATAATAATGATGCTCACCTAATGCCCTCGACCTACTTCGCATATTTAAGTACCCAACATTATTATCTTTCAATTAAATAAAAGCACCAACGATATTAAGCTTATATAATAAATACAATTACCAATTTTATATTATTCATCGATATTACCCAAGTATCAAACCTTCATAGAAACTCGGTGATATGAAGTATAATTGATATTTATTTCAAAATTTTAAGGATAAACTTATGTTAACAAAGATTCCACCAATCCACAAGTTCGTATAATATTTAGGTATCCTTTTGGTTGCTTATTCCATGTCTCTATATATTTCTTTTAGTACAAGGGTCCAACTCATTGGAATGAGCTACGATTAACGATTGTTGTCATGTTTTTCTAATATGTCCAAGATACATTTGACTAACTAAGATAAGTAAGCGCAGTCCAAGCCACTATAAATACAAGTACCAACATTATCTCAACTCCCAGTTGAGATGCAAGTATCAAATTTTAGCTAACATAATAATCATCGTAAATACCAAAAATATTCCATTCATTAACCAAGTATTGAAATAACATATTTATCCTTACTGGCATACATGGTATGCACGGTCCCATTATGGTAGTTGTTACCTTTACTTGAGGCTGTGCATGAATCCATTTTAGGTTAATTATCTTAACTTCCCTATTCATCTGCTTTTTCTACCAAACGTCTATCGACAAGCTTCAAGGTCAAGTATAAGATAAATTTATAATTTCATATTTTAGGCATTGCCTAAATTCATATGCAAGAGGGCATCACATATCAATCAAACTTGAGGAATGTCGATGTATCCAATATTACTTTAACCGATTCAAGGATCCAAGTAGTGTCTCAAAAATTAAGCCAAATAATTATCCACAGAGGATAATGACTTGCGTGCATAACATATTCGTAGAGGTCATAGAAAACCCATTAACGCATGCTTCAGAGGGTTCCATCTAATAATAAGCTCATAGTAATAGTAATAGTAGAGGTCCTGGTGAGGGGTTTTCAATAATCCCCAAGGTAAATGATAATCAAAAGACTTAGATGGAGCTATCTAGAAGACCAATTAAACTAGTATGACTCTTCCCAAATGGAAGCCCCAATCCTAGTGGTAGTTTAAATTATTATAAAACCACGGTAAAATCCAAATACAGTTATATCGGAAATTCCCTTTTTCAAGTCATGTTCTACATAATATAAACAATACAAGAAAAATTATAAACCTCATTCACGCTCCATACTATTTTCTACAGAAACCATCATTCAAAGGAATAATCAGGGAAAAGAGAAACCAACATTATAAAATCAGTAGGCAAGAATCGATGTAGAGATTTCTTCTACTTCAAACAGTAAATAAAATAAATTGTAAAAGGGGGAGAGGTCAGCTCATGCAGTTATGATTAAAAGTCATTTGGAAAGCTCGTCCTTTTTTTTTTTTAAGCATCTCTTTCAAGAAGGATTCAATATGTGTAAATACATGTTATATGATATCCAGAGTCCAAACGCTATCTATTTAGTAAAATAAAAACACATCCACATTCCAAAAGAAACCCACATCTACAGCATTCGAACAAAGTTGTAGATATTGATTTATCTAAATGCTAAAAGAAATAAATCATTAAGAGAGAGGGTTAGGGCTTATTATGCCTGTTTTAAATGCTATATCTCATGGCCACGCACGTGTAGTCCCCTTCTCCCCACAAATCCCAAAATAATTCTCCACCAAACTCACGCTTCTCACCCACACGGTGACCCAATACCACGCAAAAAGACAATAACCATTCCGGTAAACTTTGCATAAACACAGTCCAAGGTTTGCAAGTTGCTCAATGTCATCCATGGTAACTTCTTCAAATCCATGATGAGAGCTGCTTCAATGCTCCTTTAATTTAATCTTCCGCCCAAAAAAATATGCTGGGGTTATTTACGTGCAAAGATGGGTTGGTGCAAAGCCATCCCAAAACTATCGAACATAAGAAGCATAAACATAAACCTTCTAAGAAATAACAAAGATATGTTTTTCAAGCAATCATAAATTTAGCAAGTTAATTATCTTGATTCATGCTAATGAACAAGACCTCATGCTAAATCTATTTCTGTTTTGTTGACATGCAAGATCTTAGAATCACTCTAAATGAGAATGGCAGTTTGACATGAATGAACTTAAACAAATAACAAAATCACAAAGCATTTGTGAAAAATAGTTGCAAAAAAATATTGTTACCTCAACATAGTTCTCTTGTAGTAGTCTCGAATTGTGGGATCATAGAAGAAAGAATTATTTGAGGAACCAACATCCACTCCAGCTTCGCGAGCCCACTAAACATACTGGCTCTTTCCACCATAGGCATCCAAATTATTAACAAGGCTGAAAATTATTCTTACTCCGTGGCGCCTTGCTTCTACAATTACATAGCCTAACGCCTTAAAAACACTCTCATCAAACTTTCCCGGGGACAACTGAAGAGCATTGTATCCTCCATCATTGAAGGTCCATGTTCTACACACACAGAGACCCATTTGAGCACCTCCGCCATAAGCATTGCCTTAACCTTCCTAGTGGAATAATCAACACTCGTGGGTCATGAGCCAATATGAATTCCATCCATTCACATACGGGTCATGCATCCCATCCACCGTAAATTGAGATCCATTCTTTACAAAGCTCATGCTTGGTTGTGTGAATCTGAACATGTGGAGGACATCCCCAAAAGACGTGTATAAAAAAAAAAGAATGAAGGAAGCAACACCAAGTATAGAATAGACCCTTGTAACACACTGCCACCCCACATTCTAGAAGGATAGGGATGTAACCTTGCTTGCCTCGCTTCGCTCCACCTTTGTGCTCGGCTCACCAGTTTGTTTTCCCAGCCAAAGCTATTTGATTCCTCACAAACCCAAGTCGTATTCCTTGAGCTTGCCCTGCAGCAGCTCTCGCACCTAGCTCTCTCTGGCCCATTGATTTTCTGGGATACGTTTACTTCTCTACCCTGTAGCTGCTGCATAATGCCAGACACTTCCTCACGGCACTTTCCTAGGAGAATATCGCCAACTGCGCTCCACTCAAGCTGCACGCACAAAGACGAATTTGAGAATCCACTGTCCAGAACACGCTGTAGAAATTCATCAGTTTCAGCATTTGATGGAGTGCAGGGAAGCATTCGTGGTTCAGGGTAGGAAGAAGGAGGCGTCTAGGAGAAAACGTGAGAAAGGGAACTTGACAGACAAGATTTCGATGCCTTCTCAACCACTGCACATGCAGCGCCCCAATCCACAGAGATCTCACGCGTCCGAGAGGAAGCAAGCAGGTCAAACAACAAAACAAAAGATTTGCAAATCGGGACAATCGGTGGGTGCGGCCACTAGCAAGGATTCCATCACGTCGGTCAATTTAATGTCTCCATCCTCCACGCAGGCCACGGAGATAATGCTAATCGAGACAGGTAGGTCGGGGCATTACATTCTCCTCCCCTTAAGAAAGCATCGTCCTCGATGTGTCATTACACAGAGGAAAGTAAATGGTACGCAACAAGGGATAGATAAAGTAGAAAAAACACACCCTATGGTTTAAAATTTAACTGATTAAAGCACGGCCACAGGGTAGCCTTAGGAACATTTGGTAGAAATTTTAACTTTAAATGTTCTGTGAAGATTGGCAGTTCTTTCTTGTTTGTTATTTTCATTAGTCTCTTTCCATTATCATTATTTCTAGTTTTAGTCTCTTTTTAAAAAAAAAAATATCATCATTGAAGAGTTTTGATTTATTCCTTATTGTGGGTGCCCAACATAAACTGTTAACACAACACCCTATCAGGTTCACAAGACACTACAGATTCACAAGCACACAAGTATATACTTCAAGATTGTTTTACACCACATAGAGGTTACTCAAATACGGAATGGAATAGGCACAGTCCACATAACATATTACTCGGCACACATCAATGACTGACATACCAAAATACTTAACCAAAACAGTACTACAATCCACTAGACATTTCCTCAATTTGCATCAATGAAAAACTCACATAACACCAAACAAATGCCACAGGTACATAGTGTCCACAAGGGGATCAATGACATGTCCACAACATCACAACACATATCCATCTGACATGAGTAACACATACATCAAAAGACCACTACCAAACATCACAATAACTCAACATATATCCTGAAACATCAACCATACAGACAAATATCATAAGCCTCCCTCAAACTCTTATGCCTCCCTCAAGTCTCTTATGCCTCCCTCAAACTCTTATGCCTCCCTCAAGGAGGCCGGTTGTCCCTATGGTCCAAGACACATAGAGTTCGAACACTCCTAACCCAAGTGACATAATAACACGTGGTTCAACAACCCGCTAGTTATATGTACCCCTTGGGGTGTACCCCCATACAACGAAGCGGGTCCATAGGTCCAACCAATCCATGGTACATCCCATGACCCTATTCCACACATCAAGACATTAGAACCAGCACAACAATCCAATCAAAGTGCCAAGTGGCAAAGTACAAGCCTTGGGCAAGGCGGTAAAAATTCCAAATTTAAAAGAAGACCCCAAATCAAGCTAAAATAAATGGCCAAATAGCCAAAGTTAGTATCAAAATCCCCATGTTAGTGCCACAAACCAAGGAAATGCCCAAAATTGTAAAGCATTGCAATCAAGAAAAGATGTTGGTCCTTGCAAAATAAAGTAAAAGCTCAATTTACGAATAAAATCAACTTATAATAATGTCACATTACGATAACTGTGTGGCCTTATCTAGCCACCAAAGGGGTACTCAACGAGTTGCTAGCACTCGGAACATCGAGCCTCAGCTCGTAAAATACATATCAATAATACAACTGTCATCACCTCCATCTGAATCATCCCGCCACCCTTCGACAAGGCTAAACATAGTCATAGATACACTAAGGTTGCATACATACAACCACATAGGGAGAGAGGAAAGAATCACATGTTATCTACTAAACCGAGTTTTAGCTCGAGTTATTGACCCATGGTACACCATTCCTCACTCTCAACATACACTTCTACCGATTTCCCTCAGGATCGGTTAGCGTAAGGTTCACAACATAACATACAACAACATCACTAACATAACGGTGGCACACACATAACTACCATAACGTCTCACGTATGGTATGTATACAGGATAGATCACAATCATACATTCACATGGTGCAATACATCACTTTACCACATTCTGCACCTAAAGTGCAATCACAATACGATAGGGTTCATACACTCACCGTATGACCCTAAATCACGACATGAATCATTACATATCACACAACTCAGATATACGATGAACATAATAACATCACAACATAATATCCATTGCTACATAACAAGGTGGTACACACATTTCTCCAAAACATGGTAAAAACATCATGATACAACTCATTTCTTTTAACATCAATCTAGTCATACAACACATTGATACACCCACATATCACAATATGCCACAATGCTCCAACACTACATCATCCACATTAGAATTCTTTTCACACATCACAAGCAGTAATTCA
Source organism: Taxus wallichiana var. yunnanensis (assembly GCA_018340775.1). Classification (NCBI taxonomy): domain Eukaryota; kingdom Viridiplantae; phylum Streptophyta; class Pinopsida; order Cupressales; family Taxaceae; genus Taxus; species Taxus wallichiana. The sequence goes on along the minus strand of CM031241.1, from coordinate 577,804,412 downwards.
CACGTGAACTCTTCATAGAATCCACAAGAAGGAGAGAGAATACTCCCATCCACAACATATCAACATGATCACAAACACGCATAATGTGACATACACATCATGTGCGTTCACAATATCACAATTACGACAATAATCACATCACGTTTAAAGCACATTACTCTTCCAATATCTACCACCATCATGCAACATCATCATCATCATCAGTATCATCATGTAACACCACCACCACCATGTAACATCATCATATAACCCCAATCCGGCCCATAGGTTCGAGAGCATGAACCTACGCTCTAATACCAAATGTAACGTAACAAAAATACCAACACAAGGACAACACAGAAATACAGGATAACTTTTTTTTTTTTGACTTGCTTTGACTCAACACGACACAACATGTCATCACAAGGTTACAACCAACACCAGAACCACTTGTTACGGGGAGACCACAAGGTCAACACATGAGAACGTTCACACCTATCAAGGACAATGTACTCTTCTTTTGACAAGACACCATGGAAGTCCAATCCACATGACACACTTACAGCTAGGGCAACGACAGTAAGAAATGATTGGAGGTTATTTATTTTGATAAGACACCCTTTAGCTCATGACTTAAGTTTTTAGAAGGATTCAATATATGATTCGCACAAATTCACCTTACCAACTGAGTTAATTTCTTATACACTGTAGAGAAGTTCACTTAAAATCTTCACTTTACGACAATAGAATTGTTTAGTTCCATTAACTTAATAAAGGGAATAATTAAATTCCACAAGGCTATCTGTCCATACTTACGCTACTAGAACTTGTTCATTACCTTGCTACAACAAGAATTCGTGTTCAACAAAATCAAGAGGAACTTACAAAGTATCCTGGGAAAGAGTTAAGGTCGAGTTAAATTCCTCTTTAAGATGTCATTAGTTATTACCAAGGTTTAATTGGAGCTTGGGGTTTTATACGTAATTATTAACGCTTTTACTTAGGCTTAACTGAAAGAGTTTATCAAAAGGAAACTACTTACTTTCAAATAGGCTGAAAGATAATTGTGTGGTTTCTAAATTTCCTTCTCTTACTTGTTAAATCTTATTAGAAACTAACTATTGTTTCCTTTAGCTTGTTTTAGGCGTTCTCCAAAAAGAGTAGTGTTCACTAGTTTAGCTAGGGATATCAATTTATAAAGATTTACTTTACAAGGATAGTTTCACCTTTGAGTACTTCAGGAATCTCTTGTTCTCAAGTAAGTCATCTCTATATTATTTTACCTGAATACACATATTTTGGTTAACTTCTATAAGGGTTAACCATTCCATTTAATTTTACTTATATCACATCATTACAAGGTGTCAGAGAGTTTTGACTTAACACTTTATTCTCAAAAAAAAAAACAAGGTATTACAATATTTATGCAAAGGTAAGGATTGAATATCATTCCTCACCCAATATAAGTTACTAGTATAACAAAAAAAGGGAAAGAACACTTCACTACGTAGTTTTCTCGAACATACCAATGCAAGAGATCTTCTAAACTCCTTGCAAGAAAAGTTACAAAATTTACAAGGCATTGAAATTTCTACAAAGAACTTCATAATTTGAACCGATGAAACTTTTACACTCTTTTCCTTTAATCTACTCGCATAATCGATCTCGCACAAATATTTACTAGAGTCGGTTCACTAGAACCGAGCATGATAAGATATAAACCTCACCTAATAATTTATGCCATCTAGTATTTAAATAAATGAAAGTTTGCAATACTCCTTGTCAAATAAATTTCTAACATACATTTAAACCTTAACCGCACATGTCATTATAATACATTTCCTATTCATTAATGTTCACTTCCTTAAGATTTGCTTACCTAAGACACAATTCCAAGTGCCTAGATATACAATCTTAACCATGCAATCAATCATACTCAAATTGCAGTAATAATAATGACGCTCACCTAATGCCCTCGACCTACTTCGCATATTTAAGTACCCAACATTATTATCTTTCAATTAAATAAAAGCACCAATGACATTAAGCTTATATAATAAATACAATTACCAATTTTATATTATTCATCGGTATTACCAAAGTATCAAACCTTCATAGAAACTCATTGATATGAAGTATAATTTGGATATTTATTTCACAATTTTAAGGATATACTTATGTTAACAAAGATTCCACCAATCCACAAGTTCGTATAATATTTAGGTATCCTTTTGGTTGCTTATTCCATGTCTCTATATATTTCTTTTAGTATAAGGGTCCAACTCATTGGAATGAGCTACGATTAACGACATTGTCATGTTTTGCTAATATGTCCAAGATACATTTGACTAACTAAGATAAGTAAGTGCGGTCCAAGCCACTATAAATACAAGTACCAACATTATCTCAACTCCCAATTGAGATGCAAGTATCAAATTTTAGCTAACATAATAATCATCGTAAATACCAAAAATATTCCATTCGTTAACCAAGTATTGAAATAACATATTTATCCTTACTGGCATACATGGTATGCACGGTCCCATTATGGTAGCTGTTACCTTTACTTGAGGCCCTGTGCATGAATCCATTTTAGGGTAATTATCTTAACTTCCCTATTCATTCGCTTTTACTACCAAACGCCTCTATCGAAAAGCTTCAAGGTCAAGTATAAGATAAATTTATAATTTCATATTTCGGCATTGCACGAATTCATATGCAAGAGGGCATCACATATCAATCAAACTTGAGGAATGTCGATGTATCCAATATTACTTTAACCGATTCAAGGATCCAAGTAGTGTCTCAAAAATTAAGCCAAATAATTATCCACAGAGAATAATGACTTGCGTGCATAACATATTCGTAGAGGTCATAGAAAACCCATTAACGCATGCTTCAGGAGGGTTCCAATCTAATAATAAGCTCATAGTAATAGTAATAGTAGAGGTCCTGGTGAGGGGTTTTCAATAATCCCCAAGGTAAATGATAATCAAAAGACTCAGATGGAGCTATCTAGAAGACCAATTAAACTAGTATGACTCTTCCCAAATGGAAGCCCCAATCCTAGTGGTAGTTTAAATTATTATAAAACCACGGTAAAATCCAAATACAGTCATATCGGAAATTCCCTTTTTCAAGCCATGTTCTACATAATATAAACAATACAAGAAAAATTATAAACCTCATTCACGCTCCATACTATTTTCTACAGAAACCATCATTGAAAGGAATAATCAGGGCAAAAGAGAAACCAACATTATAAAATCAAAGGCAAGAATTGATGTAGAGATTTCTTCTACTTCAAACAGTAAATAAAATAAATTGTAAAAGGGGGAGAGGTCAGCTCATGCAGTTATGATTAAAAGTCATTTGGAAAGCTCGTCCTTTTTTTTTTAGCATCTCTTTCAAGAAGGATTCAATATGTGTAAATACATGTTATATGATATCCAGAGTCCAAACGCTATCTATTTAGTAAAATAAAAACACATCCACATTCCAAAAGAAACCCACATCTACAAAGATTCGAACAAAGTTACAGATATTGATTTATCTAAATGCTAAAAGAAATAAATCATTAAGAGAGAGGGTTAGGGCTTATCATGCCTGTTTTAAACGCTATATCTCATGGCCATGCACGTGCAGTCCCCTTCTCCCCACAGTCCCAAAATAATTCTCCACCAAACTCACGCTTCTCACCCACACGGTGACCCAAATACCACGCAAAAGAGACAATAACCATTCCGGTAAACTGCATAAACACAGGCAAAGGTTTGCAAGTTGCTCAATGTCATCCATGGTAACTTCTTCAAATCCATGACAGCAGAGCTGCTTCAATGCTCCTTTAATTTAATCTTCTGGAAAACTGCTTGGGTTATTTACGTGCAAAGATGGGTTGGTGCAAAGCCATCCCAAAACTATCGAACATAAGAAGCATAAACATAAACCTTCTAAGAAATAACAGCATATGTTTTTCAAGCGATCATAAATTTAGCAGGTTAATTATCTTGATTCATGGTAATGAACAAGACCTCATGCTAAATCTATTTCTATTTTGTTGACATGCAAGATCTTAGAATCACTCTAAATGAGAATGGCAGTTTGACATGAATGAACTTAAACAAATAACAAAATCACAAAGCATTTGTGAAAAATAGTTGCAAAAAAAAATATTGTTACCTCAACATAGTTCTTGTAGTAGTCTCGAATTGTGGGATCATAGAAGAAAGAATCATTTGAGGAACCAACATCCACTCGAGCTTCGCGAGCCCACTGAACATACTGGCTCTTTCCACCATAGGCATCCAAATTATTAACAAGGCTGAAAATTATTCTTACTCCGTGGCGCCTTGCTTCTACAATTACATAGCCTAATGCCTTAAAAACACTCTCATCAAACTTTCCCGGGACAACTGAAGAGCATTGTATCCTCCATCATTGAAGGCCCATGTTCTACACACAGAGAGACCCATTTGAGCACCTGCCATAAGCATTGCCTTAACCCGGGGCCTAGTGGAATAATCAACACTGTGGGTCATGAGCCAATATGAATTCCATCCATTCACATACAGCGGCATCCCATCCACCGTAAACTGAGATCCATTCCTTTGAACAAAGCTCATGCTTGGTTGTGTGAATCTGAACATGTGGAGGACATCCCCAAAAGACGTGTATAAAAAAAAGAATGAAGGAAGCAACACCAAGTATAGAATAGACCCCAGTGCCACCCCACATTCTAGACGGATAGGGATGCAACCCTGCTTGCCCTGCTCTCCACCTCTGTGCTCGGCTCACCGGTTTGTTTTCCCAACCAAAGCTATTTGATTCCTCACAAACCCAAGTCGTATTCCTTGAGCTCGCCTGCAGCAAAGAATCGCCGCACCTAACTCTCTGCGCCCCGATTTTCCGGGATACGCGCACTTCTCTACCCCGTAGGCTGCTGCATAATGCCGCACCTTCCTCACGGCACTTTCCTAGGAGAATATCGCCTGCGCTCCATCAAGCTGCGCCTCGCACAAAGACGAATTTGAGAATCTACCGTCCTGCAACATGCTGTAGAAATTCACCGGTTTCAGCATTTGATGGAGTGCAGGAAAGCATTCGTGGTTCAGGGCAGGAAGGAGGCGTCTAGGAGAAAACGTGAGAAAAGGAACTTGACAGACAAGATTTCGATGCCTTCTCAACCACTCCACATGCAGCAATCCACGGGAGATCTCACGCGGTCCGAGAGGAAGCAAGCAGGTCAAACAAGAAAACAAAAGATTTGCAAATCAGGAAAATCGGTGGGTGCGGCCACCAGCAAGGATTCCATCATGTCAGAAATTTAATGTCTCCATCCTCCACACAGTCCGGAGATAATGCTAACCGAGACAGGTAGGTTGGGGCATTACAGGCATCATCGTGCTCTTCTTTCCTTGTCAAAGAAATTAAAACCCCTGTACATCTGGTGAGTATTACTATTCACATTCTGTTTTCAGTCAGCATCATCAGATCAGGTGACCAAAAAGAGCAACACCCATTTGGGATTTCTGTTCATAAGTCAATCTGTACTTGTTGGATATTGTTGTGTGACTGTTGGTTTTTACTGATTAGGTGCTTCTGTGGAGTTATAGGTATATATGAATTGGCTGACATGTTCTGATATGCCTGCTTAAGTTGTTAGTCGTAGGTATAACCTGTTACTGGATTGGACTAATGTAATACTCTACCCAACAAACCACTTCTGCCCATCTCTTGTATACTATCTAGGCAGCCTTCCTTCCTCTTTCAAAGCAAGACATACCAACCTGAATACTTTTTCCTCTGCCATATTGAATTGTTCAGAGTGCTTAACCTTCCTTGGGTCAAAATCTATGCTCACTTCTAGCTTTATATTCAGTTGGAACAATCTCATACACCCTAAACCAACTATTATACTTTTGGACTTCTATGTAAATCTTATATCTTTTGTGTTTAGATTCTCCATTCCAACATTTCTAATTTTCTTGTATTGGGTGAAGCAGTATAGGCGTCCTTACCTTGGATGAAAATCTTCCATCAGATTTTAAAGTTAGAATTTTAAGGTGAAAAACTGCCATCATGGTGTTATTGTACTTGTGTTTTCATTCTAATCAAATATAAGATATTAATGGCCTTCACTTCTACATTACTTTGGTTCTTACTTTACTTCCTCACATAAGTGTTTGAAATTTCCATTGCACAACTCTTGTGACTGAGCTCACTGTGTTATCAATGCTTTAGAATAAATGTTAATAGTGGGTTTCAAGTAGCCAATTATATGTTTTTCCCTTCATATGAGCTTTATTGTTTTTTTAGATAGATATAGGAGCTTTATTGTCCAGTGTATATTTCAAGATCATGAGTCCAACCACTAGATTCCCTAACATGGATGGGGATAACATCAAACCTCCCTATACAAGAGTTTCCTTTAAAAGCAGAGTGATGCTTAAATGGTGTGCAAATTTTCACTGCAGAGTGAACATCATTTTAAAAATATTCAGGCTTGATACAAAACATACAACAAGAATATATGTCTGAAGTATTGCCTTATCTTTGCAATTCCCTCATCATTTACAAAGCACTAATATGGCCTCTACTAATATACAATTTTAATATCTCTTTATAATATTTTTGGTTACACTCGAGACTCTGTTTCTCACGAACATCATGGTTTTCCATCAATTCTTGTCCTCTTTTGCATGCTCTAGATCGGGATCCCATTTTCGGGTGAGCAATCTGTGCACAGTTTGTCTAAATCATAAAACTTTTCAGATTTTTTTACTTGGAAAAATATTGACTTTCATAATGAATTGGATGCACGCCTGAGATTTTAGATTTTGTTTGTTTTCTCTTGATAAAAACTATCTTGCTCATCCAAAATTCAGTTCCAAAAATTTCTGAGCTAAATAGAAAGAAACCGTATTCCAATTCATCCACGAGGCTTCTGCTTGATTTATGATTCAAACGAAGATGCACTGAAATATGAACCACCCTACAAATTGAGGAGAATGGGAATTTCAATTGAGGCATCTGCAACTGGACAAAACTACAAGAAACGTGCAAAGAAAATTGCACAAGCAAAAAGCAAGAAATTTGATTTTAAAAAATAGCTTGTAGTGGTTAGTTTATAAGTATTTTTGAAATAAACTGTAACTCATTCCAAATATTCCATGTATGTATTGTGGCAGTATATATCCGACAGAGAATCAAACTTATCAAACACATGTTCATTTTTTGTTATCCAACAACTATGCTTTCCTAATTTCTTTATCATTGTGTCTCCATACAAATACCTATAGTTTTCTCACTTCAAGTGTACATATTGTTCTTATTGTTTTCCATTCTATTTGCTTAACATAATAATCTGTAATTCATTTCAAATAAATGCATGTATATATTGCGGCGGAACATATGGAGCACAGAATCTAACTTTTCAACAAACAACAACAACAACAACACATTTTTAATGTGTTATTCATTATATCTTTCCTTTATACAATTGTTCGCTTCTTTATGTAAACCAATGACGCATTTTTAATGTGTACTTCATAATATTTGCACACAAATACATATAGTTTTAAAATGCCGAGAAACAACCATACAAATTTTAGTTGTTTTCAACCAAAGCTTTGTACATTATATCACTTTTTTGCATATTGAATTGTTAAAGGGTTAGACTTCATGTTTGCGCTTTTTAGAAAATATAAAATAATAAGGAAGCCAACTTTAAAGGTTCTCATTCTTTACAAATGCATGATTTCCTGAACAAATCCTTCATTTCATGATTGACTGCCCTACAAGTTTACATTTTCCACCATATATTTGTAGAATTCCCACAATCTCGAGCATCTTTTAGTTGCCATGGAAATAAATTTGACACACGAAGGAATTTCTCAATTGATTGAGGGCGGTTCCAATGTTGACCCCACATTTCAGATACTGCACTTGAGCTCTCTAAGGTCCATTCTCAACACGGGAGCCCAACATCGTGTTGACCTTTCAGATGGGATACATTTTTAGACAACACTTCTACCCTCCAAATTTGCAAGTCGTGTAACTAAAAATCAATACAAGAAGGCTCCATCGTGTGCTTACACAAATCCCTCATTAGAATGATCAAAAGTGAACTGTAAGCTTCATCTCTTGCTCAATTACCAATGTACATAAACTCCCTATATCAATTAAAATTTCTTTCTATTTGTTTTTTCCATCCGTTGCTCAGTTCTAATTCTATCCTAATTTTATTTTCCATTGCAGCACCGTTCTTATCATTGAAATGGATGTTGTTGTTGAAACACATTTGGTAATCGGTGCTCCAATCCAACTACCAACAAATGCTTTCGAACACAAATCATTACATGCAAAGCAGATGCAAGTGCAAACCGGGTTAGCAAATATATTGCGAGAACACCAACTAAAACAAGTGCTTTGAATACATCTATGCGCATGTGGTCCGTAGAGGGCCGTGCCCTAGCAAAAACAACCCTTCGGCCAAATTTAAACTTTTTCGGTGAAATTCAGAGAACCTTGTGAGATAGGTTATAAAGTTTAAATAATAAAGTATATTTTTATTTTGTGTTTAGTAATTTACTTGTTTATTTTTATTTTTATTTTAAGTTTATTTTACTTTTCTAATTTAGTTTTAGTTTTTAAATATTTTTTAAACTTAATTTTTTAAGGACATAAGACTTTTGTGCAAATGTGAAAGGGGAGTTCTATGTGCACATTCAAATTAAACATAAAAAATACCCTTGATTAAAGACCTGGAACTAAGAACGTGATTTAAACTTACAAAGGATCTCAATGGACATTTGGTGGGCTGTGACAGAGCTCTCATTGCACATTTAGTGGTCCGTGATAGACAGTTCAATGTGCATTTGATGGATCTTTTGAGGGCCTTTAATGATTAAGAATAATAAGAGGGATAGGTTGATATATCTCGAAGATGGGCAGAGCATAAGCAAAAGGCTACCACTCATGATATAAAATCTGCAAATGTACAAAAGTCTTCATGTATTCATGTTTAGTTCAAATAAAATAGCCCGCAAATGTACGAAAGGCTACCACTCATGATATAAGATTTGCAAATGTATATGTACGAATTTGTAACAAATTTGAAATGTAGAGATAACACCTTTAAATTTAATGCTTCATATATATTCCTACAATTACAAAATCAATTACACCCCTTATCGATATCAACTACAAAAATAATAACTATCCCTCTAAATCAAATAACATATACCGTTCGGCGTTCACATCTCATGAAACACATGCGATTGCTAGTATTAAATCTTGATATATTAATCTTCACATTCTTTTAAAAATAATTGAATAGGGATCTTCACTTATAAATACTATACAAAAATATATATATATATATATATATATATATATATATATATCCATGAATATGTAATGTTAACAAAGCCATTTTTCCAAATTAGACTGATGCGAGAAATTTCTTACAAGGGAAAAACATTGTATTTAATTTTTCTTCTTTGGTCATTTTTGTATGGTCTTATAAATATTGTCCACAAAATTTGGTTTCTCCTAAGCACCACAAATTAATCTTGCAATATATGTGTGGTGACTATCGATTCCAACGATAGGCTTGCATACAATGTTTTGACGGAAAAAGAAGTCATGGAAAAAATCCGTAAAATCTATTAACTTGTGTTGTCTCATTCTATGTCTTATCTACTCTATTGACTTACATGATAGGATACATACGCCACTTTGCAAAAAAAATTAAGAATTAAAATTTAAAATACACGTGACATGTGGAAGGTATACGAGAGTGCATAACACGTGTCCCATGAAAAACATGTAATAGAACAATAAAGACCTCATTATTTAAATATTCGAGTAGATATATGGCATTGTATATTTCTAAATTGAGTGGTAATTATTAATCTATCTTGTTTATGATTTTCGAGAGTTTTTCATTTAGTATTGGGGTCCCACATAATTCATAGTGTAAATCGACAAGATCTAAATGTTTAATTTTTTTTTGAATTAGATGGTCGAAAGTGTCCAAGAATTTCATGCACATGAATCTGAAAATCGAGTAGTATGGGTATGGCATGCACAAATGGGAAGTGGAGGGATGAGCCATTTTATGTAATTTTCTAGAGTCGAGGTCAATTTTGAGGCTCCATTGTGTAATATTTTAGAGAAATTTTCATTTAGGATATGGTGTCCTGCTAAAGGGTCTTGCTTACTTTACACTAAATTTTTTATAAAAGCTATAAATACCTCACATATTTTGGCCACCATCGTTACTAACCACAAGGCTTGTCGTTCTCATGACTTTTCTTAGACAATATTATTAGCTTCATCATGGGCTAACAGAGAGGAAACACGATGAAATTGATTACAAATGTTTTCGGATACTCTCCTCCCATCCTCACACCGTAAATGTCCCCTTTTGTGTTGATACATGTACTTACTTCTTGGACTCTAGATTGCTAACGTAGATATGTGTTTTTTGTTCTACGACGATGCACCCTTCTCAAATGGGGGTAATCACTTATGCAATATTGTACTGATGTCGAATTGCTTCATGTACTCATTATATTGAACCTTGAAGTAAATACTGTGAATTCAGGTGATAAGAATTAAATGCAGTCTTATGGGACTATGCAAGTAATTAACCCGAGCTACAATCTTAAATTCGCTCCTTAGTTTATTGCAGTTTTATGTTACGAATGGTCATGCCTTGGATCAATTTTAGTGATCCAAGGCATACTTATGATCGTTAGGTAATTACGATCATTGTTGCAAAGTAAATTTGACTTCACTTCATTCTGACATACCATCTTGTTCTCTCATAAATTCTTACAAGATTATTGAGGGTGTTTTGTAACATCTTGTGAAAACATTCATATTGAAGATTAATCATATTTTGATAAAATGGGTTACATAATGACGCCCTTGTTTAATAAGTTCTAAAGGCTTATTGAAACCTTTTCAAAGGTGATTAGGAATAATTAAAAAGGGACCTAATATTATATAAGCTAAGTTTAATTATATTGATCATCCACCTAAGCTATGATGATGATGATTTATTAAAAGGGTATTATCCCTAAACCTAACTATAAACCTAACCAAGGATGTATTGACCTAACCTAAGACATAACCTTTGAGAAAATTGTGGTTAGACTTGGCTTGCATGGGAAGGTGGAGATAGGACTATAATGGTGGTGACGATGAATAAGGGGGAATGCTAAATTTAATTCGAATCTTTATGAATCCAACCACCAACTCGCCATCTCTCGGACAATGACTTGGTCCTTAGTACATGCACATTACCAAATAGAGTTTTAATGTTTGGCGCTGATTGGTTTAGAATGTTTGATCACATGCTAAAGTCTAGTTTGCTTGCTGATAAGTTGGTGGGGTTGTTGGCCGCCTATCATTTCTTTAACTGTCTTAAAGGAAGGATACACTTGGCATGTGCTTTGTTCAATTGAATGCCAAAAATAATTATGACCGCATGGACTGCAATAGCTTCAAGATTTGCACAAATTGGGTTTTGATGAAAAGGCTTTGAAACTTTGAAGAAAATGCCATTCGCAAGTGTAGATCCATCCTCCATGGATTTTTTCGCTTACACCTAGCCTCGTGCCAAATCGGGAGGATCTTGGAACAGAGCATAGACATCTAACAAGCATAAAAATAGAGGAATATTGCAAGATGTTGCTGTAGAAAGGGCCCTGGTAGAAGTGTATGCAATGTGTCGAAGCTTAGACAGGCATGATAGGCCCTAATCATTATTATATTCTATTTTTATAACAATTTCGTGAAAATAATTCCTTCCATTTTCTGATATTGGTTTCTGAGTTGATCTTTGTGGATTGGAAATATTGTGGGTTATATTTTACTGGTTATTCCTTTAATATTCTTTACATATCTTGTTCGGGATGATTAACACACATTCTCGTTGCTTATTTTTTTAATTGATAAACTTATGATATTTGGATTAAGTTGATCGGGGGTGAAATTGTTGCAACATATGGACCTACAATAAGTTCAAGAAAAGATCGTGGGTTATCTTATCTTCTCGTTGTTTATTTTGATTGTATGTAACTTGTTTTTGATAACAAGAAGGAAACTCAAAATATAGGGTCGACACCCATAGAAATTAATGGTCTTCTTGTATGGTGCTTGTTAAGCCTTTGTGATAGACAAACGTGTTTGTGGTTTTCCTATAAGATTGAGTGCAAGTTCTTTTATTGGACATATTATGTCAGAAGAAAGAGGGCAAACTAGACAACCGGAAGAAAATTCTCGCTCGAATGGGCTACAAAATATCCTTTTATTGAACTCCGTACACTAAAAATTGTAATGTTGTTCCAACACAATGTGGATGTAAAATATGTGGTTGTAAATAGGGGAAGGATCACACGATTCACCTCAAAGTGGACACAATTGAAATGAACTATGGGAAAATATACATTTCCCAAAAGCTAAAGGATGGCAACATAGTCAGAACACATAAATGGAAAGATGCAAAAGATTGTCTACATGTCAAATACGCGTAAGAGTATGAAAAGGAAAAAAAACGTATCAAATATATAAATGAAAAATGTGGGACCATAGTATCCAGATTGAGCAAAGATATGGAGGTAGAAATGCAAGAAAAAGGTATTCAGTTTGCTACCATATTTCATATAATGAAAAGGGGAAGACCGATGTCAGATTTCAAAGAAAATAAAATGTTGTATCAAGTTATTCGCCTACGTAACGCCCTCAATCTCATTGGTCGATACTAGTGGCCCGAGATTGCAAAATATCTATCTATGGTAAAGAAAGGAAGATATGAAACGTGTGTTCGAAATGCAAAGTATATTTCCCTTTCATTAGATGAGGTTACTGTAGTCGATAATAATTCATGGATATGTATTCATGTTTACACATTTGCTAATGAAATATGGACTCCACACCTCCAACAATTCATAAAATGACCGAGAATTGCAATTCTAAATATATAAATAAATTGGTGGTGTCAAATCTAAAGGATATCGCCGGATGGATGACTTTTCCATTGCAAAAAAATTAGTTTGTCTTAAAACCGATGGTACAACTATAATGCAGGGAGCTAGAAATGGTTTGTGTGTTAGACTTCAGACAACTATTGCTCGTATATGGTTGTTTTCCACTGCACGGCTCACAGAATGAATCTCACCTACAAAATTGTGAGCACATTTGAAAATGTAGCTAAAGTGGAGGAATTAATATGTGATTTGCATGCCTATTATTCTAGCTATCCGAAGAGATTTTTAGAATTTCAAAATTTTTCTATTGGACTGACAGAGGAAAAAAACTTCTCAAAGATGTAGATACCATATGGTTATCTATGTATGAACCTACGTGTAGAATATTTGATGAATATCCTTCACATATAGGATTTATGTTTAAATACCGCAGGGATGTAGATAAAGCTAAAGATCTATTGCATCATCTAACTGACATAGAAACTTTACTCACACTCTGTGGTATTTTTCCCATGTTGAGGGAGATTAATATTTTAATGAAGCATGCACAAGATTATATTTTAACGAAGCATTACTTAACCATGATAGCAATGCAGTTATATTTTATGATGATGATTATATGATAGATGATATGTGTGTTTTATTCCTTGGCGTATTGATATGGCCTTGAGGCTGAAGTTGGTATTGTTTGGTTGGTTACAAGAAATTAAAAATCACAATAAACAAGAAGGGACTAGGAGACTAATTGTGGAAGAATATTGGATGTTGCAACATGGTCACCTTGGCAGTTGTGTTTGAGTTGGTGTGTGTGGTTTTTTTATTAGCATGCTAGTTAGGAGGTCTCCATGGGGAGCACCTCATATGTGACCATGGGTTGAATGTTATTTACTTATCTTTTATTTATTTGTTTAGCTTGTGCATGTGATTTTATTTAATTGTAAGGTTTCCTCATTTTATTGTGCTTGTTAGTATAACCCTTGTTTAAGCTAATTAACCATGTGAGTAATGCAAATTAGAGATGTGAAAAAAGGGGAATTTAATGTGGTAGATAGTCCTTAGTCCTTCATGATTTTGGATAGATTGTAATTAATTTTGAATTGTGTACTCAACCCCATCCTTCAAATCTCGGATTTGGGCTTTGAGCCCACTTTTGGAGGCTTGTGGGACAAGTTATACTTGTCCCATGCCTCTTAAATTCACCCACCAAACTTACATATGAAGCGAGGCATCAAATTTAGCCTTCATTATGTGTTTTTGAAAGGAAAAGAGGTAATTAATTGCACTTTCTTACAAACCTCTTAATTGTGTCCTTGAAAGTATGGAGTAGAGTGTTGTGTGCATGTTTGAAAATTTGGCATATCCTTACATTACCTATTTATGGAACTTTAGAGTATGTGTTTGACCAATGAGGTGGATTGGAGGGAAATGATGTGGCATCCTACATGGAGCCACATCACCACCCTCCCACCATTTTCTATTTATTTGAGATTTTTATTTGTTTTGGGGGTTACTCATTTTGGAACTTGGGAGTTTGATTTTGGAATGGGATTGGATTTGAAAGAAGCTTCGAGTTTGTGGCTTGAATATTTTAAGGTGTTTGAAAGGGCAAGGTAGGGTCTATACCTTGCATTTTATTTTCCTTGTTTATGTGTTGTGTTGAAATGTGAATGAATGTATGTGAATATGTATGGGATTGGGTAGATTTTGACCTTAAGGAAGGTGTGGGGAGAAGGAAAATGGGACCATTGGGGAGGGAAAAGGAGTTGTGAGGTATTGTGGAGGGAGTGTGAGTAGGGTGTTCCACCTATGGGGAGAGAAAAGGAAAATATTGCTACATTTTGTGTATTTTGAAATGGGGAGAGATAAGGATATTTTGAGTGTTTGTGATGTGCACTTGGAGGTTTTTGGGTGGACCCCTATTTCACTTGGAGGTAAAAGGAGGTGGTTCCCATATTTCTCTTCTCCTTTGGCTCTATATTTGAGCCTATGTGCTTGCTAATGGTTGTAGATTTTATCTTTGTTTGTCTATGTGTTTCCATCATTGTATGTGTGTTTGTATGTTGAAGCCATTATTGGAAAGCTACCTTGGTCAGTAACATTCCTTATTGTTCCATTGTTGGGGCTCGGGGCCAATGATAAGGTAGGCTTCACCTTCTAATTGGATTAAGGTTGGGAGGTGAGTGTTTCCTATGTTCCCTTCCTTGTTGTTGTGTTGAAAATGGAGAAAAAGGAGGAGTTGCAAGTTACTTTCTTAGATGAAGATATATGTGCATTTGGGACAAAAGAAGAGGAAAATTGTTGTAAAATTTGGCATGTTGTCTCCAATTTCGTTTGGAGGGATTGGTATACATGTATTTTAAAGATTGAGGTCATTGTAAATGAATCATTAAAAACCGATACGAACTATTTAATTTTGAAATGTGTATGGTTAAGAAAAAGGAGTATCGAAAAGTCTACATTTTATCAAAGTTGTATCTCTTTTAAATATGCATTGTAATAAGCCTAACTTAATTTAAAGTTGTATTTTATTTAAAATTTGAAGTTGTTCTTATTTGCATGACAAATGTATTAAAGTATTTGATTTTTTTTTCTGTTTGAAATGCTCTCTTCGTACTTCATATATAGTTTTAAAAAAGGGGGTAAAACCATTTAACTTAAATATAAATAAAATTTGGTTATATATATATATATATAAATATAAAGTTCCTTTAGAAAGTAATTTATATGTGTGTGTGTGTGTGTGTGTGTGTGTGTAATAACAAAAATAACAAAAAGATATATATTATACAATAAATAAAAATATATATACAAAAATTAATAGTAATAATTAAACCAAAATAATAATAATAATAATAATAATAATAATAATAATATTAATAATCCTAGGGGTAAGAACCAATAGCCTTGTGTGTAACCTCTTTTCTAGTACATGTCAATAAGCTACTTCATTTAATCCCTAGCCCGTTTAAGCGTAAATCTCACGGTTGCTACACGTTCACACAAAGTCCGCAAGTCCCTCTCAACCGCACATGGATCATCCAAAAGACAGTCCGGAGGAGGCACGATTGCCGTGGATTCACATTCAGAGTTTTGTGAATCAAAACAGGAAGCCCTTCTCATCAAGCGCGGCTATGGGAACTTGTCCTTAGCGTGCAAATCTGATGGCGGCGGCTATAAAAATGGCGAGGAAAATAAAGCACCAATCTCTTGGATTGACATGGCTTTCGATGCTAACTAAGACCCCCTTTTCGTAAAATCGAGATAGAGTTTCTCCGACTGTCACAAAACAGGGGGTCTCTATCTGGGAAAGGAAAAGATGGCTCAACCTCTCCTACAAAACCCAACAATGGTTATGGATCATTTAAAAATGATGGATCTTCTCTCAAGAGCATAGATAGATCCAACTCGCTTCAAAGTCTCAAGGGAAATATTGCCAACGCCAATAAAAAAGCGGTCACACAGGAACCTTTGGTGGAGATAAGTCCACATCTTATGCTTCAGGGTCTCCAAACAAAAGGAGAATACCGGAAATGAGCTCTTGAAACCCTCCCAGGGGGTCCTGATGCTAAAAATCGAGGAGGATCTACTTCTAAAGATTCTTAAGGAGGAGGAAAATCTCTCCCAGCTTGGGTCTCATATGCAGATTCCATAAATTTTGGCCTAAGCTTTCTCAGCTCCATGACTGGATAGCCCAGAGATGGAGGGAAAAAATACAAGGTAAGATTGAGCTTTATCCTTGTGCTAAAGCTTACTTCATTGTTGTCTTTGAAACCCCTGCAGATAGGGATTTAATTTTTAGCCAACATTGGGTTTGGGGGAACATGGGCTTATGTCCAAACCATGGTATCCGTCCTTCGACCCGTTAAAGGAGTCTTTTGATACCTACCCGATTTGGGTTCGTTTACCAGGACTTCCGTTACAGCTTTGGAACAGATCTTGTCTCATTGTTATAGGAGATACTCTTGGCTCATGTGTGGCAGTTGATGATAAGACCTCCATTCAAACACATATTACGTTTGCTTGAATCCTGGTTGATATTGATACCTCCAAACTCTTACCAGTAGAAATCAATCTTCAGATTGAGAAAGGCTCTAGGTACAGAGGATTGACTATGAGAGACTTTCCTTCAGATGTCGGCGTTGCTTCCAAACTGGTCATGTTACAAACGATGTGAACATTCCAAACGAAAGACCAAAACCGCTGGTGGAAGTATTCTCTACCCGAACATCTTATAATTGACTCGAGATACGTGTAAGGATTCTAGTGCCCCCCTGCAAGTTGACTCACCCGTCGTGGTTGATTCACAGACCAACACAAAGAAACTACCTACAGACTATTCTCCGCAGATTGTTGATTCAGTGTTTAAGGAAGTTTTGGCCCCCTTCCTATGGGTCACATCCCCATCAAATCCATTGCAGTTCCTCTTCCGATTGCATTGGATGCAGGAAATCCGGAATGGATAGTGGTGGATAGGAAAAAGAAGGGAAATGCCAAATCTAAATCCCCACCACTTCAGACAAGGTATGATTCTTGTCGCTTTTTGTGCTATATTACCGTATATCTAGGCAATGGCTATCTAGCAAATGGCCATTGTTACGGGATTCTTTGGGCAGCTGTGTTGCTGTTAAGTTGTTGTTTTTTAGTTGTTTTTGAAGCAGCTGTTTTGCTTTTGCTAGTTCTTGATAGATTATTTTTTGTTGTTGGGCTTTTTGGGGAAAAATATTGCTTTTGAGCACTGTTGTAAAAGGGTATAGTCCCTTTTAAAAAACTATTTATCAATAATAAAAAAATAAGAAAACACCGAAAATGTATGAAAAGTTCCATTAGAAAGTAATTTAAATATATATATGTGTGTGTGTGTATAATAACAAAAATAACAAAAAGATATATATTATACAATAAATACAAATATATATACAAAAATTAATAGTAATAATTAAACCAAAATAATAATAATAATAATAAGAAAGCACCGAGAATGTATGAAGTGAGGGTTTCACGCATAGGAAGAGAAATTAAAACAAATCTTGCACAGACATAAGTGAGATGGCAGGTAAGGGCACTTTCAATGAGTTGATCAAAACTCTTACCCGAAATCAAAGATGAAAGAGCGGGATAATATCAATTAAAAAATAAATAAAATGAATTGGCAGCCATTGTCTACCACGAGAATGGAGTTTCAAAGGTTCAGTGCACAGATGCTCAACACGAGAAGAAAATCAATACAGCTAGACAATGGGCCGAATGAAGCGCTCCTAATCCTAAATCTTCTTCTTCTTTTACCGCATACAACGAAATATAAAATCGAAGGAGATAGTTTCCTCTCTGGGACAGCTTTCTTCAGATACAAATACAGACCCAGACCAATCAATTGTTTATAGTAAAATGGGAGATATTAGGGGATGCAGATTTATCCCCGTATAGAGGGTCAATTTAACCAAATTCAGGGACGGATTTGGGGAGAGCTCTGCCTGCAATAGCTTCCTGTATCATTACTTCGCTGCAACTACCCAACTTCTGCTAAAATCACACGCTAGCTGAGGCTTTGATGTGGTCAACGGATCTCAAATAATGTGCTTGATTTATTGTGCAAAAGAAATTCCAGGTCTAAAAGGCCGTATTGGACATGATGGTCTCCACGTAATGCTTTGGATTTTGTATAGAGCTCTAAATTGAGTCGGTGGGATAGTTGGAGTGGGACTATTCCTCCCTCTCAACATTTATTGTTGGTAAGTACATGTAAAACAAACAGCAGATTTGATACTTTTAAGGCTATATGAATTATTATTATTTTTATTTAGGAATCTTTATCACTTCAAGGAATATCTATATTGAATATTAAGACTAGCAATCCCATGTGTACAATGTAATGTGAACACCGAGTGATATATGTTATTTATTTTAGAGGGATAGTTATTACTTCTGTAGTTGATTTTGATAAGGGGTGTGATTGATGTTGTAACTAAAGAAATATAGATGAACCATTTCATTTAAAGGTTCTATCTCTACATTTCAAATCTGTTACAAATTGGTACATATACATTTGTCGATCTTATATCATGAGTGGTAACATTTTGCGGACTAGTTTAATTGAACTAAACATGAATACATGAAGACTTCCGTACATTTGCAGATTTTATATCATGAGTGGTAGCCTTTTGTGGCCAATTTTATTTGCACTAAACATGAATACATTTGATACCCCTTGAATGGCATTGCCACTTTGGATACAAGAAGTGTTGAGTAAAGTAATTGTGGAGGTGTTATCAAAGTAGAGGGTAGTATTTATGACGGGTTGAGTGATAGTAGTGTTTTCCAAAATTCACCCCTCAAGGTAATTTTGATAACATGCATCAAATTCTTCAGTCCCGAGCAAGTAGATTGATTCAAGGCCTAAAATCATGTTTTTGGGACCCCATCGGCTTCTCTCTAACCAAGAAAAAAATTCCAATGAGTTAGAAAAATGGAAAAAATGCAAAAGATAAGGTTGCAGGACTGTTTTAAAGCATTTTGGGACTGAAGGGTGTGGATCGTACCAGTGCGGGTCGTACCGAGGTTCGTCGTACCAAGTTTGGGACCAAAAAGGGAAGAAAATCAGCTAAGTTGAACATTTTTGTCCCAGGTGGTCCGCAGGACAGTTGGGACGTCGAGACGCGCGGGACGCGAAAAGGCGAAACGGCCGCAGGCAATAAAAATCGTCAATTTTTTCTTGTTTCGCGCAGTTTGGGACAGCCGAGACAAAAGTACGCGTGGGGCACGAATCGGCCGATTTGCAAAGACGGCCTATGCATGGGCGCAGTAGAGATTTTCATCTGGGACAGCCGGGACAAAAGTACGCACGGGACGCGCAAAGGTGAAAAAGCCGCAAAAGGGGACAAGGAAGCCCGAATCGGCCGATGCGAGAGAATTCGTCCGGGACAGCCGAGACACGCGGACCCAATTTTGCCAAAATAGTCAGCAAAGAAGAAAAGTCAACGTTTGACCCGTGAACTTCAAATGGCCATAACTTTTAACTCCGAGCTCTGATTTTCACAAAATTGGACTTTCTTCTTCCTTCTAGCTTAGCAAATATTAGTAACAAATTTGATTTTGACAGAGTTTTAAAACACTAGTACTCATTAAAATTAGATCAACAGGGAGTCACCACTAAGGATTTCCACCTTAGTTGTGAAAATACACTAAATATGATCTGTCAAATGTTTGTCAATGCTAGAAACTGGAAATGGAAAGATTCTGACCTTTCTTTACCTGTGATGTATCAAATAAAAGCTTGTGCACTAGGTGTGAAGACCGAAGGAACCGCACATGGCACTTGGAGCATACAAGAAGTGTTTTACTGTGTTCTTGATTTTGAACCGAGAATCCTGGCATTAACCTCCTTCAAGGACCGATCAACATCATGGATTAGATAGGACACTCAGAGGAAGATAGATAATCATGTATGTCATTTTGTAGCCGGGGAAGCAATCTATCTGACTTGTTATCACTCAGGCTTTGAAAAGAGTGGGTAGCACATTAAAAAGGATGTGATCTAATCCTAACTATTTTAGGTTATGCCTTTCAACCAAGGTAAGAGAACCTATTTTTTAACCTCTGTTATATGAAAGGAGATACATGTACCTTTCTTTTGCATAGATTTTATAGAAAAGACCTTGGGGAAAATATGATCAACACACCAGATCTGACTCTCATGAGTTGTCACTTCCAGATCATGGAGATATATTCACAACAAGGGAAAGGTTACTAAAGAAATTGGAGACCCTACCGTTTATGCATGTTTAGGTGATGAGGATTGTGCATTTTCATACACACATGACAAACAGGGGTAGGATGGGTAAGATTAGTTGTTTTTGAATGAAGTTTTGGTGGGAGGTGGGGCGGGGTAAAATTAGATTCAACAGATTATTAAGGAACCTTACAAAATAGAAATTCGGACTAATGAATGCCACAGATAGCTAAAATGTTTCTTAAACTAGAATATGTTCTTCAATGGAGGCCTAGATTAGCACTCTTTCATACAATCTTTGATATTCTATCATGAAGGCTCGAATTAGAAAACCCAAACAAAGCATCAAGATCTAAGACAAATCATGCCTAAGGTACACCCAAAGGCTTATAGACAATATCTCACAACATGATGATGAGAAAAGTGATTTTAAATCGTTTATTCCAATCCCAAATGAAATCTCTTCTCCGAGAAATGGAATTGTAGATGCCACTAAACTATCACAAGGATTGAGAACCATGCAACCCGAAAATGCGACAATTTTTTTTTTTAAAAAATGGGTGCGTTTGCATACAGGTTCGAACTAAAACAGTCCCGTAACGCTTCGGGAACGAAGATGATTCAAGGTTAAGGATATTTAAATTCATCTCATTCGACGTTTCACAAAACGGAAAGGAGGGTCGTCTTTCGAGTTGCTTTGTCTAATGTCTGGTGATATCGCAATAGCAGTGTTTTCAATGCTAACCTTAGAGTAAGGTACAATTTGTTATGAAATGAATAACTATCCACTCGATTTTTATTTTTGTTTAATTATCCATTTACATTACGTTATCTCATGAAATTAACACATTATAATATATAAATGACTACACAATAAGGTGTATATTCGGCCCTAGTTTACTTATTACCTAACATGACTATATGTACTTAAATATACATAACACCATGTTTATGGTTAGTGTAATTGTTATGTGGCAGTTAAGTTTTGTATCCTACTACCATTATACTAGGTAGCACATGATAATTACTCATCCTAGTAGCTGTCCGCGCGGGATAAGCATATAGAAGGGTGGTATGGGATACGAGTCTTGACCAAGCATTAGCTATTCAAAACCCTGTTTAAATTTTGTTGTTGGGGCGGTGGGTGGCTCAGCCGACCCCTGACATACATTAACTCCCCTTCCTACTACCTACGTGCAAGCCAAACTCCGCCGGCCGCATCACTTCAATGGATCCTTTTTCTTTATTTTGCAAATCATTTAGATTTTTTAACAGTCGATCTACTAGGTGGATTTTGCCCTGGCCGCAGTGCTTCATTTACTCCACTGAGATTTCGTGAATCTTAGTTCTATTGGGTCTGCCTTCCCTGGCCAAGTGAACTGTCATGGAGGCTGGAGATGGAAAACACAAAGTAGGAGAGAGAGCGTGCGGACCGCTTTTGAGTTAGGCCGCATGGACAGGAGGTGATCGAATACAAACTTGTTACTGGCGATTCAACCGGCGTGAGCAAAGAATAAAACGGCCCTGGCAGCGTAGGAGACCACGTGGTGGTCGAAGAGGAAGCTACAGCGCATGAGGGAGGCGTTCTACCACCGTTCAACCGCCCCTGGCCGCGTGAGTCTCCGTGGAGGTTAAAAAAACAGTCACAGGACATGGGAGGCTGAAGAGTGTGTAGAATGGAGCTCGGCGCATGGGGAAGAGAGATACTTCCACTTTCATTGGGTGCCGCAAGGTGAGAGTGGGGAGAATGGCTGTGAAGGCGTCTTAACTGAGTAGGCTGTCCAACTATGTTGTTATTTGTTCAGTGTTGAATGCATCCTCAAGTGTGGTTCTCCTTCGCAAGATTTGAAGTGTACCAGAATGATTTTGGATGGGGTAAGCCTGTGAGAGTCACAAATGGATGCAATAACAAGTTTGATGGCATGGTATATCTTTATCCTGGTAAGGATGAAGCTGGTAGTGTGGATGTAGATATCGCTCTGTTGCCTCAGACAATGGATCTGCTCAGTGTGATGCAGAATTCCTCATGGTAAACTGAACTCATGCTTCGTTTGTTTGGCTTCACAATAATATCTTGTAGATAAGAGCGAATGGATAAATAAGGAACTTGAAGCGCTGGAGTGGGTAATCTGAGATTTCAAACTCCAGGCAAGGAACAAGCTGTTTTGATTTTGCTTCTTAGCACTGTGCATTATGTGCACTATAACATTCGCAGCACCATTCCCTTTACCAAGCTTCGAAACATCCAACGACCATCTCCATGTAATTTTTGTATGGTATAAACTTTATCATGTGTAAGCCCTAACAACTAATTCCAAACAACTATCTTGCGAGTATTTTTAATGGTGTATCATAGTATAGTGCATGCTCAACTCTTGATAGAGGACGAGTGCTCCTTTGTAGAGTCTCGTCTTTTGAGCTATTTCTGTAGTTAATTTGGTTGTGTTTCCAAGTAGTGGATAACCAAAATGTGATCTTGTTGAAGCAATCAAAACATAGTTTTTGATCTGCAATGTATTAGGCTTGCAACATAATTTTTTTGATGCTAAATGAAGCAATTTGTAAACATAGGCTTGCACTATAACAAGGCGCACTGTGTCAGACCTATGGTGATAAAGAAAGGACCAGGTTCTATTTCCAGTTTCTAATTTCTTTTTTTTTTTTTTTTTATTTTCCAAGTAGTTGGAGATCTAGATTATGCTATTGACTTCATAAAAAAAATACAGTATTATTGTAGGCAATGTGCATTGGCGCCAAGAATAAAGAGAAGGTGGACACAACCAATTATTTATAAACTACTTTTATCTATTTTACAAGGATAAAGATTGCACCAATATTCCCATTTTTCATTATATATCCTTCAAGTAATTAAGGCAAAATTTAATATGTGTTTTTTTTTGTAAAATTTCCCAACACCCTTCAAGAGGGTTCCAAAATTACTTTCAAACAGGTTTAAAGCAAGAACTCTAACATGTAAACAAGATTAACATACTCATGAGAGGTTCCAAGTCAAGTAAAAAGGAGAATAAATAGATTGTCATCCTTTCAACTTTTGATTCCATCTATATTACATACTTATTATTGGAATTCAAAAAAAAATTTCAATGCAACTTTCATTCAACATTTGTCACAACACTTTCTACTTCATGTGGAAACAAATTTGCAATAATGTAAGCTAAAGAAAAAAAAGCAATATTACATTTTTCCTCCACTCAAGGTGGGTAAATACATGATGTTTTTACATTGTCAACAACAAGGTTCTTGTGCTCCAAGGTGTTCTTCATCCATGCTCCAAGTTCCAAGTATTTCAAATCACAACCAAGATAGGGGGAGAGGCAACACTCTCCTCCCAACCAAAACTCAATGGAGAAGAGAAGCAATCTCCTCCATTGACCCCCGAGCCCCAAACACAACACAATGAAGGGTGGTCTCCAACTCAAGGCAACAATACTTGCTTCCACAATACAATTTTCTTCACAACATTCAAGGTAAAAAGAGGAAACAACAAGGAAACACAAATAACACAATACTTTGCACAACAAGGCTTTCATCCAAGCCAACAAGAGAAGGAACTATGGGAATGTTTTCCTTATGCCTCCCAATTGAGATGAGATGCCCATCCAAACCCTCCACAATAAAACTCAAGCCCCTATGACTCTTATGCCTCCCTCAAGTACCCCTTTTTCCTCCCATACTCTTATGCCTCCCTCCTCTTATGGCTCCCTCAAAGACAAGGTAAGAATGTAAACATTCTTACCCAAGATGGGCATCCCTCTCAAACTCCCTCCACAATATCCTAATCTACTCTTATGCCTCCCTCATGAGTATTCCCATAGACCTCTCCTATACTACACAATAAGCATTCTATCCATTTTTCACAATACACCAAAGTAAACATGCATTATTCACAAATTTAGCATAGAAGCAACAATAATATGAAAGCAAAACAAAGGAGAAGGTTTCCTACCTCTCCATTGGAGAAGCCTAAACCAAGAAATTTGTCCAAGCTCCCTCCAAAACAATCCAAGCATGCAAGTCCAAGCACTCTCTTTTTCTTTCTCCCCCAATTCTTTTCTCTCCCAAAAATAACAAAAGAGAACTCTTCAACAAAACAAAAACAAAACTCCAACCCCCTCAACAAGAGAGGAAATTTCCATAAATAGACAAGAGGAAGAGTGAGGGTGATGTGGCTCCTTGTAGGATGCCACATCACACATCCTCAAGACCACCTCCCTTTAGTCAACTCAAATCCCAAAACACCATAAATGGGTGGTTGGGTTGAATGACATCTTTAATCCAAATCCATCCCTTCCCCATGTGTCCTAAGGCACAATTAAATGCAAAAGAAGACAAGTGCACTCCAAAGTCACATTTCCCTTCCCAAAACAATAAATAATCCCTTTTTTGGATTCCCAACCCATAGATATGGTTGGTAAGGGGTTTTGGGAAGTGTGGGACAAGTTCAACTTGTCCCACAAGTCCCCTAAAATTGCCCAAAATCTCAAATTCGAGATTCAAAGGATTTGGAGTGGTCAACACTCAAAACCAAACATTCAATACATGAGGAAACACAAGGCTCAAGGAGCCAACCATCAAAATTAATTACACCCACTTGACTTCCCTCCAAAACTTAAAAATTAAAACAAGATATTACATTAATCTAAACACACTTAGCAAAGTAATTTTAAAAAAAAAAAAACATCACAAATAAAATCACCTACTAAAGTAAGTTAAAACAAGTAATTAAAATTCTTACCCCCTTGGTCACATTAGAAAATTTCCCCCTCATGGAAATTTTTTTAACACATAAAAGAACAAAGGTAACACAATACAATTCACTAGTTGCCTTGACGACCAAAAAAAGTCAGAAACCACCCGACATTCTCGTTGTGTTTGGTTCCCAATCCCCTCATGGTTGTGATCATGTTGTGTTTCTGCAAAATACAAAATACCTCCTTCGGCCTCATGCGCCATGTCAAAATATCCAAAATAACCATATGCATGAAATTTATTAACATCTATACGTAATTCAATTATCCATTATTCTAGGTCTAAATCACAACTTAATTATGCATTTCATCATTATCCAAAATTATAGTAATGTAAATTCAACAACTACATTCTACTCATCATGGCGAAGAAATCCAATGTTAGAACACATGCAATATATCCATATAAAAATAATATCAGTATCCAATAGTCTGTCCATGAGTCAGTGTAGATCATACTGAAAACAAAATCCAACCATAATCCAAATGCATCTAGTCACAAAACATCATGCTAATCAACATAAGTATAAGTCATGTCCATATCCAAAGTCTGCATAACTCAAAATGATAATCAACTAAGTGTCGTAGGGAAGTGGGCATTACATCCCCCTCCCCTTAGACTAGACTTCCTCCTGGAAGTCACTGAAATAAGTGTGGAAACTGAGCTCGCAATGATGTAGCATCCTCCCAAGTAGCAGCAGTCTCATCGTACCTGTCCCATTGGACCCGAACCTGATCAATCTCTCTGCCGCGAAGGCCCAGGGTCCTGCGATCTAAAATGCGCACGGGCTCCACCATCACCTGCCCCTGATCCTGCACCTGCAATGCAGTCCAATCTAGCACATGAGAAGGATCAGAAACATATCTCCTAAGCACAGAAACGTGAAATACATCATGGACGCGTGATAAGCTAGGTGGCAATGCTAGACGATAGGCTAAGGGGCCGAGGCGCTCCAAGATCTCAAAGGGACCCACAAATCTAGGAGCAAGCTTAGAACCTTTTCCATAACGGATAGGGCTCTTATGCGGTCTGACACGAAGAAACACCTTCGTGCCTACCTCAAAACTGCGATCTGTCCTATGTTGGTCTGCATACTTCTTCTGTCTATCCTGTGCCTCCTGCAATCTCTGCCTGATCAAGGTAACCTGCTGCTCCATGTCCTGTAATAATGCTGGCCCAAGAGAAACCCTGTCCTCAATCCTATCCCAGCTAAGAGGTGTCCTGCACTCTCTACCATATAATGCCTGAAAAGGAGCCATGCCTATAGAACTCGAAAACTATTATTGTAGGCAAACTCCACCAAATACAGATACTCCTCCCATCTCGACTGATGATCCATCACGTACATCCTGAGCATGTCCTCCAAAATCTGATTCACCCTCTCTATCTGTCCATCGGTCTCAGGGTGATAAGCTGTGCTGAAATTAATCCTCGTCCCGAGGGCATACTGCATGGTGGTCCAGAAATGGGAGGTGTATAAAGGGTCGCGGTCGCAAATGATCTTCCACGGAATCCCATGTAATCTGACAATCTCATCAAGGTATACTCGTGCCACAGCACTTGCTGTATAGGT
This sequence comes from Taxus wallichiana var. yunnanensis, assembly GCA_018340775.1. Classification (NCBI taxonomy): domain Eukaryota; kingdom Viridiplantae; phylum Streptophyta; class Pinopsida; order Cupressales; family Taxaceae; genus Taxus; species Taxus wallichiana. The sequence goes on along the minus strand of CM031241.1, from coordinate 577,777,366 downwards.
AGTCTTCACTGGGGAAAAATGAGCTACCTTCATCAATTTATCCACCGTGACCATGATGGCGTCGTGGTGGTATCTCGACGTCGGCAACCCAACAATGAAATCCATAGAAATGGTGTCCCACTTCCACTCATGGCGTGAGGATAGAGAAGGCCAGCTGGATGCTGATGCTCGGCCTTCACCCTCTGGCACTCTAAACAGTGGGATACAAATGAGGCTATGTCTCTCCGAAGTCCTCTCCAAAAATATAACTGTCTCAGGGTGGCGTGCATCTTCTTCACCCCGGGATGGGCTGAGTAAGGTGCACGATGGGCCTCTGTCAAAATATCATGTCTCAAGCCTCCATCTCTAGGAACATAAATCTAGCCTCTGTGTCTGAGAAGACCATCTGCCTCTAATGAAAATCCATCAAATCTCCCCTCAAGGGGTCTCCCGAGACTCAATCTCTCGCTCTCGCCGCAAGGTAGAAACTATCCCGAGGAAGCCGCTGCAAGATCCTACTCCGCAAATCTGCGTGCCCACCGAGGTGGCCATAGCCACATGTCTCCGCCTACTCAAGGCATCTCGCAACCACATTCTCCTTCCTTTCACATGTTCTATCTCCATGTCATACTCACAGAGTAACTCCATCCAACGCCGCTGACGAGCGTTGAGATTGGGCTGCGTGAAGAGGTGGCGAAGACTCAAGTGATCACCCCGAGTGTAAATCTCCGGCCAAGAAGAAAATGTCTCCACCGCACTAAGGCATGTACTACTCGCTGCAAGCTCGAGGTCATGGGTCGGATAATTGAGCTCATAATCTTGAGTTTGCATGAGACTCAAAGGCAACTACTCTACCCTCCCCGCATTAACACTCCTCCAAGTCCTCGCCAAGGAAGCATCTCGTGCATACGAAAAACTCTCCATGAGGATCCGCACCGCAAGGATAGGTGCTCTCGTAAGGCATTCCTTCAGTGTACTGAAGGCCTGCTCACATCTATCTCGACCATAAAACTTCTTCCCTTTCCGCCAAGAGAAGTGATAGGGTGCGCAATCCGAGAAAAGTCCTGAACAAACCTCCTGTAGTACCCTGCTAGACCCATGAAACTACGCACCTCGGTCACACTAGTGGGTGCTGGCCAATCCATGATGGCTCGAATCTTGGAAGGATCGATCACATACCTTCCCGAAATAATATGGCCCAAATACTACACACTCAAAGCTGAAAGAACGCACACTTCTCCAAGTTCCCGTAAAGGCGCTCGCAAAGACACCAAGAACCCGCGAAGGTGCTCCTCGTGCTCCTCACGTGTGCGTGAGTAAATCGAATGTCATCAAGGAAGATAAGCACGGCGATCAAGGAAGGTCCTGAATACCCCATTCATCAAACTCATAAACACTGCGGGGGCATTCGTCAAACCGAACGGTACCACTGTGAACTCGTAGTGGCCGTATCTCGTGCGGAAAGCTGTCTTGTGAATATCCGTCTCCGCAATCCTGAGCTGATGGTATCCTGACTTAAGATCTATCTTAGAGAAAACTGTAGCCCCCTTCATCTGATCAAATAAATCATCAATGCGTGGAAGGGGGTAACGATTCTTGATCGTTACTTTATTCAGCTGACGGTAGTCAATACACAACCGAAGAGATCCATCCTTCTTCTTTACGAAGATAACTGGTGCACCCCAAGGGGATACACTAGGACGGATTAGGCCTTTCTCCAGAAGGCCCTCAAGCTGCAACTTGAGCTCACATAACTCAGGAGTAGTCATCCGATAGGGTGCTCGTGAGATAGGCTCGCGCTGAACTAGATCTATATGGAAGTCGATCTCACGTGGGGGAGGTAATCCCGGTAGCTCCCCTGGGAACACATCGCAAACTCGATAAGATGGGGATGATCATCGAGGGAAGGTCCTCTCGACTCATCCCTCTCGATCTCACACTAATCCGTAATAAAGAAAACCGACAACCCTGCCGCGCACACCGCTTAAGCCGCATAGCGAGATGGTGCGAATGGATACGGCCCTCCTAACTCCCGATATCACCGACTTACCCAAGATCATCTATGCAAGTAATAGTCTTATGGTAACAATCCACTCTAGCTCTGTGAGCGACAACCAATCCATGCCTAAAATGATGCCATAAGATCCCAATGGAAGGATCCGAAGATCGAAGTAGTGGTGAAGGGTCCCAAATTCACTACACACTCCTCGACTAAGGAGTCTACAAAATCTTGGCTCGTAAGCCATCTCAACGTCCCAACTACGGCCCCGCTTAACGCCACCACCTACAACGCTCTACTAAGGATGGTGCAATGAAAGAATCAAGAACTAGAATCAAATAATATAGAGGTGGAAATACCACCAATACTACCTATCGCCTCAATCACAAGACTGATGCTCACCTGGCGGTTCTCGACCATCGCGTAGATCCGATGACTCCATGCCATATCTCCAACAAGAGCTCTCGAGCTCGTGTCTTACCCTTGTAGGGTTATGTGGGCAATCTCTCCAAAGATGTCCAACAACACCGCAACCATAACAAATGCCTGGGTCCTCTCCAAAGGGGGAAGCAGCCCACTGGTACTCTAGATGATCGAGATACAGATCCCGACGATCCGGCTATGGACTCGCCGAGGTCTCGCCGACGAGCTCCTACCGACCGAGCTCTCGGTGCACCCTCGTGTCCCGATGGGACCCTAGAGGAGGCCCCATACTACGCCCTCTCTGTGCATCGAATCTCCGAGGAGGTCGGTAAGGTGGGCGGGTCTCGCCTGCCGCCGCTGCCGCTGGTGGCCTAAATGAAGCTTGCCCTCGAACTCTATCCACCCCGTGGAGGAGGAACTCGACCCTTCGACCTACTATCCCGCATCTCGCTGATACGGCTCCGAACTCTATCTCTAGCCTCGCCGTGTCTTCCCCGTGTCTCCTCTCGCAATATAGGCCTTTTCCACGGCCTCTCGCTAATGTCTCAGGGGCGTGAATGCGCACCGCGCCACCTAGATCCAAGTTCAGCCCCGAATGAACTCCGTGAATCCATACACTCGCTCATCCCGCATATAGTCAACGTACTCGAGTAGGTCCAGAAATCGACTCTCATACTCGCCATCATCATCGATCCCCGACGAGGTCATGAAACTCATCTATCCGCGCCGAATAAATCTCCGGGTAAATACCGCTCCCCGAACGCTCCTCAAACAACTCCTGTAATCGCCTCGAGTCGACATGGAGCTTCGCTCCTCGGTCCCCTCCACTGCACTCCCGCTCCATCCTTCGAAGATGGATCGCAACACGAGCTTTCATGTCACTACTTATAAGGACAGAGCTTGAAGCATCCGCTCAAGCTCACCAACCAGTGCCTCCGCCCGAAAACCACCTCGTATCACCCGAATAGTGAGATGGTCGTAGCTTCAGGATCTCCCTGATATGGTCTCGCAGCTGACGTATGATGCGACCTAGGTCTATCTCAATGATCCTCCCTCGCCTAGGGCTCCGAGACCTCCGTCCCTATGTCCCGAGATCCCGTCCCCATGTCCTCTCTATGGTGACTCGCCCTAGCCGACTCGCACGGAAATTCTCTCGCTTTTACCTGCTCCTCGCCGTGTCGAGGGGATGCCCGGGCATCTACCGATGGCTCCAAACTATGTCTAGCAAGTCGTCCTCCCAAGGGCTCTCCGCGATAATGCGGCATTGACATCCCGGAGTGTCTCGCAAAATCTGAGGCGTAAGGGCCGCTACGGCTCGCTCCGCGGTGGTGGTATGTCTAGGTCTATGTGAAGAGACCCCTCGCCCAATCCGCGCCTCCTACATAGATCAAGGCGAGAGTTAGTTCATCATTCTAGGTCTTGTGCTAGTTTTCAAAATTTGTTGTTTACTATAATTATCAACATTATGGCTTTATATTTTAAAAGAATAATGTTCTGCACTAAGTTAAGTGTTCCTGTTTCACGTTTTCAGCGTGTGCCCAAGGGTCCCAGCTTCGAACCCCTGGCTCTGATACCAAAATGTAACGCCGCAAAAGACGACGCCACGCTCACGATGCCGACGATGCGCCACAACCATGCAACCCGAAAATGCGACAAATTTTTTTTTTTTTTTTTATATGGGGTGTGCGTTTGCATACACAAAGTTCGAACTAAAATAAATCCCGTAACACTTTAGGAATGAAGATGATTCAAGGTTAAGGATATTTAAATTCATCTCATTCGACGTTTCAAAAAACTAAAGGAGGGTCGCTCTTTCGAGTTGCTTTGTCTAATGTCTGGTGATATCGCAATAGCAGCGAAGTTTTTTCAATGCTAACCTTAGGGTAAGGTATAATTTGTTATGAAATGAATAAACTATCCACTCGATTTTTATTTTTGTTTAATTATCCATTTACATTACGTTATCTCATGAAATTAATACATTATAATATATAAATGACTACACAATAAGGTGTATATTCGGCCCTAGTTTACTTATTACCTAACATGACTATATGTACTATAAATATACATATACATATGTTTATGGTTAGTGTAATTGTTATGTGGCGTTAAGTTTTTATATCCTACTACCATTATACTAGGTAAAGATATGATAATTACTCATCCTAGTAGTTTAGTCATACACGGGATAAGCATATAGAAGGGTGGTATAGGATACCGATTATTGAAAGCATTAGCTATTCAAAACCCCGTTTAAATTTTTTTGTTTGGGCGGTGGGTGGCTCATCACCCCCTTGACATACATTAACTCCCTTCCTACTACCTACGTGCAAGCCAAACTCCAAATTATCACTTCAATGGATCCTTTTTCTTTATTTTTGCAAATCATTTAGATTTTTTAACAAATGATCTACTAGGTGGATTTTGCCTCGGCCGCAAGTGCTTTCATTTACTCCACCGAGATTTCGTGAATCTTAGTCTATTGGGTCCTGCCTCCCCAAGGCCAAGTGAACTGTCGTGGAGGCTGTAGATGGAAAACACCGGCGAGGAGAGAAGCGTGTGGACCGCTTTAAAGCTTTTGACTTAGGCCGCGTGGACAGAGGTGATCGAATACAAACTTGTTACCATGTGATTCAATTACCGCCATGAGTTTAGACTTAATAAAATGGCTCGATCGCGTAGGAGACCACGTGGTGGTCAAGAGGAAGCTACAAAGATCATTTAGGCGTTTCACCACTGCTCAACCGCCTCGGCCGCATGAGTCTCCGTGGAGGTTAAAAAAACAACACAAACGTGGGAGGTCAAGAGTGTGCGAATGGAGCTCTAATGTGGGAAGAGAGATACTTCCACTTTCATTGGGTGCCATTGCTGGTGAGAGCGAGGAGAACGGGCCGTGAAGGGGGTCGTGAATCGAGCAGCAACGTCAACCGTGTTGTTAATCTATTCTCTGAGTTCAATGAATGCATCTCAAGCGCGGTTCTCCTTCGCATTTTGAAGTGTACTGCAATGATTTTGGATGGGGTAAGCTCGTGAGAGTCACAAGTGGATGCAATAACAAGTTTGATGGCATGGTATATCTTTATCCTGGTAAGGATGAAGCTGGTAGTGTGGATGTAGATATCGCTCTGTTGCCTCAGACAATGGATCTGCTCGAGTGTGATGTAGAATTCCTCATGGTAAACTGAACTCATGCTGTTTGTCAGTGTCAATAATATCTTGTAGATAAGAGCGAATGGATAAATAAGGAACTTGAAGCGCTGGAGTGGGTAATCTGTAGATTTCAAACTCCAGGCAAGGAACAAGCTGTTTTGATTTTGCTTCTTAGCACCTGTGCTATGTGCACTGTAACATTCGCAGCACCATTCCCTTTACCAAGCTTCGAAACATCCAACGACCATCTCCATGTAATTTTTGTATGGTATAAACTTTATCATGTGTAAGCTCTAACAACTAATTCCAAACAACTATCTTTTAATACAAGCATGAGTATTTTTAATGGTGTATCATAGTATAGTGCATGCTCAACTTTGATAGAGGACGAGTGCTCCTTTGTAGAGTCTCTCTTTTGAGCTATTTCTGTAAATTAATTTGGTCAGTGTTTTTCAAGCAAAGGATAACCAAAATGTGATCTTGTTTAAGCAATCTGTAAACATAGTTTTTGCATGGTAAAAAAATGCAATGTATCAATTAATATAGACATAATTTTTTGATGCTAAATGAAGCAATTTGTAAACATAGGCTTGCACCATAACAAGGCGCACCATGTTCGACCTATGGTGATAAAGAAAGGACCAGGTTCTATTTCCAGCTTTAAATTTCTTTTTTTTTTTTTTTTTTTTTCAAGTAGTTGGAGATCTAGATTATGCTATTGACTTCATAAAAAAATACAAGATATTGTATAAAATGTGCATCAATAGCGCCAAGAATAAAGAGAAGGTGGACAAAACCAATTATTTATAAACTACTTTTATCTATTTTACAAGGATAAAGATTGCACCAATATTCCCATTTTCCCATTTTTTATATATATCCTTCAAGTAATTAAGGCAAAATTTAATATGTGTTTTTTTGTAAAATTTCTCAACACCCTTCAAGAGGGTTCCAAAATTACTTTCATTAAGTTTTAAAGCAAGAACTACTAACATGTAAACAAGATTAACATACTCATGAGAGGTTCCAAGTCAAGTAAGAAGGAGAATAAATAGATTTTCATCCTTTCAACTTTTGATTCCATCTATATTACATACTTATTATTGGAATTCAAAAAAAAAAATTTCAATGCAACTTTCATTCAACATTTGTTACAACACTTCTACTTCATGTGGAAATAAATTTGCAATAATGTAAGCTAAAGAAAGGTAAAGCAATATTACATTTTTCCTCCACTCAAGGTGGGTAAATACATGATGTTTTTACATTGTCAACAACAAGGTTCTTGTGCTCCAAGATGTTCTTCATCCATGCTCCAAGTTCCAAGTATTTCAAATCACAACCAAGATAGGGGGAGAGGCAACACTCTCCTCCCAACCAAAACTCAATGGAGAAGAGAAGCAATCTCCTCCATTGACCCCCGAGCCCCAAACACAACACAATGAAGGGTGGTCTCCAACTCAAGGCAACAATACTTGCTTCCACAATACAATTTTCTTCACAACATTCAAGGTAAAAAGAGGAAACAACAAAAGGAAACACAAATAACACAATACTTTTTCACAACAAGGCTTTCATCCAAGCCAACAAGAGAAGGAACTATGGGAATGTTTTCCTTATGCCTCCCAATTGAGATGAGATGCCCATCCAAACCCTCCACAATAAAACTCAAGCCCCTATGACTCTTATGCCTCCCTCAAGTACCCCTTTTTCCTCCCATACTCTTATGCCTCCCTCCTCTTATGGCTCCCTCAAAGACAAGGTAAGAATGTAAACATTCTTACCCAAGATGGGCATCCCTCTCAAACTCCCTCCACAATATCCTAATCTACTCTTATGCCTCCCTCATGAGTATTCCCATAGACCTCTCCTATACTACACAATAAGCATTCTATCCATTTTTCACAATACACCAAAGTAAACATGCATTATTCACAAATTTAGCATAGAAGCAACAATAATATGAAAGCAAAACAAAGGAGAAGGTTTCCTACCTCTCCATTGGAGAAGCCTAAACCAAGAAATTTGTCCAAGCTCCTCCCAAAACAATCCAAGCATGCAAGTCCAAGCACTCTCTTTTTCTCTTTCTCCCAATTCTTTTCTCTCCCAAAATAACAAAAGAGAACTCTTCAACAAAACAAAAACAAAACTCCAACCCCTCAACAAGAGAGGAAATTTCCATAAATAGACAAGAGGAAGAGTGAGGGTGATGTGGCTCCTCAGTAGGATGCCACATCACACATCCTCAAGACCACCTCCCTTTAGTCAACTCAAATCCCAAAACACCATAAATGGGTGGTTGGGTTGAATGACATCTTTAATCCAAATCCATCCCTTCCCCATGTGTCCTAAGGCACAATTAAATGCAAAAGAAGACAAGTGCACTCCAAAGTCACATTTCCCTTCCCAAAACAATAAATAATCCCTTTTTTGGATTCCCAACCCATAGATATGGTTGGTAAGGGGTTTTGGGAAGTGTGGGACAAGTTCAACTTGTCCCACAAGTCCCCTAAAATTGCCCAAAATCTCAAATTCGAGATTCAAAGGATTTGGAGTGGTCAACACTCAAAACCAAACATTCAATACATGAGGAAACACAAGGCTCAAGGAGCCAACCATCAAAATTAATTACACCCACTTGACTTCCCTCCAAAACTTAAAAATTAAAACAAGATATTACATTAATCTAAACACACTTAGCAAAGTAATTTTAAAAAAGAAACATCACAAATAAAATCACCTACTAAAGTAAGTTAAAACAAGTAATAAAATTCTTACCCCCTTGGTCACATTAGAAAATTTCCCCCTCATGGAAATTTTTTTAACACATAGAAGAACAAAGGTAACACAATACAATTTACTAGTTGCCTTGACGACCAAAAAAATCAGAACCACCCGACATTCTCGTTGTGTTTGGTTCCCAATCCCCTCATGGTTGTGATCATGTTGTGTTTCCCGCAAAAATACAAAATACCTCCTTCGGCCTTGCATGGCCATGTCAAAATATCCAAAATAATCATATGCATGAAATTTATAACATCTATACGTAATTCAATTATCATTATTCTAGGTCTAAATCACAACTTAATTATGCATTTCATCATTATCCAAAATTATAGTAATGTAAATTCAACAACTACATTCTACTCATCATGGCGAAGAAATCCAATGTTAGAACACATGCAATATATCCATATAAAAATAATATCGATCCAATAGTCTATCCATGAGTCACAGATCATACAAAACAAAATCCAACCATAATCCAAATGCATCTAGTCACAAAACATCATGCTAATCAACATAAGTATAAGTCATGTCCATATCCAAAGTCTCGCATAACTCAAAATGATAACAACTTCCCAACCATTTGCGAGAAAAAATTGTGACATTTATAGCATTCAAAATAGAGCCTCTTCCTCCTAGAGACAAAAATGTTTGATGCACCATGTTTTGCCATGATTCTTTCGTGATTCTCAGAATCAAATGTGTAAGAAGTCTCCAGGTGCTCGAGGGGGAAAATTTCATCAAATGTCTCTCACATTCAACTCCTTGCTCTGGTTGATCACTTTTCCTTCAATTTTCCAACCACTTCCACCCCTAATCAGTCAAATCTGGCCCCTTGCGTGCTCGGGAGAAGAAAAATGAAAAATCTGATCGAGCACGAAAGTTAGACCATTTTAATGGCAAAAGACACCTTCTAGATCTTCCCACCAAACTTCAGATATCAACATTAACTTCCTTCTCTACTTGGAATGTAGAAAAGACCAAGAAATCATGGAGACTCGCACTTCCAGACGTGTTTAAGAGAAATGGGGGAAAATTAGATTTAGACTCATAACAGCCGTTGTTCTTTACTTTGAATTTCGGCCATCCACGTGGCAGATTCAAACTTTAGAATAGACCAAGGGGGCTTCGCTTGAATTTTTACAACTTTTTAGAAAAATGGTAAAAAAATCCATTTTGCTCCGCACCTCTGCCCTCGGGAAACAGAGCTGACACATTCCCAAATGTGATTGGAGTGGAACCGCGGCAAAATTCTTCCATTTTACTCTCTTTTTGTAAAGGGAAAATTTTCCAAATTTTCCCCTCATCTCTGTCCTCGGGAAATGAGCTCGACACGTGTCCAAATGTGATTGGAGTGGGGCCGCGCTTCCCTTTTTACTTTTGACTCTTTTCTCCCAAAGGAAATTTTTCCAAATTTCCCGAGAGCCCCCACCTCCGCCATTGACCAAGGCAAAACATTGACTATTTCCCTCATCGGGCTTGTGGGCCATTTTGACATTTTAATCTTTAAGGGGCAAAAAAATCCAAGTTGCCTCTGATGGCCTGCCTCCCCGCCTCTTTGACTTTTTAAACTGCCATGTGTCACCATGGCGCACCATGAGGCAGTCCCAAAAATTTGATACCTTTAACGAGCACGGGCTCGCCATGTGTCTTGTTACGGCAAGGTCTATGTCTAAACACTTGAAGCTCATCGGAAGATGCCACGTGTCATGCTCTGAGGTAATCTCCTTTTGGTCATTGAAAAGTCTAAGAAAAATGCAAAGTGAGTGGAGGCCTCCACGTGTCAGCCTGGCGCTTCTTTAAAATGGAACTCAAGGGCCAGTCCCCGAACATGCGTGTTTCATCCATGTGTCCTATTCCGCCAAACTGCTCCAATCTACATGAAAATTTGTCTAAGTCTGGGCCAAGCAGCGAAAGCCTCCATGTGTCCTCCCAACACTACTCCAAGGCCAAACCAAAAAGTAGATCTTCAAATGAGCACCGTGCCTCCACGTGGACACATTTTGAGTTAAGGCTTTTCATGAATTTTTCTAAGTACCCAGTTGAGCCACATCCAACCAAAAGGTGCCACATCCCCTGTAGATACAAGGATGTAAATTTGATCGGGAGAAAATCCCGTCAAACTATAAAATATAGAAAAATGACCATTTGAGCCTAGGAATGAAATTTTCTTCAAGGACAGAAAGTTTAGAAATGTCACAGGCTCAAATATGTTCTTCAGGGACACATCCATTCATTTTTCTTCAAGTATCTGGGATAGAAACATCAAGGACAACAAATCCTGACTGTGGGAAATAGAGAGAATGGGAAAATGTGAGTTTTTGAAGGAACAGAGCACAAGAGACTCAAAATATAGACTCTTAAGTGATTTACAACCTAGAAACCAATTAAAAATGGCCACAAGGATCAACCAGGCACAACATGGGGAAGGAGAAAATGACAGAGGCTGTAAATTAGTAATTTTTCAAAGGCACAAATGGGGTGAGACTATTTTGAGCACCAATAGTGGGGAAGTAAAATTTTCTGAGACGCGGGCCGGTGGAGCAGGGAAGAACTTTTAGCATTTTTTTCCCTTTGGGACAAAAGCATGATTTACCTCCATGTGCCCGCGAGCCTCAAAGGACAGGTGTCGGAATTTCGAAACTCTGGCGAAAAGTTAGGCCGCTGGGGAATTTTAATGCTTTTGTCTCCTTTTTTTTACCGAAAAGCGCTAAGGGATAAAACGATATGTGCCTCCGTCGATGCAAAGAGTGCCACGTGTCAGACAACCATTGGCTGAAGGTTGGCGGGTCGGCGGAAGAAATTAAGAAATTTTTCCAAAACAATTCTTTTGAAAGAGTTAAGGTTTTAAAAGGATCCGCACCTCCGATGATACCCAAGAAGCCACGTAGCAGCGCCTGATTGGCTACGGGCTGGCGGGGCTGCGGGGAAAACTTACAATTTTTTCCGCCCAAGAATAATTTAATAATTAAATTTGACAGTTAGATATTTTGAGCCCGAAATGAAGTAAAAACTTCAGAAGGCCATAACTTTTGATTGGGAACTCGGTTCTTGGAAAATGAGAACTTTCTGGAAAGCTCTTGACGTCCTCTTTGAAAAAAACCTTAGGAATTTGATTTTGATTAAGTTTAAAGGGTCAATTTGAGAAGACGTCTTTCTGTCACTTAGATAGTGAACTAGTATTCTAACTTGCAAATATTTGTTCAAATCCGCCATTAATTCTTTCTCAACATGTTAAACAGACATGGAGGATTTCACTTGGAAGAATTTAGGATAGATTTCAAGGGTTAAATTGTTTGATTGAAGATCAATTCGAATTTCCCCAATTTAACAGCAAAAATGACTGAGAAATTGCTTGAGCCTAATTTTGAAAGGTTCTATGAAAATTTCTTAAGTATTATAGTTTGTTTGGGATCGTTTTGATCTTTCTTAGCTTGTATTAATGTTTCAAATGTCTTTCCTAGTCTACAGGTCGTTCTGTGCATTTTGATAAAACATTTGCCAGTTTTGAAACATCTAACAAAGATCTAATTTGAAAGAATCTATTTTCCATTTATCATCTTCTAAGTATTAGAAATCATTCCGAATCCAATATAACTCATTAAGTTGATTCAAATCAACGTATTCAAATTAAAAATTACAATTCTGATTTTCAAAACTTTCATTTCTAAAGAACAGAGCATTATGATATTTCTTCATACATATTCACTTTTTCATCTTTCCAATATAGATTTCAAATTATAATCAAAAATTATATTTCCAATGAAAGCAATATCATTTGAACAAAGTAACCACTTATAATTATATAGGTCAAATACAACTTTACAATCACAACTCTTTCTCATTACATTCCTTTTTACAATAGAATACAAAGTATATTTCTTTCACATTCAAAGGGGATTTCTTTTCCAAAACATAGTAACTCTTCAGCACAAAATGTATATTAAATTTTCATCCACATCAATTGGGGAAATGGTTTACAAAATTGGTTTCACAAGGGACTATCAGAACTTTATCTTCTCCCTCAATTACAATATACAGAATACAATTTCTTCCACATTTATTCAAAAATAGAGAACAAAGTATATCTCTTTCACAATTCAATTTACAACTTTCATAACCCATACAGACCATATTTCCATCACAAATAATATAAAAGATCATCCACTTTAAGTGGGAAAAGGTTACATTAAGAAAAGATCTCAATGAAGGACTGTCAAATTGTCTTCTTTCTCGGCCTGAACAGCGCAGTATGAATTTCTATCATTCTCCAATTTTGTCATAATAGAACAGGGGAAAGGCAACACTCTCCACCCAACCAAGAAATCCAATGAAAAGGGAGAAGCCATCAACATAATACAGTTTGCAACCACATGAAAACAACAAACAAAACCTCAAGCTTCATCATGCAAGCCAAAGGAGCAAGAACTATGGGGGAAGCTACTTATGCCTCCCAAAGGGGAAATGGGTATCACCACCTGAAATCAAACCACCAAAATATATATCATTTCAAATCCTTGACATGCCCTTATGCCTCCCCAATTACCCCTTATTCCTCACATTTCCTTATGCCTCCCCAACCTCTTATGGCACCCCATAACGAGTAAAGAAATGCAAGCTATTTCTTTGTAAGGTGGAACCCAAATCCCAACTCCCTCCACACTTATACCTCCCCAAAACACTTATGTCTCCCCACAAGAATCCCCATAGTCTTCTCCTACACCATACCTAGGCCATCTACCCAACTAGCCAACAAGCAATATCAAAACATTCACAACATTTACATATGCATAAATAAGAGAAGAGCATTTTAAAGAGCCAAGCTCCTACCTCTCCATGATGGAGTTTGTTCCAAAGTTCCAAACAACAAACTTTCCAATGTAAAACAGTCCAAGATCAATAATCCACAAGCATTCAACAATCTCCAACTTTCTCCAAAAATTGCAAGAGCTCCCAAAACCAAAAGAAGTCACCCAAAATGAAGCAATGCAAGGTGAAGTAACCCAAAAACAAGCTAAGGAATTCGAATATAAAGAAGAGGAAAGAGAAGAGGATGAGGTGGATCCATGTGGGATGCCACATCACACATCCTCAACTCCAACTCATAAGTCAACTTCAAACTCCAAGGCATAATAAATAAGTGGGTGAATAAATGACAGTTTTACTTACACACTCAAATCAAACCCACACCTCATAAGGACTGAAATTGAAAGCATGTAAGAAAGTGCAATTAAAGCATACAACTTGACTTACAAAAATGCATAATGGAGGCTAGATTTAAGCTCTCCAACCATAGGTAAGGTTGGCATGTAAATTTAAGAGGTATGGGACAAGTTTAACTTTTCCCACAAGCCTCCAAAATCAGTCTCCAAGGACAAATTCAAATTTCAAAAGGAGGTGGAGTGTTTCATACTCCAAAATCAACTTACACATCTCTTACACATACTCACACATATCTTACAACATTTAATTTTAGGCCAACAACTCTAATAATTAATTTCTTATGTCCTAATTTGATTAATTAATTTTAACAACATGTTTACTCACATTAATTTACCACAATTAATAAATAATGAAAGGGGTAAACACATCACTTAATAAATAAATACATATAACCCTTGGTCACATTTAAAGGTGATCCCCCATGGGAATCCATAACAATCAAACACACACACACACACACACACACACACACACACACACACACACACACACACACACACACACACACACACAAAAATACAAGTGGCCATGGTGACCTCTTTGAATTCATCTAGAATTCCACCGTGTGGTTGGTCTCCAATCTCCCGATGTTTGTTGTGATATTTTTAACCTACACAATACAAATACCCCTTCAAAGTTCAGCCTCGTGGCCATATCGAACATTCAAATGAATATAATATAATTTCAATATCATCAATATTTATATGAATCAAAACAACATCCAAACAATCAACAATATCACTTACAATTTCATCAACAACTATATAATCATCAATTTTAAATTCAATTTTCTTGGTCTACTCAATATAACCAAATATCATATGTCCTAACAACATCCATATATATATATATATATCATGTCCAACAACATGTCAACATCTATATAAAATTCCTCTAACAATCATCATGCATCATATATGAATCATAGTAAAAAGTAATCCATGATCGACATCTAACACCATACTAAATCAAAACTATAATAATGTCCGTAATATAGTCAGCAATGTCATAATCAATATCAAAAGTGTCGAAGGGAAGTGGGCACTATAGTCATCCTCCACTGGAAAGATAGACATAGATACAATAGTCTTCGGCACACAGAAGATTAGACACATTCAAAAATGGGAACCATGAAACCCGACTTGCAAAATTCCACAACCTCCATCAACTACTCATGATACCCCACATTCCATTGTCGTTTAAAGATTCAATAGAATTGTTATTTAAGGAGTCAATTTGTGTTGGTATTAACTCGCTCTCCTTAAATCTGAAATAAAAAATAAATCATTGGACTAATTTTTGGCATTCAATGTACTTACCGGTTTCAAATATGACATGTGAATATCTTATCAAGGTTTTTTTGTTCCAAATGTCAAATCTCATGTAAATATTGTCTATCCAATAAATTAGATTATTTTTACATCAAGGCATTTCTCCAAGTTAGATAGAGTGTGTGAATTTTGACAACATGATAGTCACAAATATAATCTCAGCCATTCCCAATTTAAGGTTTATTAACATGCTTTGACTAATCTCCACCATCCCCGTGTGCATTTTAGATTTGTTGGCACTTCTAACACTCTTAGAAGCATTCATGAAAATATCGAAATGGCACTACAGCATCTTCACATGGAGATATTACAGTCCATGTGACAACATGTCTCTCATGAATGTTTTGCAATAGTTCACACGCTTCCACACATCTAAAGCAGTCACTAGCAACTACATCTGCCAAAATTCCCCTTCGCAATAATGCTTTGGTGTGTCCACAATGTGTTTCCAATCTCCTTTATTGGTACAAGCTAGAAAATTGTTAGGAAAGGTGCAATGATCATGTTACACATCTGTTGGGTGTACTTGCAAGGTGGGGACGAACACCAGTTTGACCTTAATGTTGAAATTCTTATCTAGTTGAGGGTGAATGCGTGCAACATTCAAGGTACTAGTGAAATAAGAAATAATTTATCCTAGGGAGGTTAAAAGCTTTGAAAAATCAAGGAATGGGATGAGGTAGCCTTATTGGATGAAGGGAATATTGCCCACCATAGGAGGTTTATCCTTATCTATCCTCTTAACCTTTTCGTCAATGTTATTTGGTGCCATCTTTGATTGACCAGTTCCCATGATTTATAACACCAAAGCGTTGATGTTGTAAGTAAAATAACAAGAATCAATCGCATTAATAAATAAAATTTTGTTTGATCAAAACCCACCATGCTCAAAATATTTACAGAGGTTCAAGAAAAATTCTACACCCAATACTATTATGTCGACCTTGTTGAGCCCTACAATGGCAACCTTATTAGTTGAAACTTTGTTTATATGGCACAAGGAATATAAATTGGAATTTTCTATAGATTAGCATGACAAAAATTTCTTATATGGCTTCCCACCCTATGAAAATGCCCTTTTTGTGCCCCGACTTCATCGAAATTGAGTGAAACATTTTTCGATTCATGAGAAACATCTAATGTTGCTTTCTATAGACTCTCGTGTCATTAATTTTTTACGTGCCTTTCCCAACATGTTAATTTTTATAACCTATATTTTAGGCATGTGAATTTGTATGTATGGATAGATGTATTTGCGGGAAGGTATCTCCAAACTATAATTGAGGTTGAGGTTTTTGACTCTACCATATGTCATCACAATAAAGGGCATAGATACATTCAATCTTGGCATATAGTCCATATTTGTAGACTGAGATAAGCCATAATCATAAGGGTGGATTTTGACGGTCATTTAGATGTTTTTTTAATTTCAATCGTAAAATACTTGTACACATTTGAAATAATAATCACATATGACTTATATATTTAAAATATAACCGTCATTTTTAATATAAATTTATCTATAAATTGTATTTATGTATATAAATATTTATTAAAAATAATTTTAATAAATATAAAATAGTTAATATTAATAATATAATTTTATATTTTTAAAAGACAATATTGAAAAATTACCAACATGCACAAACTTATTCGAGTGGCATAGGTAGACCTCAAATTGTACCCGTCGTCACATAAGCATTATCGTCCGATCAACCCATTTTGGTCGAATTGAATGATGTTGTGTGTCTGGTGTCTATAACAGATATATAAATAAAAGAAACATATTCGGCTCCAGATCGGTTAATGCTCATTCTGTCAAATGACAGAAAACGCCTGCCAGACCCAAAATAGCAGTCCCGCACTCAGAAGGCCATAACTTTTGCATTTCTCAACGAAATCACACAAAATTGGTACCGTTGGAATCGTGGCTCTGATACCGACGCACAGAAATAAAGAAATTATATATTTGATGAGAAATCAGTGGGGATTTTTCATAAAACGTGGCCGGGTTCATAACAATGTTTTATTTGGTAGTTGGGAGTGCAATTAAGAGGCATGGTCACCATTCTTTCTCTGTTGCAGCACCTGGGATAGTATGGGGAGCCTTTTGCAAGTAATATAAAATAATTTTACTCCATTTAATGTCTCTTACAAGTGGTTGAAGGACAGATTTTGGGATTTCCATTTTCCCTCTCTCTCTCTCTTCTCATTTTTTCTATAAATTGGAGTGTTGGGCTCATTGTAAGGGGGAGTTTTCATATAGCAAAGCTCTCAAAATCACTTTGTGAAGCTAATGTGCTGTAGGCCCTTGTAGTGGACTCCTTGCATGGTGATCCAGGCCCTTATCTTGTAATAGATTGAACTGTGCATATCATGAAGCAATAAAATACAAGTTTGTGGATGTATCTTCCCCTGCTGTGTTTTCTTGCATTCTTCTTGCCCCTCCAATCTTGATTACAAGAATATTTTGTGTGCTTTATGTTCATGCAAGAATCTATTATCATTGTGTATGTTTGAAATGTTGTTGTGAATGCATTTTTGCTAGATCGTGGAGAACTGTCATCACCACTTCTAGTGTGCACTTTTCTCGCATCTCACACATTGAAAGGATAATCTCACACACCCTCCTTTTCTCGGTGTATTACCACTTTAGTGGAGGCTTTCATTTTATGCATTCTCTCTCCTTGATCCCTTGGAATTTAGATTACAATAGTTAGTTTCCTTGCATTAGAGTAGATTGTGGCGGGTAGTTTAGGAGCAAGAACCGACTTTCTCTCTCGGAGGTCTATCTCAAGTAGCAAGTCCCACAGCTTGGAGATAGTACCCATGTTATCCAATCACACCGTGATTTCAAGTATATGCACTTGTATAAACATAGGGGTACCGTGATTCGTTGATAATAAGTAGTCTTGAGTCCTTCTTCCTTCTTGCTCTAAGTGTTGGTACGTGCACCTTTTTTTAGTACCTTTCAAATGAAAAAGGAGGGGAAATGTAGATTTGCAAGTGAGGGAAATTTCAAGAAAGTTGTGAATGTCACAAGATTCATGCAAGCTTTGTGGGTAGTGACTGAACAATCTTTTTATAGTACTTGGCTTACATTTCTTTATCTAACACATTTATAAACAATGTTTGTAGTACCATAGCCAATTACAGTTATTAGGGCAAGGGAATTAAATTTGTAAATCATATCTTTCAAAACTTCACAAAGAAACAGTAGGAAAAAGGAATCCTCACAATGTAGCAAGGCTGAAACAATTTTGTAATTGCAATGGCACTTCCCCTGGTAAATTGTTATTTTTCAGTATCCTGCATATGATCCATTTCCATTAGCAAACAGGGGAAAATAATAAGATACATAGTGTAATGAAATTACTTGTATAATTTAGATTATGAGCAACAATATAACACCAAATAACACAATATTTCAAAATAATGATCTCAATATGCAATTAGAATAGCTTCGCCACTTCGAGGGGGCAACCTCCAAACCATATAATAAGAATCAAATGCTCAAATGATAATGAACTAATACCTACATTACCCTATATATACTATTGATATGCTATGGCCATCACCAAGGCCAACCTATTAAGCATGAGAAAGTATAAATAATATAATAACATGATATGGTAAGCCATAAGTGAGTTACTCATATCCTAATACAAGCAATAGGTTAAGGGTGTAGCATGCCCTTCCCCTTCAAACCAACATTGTCCTCAATGTTGAATAATCCTCAATGTTGTTTCCAGATATTCCTTCTTGTATCTGGTTCTTAGTCTCTTAGTACGTGTTTGCGAATCGTCAATGGCTCTAAAATGATTCTTCCTTCCTTGTCAAGTTCCTAGTAACTCTATCTGGGATTCAAATTTCTATCCAATAACCTTCTTCAGGCATGAAACATGGAATACTGGGTGTATGTGTGAAGATGGAGGCAACTCTAGTTTATAAGCAACACTGCCAATTTTCTATAGAACTTGATAAGGGCCATAATATTTAGGAGCAAGTTTGTTGTCCTTTTTATGTTGCTTTAGGGACATCATTTGTAAGGCTGGAGACATACAAAAACCCAGTCACCAATTTCAAAATTTCTTTCACTACGGTGTTGATTTGCTTGTTGTTTCATCTTGTTTTGTGCTAATGCTAAATTCTCCTTCAAACTAGCCAAAACCTGTTGTTGATGTTGAATGTGTTCCTCAACATCTCTGACCTTAGTTTTCACCCTCAAGGAGGAAGTGATAGAAGGTGGATGGTAACCATATAATGTGAAAAATGGGGTCATTTGAGAAGAGGTATGAAAAGATGTGTTATACCACCATTCTACAAGTGGTAGCCATTTAATCCACCTTTCCTACTTATCTGATACAAAACAACGTAGATACCCCTCTAAGCATTTGTTGACCACTTCCATTTTCCCATTAGTTTGAGGATGATAAGATGAACTGTGAGCTAGCTGAGTACCCAAACATGAAAATAATTCCGTCAAAAAATTACTTGTGAAATAGGATCATGATCACTTACAATTATCTTTGGGGTTCTATGTAACCTTTGAACTGTCTCCAAAAAAATAGTTGCGACTGTACTGGCAACAAATGGATGTGATAGGGTACAAAAATGGACATATTTTGTGAGCCTATCCACAATCATGAAAATAACATTCTTACCCTTTGAACAAGGTAATTTGGTGATGAAATCCATGGAGACCTCCTCCCATCTCTGGCTATGAATTGGTAAGGGTTGCAACAAACCTTGTGTCTTAATTGTTTCCCCTTTGTTCTATTGGCACACTAAACACTCTGATACAAAATTTTGTACATCCCCCTTAATTCCTTCCCAAAAGAATTCTATTTTTATTCTATGATATGTCTTCAAAAACCCAGAGTGTCCTCTAACAGGTGAGGCATGTAGCTCTGCAAGAATCTTATGCTTCAACTCAGAATCTTTACTCAAGTATAACCTGTCCTTGTACCATAGGGCATCACCTTTCCACTCAAATTTTTTAGATGTCATAGATCCTTGCTTGATAATCTATATTAGAGATTGTGTATCCTTGATTTGATCCCATTCCAATCTTGCTTCATCCACCCAATTCACCGTCACCATGGACATTCCACATAGTAAGGAATTTTTGGATGTATCCCTTTTGGAACATGCATCGCTATTACATTTTCTTTACCATTTTTGTATATGATTTCAAAATCATAACCCAACATTTTGTTACCAACTTTTGTTGTTCCTTAGATGATAACCTTTTCTCCAAAAGTATGTGAGACTATCATGATCGAGTTTTACCTTGAAGTGTCTACCCATGACATAGGGCCTCCATTGCTTGACCGCATGAAGAATAGCCATCATTTCTTTCTCATAGATAGGTTTGAATAGATATTTTCCTTTTAATTGGTGAATCTCAAATGCAATTGGTCTTCCTTTCTACATTATAATTGCTCCCAATCCTGATCCCGAAGCGTCACATTCAATAATGAAGGTTTTTGAGAAGTTGGGAGTAGCCAAAACTGGGGTGTTGCACATGGCTTATTTTAGATGCTCAAAGGATTTAGTGGCTACGTCTATCCAATGGAATATATCCTTATTTAACAATGCAGTGAGTGGGGTTGCTATTCTACCATATCCTTGCACAAATCATCTGTAGTACCCTGTTAGTCCTAGGAACCCACGGAGATTTTTGAGAGTTTTGGGCCTTAGCCATTCCACCATAGCTTTGATCTTCTAAGGATAGAATTTGACGCCTTCATGGGATACAATGTGACCCAAGTACTCTACCTCTTGTACACCAAAAGAACATTTGGATGGATTTACATAGAGAGTATGTTTCTCCAAAACTTCCAACACTTTATTTACATGTTGTAAGTGTTCTTCCCATGTCTTATTGTAAATCAATATGTCATCAAAGAAAACTAATACAAATTTCCTTTAAAATGGCGTAAAAACAGTGTTCATCAAGCTTTAAAAGGTTGAAGGCGCATTTGTAAGACCAAAAGGCATTACCAAAAACTCATAATGGACCTCATGAGTCTTGAAAGTTGTTTTATGAACATCTTCCTCTTTTATTCTAATTTGATGGTACCCCGAATGAAGATCTAATTTTGTGAAATAAATAACACCATGCAATTCATCAAGTAAATCGTCAATTCTTTGGAATAGGAAACTTATCTTTGATGGTGTGATTGTTGAGTTCTCGTAACTGGACACATCCTCCATGTTTCATCCTTCTTACATACCATGACCACCGGTGAAGAATATGCACTCTAGCTATGCTCGATGATACACGCCTTCAACATTTCCTCAACCATTTTTTCAATCTCACTTTTACGGGAATATGGGTATTTGTATGGTTTGATGTTAGGTTTTTGGCTCCTGGAATCAACCAATGACATCATCATGATCCCTAACTGGTGGTAGTCCCTTTGGAATTGCATCAAAACAGATGAGTGAGCATCAACAATCTTTTGAAGATCGGGTGGCATTGAAGACTCGTATTTTGTACTTCTAATGAAAATAACTTTACAGTAAATCCATCTACTCCTTTTCTGAGAACCTTTTGCATTTGATGAGAGTTAATAATCTGTGGAGACTTAACTACCATCCCATTCAATTGTATTTTCCTTCCATCTGAATGAAATCACATGAACAATTCTTGGAAATTCATCTCTATAGTACCTAAGGTTGTGAGCCATTGGACACCCAAAACAATATCTGCCCCTCCCATAGAAATAGAAAACATAGGTGAGTCTAACATTTAGTCTCCCATGGAAATCTTGATACTATGGCACTTTCCTGTGCACTTGACTGTCCCACCATTGACAATCATAACTTGCATTTAAAATGAGTAAATAAAACAATTAAGGCGGATAACTAACTTACTATTTATGAATTTATGAGTGCTCCCGAGTCAATCAACACCATCACCTTGTGTTTTTGAGATAGCCAATAACCTTAAGTGTTTGAGGAGTACTAATACCTGATAATGCATGGTAAGAAATTGTAGGTTGGTGATCCTCTACTTCATCATCTTTGGTTCCTCGGCCCTCTCTCCTATAATTTCAGCTTCTTCATCATCCTCATTACCTCTGTCAATATAGAACAACTTCTTCACAACACATTTGTGTCCCAGTCCATATTTGCTATCACAGTTAAAACATAATCCTTTTTCTCTCTTTTCTTCCATTTGTTGAGGAGTCAGTCTAATTGGCCTAGAAAATGAAGGGGAAGAGATACTACAATCTTTGGTGTTAATGAAAGGCGGCCTCCTACTACAAATAAATTTTTCCTCTACTCAACGTGCCATGATAATAGAATCAGAAAGCTTGAGTGGATTAAACATACGTACCTCATGCTCAATGTGGTCCTTAAGGCCCCAAGAAACGGGTCATTCGAGTCTCTTCTAGAATATTCTCCACCCTTTAGGATAGGTTCTAGAATTGATGCACATAATCTTTGACTGATCATGTTTTTCGTAACTTTTCTTATTGACTAAAGTAGTTCTACAAACACTGCAACTATAGTGCAATTGCAACTCCTTGGTTAAAAACGCGTCAAAGTGGCACGGTGAGATCATTCTTCTGCTGCTTGAGCACATAACCATCGATACCAAACAAATTGGTATGGTTCAAGATACAAGGATGCAAATGTCACATTTTGTCCTAGGGTAAGTGCACGAAGTTGGGGTGCTTTAAAAGTGGACAAGAATTTGAAAAAAACAAAACATGAATGCGTTTTGCTAAAACACGCTTGTGTTTTAGTTTGTTTGGCTAAGAAATCACCGAACCATAACGCATACGTGTTTTGAATATTTCTTTTATTATTTCTTATAGTTTTATTATTTCTTATACTTTAAATTTATTTTACTAAATATAAGCAATTAGGGTCACTCTGCACCTTATGGAAGTGGTCTCGTAGCTCCAACAGTTATAATCTAGAAGATAGTTTTACAAAATCTAATCTGGTCAGTACTTACTCATTTTCAAGATTTCAGCAAACAACCTAAAACTTTCAGGGCATATATATTGTAGTTGGTCTTTGTTTTGGGAAAGCATATAGGCATTTTTAAAGGTTTTTTGACCTTCTAAAATGTATTTTGGCACTACCACTACCTGAATTGGTACTAATTTTTAAATTTGGTCCATAATTCACTTTAGTGACCATGAATTAACTCTATGATGTTTTTCTACTTCTTACTAAAAAGAGATCCTCACTTTGTAGATAGAGGATTGTTCCTTGAATGGGATTCCTGTCCTATGGCCAAAATGAGGTGATTGTAATGTGCCTCCTCCTTAAGGTGTGATAACACTACTAGGTGTTGAATGAGTTACAGTTATGAATAATACTAAGTGAATTGCATCAAGTGAACTCATATGATTGCTCATTCTTGGAAATGTGGTGCTCCATATAAAGATCATCCCCTCACCTTTCCTAGCTCTAAAAGCATCCTTTCATAGAATAAAATTCATGATTCTCATACATTCTTTTGCTCATATGTCTCTTATGGAGACAAATGATGCCTTAATACTTCACAAATAATGGTCCTTGATAACTCGGTGACATGACTAGCTCATTTTAGATTTTTCTGAAGGGTGTTCAATTAACTACAAAATGGCCAAAAATGCCTTTTTAGGCCTTCAAAGGAAGTAGTATCTCATAAAAACTAAATGAGTCAATCGATCACCTTAAACACTATTCCCTACACACTGAAACACGTTGAATGATCTTTTTAGGAATTTCCTTTGGGTGAGGGTTTATGATTTAGGGTTTAGGGTTTAGGGCTCGGGGTTTAGGGTTTAGGGGTAAGTGTTTAAGGTTTAGTGTTTAAGGCTCATAGTTCAAATTTTAGGGTTTAGGGCTCAGGGCTTAGGGTTCATGGTTTAGGGTTTAGAGTTTTGGGTTTATGGTTCAAGGTTAAGGGTTGAGGGTTTAGGGTTTAGGGCTCAAGGTTCAAGGTTTAGGGTTTAGGGGTCAAGGTTGAGGGTTTAGGGTTTATGGCTCAAGGTTTAGGGTTTAGGGTTTAGGGATCAGGGTTGAGGGTTTAGGGTTGAGAGTTGAGGGTTTAGGGTTTAGTTTTTAGGGTTTAGGGTTGAGGATTTAGGGTTTACGGTTTAGGGTTTAGGAGTTAGGGTTTAAGGTTTAGGGTTAAGGATTTAGGGTTTATGATTCGGGGTTTAGAGTTAGGGTTTAAGGTTTAAAGGTTAGGGTTTAGGGTTTAGGGAAAAGGGTTCAGGGTTTAGGGTTTAAGGTTGAGAGTTGAGGTTTCAGGGTTTAGTTTTTAGGGTTTAGAGTTTATGTTTAAGGGTTCAAGGTTTAGGGTTTTGGCTTAGGGCTTATGGCTTAAGGCCTAGGGTTCAAGGCTTAGGGTTTAGGGTTTAGGGCTCAAGGTTTAGGGTTTAGGGGTCAGGGTTTAGGTTTTAGGTTTTAGGGTTTAGGGTTTAGGATTCAAGGCTTAGAGTTTAGGGTTTATGGTAAAGGTTTTAGGGTTTAGGGCTCAGATTTTAAGGTTTAGGGTTGAGGATTTAGGGTTTACGGTTTAGGTTTTAAGAGTAAGGGTTTAAGGTTTAAAGGTTAGGGTTCAGGGTTTAGGGAAAAGGGTTCACGTTTTAGGGTGTAAGGCTCGAGGTTTAGGGTTTAGGTTTTAAGGTTAAGGGCTTAGGTCTCGAGTTCAGGGTTTAGGGTTTAGTGTTTATGGCTTAAGGTTTAAGGTTTAGACTTTAGGGTTTAGGCTCGGGGTTTAGGGTTTAGGATTTAGTGCTTGGGGTTTAGAGTTCGGGGTTTAGGGTTAATGATTTAATTTTTAGGGTTTAGGGTTTAGGGACCTTTAGGATTTAACATTTAGTCCTTAAGGTTTAGGGTTTGATTTTATGGCTCGGGCTCGGGGTTTAGGGTTTAGGGGTTAGGGTGCATGGTTTAAGGTTTACAACTCATGGTGTGGGGTTCAAAGTTACGGGTTTAAGTTTTAGGGGTTAGAGATCGGGGCTCTATATTTAGAGTTTAGGGCTTAGGGTTTAAGGTTAAGGGTTTAGGGCTCACAGATTAGGGTGTAGGGTTCAAAGCTTAAGGTTTAGGGTTTATGGTTTAGGGATTAGGGTTTAGGGTCTAGGGTAAAGGGTTTAGGGTTATGAGTTTAGGGTTTAGTTTTTACGGTTTAGTATAATTTAGTGTTTAGGATTTCTTATTTTTGTTTTAGGGTTTAGGGTTTATAGTTTAGGGTTTAGGTCTCATGGTTGAGGGTTAAGGGTTTAGGTCATAGAGTTCAGGGTTCATTGAATTTGTAAGCAGAACATTCAAAGAGAGTCATCAAAATTTGATGTTTTTCATTTGTTGATATTCTGAAAACATCCATGGGTTTATCATATAAGGAATTATCAATGAATGGAAGGTCACTAAATTGTAGGCAGGCCGTAACTCCCATTTAGAACTAAACAAGAAAGATTTACTAGGAGATTGATAACCCTTTAGTATTCTTAGCCATTCCCTGTTTCTATGCTTATTTTGAACACTTTAAGAAGTTCTGTCAAATTCGAGTATCCATTCCAGAGAACATTTAAACTTTATCTTTCTCCGGAGGAGAGGATACTACGGAAATTCAATTATGATCCTACTGGTCTCTGCATTGATATATTCTCTATGTTTCTTTTGTTTCCTTTAAGATTAATTTTTCTGTTATGATGGTTATTTTTCCAACTTCAAATGGGTCATCCTGGCTTGCAGCATAATACCATATATGGAAATATGAGAAATGTAAAATTTATTTTAGAGTGTGAATAAATTTACATTCAAGAGTGCAAGTATATGTGGGGAGAAACAAGTTTGGAAGAGATGTGTAATATATGCATTACAAGGCACAAGGTAGATGTCATATCCATTTAGTTACTTGTCCCACATCTCATAAACAATGTAGTTCTATAAGTAGACTAAATGATGGTTCTATGTACGAGACTAGGAAATATTGATGAAATATGGTTTGGGGTTTAGGGTTTAGGGTTTAGGGCTCATGGTTCAAGGTTTAAGGTTTAGGGTTTAGGGTTCAGGGTTCAAGGTTCAGGGTTATGGTTTAGGATTTAGGTTTAAGGTTTAGGGTTTAATGTTTATGGTTAGGGTTTACGGATCGAGGTTAAGGATTTGAGGTTTAAGGTTTAGGGTTTAGGGTTTAGGGTTTTGGGTTTTGGGTTAAGGATTTAGTATTTAGGGATAATGGTTTATGGTTTACGGTTCAGGTTTTAGGGTTTATGGTTTATGGATTAGGGTTTAGGGTTTAGGATTTAATGTTTAGGGATTAAGGTTTAGGGTTTATGGTTTAGGATTTAATGTTTAGGGATTAAGGTTTAGGGTTTATGGTTTATGGCTCAAGGTTTAGGGTTTAGGTTTTAGGGTTTAGGGTTTAGGTTTTAGGGATTAGGGCTTAGGGTATATGGTCTAGGGTTTAGGGTTTAGATTTTAGGGCTCAAGGATAAGAGTGCGGGGTTCAAGGCTTAGGATTTAGGATTCAGTGTTATAGGTTTAGGGTTTATGGGTCATGGTTTAGGGTTAAGGGGTTTAGGGCTTATGGATTAGGGTTTAGGGCTTAAGGCTCAGGGTTTAGGGCTCACAGGTAAGGGTTGAATGTTTAAGGTTTAGGGTTTAGGGTTTAGGGTTTAGGTTTTAGGGTCTAGGGATCATGGTTAAAGGTTTAGGGTTTAGGGTTTAGGGCTCAAGGTTTACAGTTTAGTGTTTAGGTTTATGGCCTATGGTTTAGGGTTTCGATTGTAGAATTTAAATGCTAAAAGATTTAGGCTGAATGCTGAAATCCTGAAAATTTACCTATGTACTGACCAAATTATACTTTAAAAAACTATCTCCTAAACCATGACTCATGGAGCTATGAGACTAATTCCATAAGGTGCAAAGTGACCCTAATTTCTTATATTTACATAAATAAATTTAAAGTATAAGAAATAATAAAATATAAATAATAATAAATGAAAAACTTATACATTTATTTATGTAAATAGAAGCATGTCAAAATCATGCATAATGTTTATACTACACAAAGTGTAACAAACCAAAAATACCAACACAAGGACAACACAGTGAAATACAGGATAACTTTTTTTTTTTTTGACTTACTTGAAGATAATACGACACTACACAAGTTCTCTAGGGAATACAATCAACTAAAGACATGCTTTCCACAACACGGACCCACATTGGTTACAGATAAACATGAGGCACACACTTAGGACACAATGGTTCATCTAAAGTATGCAATTTTACAACAAGGTTTTCCCACAGAAGGTTTCTTTAGAATCATGTTTTAGCTGTAAGTGCTTTTACATTCTTTACTTTTCCCAGAGAGATCATGATAGGAGAATCTGAAGTTCATGTCTCCTTTGAAGAATTTTCTCCTACCCTGTTAATGTTAATATACAGTGTAAACCAATTATTGGATAGCAAGAGGTTACTTCATTTACTTGATTAACTTATTCATTTGTGAGGAGGCAGTTAATTTCTCAAGGCTCTTAACTTTATCAATCTGTTTTCGACGTTGTGCTTTTGAACATATATGTTTTACCTTTTCAAGCGGTCAATTTTATTTTATTTTATTTTATTCCAGTACATGACTGTCTAACTCTTGGATTCATCATTAAGATCTTATTAGTTGTTAATAAGATTTCATTGGGGTCAAGAGTCTAATCAGAAAAATTAAAGGTTTCACTTGGGCTTCACTTGAAGAGATAGAAATAAGTATACTGTTTACATTTTCAACGGGTAAGACAGATCGAAGAGTTTCTTAGGCAAGTTCCTTCTATTTATTATAATCTTGTTATCTTCCAAGAATTTAATCATTGATTTCACCTTAAGACCGTTCTAAGGACTCACCACAATAAAAGATTGTTGATTTGTTTACGCGGGATCACAAGGTATATTTGTTTCTCTTGTTTTCTTTTTGCTAGGTTCAAAAACATAGTCCTCTACCAAACGACACAAGACCAAGGTAACTAGAGCGATGCAAGATGATTCAAGTTTGGATAATTAGAATTAGGTTTGACAATTCAAGGATAAATCATATTATGAAAAGTGAAAATTCAACAAAGGATACGCATGTCAAAACAAGTTCATTTAATCTTATTGACAATAATATTTCTCAAATTGAATTTCAAACGATAACAACAACCTACATGAGAACAATACAAAATTATAACACAATGCCTTCTAGATAGTCTCCACAATTTCCATACCAATGTTGTAAAGCAAAAGAAAAACATTCGTACAAATGGCCTTCTAAGAAGGCTGGAATCCACTTTCTACATATGTTTCTTTTCTCTCTCTCTCTTTTTTTTTCTTTTCTACTCAGGAAATCCTCCTGCACATTTGTTAGCACATGTCAGTTCGCAAGAACTGAGCACGATAAAATCTATAACATTAAGACAATTTGTTGTTATCTAACTGTTTCAAGGAAGAAGAGCACCGTTGAAGAAGAAAACAATAATTCAAGAGCAATTAAAGAGCTGTCCAAAAGCATAAAATGTCTAAATAAAAGGGATGGCACTAACTCTATTTAATTATCATTTCCTCATAGGAGCAGTTAATAAACATCATAGTGAATTTCACCCATATCACAATAATGACCGTCATTAACAAGATAACATTTCGAAACAAAAACAATTACAGGAAGAGAATTAATTTCAAACGTGATCTGTCCCTATTTGTTTAAGTTAGTTCACCAAGCCAAGGATTCACTATGCCACTGGAAGATCCCAAACAATCAATCGACATGAGAATATCTAAACCAACATGACTTATTAATATTAAGATGATGTGCCTATAACAGTTAATTTTATGTCAGTACAAAATAAATAAATTGGACAGAAAAGGGATGAAACGCACAAATGACCTCGTATGGGTTACATCCTATCCTAACAATCCTTCTATTAAACTTTCTTCTAATCAAGAGAATGTCTTAAGAAAAAGGACAAACTTGGCAAGACCAAACATAACCATTATAAATCTTACAAGAGGGTTACTCAATCATTCACAAGAACACAACACAGGATACATAGCTTCCAAAGGATCTGTCGTCAACAACAAGTTGACTTAAACCTTTCTGGTCAACACATAACCATTCTACTACAATGACAGCAAGGAGGTCGTATCACAACGATCATCACAAAAACCAGTCAACCAATGAGTTTCCAAACACACCAACCTCTAAGTTGCAGAAGAATGAAATTTAAGCATCTTTACGGAGCAAGACGTAGAGTAATTTCTCACGCATAAAACCAGCATCCCAATTTTAAGATTTGTAACTTCCTCACTAATGATCAAGTAGATCTCGTATCCTCCAACATGTGTGAAACAAAATCAAGGTACGAAAAAGAGTATTTCCTCTGACATTTTAAGCTATCTAAAAGAAATGTGAGTAACGTCTAAAGAAGGCATTCCATAGGATCAGCTACATTCCTCAAACATACAACAGTCACCAAGGGAGAGAAGGTGGTTCCAAAGAAAACAATCTCCAAACGGTGAACATGTATTGATATCAAATTATGAAGATCAACCAGACAAAGAAGAGCGTGAGGTCGAGGTCGTGCGAGGAAGAGCTGGTGGCGTGCGCAGTGTGCGAGGAGACTACTTTGCCCCGCGTGAAGGAAGAGAGGAAGAGCTGTGACGAGGTCGCGTGAAGGAAAAGTAGTTCTTCTCCGGAGCGAGCGATTTAAAAAAAAAGACGCCCTGTGCGTGCGTAACAAAAGCAACTAACCTAGTTGAGAGTAATATCAACTTGGCTCAATTCGATAATCAGTCAAGCTAAGCACACACCAAGCCAACCGGGAAGGGTTACTAGAAACTAAAACAACTAAAAGAAAAGAATAGAGACAGGAAAAGCATCATTCACCTATACACAATGCACTCGCAGTACTCAATCCCTAATTCGCAAATACCCGACATAACCCAGGACTACAGATCTCGAACCGAAACAAGAATAAGAACAAAACAGGAACTATAAGGTTGAGTCCAACAACAATGTTTGATAAAACATTCAAATCGTGAGACCAACATAAGGAACTAGGGGGTGTTCATTACAGGACCCCCACCTCTTTTGTTTTATTAGACTTAAGAACAAAGTTCACCCAACTAATATTTATTAAAACCCAGAAAACAATATAAAAGGCTTCAACAGTATGATCATTTCTAACGCCAAAAAGGAATACAAACGAGCAAGGGAAGTGGAAACCAAACATCATACCACCACACGAGACATTTATATGAAGAGTAGAGTTATTTAATGAATCAGTTAAATAACAACATAAGAATCAATGGTATAGAGAATATCGTGCTGATTAAGCTCCCGCATGATCGATAACAAGAAGGACGGGGCTGCAACAATTCCTCTTGAACACCAACCCAACCATGCCGCAACTTCTCTTCCTCGGCTTGCTGAAGGTCCAACTCTGTTAACGGCCATGCTCTTGTCCTTGTCGGTGAACAAACTGGGTGCCACATCTATTACATACAACAGGGGATGAACCATACTGGTAACCATTACCATGAGCTATACTCTCTGAAAGAGGCCCTTGCCAAGTGCAGCCGCTCTTGTGGTGCAGGCAATGAACTGTCACACGGCCTATAGCATCAGCCAATACCGGATTTGCCTCTTGCACTGCCTTCGAATCTGTATCAGTAACCAAATACCCGTCATAAGGGCGAGGCCCCAACCGGGCACCCACAAAGATCTTCTACCAAGAAGCCACCGTTTCATCATTTAAGGGTATAGTACTAGTAGTACTCAGCACATAAGTTAGGCAAGGCTTGCAGTAAGGATGTGTACATTGGGTTTGCACAGCCTCATTAGGGTAAACACGCTGCCTACCAACTGGACAGAAATATTCTCCAGGGAGTGATTGTATATTTATGATACTCTCGTTGTCAAAACCCATGACCTCCCCGAGAAAGCAAACCAAATGTATTTTCACCTGTGAAGAAGCTGCTACAAAATATCAAGTGTGTTGCTTGTGCAGCAAAACATTTCAGCTGTAGCTTGCAAGGTGTGATAATTCCAACAGCACCCTTTATGCCTGCCAATATAGTGACTCGTTGAAGATGCTCATATCATTGCAAAGCAAAAAGTGCTTCATAAATATTCTGATCTGAAACAGATCCGCCTCCATGGGATACTCTTCCATGAGTTACATCGAAAGACAACAAGAAAACAATAGAGAAACTTATCAATAAATTTCATCAGGTCTTCTGGTAATACTCCCACTGTCACGAATCAGTTTTTTTTTTGGATATACAACTCAATGCAAGCTCTGGATCTGAGAAATATCCTGCTACCTTCATCTCCCAAGACATTTTCTCCAACATTGCATAGATCTCCTGTGCCCGTGGGTGTGATCTGTCACCTTATTGTTTGGTGCTGAAGTTGGCTTTGAGCATTGTGAAGAGCATTCTTCCAGGCAGTCACATCATTCCACTTGCTTAGAGGCGGTGGTTCTAAACCATAGCGTGACATGTCCATAGCATGAGGAGCCTTGCCAGCACGTATTCACTCCTACTCCTTTGCCACCATATACAACATTATATGAGCTTGTATATATATAAGTCTCCTCACACCACACTTTACGCAGACATCCAATACAAGGCAAGTCCCATTTATTTTACTTCATCAATCCGTCCCGCTTGAAGCATTTCTTCGGTGGCCTGCATTAATAGAACAATTTCATCTCATCTTCTTCTTCACTATGAGCAGGTTGTTTGCCATAGAAAACGGTATTCGTAGAAGAAGCGGGAGTGGAAGCCAAACATCATACCACCACTGAACATTTATGAAGTAGAGGTTATTTAATGAATCGGTTAAATAACAACATAAGATGATTATAGAGAATATCATTACAGATTAAGCTCCTTGATCGACCTAACAAGGACGGGGCAATGACTCGCAGCAACTTCTTCTTCGGAAAAGAAGAAGGAGAAGCGGAATTGTTGGGCTGTTGAGCTGTTGCGAGCAAGATGGCGAGGGCCTCCTGGGTAATCTAGGGGAGAGAGGCATCATCGAAAGGTCGCCGCCTATCTGTGTGCATTCAATATCTTGTGAATAGATAACAACATAGTTTGACAGCCTGCCTGTTGGAAGCGCTCAAAAAGGCTTCAACTAAAACTTTATCTCGTCCTTCTACTACGGCTGCAAGACCCTGCAACAACTGGTCTCGACTGTGTGGTCGCGTGAAATCGAGATCATCGATTCAACACCCACGGCTCCTTGGGATCGCCCTGTGGCAGCGATTAGTCGCACATAACTCTCTCAGGGCTTCACGAGCAGGGAGGAAGGAACAGGCGGCTGCCATCATGTGAAAGCATTCAACTTCAAATGTTTGGCCCTGCTGAGTCTAACATGACCCACCTTTGGAAAAACGTCCCATTTATTTTACTTCATTAATCTCGTCCCGCTTGAAGCATTGCAAAGAACAGGCTGTGCGGCCAAAACATTTCAAACGGAGCAGGTAGCACGGGGCGCAAGGAAAATGCAAGTCAACGGAATTAAAGGAGGTGGGGCGGCTGGCAGAGGAGGCAGGTGGGAAGAAAGGATCCGATGCCCAGCTGGGCATTACACATGAGAATGCGTACATGTTAGTGTTTAGACTACATAGAATGCATATGTGTTTTCTCTTTTCCAAAGCCATGCCTCAAGGCTTGGGATTTGGTTTGGATCCCCAAGCCTGAGGCATGGACCTGCACAAACACAACAAACACCGAGTTTTTACAAGAAAATGTAAAAATGACACTTCCTCTATGATAAATCAAAATAAAACAATTGATCCATTTTTAAAAAATTATACCACGATGTAGAGCAGAATCTCTTCTTTCTAAAAATATAATTTTCCAATTTTTTTGACTAATATAAGGTTTCCATATTATTTATTTTCTAACTATGTCTTTTTATAGCTATTTTTTGAAGTGTAAATATGTCTATCTTTCATGGTGTATCTTTTTTTTGGGTGATCGAAATTAAAAAAATAAAATTATACTAGCCCAAACTAGGCATAATTCTATACATATTAAAAAAAAAAAAATCTAATTTTCAATATTTTTTTACGTCACGAAAGTCACTCTAATATGTTATTTAACAAAAAAATGAGAATATGTCTATATTTTAGTTGTTTGACCCACTTAAACTTATCCGTTTTCAATAAAATTTAGTAGCTTAGAAACTAGATTCAAAATTCTATGATTCATATTTCTACAACATCTTCCAATTTTGAGTGTAACTATTTCGAAAAACTTGTACAAGTTGAAGTTTTTTTTTTTTTTTTTCAGAAAAATGCATCCACTTAAGACCCCCTTTTGGCCCCCAACTTGGTGCACTCACCCCCGATGGTGTTTGATGTAACTCAAAGAAGTTCTCCATTAGATTTATCCAATTTAGAGGATCCTTACTATCAAATTTGTGCATATCCACTTTTGGCATCATGTTTCATGGTTGCAAATAAGTTGGATTCTGATTGGGCTGGAGAAGTGATCCAACATGGTTATTTTTTCCATGATTTTGAACTGAAGATCCTCCTTGGTTGATATGGGGCGGATTTGGGCCATATTGTTTACCCTTTACATGTTGCATGATATCATCTAATCGCTAATTGATTTGTTTTATGTCTCCTTTAGAGGCCATCTCAGATTGTACATTTCGCAGCTCATACTCAAGTTGGCTCACCTTATGATCAAATGAGGTAAACCCTAGTGCTAAGGAATCTATATTTACCCCTTCTGACTCCATCTCTTCAATCACTACCCCATCTTTATTTGGGGTTTTACCCGGAGTAACTGAATTCTTTTTTTCTCTTGTGGAAGGCCCCGCCATGATGTCAAACCTTAGGGTTTAGGTTTTCGATACAAATTAGGATGAATAGGTAAAAACAAAGAGAAGATACTAATATTATTTTTTGAGAGCTTTTCAAAAATGTAAAGAACTTGAAAACATTCCACAATTTACACCCTAAGGAGCGATTTTATGAAAAACCCTAAATTTGTAATAAATTTTGTAAAATAAATTAAAAAAGTCTAAACTTTTCCAAGAACCTTACTTGAAATGTTTCACACCTTTTGTAAAAGTATCACCCACCAAATCTCTCTGGTTTGCAATATATGGTGGAAACAAAAAATTAGGGTTTTTGCCTATTTTTTGCCCGGATCGCAGCTCTAATACCACTTGTAATGAAATTACTTGTATTATTCAGATTATGAGAAACAATAGAACACACAAGTAACATAATATTTCAGAATAATGATCTCAATATGCAATTATAATAGATTTTCCACTTCGAAGGGCAACCTCCAAACCATATAATAACACTCAAATGCTCAAATGATAATGAACTACTACTTACAATCCCCTATATATACTATTCATATGCTATGGCCATCACCAAGGCTAACCTATTAAGCATGAGAAAGAATAAATGATATAATAAAATGATAAGGTAAGCCACAAGTCAGCTACTCATATCCTAATACAAACAATAGGTTAAGGGCATAGCACATAAAAGGGATCTAGAGTGTTACAAATATTGTAAATCTTGATTAAAATATATAAGCCCAGGAATGTCTCCACTTAGTTGATTCTAGGCCAAATCCCAATGTCATACAGTTGCATATTTAAAGATTTAGCTATGAATCGATAATCAACCACACACAAAACTGAAATTGGGTGGGATTGGAAACAACCCATTTGCCTAAGCGAGCTACCTGTTCAACAATACTTATATTGGGTTTATGAAAAATCTATTTTTCTTTTTCAAATCCTGTATTTTCTTGTAATTAGATATAGCGGAGAAGATTGGGTATCTGTGGGAGATGGTTAGCGCAAAGGAGAGGCTAAAAATAATGACAGAAGACCTGCTAGAAGAAGGTAACTTTGATGAAACAATTAATTAATGGCGTGGATGGGGCTTTTCATACTGCATCCCCTGTCTTCGTACCACAAGGTCAAAACCCCAAGGTCTGCTTGTTACCTTTAATTGAAGCTTTAAATGCCTACATGCAAGGTGGTTTGAGCTCCTAATTTAGGGTTCAATCAACAGTGATTGAAATCAATGAAGTCACAACAGAAAACAAAGACAACAACACTATATCTGTAAAGACAGGGGTTGATACTTATCAAAATTTTATTGTGCATGAATTGATACATGAGAAAATGTATCAAACACAAGCATAGAGGGACTTGCGAGACCAAGAAGAACTCAATTTCACAAATTTCTCAAAAAATAGTGAAACCTCAAATAACAAATTCCTCAAGTAAACTCCTAATAAATCTGAAGGAAAGAAAAAATGACACATGAAAAGGCTCGCATTTAAATAAAATGGTGGTAGATTTCATACCTCTCTCTCGTTGCACATGGAAATTTGTACCAGGACCATAGGATGCCCAAACCCTGGCTGTTCAACATCTTTGTATTCTACTGGATCATCTTTTGGCACTGGCTTGATCTTCTTGTACTTGATCCAAAAACATCCGATGCAAATAATTACCTTGTCTAAAGAATGAATCAAGAAACTACTGAAATTCTAATAATTTAGACAGAGACATTTCTAACAATTATTATAATGTCATCTACTAAATTGGATTAAAAACAATTAACCACAATGTAACTTCAGTTCACTAAAATTGAGAATGAAAATGTGGCATAAGAAGGATGACAATTACCATAGACACTTATAACAGGATTGGGAAGGAAAAACATCAAGACTACCAGTAAAACCCAATAAATTATCTTCACGATCCATCCACCATGATGTTAGCCATCTCGAATATCCTTTTGGGTCTTAATTCCAATCATCACAAGGGAAAATATTGCAAAAACAAAAAGCTTCCTAGACTCACATGCAATACAACATATGTCTGAAACCATTCTTTTGTAGGGGTATGAGCAAAATGGTTGATCCTCTGCAATATTCAAAGGAGTGGATTTTGTCAATTAAGAACTCCTTTACTTTTAGTGGAAGTTCTCACCAAAGCAACCTTAAAATCCCGGCAGCGAGCCAACTTACAATAGTCATGATTAAATATATAAGGATTGTAATGAACAAGGCATATTTTGATTGCTGCGTAATTAAATATACAATGAATAACCTCACAAATAATATTAGAACCTGAACACAAAATTGTCAACAAAAATAAATTGCTCTATATTCTTGTTGCTTTGTACAAGGGAGGATTCAATTTTGAATCCTTGAAAAAACTACCAATTTTTTAATACTCAGGCTAAGACTGACTGATCTAGATAGTCCTAGTGGGTTTCAAAGTTCACTTACGGATAATCAACACTTAAATGATGTGAAGTCAAACAACTTCCTTAACTGCAACATATTTCACACATTGGATTACAATAATCAGACCTTGTAGTGGGTTGCTCTCAACATATCAAAGGAATTTCAATAATACAGATCAAAATATTAAGTCTAAAAACAAAATTACTTAGAGCCCATCCCAGGAGGAATGATCAACCTCGAACTAAGGCATGAATTGCTTTTGAAATCAAAGTGTATAGTTCTGGGCTTACAAATGCATAGACATAAAGTAGCAAAGTTAACTAAAAACCAATTCCTTACACTTGTTGTATTTGTGTACCTTGCAAATATATGACTACCTTAATGGCCATCCTATTTTTTAATCTATAGCATAGCCCCAAAAGAACACGAATTAGAAGGCAGGTGCATTGGGTAGAATTTTTAAAATCATTTTCTATACTACTTAAATTAAGACAAATCCTTTGAATCTGGATATGAGATATTTTACCTAATCTAAAATCAAATAGACTTCCAAAGAATAAGTAATTGCAAAAGCTTCAAATAGGGAACATGAAGATGTTGTAAGACATGGACCAACTAAGATGCAAAAATTGGAACTCTTGTTAGCACTAGTGGGTGCTCCACCCCTAAGTGACTGGCATTTCTTAGATTTAAACTTTTCTGGAGTGCAGATTGAACCTCTAACATCACTCCTCAAGCCACTAAGGCATGAGCACACCTGGCCACCTAGCTCCAACATCATGCTCTAAGACAAGGACAAGCTAGAACTCAAACCTAGAACCTTCCATCAACAATATTAGGAACTCCGCCATGTAGGACCATCAATTGGCAAGGTATCCATCAACCTGTTACAAGGTTTCTTTAGTGTGGATTGGATCTTTGATACCTCTTCTCAAATCACAACATGATTGAGCACACCTAATCTCCTAGGGCTGGCATTATGTTGTAAGGCATGGACCATCTAGGTCTCAAAACTATGACCTCCTATGTGTACTATTGGGTAATCTAACAATATGTGATGTTTGGACCTTGTTAGAGTGTCAATTGAACCTCCAACATTGCTTTCAAGCCACATAGAGCTCAAACACACCTGGCCACCTAGCTCCGCTCCCATGTTCTAGAAAATGACCAGCTAGGACTCAAATATAGGACCTGCGATCAACATTGTTGGATACTCCACCACTATGCCACCTGCCCTTCACAGGTTGATGCTTTTCTGGAGTGGAGATCAAACATACGACAAGACACACTATTGTATAGAAAACATGAGAAATTGAGAGAAAGGTAATTGAAATATACAATAGTATAATCCAAAAGCAATTAGAGCTGAAAATGATAAGGAATTGGGGAAGGCTATAGATATGGGTGCGAAAAAAACTATTATACAGAACACGTTAGAAAATTGAAAGGAATGGACTTCAAATATCCATTATTGTAATCCAAAAGCAATTAGGTTTCAAAAAGAATGTAAATCTCGAAGTTTGTAGATGTCAGATAGGGATGTGGAGAAGCTTTTATGCAAAATATAGAAACTTGAGAGGTCTGATACTGAACTATTCAATACTCTAATGCAAAAGCACTTAGATTTCAAAACAATGAAAAAATGGGGAGGATGTAGAAGATGAAACATATTTCCTTTTAACTTCTCCACCATAAAATGATATTAGTGCCAATTGGGCACATATTTGCAGTCAAAACATGGTGCATGGAGTCTTAAGCCACCTCAATCCAACAAAACTTGGGAACCTTATTTTAATCATAGACACCCATAGAGACCAATATACATACTTTGATAGGTCCTACAGACCACTTTGGCCTAAAGAATATTACAAATCATCTCATCTCAAATACCTTAGCTTTCAACGTATAGTGAGTTAGATCACCATAATCATTCTGATTCCCCTTTTTGTAACTTTGTTTATGAAGTGTACAGTAGTATATTTCCTTTAATTACATGAGGTTTGCAGTAATTGAAAGTCTTTGGACATGAATTCTCATACATTATCTGTGTAGATAATTTTGATATTCCTTTCTAAATAAAAAGGATGAGAGAAGCACTCAAGTTTCAACTACCCAATGATTGGTCTTTCATCTGGCCATAGAGTTCACTGGTCGGTGATTCCAATACCTGTTTCTTTTTCCATAGATAGTGCTTTTCAAAGCTTTGTTTATTTTGTTTTGTGGTTGTGTAAGTTTCAAAAATTGAAATAATTTTGTCTCTAGAATTCGAGTACAAAAAAATACCATTTCAAAGTAATATTCATTGTTCAGTAATTCAAGATAATAGAAATTCAGATGACCAAACCTCTGGTGTGATAAAAAAACCATTGAAAAACATCAATACAGAATTTAAAAAAATTAAAAAACCATTCGAAACAGAGTCTCCATTCTACATGAAACTTGTAAGCTTCAAACTCATCACTTACTCACATGTTCGTTATTGTCTTTGTTCCGTTCAGATTCGACATACTCTCATACCGAGGGGAATCGATGTCTTAGCTAAAAACCATGGCACACGAGGCCACTCCTAACTTCTGGATGTTGCATTTGTCAACAACAATGCATTATAATGCTAACCCATCATGTTTTTCTGGAGCCTCCACCCATTGTGCTACACAATTGACCATGTTGTGGGAGACCATTCTGTTTTACACTCAATTGGCCAGGGAATCAAAACCCTCATCACTGAAATAGACGAGCCAAGGCCAACAATCCACCCTAGAAGTGGCGGTTCAACATTTTCATGACTGATCAACAGCGTAGGAATATTGAATTTATTGAGCAAGTCAAATTTGGAGAACTGAATAGGAAGAAGGATGTTGATTAAGCAGTTGTACCAAATGTATCTGGCCTGTGGGCTAAATGACACACTAGCCCTACCGACAGATTGAGGACAACTGCAACATACATTGGGCTGCATGTGGTCTATCTTCCACAGGGTGACTCAACATCCAAGCAGCAACATTTGACCTGCTCGTGATGCCCTCCTATGTTGGGGTGTAACCCTAATCAGAATTATCTCAATCTGCCACAGATCTTTTTATGGTGCATTGCTCACTAATAGCTATGTTACAGTGGTGATACAACACTCCCATAATTCAACTTTTAGGCTCTGGAAAGTACATTCAATCCCCTCTGAAAGCATTTTGTCAATGACAGCTATTTGAAAATCAAGTATTTTATAGTTTGTTGCTCACTGTAGCTATGTTACAATGGTGATGCAACATTCTCACAATTCAACTTCCCAGGCTCCAACACACATTCAATCTCGTCTGGATATTTTACTCCATCTTCTGCAACACCTAACCCAGGTCTTGCTTCCTGGGCCAGTCTTCCTCTCCTCTCCCCAGGCTCATGTTCTCATTGGATCTTCCAACCCTCCCTAAATCCAGAAACTCTGGAACAGGAGGCCACTCCTAACTTTTGGATGCTGGCTTTGCCACCAATAATGCATTATAATGTCAACCCATCAAGGTCTCAAGGATCCCCCACGAACTCTGATAAAGCAACAAACCCTGCAATGAGTGAACCTTCTACATTCCACTCGATTGGAAAATGAATGAAAACTCTTATCACCGAAATAGACAAGTTGAGTGGCAAACAAATCTACCCTAGAAAGGGTTCTACAACTCATTACAATGACTAATCATCAACAAGAGAAGAAAATTGAAGATAAATTCATTTTTGAATAATTGAATAGGAAGAGGATACAGTGAAGCGGTTGTACCAAGTGGATTTGATCCTGGAAAAATGATATACAAGCCATACATGAAACTTGGGCATGGCTATGGACACATTGGATTGAACAACATCTGTCTTAAAACCCGGTGTCTCAACACCCAAGCAGTAATAAGACCTGACATAGGAGAAAGCAGAACCAGAGGAAAGATAGACCGAGTCTACAAATTTACCCCTCTAACTTGAATGATTAGAGGACTCGCAAAAAAACTGTTAAAAACGTGAAAATGTCCAGACAACCATCAAACTGCCAAATTTAACATCGTTGTAGAAACGTCCGCAAGGGCCTTTCCAATAGGGGGAATGCCTTCGGCGTAAAAATGTGGATAATGATTTACGGGTGAGGATATATATGACTATATTATAATATATAAATAATGTAATATAATATATTAATATATAGGAATATTATAATATAAAATATTATAATACAATATATTATAATATTAAATATTATAATATGTAAATATATTAATATTCTAATATATAAATATAAGGACACAACTTATTATAATAAATGAATATATGAATATAAATATGATGATGCATTATAATATATAATATAGGTTTTATGTATATCTACTTTATTATATATGATGTAAAGAACCTTTTCGGATGTAGTAAAAGGGAGATTTGTTACATATATATTTTATCATCAAATGATATATAAATAGACAATATATTCTTTAACTAATTTAATAATATATAATATATTATTATATAGATTGGATATAGATATATAATATACTCATTAACTAATGAACACTATATTATTTAAGCTACTAGATTACACAATATAAATAGTGCATACCATCTTGAATAGAGAATAATGTATATAATAAATAACACATAATACATGGAATATAATGTGGGATGGTATCTCAAGCATGTTAAGAATTTAAGTTTAGAATATAATGATAAAACATTATATATAGAGTAGATATAATATAATATAAGTAAAAAAATGCAAGACCTTTAATATAGTAAATGATATAAGAGCTAAGCTAGTTATTTTATATTTTATACTATAGTGTCATCAATAATTATAGGAAATTAATTTTTTTATAACTATCATACTCATATAACGTAAACATTAATTCTCAATTTATATCTATTGGTACTTAATATTCAAACTAACATATATTACAATAAGTGATTATGTCATTATAATGGTGGGGAGTGAGAAAGGAAATAGTACATAATATAAAATAATAGTAAAATATTTCATGCAAATTGAATGAAAATATATGGATGATGATGAGTAGTTATAATATTGGATATTGATAGTAATACCATATTGGTATGTGATGAAAAGTAAAAAAATAGTATAAAATGGAATTATATATTGAGCACATATATTATTTTATAAATAGTTACAATATGGAGTATTTTTACGCGAGATGCATTCTTGTAGTGAACTAATACCTATTTCGTCGACACATTACGATAACGAGGGTGGAGAGGAGTTTCGAAGAAGGGCGTTGAAATCGTAGGGTGTTGAATGCGTTGAAATCAAAGGGTTGAAAATGCTCCAGGTCAAGGCGATGGTGGGCCATGAATCACGCAGGTTGTGTGCGTTGAGAAATCGAAGGATTTTTTTCCACAGAAACTAAAACTCGCCGTGTCTGTCAATCAATTGATCTACAAGATCTTTTTCACTTCAATATTTTAAGAAATGAATTTATGTTTTTACTTGTCGTGTACAATTTCATATCACATGTCATGCCACAAATGATATATGCTTAGTTTCCCATCAATGATATATGCTTAGTTCACAGTTCACGTTTTAATCTACTGTGTTAGGTAGGTACGCGGGGGCAAGTGGCAACTGTTCCATTATCCATGACATATGGGAATTGGTGACCACCAAGATGCACGTAAAATTAATACCGTTTGGTGATTGCCTACGTACTTAAGTAATCTGATGATTTTCTTTGTTTCCTACGATGAAATCGATTCCGGTGAGGCTGTGATTTTTATTATGGTCAGTGAGGTAGGCTCTTTCTGGGACGTCGTAGGCCTTGGCTGCATCTTCAGCTGTGTGGAATGTTCGGAGCCATATTCGAGCTGCTTTCTTTGGATCGTGAATCTCTGCGGCCCATTTACCTCAGGGTCTTTGTCTCTCTCCTCTGTAATGCATCTTCCTCTACTACTGCATCAATAAGGAGTTGGAGTTTCCTTCAACAAATGCAGGGATCTCAACATCTTTTTTCTTCAATGTCTGCGACAGTGGAAGATTTGATCTCTTTTTCTTTAGGGTTATAAAGTTTCCCATGAGTGCCATGAAACAACAAAAGTATAAGAACATCATATTCATTTTCAGGTTTTCAAATCAATTGTTTAACTGACTCAAAATTTTTAGGCCATAACATAAGTATTTTCTTTTTCCATACCTTATGTTTTTTTGTTTGTAACCTTGTTTTTCCCTCACGTAATGGGAATTGACGTATCATACAAATTATTTATTCAATTAGTTAAGTAAACCACCATTGTTAATAGCTTAAACACCCACAAATACCATTGTAAAGTAGTCATAAGGACTATGACTATGCTTGTAAATTAAAACACTATCAAACATTTCTAATATGAAGATGGTATCATGAGATTTCAAGAGGTTGTATGATGATTTGAAGACATTAGAATGATATTCCTCTCAAACAGTATCACGTACATGATTAAAAAGTATAGTACGAAATTATTTGGATTATGAAAGCATATAGGAATATATAAGGAGAAGCCAAAGAAATAAACATACTAGAAAAGGATGATAGAACTTATTTAGATAATGAAAGCACAAAGGAATAGAGGAGAATCCAAACAAATAAGAATATTAATCAACAATCCTAGAGAAGGTCACTCCTGTTGAAACATCACCGTATTAACATAAGGATGATAGGTGTAACTTAAAAGATGAGATAAGAAATTTTTGATGACGAGGATGGGTTCTAAATAAGCCATTGTAAGTCACATAAAACTATGCATGTTAAAATTTGAATAATAATTGTCTTAAATTATATGCATGTCAACAACATGAATATATAGATCAACTGTTCAAATTCAAATTTCAACAATGCGTATTACACATTCTGAAGAAAGGTCACTCTCTCATCTTCAACTCAAGATATAGAAAGAATGAAACATATCCTTAAATGCCGTTATTAGAGCGTATTGAATACATGTGCTTCCCGAAGAGGCTTCGACACTATGTTACCAAATGCAATGGAAAGGTGACATCTTAATCTTTTCTTCAGTACTAAAAGAAGAACTTTGTAAATTCATCCAAACATTTAACCTGAAAAATAACACTCAAGACATTATTGATTGGCTTTATCGTATTCTCCCAAAAAATGTATCGCAATACTTAGTGTTTAAAATTTTATATCCCATTTTTGGATCTCATAGCATTGTACTGGAGGTGTTCATGGCATGCAAGAGGAAACTCTTGTTTTGATTTAGACAAATCTATGTCTACTTTTCCTAGTGTTTTTTATTTTGTTATAATAGTATAAAAAGACCTTATTCTACTTTTCGAGATTATAATAAGATGTACGGTGCGTATGTGGGTGTCTTTTGGAATACACGTCAGTTGTAACTTTAAGCATGGAATGCGATGTTTGGGGTTCGTTGACATTATAATGATGGTTTGTTTACTTAAATTTATTATTTTTCTTGTCCACATTCTTTGGTTGAGTTGTAGAAAATAATAAACATTGAATAATGCAGGTTTTATTAAAAAAGTATAGTTTTTATTTTGAGGAAATAGATTTTATTTTTTCAAAAAGTTTGATGTAAAGTAAGAAGTATTTTAATTTGGAAGTCACTTATATCGATGTCTCTATAATTTGGTTTGCTTGGTTGAGGCAATTAAAATCACTAATATGGTATTTATTCCCTCTCGGGGTTCCCAAGATTATATCACTACGTACCACTAGTGTAGCACGATAACGATGGCTGGTATAATTATGAACTATTTGGCTATCATCATATTGTGGGAAAAGATCAGACTTGGTAAAAATATTTCAACATATGGACCCTTGCTTATTGTAGTTTATATATTGTAGGGAGCCTTTGTATAAGTAGTGTTTTGTATCATCCAATTGTCACTACGTTGATCGATTGGTTTCACATTAGAAAAACATAAGCATCGTAATGATAATGTTTGTTGGATAACTCGACCAAGAACGTGTCCCATAGACCACTTATGGATGTTTACA
Organism: Taxus wallichiana var. yunnanensis; assembly: GCA_018340775.1. Classification (NCBI taxonomy): domain Eukaryota; kingdom Viridiplantae; phylum Streptophyta; class Pinopsida; order Cupressales; family Taxaceae; genus Taxus; species Taxus wallichiana. The sequence continues at coordinate 577,733,234 of CM031241.1, read as the reverse complement.
TTTTCAAGGTCTTTAAGTAACCATTGTGAGATGTCATCAAGATGCCAAGAATATTCTGGGGCCCCATTTAAGCACAACTTAAAGTCACGTGGAACCTATTATATTTCCCGATTGTTATTTTACCCTGTTTAAGTGCAAATTAACATTGATATGGTAAACTAGAGCACATATAGTATATATTATTTGGGCAAGAACAATTTGAGTCATGGAAGAGGCGTGGGACATGCATGTATTTAATCCCTACCTTTTTCATTCCAAATTTGCATTCACATGTTCATATTATATAATAAATAGGATGTCATATAAACAAAAATATTGATGCCGTAAAAATAACAAAACCCATTTCCCCATTTTTCCTAAACAAATGTGATTCTTTTAGTTGAATAATGACCAGGTGTTGATGTCAAAGAACTAATGAACAAGGTAACACCTTTGACTTAACAAGCCCTTCGTATGGCTTTTAATATATGTAGTGCAACGTTATTCTTAACTTCACTACTGTTTTTGAATAGGTTATAACTCATATTACATTTTGTAGATGTACTTGTTAGCTTTGTGGGTGGAAAGACCCCAAGTGCACATCTTTTGATCCACAACCTACAACTTGCTACAGAATAATAGAAACACTGCCACAACTAAAGAATTCTCTATTGTGTCAAAATAACACATACTATAAAAGTAGACACTATCACTTGTATATTTTCCTTTCCTTATGACCATATTTGTCTCATAATACAATTTTTGAGTGCTTGCTATTTAGCGAGAGGAGGTCCCTGGTAGGGTCCCTCGTTCCTCATTCCTCCTTGGAAAACACCTTTTGTTATTTTTCCTCGCTCGTTCTCCTCTGCACACCCCTGTAAATTGATTACCTCATCTCCATTTGTGCTTCGAGGGATAATGCTAGCGTTAATGATTACACTTTCACTGAGTTCGACTACATCTACCGAATTTATTCTGTATTGCATTTCTGTTATGTTTTAGAATCATTATGCATCATTCTTCACATTTTTCGGTCCTCCGATGAGCTCGAAATCGTATTTCATTATGTAACATGTATTACAAATTGTGATCCATTCTTGCTCGCATCCAGCATCTCCTTGCACCACTGCCTGGATCACTAGATTTTGCATCTTCCTTCATCTCAACCATCATTATGCATTACATGTGGTGCTTGAACATTACATTGGTCGACTTTCCAAATAACTAGATGATGTTAGATGTTCATGTCCCTATGCCTTCAAAATAGGAAACTCGTCTCCTCCAACTATCCTTCATTGAAACCCATGCATTCAACATATTTCATGCCTTTACATTTGTTGGCTCCTTATTAGATTTTACTCTTCCCATCGAGTTTCCGAATTATAATTTTCTGACCATCCACCAAATTATAATCTTCAAATTCAAATGTTCCCTATTTGTAACCTTGGATGACTTTGACGATCAAAAGAGGAACCGATGTGCATGAAATTTACTTCCATCTTTTGCTAAGGCCTCAAACATTAATTACATTAAAAATAATTTCCAAATGCAAGTTTCAATAACTATGTCTATCAAGCTTTGAAAAAATGATAGGTCAAGGTGTTGTGTTAATTGTCATTTACTGAGATAATCAAGCTTCTTATACGTTTATTCATAAGCAATAAGATTTAAGCATAAGTTCCCCCAAAATTTATCACAATCCAGAAATTCTCCTTCAATCTCCTTCTTTGTCACTCTTCTTCTCCTCCCTTACTTATTTCCCTCCATTATAACTTTTTCAAATCATCCTCTTCGGTGTTTTCATCACACATTATATGTACGGATAAACTTACCACCATTGATCCTTGCACATTTGTTGAGTTTCATCTGCAGAAAAGAGGATGAATAAGTCTTAACAAAGTTGTACACCTGTGTGAGTGGCGGTGCCTCTACAATGTTCTATTTTCTTCTCGCTCACGCATACGCAACCGATTTTTTGAAGGGGTATGTCAGATTACAATTGTTGTGGCAGAGATATGTCATGGACTTCTATATATCAGACTTGCGGTCTACCTTCAAAGCAAATTATATGTGCACTTTTTGGTGGATGACTTTATATCCGGTGGATTATAGCCAGCACCACGCAGGTGTGGAGGTATTTTATTCCCGGTGTGGCATCCAGGGTGATTTTTATACACACCGCTCAAGAATCTTCTTCAGGCAGAAATGTTCAGCATAGAAGAGAAAGTGCATTGTAAGTAGGTTGTCTTTTATCTTTTTCGAGAAATTCTTGCAATATTTTGTTGCTTCAATTAAAGGTCTTGAGATTTTACAAGAATCGAGCCTTATTGTTTCGGTATGGTTTATGTTTTATTTTATCCACAAGATTCAACATGTTAAATTACCTCACACCGAATCTGCATATTTAAGTGCAAAATTATGATTGCCTAGAAATTGAAAAAGGTAAATACAAATTGAATACGTAAAAATTGGAAAATGAGCTTTTAGTTTAATTTTTTCTAAATTGTCTCGTACTCAATATTATTTGAAATTATATCTACAAAGTAAAAAATAACAATGAATTTTTTGTGGGAAGGTGTAAAAGATTCATGCCTAAATCCAGGACTATATGGACGCTACCTAAGTGAAAACATAGTTCCAGAGTGGTGCACAAAATTACATAATTTGCATTCCATGTGCTACTTTGCACCCATCCCCAATAGCCCCACGGTACCATGGGGAATAAGTGGGGATAGGTGCCAAAGACATCCTAATAACTCTTAGGGTTTTGTACTTGAAATACATATTGTAGATGTTTCCAGTCTTATCTAGCGTGAAGCCTTACACCAGCCAAAGGATGGTTTGCTCTCCTTGAAACCTCTAAAACCCTTATGTAATTATGTTTTCTTCTAATTTTTAATAGCATTTTTACATCATCCACATATAATGCATTGTCACCATTCTTGTTCTTAGGTTGATCACCGCCACCCACACAAATGTAGTCCTACTTTTCTTTCTCTTTGTCATTATTTTCTGAGCTCTATAACCACACATCTCCGCCCCTCATGACCCAACACACTATGATCATATTAAGATCAATAGACAACTTTGTTTTCTTCTCGGTCCAGATTATCTTGAAGAAGGGTAGAAACCATATTTTTTCACACATGTATAACTTAATTTAAATATTTTTTCTTGCACTAAATTATGCGTGATTGAATGGTTCTATTTATTCAATTATCTTTGAATGAATCGTTAAGAAATAACTATCTAAGATAGAAATCTAAAATAGAAAATTTTTATCTTGGAACGAAATATGAAATACTTCAAATCGCTATGTATTCATTATTTGTTTTCATAGGTATCCGTTTAAAATTCCAGGAAGAATGATTTAGTTGTTGTTGGAATGGAATTTCAATAAATCGATAGAGATTCAGATATTTCATTCAATTTTAGGATTGTATATACATATTTTATGGAAGTTAAATTTGTAAGTTCCATTTCCACGATTACATTCGTGCTTCAAAAATAATGTGGGAAATAAGGAGTATAAATAATGTGCCAAATATATGCAATGAATTTAGGGGTTTCCTTTGGAAATAAGCGGTGATTTATTTTTGTTGTTATGTGTACTTTAAAAGTAGTAATTTCTTTGAGTTATATGGCTAGCCTCTAATAACATGCACATGGCATTGTTTCTTTAACATGTACATCACATGAGGATAATGTCTTCATGATTGTTTTACATTTTTAGAAAATGGCATCATGTTTTCTTTTTAAAATGTAAGACAAACCATCTTTATATGCTAAATATTAAAATTCCTTAACATATTTTATATATTTTAAATTTTGCTAACTCTGTTACTAATTTTTACTTTCTTCTCAAATTATATACTACAATTACATACTTTGAAAATACATTAAAACACAATACAAGATGAACATGTTTGTCAAGGCCTCAAAGTGGTGTCTATCAAACCAAAACTACATGTTTGAAGAACATTGATAACAAGCATAAACATTAAAGAGGTACATGGACCATGAAAATGGAGAATTACAAAGTTATCATAACCAAAGTAGATATCAAAATGGTGAAACATAAAGTTCTCTTACCCATAATAACTATCATCCTGTCATTTTCTACTTAAATCATCTTTCTAGGAGATTCCTCAAATGAGGCTTCCCATTTGGATGCTTTCGTTGTCATTTTATACTTCAATCAATGTTTTAGGAGAATCAAAGGAACCACCTCTTTATAATGTTTACATTGAATGATGTTTCCCAGTTGGATCAGTGGCTCCCCTGTTTGACAGTCATTAGAGAATCCATGCTTAGGAATTGTCGAGAGTGTGCGTTGATGCACGGATGTTTGGGAATCGTCCATATTCAAAATTTGGTTTGGATTTTACAAAATTTGTTATTCTTTATATCAAATTGGCCTACTTTCTCAGTTTTCATCATGCTTGAGAATAATGAGTTCCATAGTTGTTTGACATTCTAAAAGTTCGAAATAGGTTCCACTTTTGCAGAACATTTCCTTGTATTGTTGGAATACCAACACACATTTATATTATAGTCATCGTTATATATTATCAATGATGTTTAAATCTTGTAAATGGCAGGCACGTTTCAATTTATAAAATCATAAAAGCGTGAAAAGGTAATTGTATTGTATAAAATTTACAAATTAGGAGTATCTATCAATACATCTTCCATTTTATTTTTCATATTTCTCATCTTTAATATTCATGGTATTCTTTGTGCTAATTTCATTGGTGCCTTTGAAAAGATCAATCACGACCAATGTTAGAATTATTCATTTTATAATCAAAATCTACATATATTATAAGCATATATAGTTGTTTTCCCTAATAGTCAATTGATCTTGCACCTGACTCAAATGTGTTATTAGTATTTCACAAAAAATACTAAAACCTCCAAATGATAATTTTCAGGTTGTGTCCCTCACAAAACATGGTTGTCAAGCTGATATTTTCGTACTATATTGCCAACATGCCCACCACAATTTACCCCCTTTCCCAATCACACATTCGAAAACAAGTACACATGTTACATTTGTCCATCATCATAAGACAAATCTCTTCCAAAAAAAATGGTTCCACCCAATATTTTTCTCTCCTGGTTCTTTCTCCTACCCCCAACCCTATATTCTACACCCCTTTTCCTCCTTTCATGTTTTTCTTCCTCAAAATAGACCTCTTCATAGCCTAACCCTTCGGCGTTAACATCGCACAATTCACGTGTGATTGCTAGTATAATTGACAATTAAGAATGGGAGAGTAGCAATAAACACTTAAGTAGTGGTGGTAGTTGTCAAATATTTTTAATTATTAATGGTGTTTTAATTATTTTAAAGCATGTATGTGGGTAATGTGTGCTATTGCATTAATAAATAACCAACATAACTAATAGTAAATATTTTTTTGTAATGCGTGTATAAATAGTGTATTCATAATATAATTAGTATTTACTATGTAAGTCATAGATGATTATATCATATATATGGTAATTAATGTAAATATTTAAACACAAATCAATTTTATTATTTTTAAACACAATGTGAATGATCTAAATACCTATGTAGTGCATAAATAAATCAATATGATATAGTAAATCACAATATCCGGTAATGCCCCCAAAAATAGAGGTCCCCCATGTCTCCTGAGACATTATCAAATTTATGTTCGTTTTTTTAGTTTATTTCTACTCAACGTGAATGGACCGAATACCTATTCACTTGATAGATGATTCTTATAGAAAGATCAAATGGAAAAGATATTCCAATATTGAATCTTTTTAGTTACTTCATTCCCTATTTCTACTGATTGTGATAAAATTGGAACGATATAAAGAAGATTTGCAAGGCCCTGCGCAAGTTAAGATACAACCCCTTTGTCCCAATGAAGCAGAACCAAAAAAATTGTCTCGTTTTGGGTTGTAAATTTTGGGGCATGACAATATTCATGTTGAAATATTGCTAAATAGCCGCACAACTACAAAGCTGGTTTGGACATTATTGCATGAAAAAAAGCTTCCATAGACATTGAAAGCCACTACAGTCAACACATAATATCATCAAGAAGTTTATATCTCCTCCTAGCTTTTCTATCCTTGTGAATTACCTTACAATCCTTCTCCTTCTTCTGCTGTTTGGGTGTCTGTCTATCAATGCCAGTATAACCTTTTCTCGATTTTCTCAGGCACTGTTCAAACCCAACAGAATTCCCCATTTTGTTAACAGAAGCCCTGATCTCCTGAATATTGTTAACAGAAGCTACCCTGATCTCCTGAATATTGTTAACAGAAGCTGCCCTGATCTCCTGAATTTTGTAGCACCAGTCACACACCTCAGTTGATACATTCTCAAAATATGCTCTACTGCAATATCTGACAGAAGAAGCACATGATTAGTCCATTGCTTAAAAGAATACAGGCCATGGATTCATCCAATTCCAACCTATATATTTATGTAAATTATAATATACTGGATGAAACTTATTTAGTTAAAAAATTGGAAAGAAACGGCAATAAGGCAAGGAATTGTTTTTACTGATGCTGAAAACGTGATAGACATTTTGTGCACTGGAACAAACTGAATTGAAGCCCACATCACCGCACATGCTGCACTTTGACATAATAATATTGGACATGTCTGAAATTAATGTGGAACGCTTTCTTGACCTGAGGAAAGTGGTGCGAAATTGTCAAGTCGTGTATTCCGTGTTGACAACACAAGATCATGTTTAGACTGTAAGTATTGGGGTGTGTAATTCAACCCCTATCGTACGGAAAAATTGACCATTGCCCACCATAGGGGCGGGTCAATTCAACCCCTATATTAGTTGTTTAAAAATAGATAGTTTTTGTTTTTTCTCCTCCGTCCTTTTCTAATCTTTTGGAGGCAAATCCATTTTAATATACTAAGAAAATTCATTAAGCAGCTTCCTATGAAGACACAAAGATTAAGAATAATGTTTTATTAAATGTGAATTGTTTCATAAATTTTTTTAAAAAGATTAAACGTGAACCCTTTCACATTATTAGACTAGTAATCGCACATGAAATGTGTGATGTGAATGCCAAAGGGAAAATGTAAAATGGGGATATATTATTATTTTATCGAAACTTTTAAATGTTATCTTTTTGGGCGGACAACAATAAATATGTTTTTCAGCGGAGCTCGCAGAGGCAAGGCACATGCGATAGCAAACCACAAAGAAAGCGAAATGTATCTTCCCTAACAAAACATTAATAATACAATTAAGACTAATTGTTGTTCACCCTACGACAAACAAAATTCCTTTTTTTGGTGTGTTTCCATCGCGAAGGAAAAATAATGACACCTTAACAACAATAATCATGATGCTTATCTTAAAGTCAAGGACACAATCCCTGTCGATACTGCCTCTAATGACATTAGAAAACCAAGCTGTAATTTTATCGGTTAGTTCACGTGAGGGTCCATCATGTCCACTAAACAAGCCACCATTACTCCTTTCTTGATGGTGTTAAAGGCTCCAAAATACACACCGTTATGAACACAAAGAACAAACTCAAGCAAAAACACGGACCAAACATATGGTATGTCGTTGTATATAATCATGTACGGTCACACGATGTCATTTGATGTAAGGATATTGTACAAGTCATGCCCCAAACGGATGGAAAGAATCCCGATGGCGATCGGAATCTTTGGTAGGGTCGCAATTCATCTAAAATATGGATTGCGGTGAGTATAATATATTTTTAGAGCCCATGGGCTATCCACTGCACACACGCCTTTCGACATACACACACACACACACACACACATATACACATATATACATATACATATACATATATACATAAACATGTATATGTATATATATGTATATGTATATGTATATATATATATATGTGTGTGTATATGTGTATATATATATATGTGTGTGTGTGTGTGTGTGTGTGTGTGTGTGTGTGTGTGTGTGTGTGTGTGTGTGTGTGTGTGTATATGTATATGTATATATGTATATGTATATATATATATACATATATATGTATATATATACATATATATACATATATATATATATATACATATACATATATATGTATATATATATATATATATGTATGTATATATATATATATATATGTATGTATATATATATATATATATACATATATATATATATATATATATATATACACATATATATATATATATATATATACACATATACATATACATATACATATATACATATACATATACATATGTATATGTATGTTAAGATTGAATATTTATATGCGTTCATTTCATTATTCCTTATAAAAAGACACACATTCATATAATATAGATAATTTAATGGCACAAAGAAGAAAATTAATGATTTTTTTAACAAAATCCCCCATAAGAAAAAGGAATTGAAATGTACTACACTTGGACCTAATTACAGTAGGTAGAAATGAAATAAATATTTACTATTGTAAAATTATGGAAATTGTTTTGTATTCTCTTGGTCTGTCTTTTGTTGATTTGGATGAGCACAATTAAGGAATCGTCTTTGAAAAATACATAAACAAATTAATATTACAAATAATTGTTTAGTAAGAATTATTTTTGCAATCCAATTTAAAATTACAAATTGATGAAATAATGAAATAAAATAAATTTGTATGAACAAATCTTATCTATGTATAATGTACGATTTTTTTATTATGCTTAACCCCACGATGTAATTTTCAATTATATACATAATTAAACATAGTTTATCGATATAATTTCTTCAAAAGGAATAAAGAAACTACGTGACACATACTAATATTTAACAATTCACTTTTGCATTAATCCTAGACCATTAAGACAATATTTTTATTATGAGATGTTGATGTGAGCATATTATAGTTTAGGGCCCACAATTTGAGACAATGCAAAATATTTAATACCATGATATATTTTTAAATAAAAATGACATTTGTATAGACGAGAATGTTGACAATGAGGATTAAATGTTGTTGTCAAAATAAACATCAGAATTCTTCTCAACTTTGATAGCCAAATATGAAGGTATAATATGGTGAATGATTTTGTAACAACAGAGAGATTCGTATACAAATCTCACACAAATGCCACATGAAGCATGATCTTCTAGAGGAACTCAAAAGAAGCTTGATTATACATGGACATAATGAGTAGGCTCCATTAACTCGTGGAAATTTGTCTACCCCGAGCTTTTCCTAGGCCACATGTTCCAACCGTCTTTCGAGTGTGATCGGATCCTTTTTTCATGCTCAAAATCTCGCTTGTAACAATCTCACTCATGCTCCACGTATTTCAAGTGTCATTTATATAGCGTTTCTCAATCGATAACCAACCTTTCTCTTAGAAAACATTATCAAATTCAAAATGCAACGCACCCAAATATTTCACTTCCTATTCATATTTTTGTTTGTAGTTTCTATTCTTTAAGGGAGGATTGTGAGAAAAGTAATAATCTATTAAGTTGCGCCCGACTCACCCAAGGTCATGTGTATAGCCTTCTATATCATAATTTTGTAAACAATTTCTTCCCTTGTTTTTTATTTTTAGATTTGCTTGATTGCTTTCTGATGCTCCTTAGTTGTTGTTGCCTTTTCTTTTTACCCTTCTCGAATGGTAACCAAACATCATATAATTTCCAAGAGACTTGATTTGATTACTTTTCGATTCCACTTTCTGGATTTCATTTATTTGTCTTCCTCGCGATCTGATATAATGGAAGCCCATGACACTATAAAAATGAAATGTGCATGGAGCAAAGGCCAACACTGAGAATGGGAAAATTTAAGGGGCACGGTCGATCACGAAAAAGTGTATTTGACACAAATAAAATATTTTGTGTTGATTGTTCACTTGCGTGTGAAAAATTTACATGTTTAAATGGTTTTATCTCATAAAAATCTACAACACTTACAACAAGTGGACCTAGTCATTTAAATTTCTATATAATGATCGTGTTCACTCATGAATGCGAGTTAAGTTTTTAAACTCTTAGTTAGATTCTTCCACAAAATTTATCAAAGGGAAGATACAAATTAAATCAAAATCTATGCACGATTGTTTATTGCGGCCTTATCAGATCTTGTTATCCACCAAAACTACCTCACCGATGTTCGTGATTTAACTATATGTTATGTTAGATCATAGCATGGCACATACATTGCTGTAATATCCCCCACAAAGTTCATTGTAGTGCCTAGCTAATAAAAAAAAAAATTATTTTAAAAAGGAGGGAAATGCGTGCTAGAATTTTGTGAAAAATAAAAGTGGTTGGTAAAAGGAGGAGTGTGGGAATTATGGAGGTGCATGGAAGGGGTAGATGTGTGGAAAGAGGGTTGACACAACAGAAGGGCTTCATCAATGCCCAATCAAACCCACCATTCTCATTGGACCATAATACAAGCACTTTAATTGTGAATCTATAGACATTGAACAAAATGAATGAGTCAACGTTGAAAATTTATCAGCAATTAAATAGTTGAAGTGGATCTAGAGTTGGGAGAATGGGAATTCAACCCTTGTTTGAGTCCCCAATGTCAAGGGGTGAAATGTAGTTTGAAAGAACAAGGTGGATTCTCATGGATCTTTCGAATAGTGTATAGAAGACATTGATTTCTTCACGAGACAGTCACATTGTTTCACCTTTCGCAACAAACAGTCTCCAAATTGATCGTTTGCATTTTCCCGCTTACTCCTAGCCTGTGTTAAAGCATGAGCTCTACAATAGGGTATGGACATTCATCTAAGCATAAAAGATAGAGGACTTATAATATTTTGTAGTTACAGAATCGTTTGAGTAGATATGTATGCAAGTGTTGAAGCATGCACTTGGCATATGAACGATTCGACCAATGCGTAAGAGAAGTTTGGCCTTGTGGATTGCAATGGCTGAAAGATATGTAAAATATGGGTTTTTTGAAAAGGCGTAGGAACCTTTCAAGAAAATGCAAAGCTAGGATTCACACCTTTGCCAACATCCTCCACCCTATTCCAAAATGGTGGATTTAGAACAGGATTGGAAATCCATCAAAGCATAAAAGATAAGGGAATTTTGTCGATGTTGTAGTTGCAAAAGCTCTAGTAGATGTGTTTGTTGAATGTGGGACCTACACAAGGTAGGCATCTCACTTTGTTTTAAATGGAGTTGGGAGCATTGGATAATGCTTGGTTAATGTGTTTGTTGTTGGCCATTCTTCCTTGTTTTGAGGCTGACATTGGTAGTGGACGACATTGATATCACTTGATTTTTGTTGTAGCGTGAAAGAAGGGGATGCAAACCCAAGCTCACATGGATTGTTTGATGTTTGCCTCAAGCTTGAAATTATGGGATATATGCACAATGGTCTTGTTGAAAAAGTGTTGGAACTTTCTTCCAATTCAATTGACAGGTTTAAAGCATGACTCCACAATCGGTGCAACTCCTTTTCCCCCTTCTAGTCGCGTTCTTAGTGCATTGAGATTGAGTTTGAAAGTGGGTGACATTCACATTATATATATATTTTTAGCGTTTCTTAAATTATGTGGATATAACCTATAGGATTTAAACTATTTGATAAAGTCCTAAAAAAATTGGACAATAGACCTCGTATATTATGATCCTTGTATGGGTGTTTCATTTGGTCTTGTTGGTTGGATTTGTTAAATGCGTTGAGTTATTAAGTATGCTATATAAGATGGGTTGTTGATGCAAGTGTTGGTCTTATTCATGGAAAATACGTTGGAATTGGTATTGACACATCAAAACAAATGGTTTTATTGAAGCGGCTCTTGAGAATTTCAAGAAAAGGAAATTGGGGGAAGTGTTCTAGAAGCATGAAAACTATTTTATGAAATGTATGGTAGAGGGATGAAGTCTTGCAAAGTGAAAGTGAAACCACCTTGTTATACAATGCGGAAGAAAATATCTCCCAAGAATGGTTCATCTCACCTTTTCCTTTATGATTCTCGTACTTTAGTTTGTCTTTCGCAACAAAATAAATTTAGTATCTCACATTTTATTATTTCATATAAACTTGTTTTTCCAAATAATAAAATGCCATCTAACACTTATGTAAACCAAATAATACTTGGTAGCCAAGCATAAAATTAAACCCCTACTACAGACATAATTTGAAAACTTCGTAACTGCATATTAACGCAAAATAATAAAACTCATCCTTATGATTTACATTACTGACTTGTAATTTGATTGTCATATGTGGTTGTGACCTCAACCTTATGCATTTTTAGACCCAAGGTATCAAAAATTTGGTGCCCATGTCTTGGTATTGAGAGCACCAGATGAGTCATAAACTAAAATAACCTTTCTTTCCACTTCACAAGTTAGAAAAAATGCAATTTCCAGAGACTTGCAAAACAACACTTTGAGCCCCGTAAAAGAGATGTAAAGCATTGTATGTGTTCCCTGTTATGTAGAGAGTCATGTCAAGCATTATCTCGACCTCATTTTACCATTAACGTTATTTTTTTGCTCATATAGGAGCCATGTTACCTCATTTTGCACTTTTAGGAAGTTGTTCAAATTGAAAAGTTGGGTTTTGTATCAGCTCACCGTTTGGGTCCTGAACAATGAAATGCTTATCCACCTTAAAATTCTAGTATTTTTACTATACATATTCCTTGAAAATTTGGTTTGGGAAAATTCCATGCTTGGTTAGTTTGACAAAGGGGTTTCATAGGCCTCTAGTCATTGTTTGACTAGGTCAAACTTGATTGATTATGACCGGTGGCTCTAGAAATCCATTCACCAATTGTTCATCGTTCGTAAGTCTTGGAATCTGTCAATCCCTATGGATTCTTTGTATATAGGTGGACACATAGGAATTCTCCTGATGTAAATTTGCGTATTAGAAGACAATTTTTTTGAACACTCTTTTGTAGCTTACGAGCCAAAATTGAGTGTTTTTGTAACTAGCAGAAACTCAGTAAAAGAAAGTTGTAGGACCCTTGACAAGTTAGTAAACTATCATGAAAACTTATTAAAACTTGTAAATAACTGGTTGAAACTCTATCTTCCGACTTGTGTAAAATTTGACTTTAGCAAAATAGTGTTTCTCTCTCTTCCTTATCTCTTTCTCCCTCCTCTCGTAGTTAAGGAAAAAAATGAAATGAAATAAATATATGCCCTAACCCTCTCTTCTCATATGTATATTATTACAAAAATGTAAATTTGAAACTAAAAACATCAATTATGCTTGATCTAGGTGGATGCCATGCCTGCGATTTATCGTTGATTTCATGCTCACATGGTTTTGCAGGATACAAGTAAGATGGTGAAATGACGTGGTTGTGTTTCATTGTATATTGTTGGAATTTATGTATATTGATGGAAATAAATTTATATGTATTGCTATGTTACAGTGAAGACTCACTATTAAAATTGGCAATATGAATGAGATGCTAGTTTTAGGGGTGTTTTGGGGAATTGTGCATTTAACTATAGGTGTTTTTATTTCAAATTTACATATGGTAAAAAGGGGTTGAATATACATGTTAAATGAAATTTTATAGGATATTTCAACATTTTGTGAAGTATAAAAAGTTTATAATTGAAGTTTTGTAATATTTTAAATTATAGGGTTTAAAGGAAATGCTCATCTACACATTGGTGTTATCTTGATCATCAAATTTGGTATTGTAAAATTTGGATATATGTATGTCAAATGATATAAAATTTAATATTTTATAGTGCATTCTTGTTGTGAAATTTATGATGAAATTGATGGTGCTGGAATAATGATTATTGATTGTTATATATGAATACAGAAGTGCAAGCCAATATATAGGCTGCGTGAGGGAGGATAGGAGAAAAACAGCTTATGTAATCACATTAACAACAACTAACAATGTATTAAAAAAATGTGCTAACATTCCCCCCCTTAATACATTGCTCTTACAAATGTACCCCCTAAACAAATCAAACTTCACCTTACCGAGAGGCTTGGTGAGAATATCTACAACCTGAAAATCAGTAGGGTAGTACTGGAGCTGAATTTGGTGGTTCAAGACCTGTTCACGAATGTAGTGACATTCCACCTCAATATGCTTTGTACATTCATGAAAAATAGGATTCTTCACAAGCTTCAACACACCTTGATTGTCGTAGTGAATGATGGGAGGTTTCTCTTCAGGAATCCCTATATCTGTAAGAATGTGACGTAACCAAATTGCTTTGCACATAGCTCCTCATGCGGCGCGGTATTCAACCTCAGTGGATGAGAGAGCAACAACAGTTTGCTTCTTGCTAATCCATGAGATAGGTCTAGATCCGAGATGAAAAACATATCCTGAAGTGGATTTCTGTCATGAATGGATCCTAGATAGTTTGAGTCTATATATCCCTGTAAGAAGAACTGAGTGTTCTTCTGATACTCCAAACCGTCAATCGTACCTCAGACATATCTCAACCATACTTTTCTCGCTATCCAATGAAATTTCTTCGGCTCTTGCATAAATCTGGCGAGATAGCTCACTGCCAAGTAAAGATCTGGTCTAGTATAAGTCAAGTAAATGAGACTCCCCACAAGCTTCCTGTAGTGAGTACCATCTACCTTCGGTGAATCCTGGAATCTAGATAATTGCAAACCTTTCTCCATAGGTGTGGACATTGGTTTACAATCTGACATTCCATACTTTTCCAGGAGTGTCTTGGCATATTTCATCTGGGAGACGAAGATATGATTCTTCTTCTACCATATCTCTAAGCCAAGACAGTAGTGAAGTATCCCCAAATTGGTCATGTTAAAGGATTTCTTCAGATCATTCTTTACATCATCCACAAGATTGTCAAAACTTCCTGTGATCACAAGATCATCTACGTACAAAACCAGAATGACAATCTATGTTCCTTCCTTCTTGATATAAAAATTTGTATCTGAGGGGCTATGAGTGAATCCATGCTACAATAGGGGATCATCAATTTTTATATACCATGCCCTAGGTGCTTGTTTGAGTCCATAAAGAGACTTTATCAGACGACATACCTTGTGTGGTTGATGCTCATCTACAAACCCTTCAAGTTGGGCCATGTACACTTCTTCTTTTAGATCACCATTCAAAAAAGCACTCTTGACATCCATCTGTTGAAGTTTCCATCCATTTTGTTCTGCCACTGCAAAGACAACTCTGATGGTTTTGATCATCGCAGTGGGTGCAAAGGTCTCATCATAGTCAATTCCTTCTTACTGAGCATAACCCTTTGCAACAAGTCGTGCTTTGTGTTTGTCAATTGAATGATCTGCCTTATATTTTGTTTTGAAAATCCATTTGCAGCTAATGGATTTCTTACCTGGAGGTAGATCGACAAGTTCCCACATCTGATTTTGAATTAGGGAATCATATTCAACATCCATAGCCTGTTTCCACTGTGGTTGGTCTAATGCCTCATGAACAGTGTTAGGTTCGGTGCTCTCAACAACTGAACTCATGAGTGCAAAATTTACCTCATGTCTGGCTTGACTTCGTGTTCTGACTCCCGTAGAAGTACCTGGAAGTGAGTTCAGGTGTGCATCCCTAATAGTATTCTGGACCCATTTCAAACATTGGTGTTGTTGCTGCTGATGTGAAGATGTGTTTTCCAATGTGCCTAGATCAACAAATAAGTCTCCACTCATCTCTTCTTCTCTCTAAGAAGAATCATCTTGCCCATCATTTGGATGTGTGAGCAATCTATGTGACGAGGTCAATACTGGATCTCCATTATGTGGCAGGGAGTCAAAGGATGACTCATCACACACCACATCTCGAATCTCGTAGATCTTCTTTGTCTCAGGATCCATTAGACGATATGCCTTTGAGGTAGTACTATACCCCAAGAAAAGACATGGCAAAGTGTCTTTGGATTGATCTCCTTCCTTCTCTCATCCGAACATGCATATATGCAAAGACAACCAAAAAATCTCAAATGATGAAAAGAAGGTTTATGACCAGTCCATACCTCTTCTAGTGTCTACTACTGTCTGGACTGCTTCTTGCCAAAACTGATCCTCCAACTTGGCAGTCGAGAGCATACATCGAGCCATCTCCATGAAAGTCCTGTTGTGTCACTCAAAAATGCCATTTTGTTGGGGCATGTAGGGTGCGATGATGATGTTTCAATGCCATACTGCTTTATGTATGCTAAGAACTTCTTTGACACAAATTCCCCCTTGATCTAGTGGAGGAGAAGGAGAGACTTCCCAAACCGCTCTGTGGATTGCTGGTAGAAGGTTTGGAAATTGGAAAATGCCTCACTCTTCTTCTAGAAGAAATATACCCACATTTTCTCGTGAGTAATCATCAATGATGAGCTAGAAGTACTCAAAACCTTGGAAGTTGGTTGGCAGGGGGTCGACACAAATCGGTGTGAAACGACCTAAAGATGCTCCGTAGAATGATAAGCGCTTTGTTTGAATGGACCTCTATGTTGTTTACCCGTAAGACATCCCGAGAAAATGTAAGGAATGGGAGAGTGGAGGAAGCCCTCTTACCATTTCCTTGCACTGAGCTGATGCATAGCCCCAAAGAGAAAGATGACCATATCGAAAGTGCCATAGTGCAGTGGACTCCCATTGTTGAAGTAGAGAGAGCAATGCTAGATGAAGTGACCACATCCAGTGTAAATAAATGGACCTTTAGAAATGCTCGAGCAATTACTGAATCTCCCTGGGAAATGATGTAGGACTGGAACCCTTTCTCAACAAAGAATTCAACATGCATACGATGGTTAAGAAGTTCAATCACGAAAAGAGATTTGAGGTCAAAACTGGAACATATAGCACCTTTGTGAGTGTACATCTTCGTTTCCCAAGAGGAATGATGACATCACCAATCCCTACCGCAATATACTCTTGATTATTTGCGATGGTGATCCAATCTCCAATGGGTCAGTCACTCAGAGTATGGAACAACTTCTTATTGCCAGTCATGTGTTTGTTGGCACCCAAATCAATCAACCAGACATTTTTAAGGGCTGCGAAGTCTGTGAGACTAGAACAATGTCGAATGAGTTGTTTCGAACCTCTTTATCGAGGTGGCATCCTCACCGAGCAAGATAACGTGACCCTTCTACCTCTTATTACGAGCACGCCATCGGGTTTTCTTGGAATATCCTTGGCTAGAAGTGCTCTCTTTGCCAGAGTTGCCATACTTATGACCATTGTAATAATAGTTCGTAGTCATGTGTGTATCTCATGGAGAAAATGTGGCACCATCAATCCACCTTGTTGTTCTACTACTTCGGGGTGGCCATTGTGGTGGCCGCTGAGAAGATTGTTGCTAAGGATGCTTGCTTCGATTACTCCGAATGCCCTTTCCGAGGCTTATGCATTTGACTCATGATGAGAGCCTTGTCTTCAAGGCTTTTTGAACATTCTACATGGCTTCTTCCTACCGGAGATAATTCACCAAAGAAAAAATCACCTCTCATTAGCACAAGAGCAATGTAAAATAATGTCTTTACAAATCTATCCTGATTCATCATCTTGTTACATCGCGACATGTCCTATTTCCTTCTTCTGCAACAAGGAATTTGTCTAGATTTTCTTGAATCTCTACGACAAATGTGTTCTCATTTGTAAAATAACGAGATGAAGAAGTGAGCTCAAAATCTCGTGTGGTGCACCACAAATGTGTCTGAGGGCATTTAATCCCATGTTTGTTATCTAGATCAACACAACTCTACTCTGTCTATATGTCGAACAAGACTCAGTCCATTATGTCCTCGAATTACAAGTTTTGGAGACTAACGAAGAGTAGATGCCGATGTTCTTGTGGGCTTGACTTCGGCTCTCTCAAATGCAGTATGTCTCTATGGTTGCTTGCAATGTTGCTAACATCTCTAGGCATGAATTTCATGCTATCAGATTGTTGCGTGGGATTATAGGTTGATTGTTCGCGTCCATATTTGATAGAAAATTTGATGAATGAATGAAGGGGCTTAATCTCGTTTTGTTCCGATTTGATTCAAACAAATTCCACATGTCTCCTGATCTTTTGTACAATGCGCTTGCTAATGTATTGCATGGTCTGTGAACAATAGTTGAGAAGATGTTTGGGGAAGGAGTCTACCAATGCACACTTCGGATTTCAGTGGTCGATGCCACTCATGTCAGACTCCACACAAGGCTTATACGCTCACACGCCTGACTATTTACTCTTCTGGTCACTGTTGTTTCCTCACACACCGAGAAATGGTCATTGATGGGATAACTCACAAGCAGACTTGGATCGGTTTAATGGTCAATGCCACATTGCTAGACATGAAATACAACACCAGAATTCTCCATGTTGTCAACAGATTTGGAAGCGTCAATCTCAACGCCTCTGTACACTGGCATTTTAGATCAGGAAAATGCATTACGATGGGTGTTTATCAGAAAGTTTATGCCATCCTCACTGTGCAGATGCTTCTAATCGTTTCCATTGGAAGTACCATTGCTGCCACGTCCAACACATCCAAAGGAGAATCAATCGATCTTCCAACACTTTGGTTTCCATCGTTGGCAATTGGTGATTTGGCAACTCAATACTTTTTTGATCGAGATGTTTTCTATGCTGGTCGCATAACAGAGGAGGATCTACATCAGAACCATCATGATAGTTCAAGGAGGCATTAAATAAAACATTATTCTCTTTGGCTGAAACGTAGGACACATGCGCTGAATATTTCTACGCAGGAAGTTAAAAAAATGATTTCAAAACTGAATGCTTCCTCATGGCTCACCAACAGGGAAATGTTCTTCCATCAAACTCCATGTAGGAATATTTTCACTAGTTGTTGGGTCTCAGAGATTTCACGTAGGAGGGGAGTGGTGGTTCCAAGTAGGTCTCCATCCTTTATCTACACACTCCCACGCTCCTGCTTCCACACCGCTCCTATACCAATGATGGCGCTAGAATAATGTTTATTGATTGCTATATATCAATACAGAAGTGCAAGACAATATATAGGATGCGTGAGGGAGGACAGGAGAAAAATAGTTATGTAGTACATTACTACACAACTAACAATGTATTAAAAACAATGCGCTAATAGAAATATCCATTGTGTTGTGTTATTTAAATAAAAAATATAGAAAAGAAACCTCATTATAACAATCAATCTTAGTTTAAAACTGGTGCATACCTACCCTTCTCACATGATCTTTAGTAACAATGAAGAAACCAAAACCTTAGAATGATATTAAATTTTTACACTTGATAACACCTTCTAGATTAAATAAATAAGATCAAAAGTTTGAATTTATCGTCATAGCTTGTATGCTTAACAAATTCATCATGAACTCGACAATTAGGAATGACATATGGTCAAATATTATCTAGAGTATGTGGCTCCCTTCCTGAATAAGTAATCATGTGTGTAGTAAGGGAAATGTGTTCTCTTAAGGTAATAATACATGGGAACCAACATGAATCATAGCGTAAAATCCTCTTGGACTAACATACTTGTAGAGTGGTGAAGATCACCAACTAACTTAGAAGTCACCTTTAAGAGTTAGGCTAAAAAATGAACTTGATACCCAACCCCATTTATCATTTGGGTTTTATGGTTCAATACTAAGAGTTAATTCTGAAACTTGACAACTTTTTAATTTATGATTTGTTGGTAAAAATGTACCCATAAGGTGATGTTCTTGAATGAAGCTGAAATTTAAGTCATCCTATTATCATGTTTAAACCATGTCTTCGTGATAAATGAGATCCATGTTGTCTAACCTCTATTGTGAACTTTAACCCTTTAAACAACAAACTACTCTATCTTTCTCTACCATTAGTCCTAGTAGGTAATGGATTTCTATTGTGAAGCTATGTGATCATGTTCTTAGAGACAAATCCTTTAAGATGGACACTAGTAGCCTCATGAGGATAGAAATGCCCTGTTAGCAATAGGTCACACAATTCATTACCAATATTTTATGAACCTAGATAGAGAGAAACATTGAAAAATTAACAGAGAAGAAATTCCCCTACAATAACAACTACCAAAAGATCAAATTTTATAGGCAAAATTCTAAGCAATTTTTCAATAATCCATTTATCCTCAATAGTTTCACCATGAGATTTGATTTGATTGACTAAACCAACTACAAAAGTAAAGAATGATTCTATGAAATCTAAATCTTTCATTGACATATTTTCAAAATCTCTACGAAGTAACTAAAGTTTGGCATTGTTTACTTTCTCTTTACCTTGATACGCAACTTGGAGAGTTTCCCACACAATTTGTGCTTTACTGGTTGTTACCACTCTGGGTAAGATGCTTTCATGCATGGATTAATCAATGAAGAAAATAGATTTTCTATCTTTCTTTCTTAATTCCTTCAAAGTGTCTTTCTCTACCTGTGAGAGTGTGTTATATGTTGCTACATTTGTAGGCTCTATGTACCCATTCTCTACAATTTCCCACACATCCTGGGATCTAAATAGTGCATTCATGGTGAATGGAAAATACTCATAATTCTTTCATGTAAATTGTGGTCTCCGCAGATCGATATATAAGCCATTACCTATTGTCAATTAGAAACCTACTAAAAACCCATGCTCGATACCAATTTTTAGAAATTAGGCACATAAAGTAACAATTAACGAAATAAAATAAATAATTGCAAATAAAAATATTATTCCAAACTCGATCAAGACATTTGTGAATATATTTTTTCTTCTAGTTCCAGAGCTTCGGCTCAATACAATCTCTCTGAATGTGTTTGATATATCAAAACACCTATAATTGCCTCTAATAAATAGATGGCTTCATCTAACAATAAAACACTCAACTCATAAAAATAGAGCTAAAAAACACATGCTTTTGTGCAATACAAAGCTTTTGATTTATTTTCTTTATTAGTTTTTCCTAAAAGTAGGAATCTAAAAGCGAACTACCTAAAAAATTAAAAGCATTTCAAAAACAAAATGCTTTTTGCTTTTCTTGGGGCAAAATTAAACTTTTGTTTCTAACATAAATAACCTAAAAGTATATAGTTTTCCGTATAACTTCCAAAAGGTGAGTTGCTTTGAATCTTTATTGTTGCGTGTCTAGTGGTTCTATATAATTTTTATGAAGGGTAACTAGCTCTAAGAGATAATTTATTACACCGGCATGTTTTTGAGTTGTTGAACAAGTAACAATTTAGAGTTCCAATAATATTAATTTTACACAAAAAAATTGTAGTCTTTATTTTTATGAATTGAAAGAAGAAGTAATAATTTAGATTTAAAAGATAATTTAAATTCTACACAAATAAATTGCATTCTTTATTTTAATGTTTTGTTTCTTTGATGTTTTAATTTTGCACAATGCTTTAGTTTAGTACTCCATCTAAGAAGCATATGTTGATGAACATTTTATATGTTTTGAGGTGTTATACATGAGAAAAATTAGAACATATTTTTTTTTGTAGAGAGAGTAGTTTGAAATGTGTTATTGGCTTCTCTTAGTCCATCCGAGAAACATATGTCAATACACAAAATAGGGCTATTAGAACATGTTCTTTTGGCTTTGTTGCAAAGAGAAGTTTGAAATATGTTTAATTAACTTCTTAGCCTAATTTAGTTTAATATTGAACATGGTAAATACAAATTCTTTTGATAAAGAAATCTATTTAAATATAATATTACAAAGTTTTTAGATACACTGTATTTGTTGTATTGTATAGTTTTTATTGCAGAGAGAATGGTTTTAATATGCTTGAAAGATAAATAGAAATGGACTAATTTGTTCTAAAGATGAAAAAATAAAAAATTGAGGATTCTCCCGAGAACCAATTCTTAATATACTGAACAAACAAAATTCATTCAACAGTCACGCACTATCTATGTGCTTTGTATGTATTGTCAACCCAAGTATAATGTGGTATTTCTCTTTCTTCAAAAAAGTGTAAAACCTTTGCTTATGGTTTATTTTGTGGTGTGAAGTGTAAAACATTTTTTATGGTCTCCTCGGATTGTGTCGTAAATAACTGAAGTTAATTGATTATAAAGTGGGAATTTTGTTAAAGTGAAGGAAACATCATTACTAAATTTTTATTGTTCCTTACCTAAATCCCCTATTTTACTATGATTGTTTCATTATGTCGATTGATTACCAATGCGCCTTGGCAGATTTGAGGGGATATAGTTGTTTAGCATTTTCTATTGAGCCATTTGTTTGGTTTTAATGGAATCACTATTTAGAAGTTTTTCATTTTTGATGAAATTAATTATATCTTATGAAATTCGTACCTGAATACAACTATGCTTTTAAGCATTGTATTTTCTACCTTTTATGGTTTATTTTCCCAAGATATTTTTAAGGGAAGGGGTCTCGATTTGAGCATAAATATAGTTTTCGATAATGCACATGGAGTTTTGTGTAAATGTTTTTTTGAGTTACAAGTTTCTTGATTATACTCTCAAAGGGCAGTTTTTGGCAGCCATTATTACAAGGATAAGGTTAGTCTTCTTGTTTTTTTCTTTTCATGGATACACCGTTTATTTCCCATGCTTTGATTGTTTGACCAACAAATCTCTCATGTTCCATTTAAATTTTTAATTGGCATCTAATTATTTTGCTATCTATTTATAGTTTTGGATGTAGATAAAACCCTTAGCAACAAAAAACACTCCAATTCCACTACTTATGCATTACAAGTAGATGTTGGTTCTACACATGTCATTTTATTTTTATAAAACTTTCCAAGAAATTTTCAAGACATCCATTTTTTTGGCATATCCCCCAATATATATTACAATGTATGAGTCCACATATCTATCATGCATTACATGTAAATGTTGGTTCTACACATGTCATTTTAGTTTTTATAAAAATTTCCAAGAAATTTTTAAGAGATCCATTTTTTTGGCATATCCCCCAATATATATTACAATGTATGAGTCCACATATCTATCGGGATTTTTGTCAAATTTAGTTAGTGTATCTTTTGAATGCCTAAGGTTGGCTTGATTCTAATAGCCTATAAGACATACAAGGAAATTATTATCCTATATTCAACATAAACATTTTTTTCTTGTCTAAGAAAGTATCCTCTTGTTTATTAAAATATTGTAATATTATGCAATGTTATGCATATATTATTTTTAGGGTTTAGGTTATTGAAGAGGTTTATATTTGTTTTAGGTTTCATTTGGTATATATGCTAACATTTTGTTGTACTCTTATGAAATTCTTGGTGTATAGATGCAATACTTGTTTTCCAAGTTTTTTAGTAGGATGGTATATATAATATCTCATTTCATATTAAGTGTCAAGTCAAATGGCTTTGCAAAGTCCATGATAAGGTCATATTCATTTATTGAATCTTGAGGAATATATGTCTATTTGGGAAAAAAATTATAGTTTTTTTGGGTGTTGTGGAATTTTGATGCATCTTGAAAGTTCTAAAAAGATAGTCGAGTGTAGTAGATTTGAAAGATAGATTATACATTTGATGGATTTTCAATTTTTGCGTATAGTTTGCTATAATTTTTCTTTGGTCATGACATAAAAGGAAACAATAATTAATAACGATGACTCTCAATTATTTCAATAAAAACTACCAAAAGATCAAATTTTACAAGAAAACTTCTAAGAAATTTTTAAATAATCCTTTTGTCCTCAATAGTTTCACCATGAGATTTTATTTGATTGACTAAACCAACTACAAAAGTAAAGAATGATTCTACAGAATCTGAATCTTTCATTGACATATTTTCAACATCTCTACAAAGTAACTTAAGCTTGGTATTTTTACATTCTCTTTTCCTTGACACACAACTTGGAGAGTTTCCCACGCAATTTTTTTCTTTACTCATTGTTGCCACTGGTTAAGATGCTTTCATGCATGGCTTGATGAATGAAGAAAAGAGTTTTTTTGTCTTTCTTTCTTAATTCCTTCAAAGTGTTTTTCTCTACATGTGAGAGTGTGTTATATGTTGCTACATTTGCAGGCTCTGTGTACCCATTATCTACAATTTCCTACACATCCCGAGATCTAAATAGTGCATTCATGGTTAATGACAAATACTCATAATTCATTCCTATAAATTGTGGTGTTTTTAGATTGGATATATAAGCCATTACTTTTTGTCAATTAGAAACTTGCTGAAAAAACCTATGCTCGATACCAATTTTTAGAAATTAGGCACATAAGACAACAATTAACAGAAATAAAATAAAGAATTGCAAATAAAACATATTATTGCAAACTTAGATCAACACTTTTGTGCATATATTTCTTCTTCTAGTTCCAGAGCTTTGGCTCAATACAATCTCTCTGAATGTGTTTGATATATCAAAACACTTACAATTTCCTCTAATAAATAGATGGATTCATCTAACAATAAAACATTCAACTCATAAAAATAGAGCTAAAAGCCCATGCTTTTGTGCAATACAAAGCTTTTGATTTATTTGTTTTATTATCTTTTCATAAAAGTAGGAATCTAAAAGCAAACTACCTAAAAAATTAAAAACATTTTAAAAAACAAAATGCCTTTTGTTTCTCTTGGGCAAAAATTAAACTTTTTTTCTAACATAAATAACCTAAAAGTATATAGTTTTCCGTATAACTTCCAAAAGGTGAGTTGCTCTGAATCTTTATTGTTGTCTGTCAAGTGATTGTATATATTTAATATATATAATTTTTATGAAGGATAACTAGTTCTAAGAAATAATTTATTACACTAGCATGTTTGTTGAGTTGTTGAACAAGTAACAATTTAGAGTTCCAATAATATTAATTTTACACAAAAAAAAATTGTAGTCTTTATTTTTATGAATTGAAAGAAGAAGTAATAGTTTAGATTTAAAAGATAATTTAAATTCTACACAAAGAAATTGCAGTCTTTGTTTAAATGTTTTAATTCTGCACAATGCTTTAGTTTAGTACTCCATCTAAGAAACATATGTTGATGTACATTTTATATGTTTTGAGGTGTTATACATGAGAAACATTAGCACATATTGTTTTTGTAGAGAGAGTAGTTTGAAATGTGTTATTGGCTTCTCTTAGTCCATCGAGAAACATATGTCGATACTGAAAAAATAGGGCTATTAAAACACGTTCTTTTCTTTTACACGTTGTCTTATTTTATTCTATAGCTTTGTTGCAAAGAGAAGTTTGAAATATGTTTAATTAACTTCTTGGCCTCATTTAGTTTAATATTGAACATGGTAAATAAAAAAATTCGATAAGGAAATGTATTCAAAAATAATATTACAAAGTTGTTATATACACTTGTATTTGTTGTATTGTATAGTTTTTATTGCAGAGAGAATGGTTCTTAATATGTTTGAAAGATAGATAGAAATGGAATAATTCATTCTAAAGATGATAAAAAATAAAAATCGAGGATTATCCCGAGAAACCATTCCTAATATATTGAACAAACAAAATTCATTCAATAGTCACATATTATTTATGTGCTTTGTATGTATTGTCAATCCAAGTATAATGTGGTCTTTCTCTTTCTTCAAAAAAGTGCGAACCTTTGCTCATGGTTTATTTTTTGTTGTGAAGGGTAAAATCTTTTTATGGTCTCCTCGATTGTGTCCTAAATGACTGAAGTTAATGGATTATAAAGTGGACATTTTGTTACAAGGAAGGAAACATCATTACTAAATGTTTATTGTTCCTTACTTGAACCCCCTATTGTACTATGATTGTTTCACCGTGTCGATTGATTACCAATGGGCCTTGGCAGATTTGAGGGGATATAGTTGTTTAGCATTTTCTATTGAGCCATTTTTTTGGTTTTAATGGAATCACTATTTAGAAGTTTTTCATTTTTGATGAAATTAATTATATCTTGTGAAATTCGTACCCAAATATGACTATACTTCTAAGCATTAGATTTTCTACCTTTTATGGTTTATTTGCCCAAGATATTTTTAAGGGAAGGGGTCTCGATATGACCATAAACATAGTTGTTGATCATGCACATGGAGTTTTGTGTAAATATTTTGTTTAGGTTACAAGTTTCTGGATTATACATTGCAAGGGCAATTTTTGGCAACCATTATTCCAAGGAGAAGGTTAGTCTTCTTGTTTTATCTTTTTATGGATAAATCGTTTATTTCCCATGCTTTGATTGTTTTACCTACAAATCTCTCATGCTCCATTTACCTTTTTAATTGGCATATAATTATTTGGCCACCTATTTATAGTTTTGGATGTAGATAAAACCCTTAGCAAGAAAAAAACTCCAATTCCACCGCTTGTCCATTACAAGTCGATGTTGGTTCTACACATGTCATTTTAGTTTTTAAGATAATTTCCAAGTAATTTTCAAGACATCCATTTTTTTGGACATATCCCCCAATATATATTAAAATGTATGAGTGCACATATCTATCAGAATTTTGTCAAATTTAGTTAGTGTATATTGTGTATGCCAAAGGTTGGCTTGATTCTAATAGCCTCTAAGGCTTAAAAGAAAATTATTATCCTATATTCAACATAAACATTGTTTTTCTTGTCTAAGAAAGTATCCTCTTGTTTATTAAAATATTGTAATATTTTGCTATATTATGGATATATTATTTTGTAGGGTTTAGGTTATCAAGAGGTTTATATATATTTTTAGGTTTCATTTGGTATATATGCTAACATTTTGTTGTACTCTTATGAATTTCTTAGTGTATAAATGCAATACTTATTTTCAAAGTATTTTAGTAGGATGGCATATATAATATCTTAGTTCATTTTAATTGTAAGTTCAAATGGCTTTGCAAAGTCCATGATAATGCCATATTCATTTATTGAATCTTGAGGAATATATGTCCCTTGAGGAAGAAAAATATGGTTTTTTTTTTTTTGGTGTTGTGGACTTTTTGACGAATCTTGAAATTTCTAAAAAGGTAGTCGAGTGTGGCAACTTTGAAAGATAGATTATGCCTTTGATGGTTTTCCAATTTTAGTTTATAGTTTGCTATAATTTTTCTTTGGTCATGACATAAAAGGAAACAATAATTAGTAATAGTGACTCTCGGTTTATAATTAAGGAGGACCCGGATGCTAATTATGAGGAATCCATGCGTAACAAGATTGGTAGAAATTCTAATCAAGGCAAGGTAGTGAAGCCTTAAAAATAAACCTCACAAAATCAAATTCCATAACATTACTCGCTACAAAGAAGAGAGGATCAAAAAGTGAAATACAAGGATACAACATGTATTATGGAATGTTATCTTCATAGAATGTTACTTGATGGTGAGGTATCCCTTTACATAAAATATATTATTGATGCAGATTATGTTGTTGATGCTTTTGTATCCATTTACAAATGATGTTGTTGATGTTTAGGTATCCCTTTATAGAATATATGCTAAAAAAAAGTTATGAAAATGTGAACCTCACTCTTTAGCAAGAAGAGCAGATTGGTGATGTCAAGAACAAACTTAGGTAAATGAGAACCTCACCCTTTAGCAAGAAGATTGGATTGGTGATGTTACAAAAACTAGCGGAGTGAAACAAGTCCTCCAAATGGACATGGCTTTGTCGGGTCATACTTTAGCCCTCCAGAGGTAAATGAGTTTCCAAAGTCAACTAGAAAAAGTAGACCATAGAGACGAACTCAAGATTGTGTGTAGTATGTCTTAAGTCATAATGATGAAAAGGATGAAAGTGAAGATGAAGAAGCAACAAAGGATTCTGATTTTCCTTACGATGATAAATAAAGTTGGATTATGAATAATAATATGTACATGTCTGTTGAATTTCTCAAAGAGTTATAACTAGTGTACCCATTTTTTTTACATCATTCAATTATGTTACTCTAAGCAAAAGTAGAGTTATTTCATGTCTATTTTATTTCCTTCCTCAATGTAGAATTTTGTTCATTGCAAATAGACTTCAATAAATTCATTCTTCTCCATTATCTACTAGCATCAACTTTTTGTACTATCTTCCATTTCTTCCCTCCCAGCGTGTCCATTGTGCCTCTTGGTACAATTGCTAGTTATTGTCATTACGCCGGAGGCGTTCTTGTAGTGAACTAAGACCTGTTTTATCTGACACATTCCAAATAATCGACGGTGGAGAGGAGTTTAGAAGAAATTCGTTGAAATCCAAGGGTTAATGTTCACTCGCTTGGATTGGATTAGTTGTCTGTCATGTATTCCACAGGCGTAGCCTGTCCTCGCATGCAGAGTTCAACAGCTCTGTCACCTCTCTGCGATGTAGCGAGAGGTTCCAATATTACTTAATTAATTTTTATTGTAGTATTCAAAGGCGGTTCGGGAAAAACACCTCTGTTTTTCATAATTTTTTTAGCAGGAACACAAATGACATGTTATATGGAGAACAATTTTAGGAGCAATTTTTCACTTGATGTTGTTGCAGGCTACCCACAGCGGAACTTCTCATCAGAGATGTCGGGAGATGGTAAGTTCTTGGGGTGTTTTACCCATTTTATGTGTTTTTGCATAAGTACTCGTGTCGGCGTTGAACTGATCTACATGGGTTGAGCTTGATTTGGTGTAGGGAGTGATGGTGTGGGGCTTTATGAGGAGCTGCGGCATGCCTGTGTTGGCCCCCTAGTGACTGTTCCTCATTTTGGTGAAAGGGTTTTCTACTTTCCCCAAGGTCACATGGAACAGGTGTGTTTGGAGGGCCTTATTTGGTTTTTTCTTGTTTTGATGTATGCCAGGTTCGGAATCACACTCTGGGTATTTGGAATTGGTTGTCGGTTGAGGCGTCCACAAATTAGGGTGCCGATCTTCAAATGCCCATGTACAATTTTCCGTCCAAGATCCTTTGCCGACTAATTAATGTGCAGTTAAAGGTATGTTGATTCTGAATCATTTTTCTGTTATTTGGCACAAATTTGGGAAGACTGAACTATGCATTTACACTCTTTAACCAACATGACCGTAGATGTAAGGATTTGCTTTGTTTGGAGCCCTGGTTATCAGAATTCTACTTTTGTTTTTCTTATTGTGGGTGTCATCCCAGTAACGCTGTTTGCGTTCATAGCACTGATTTATGAGTTGCCTTGCCAGATCATCAAGATCAGACAATGGTGCCGCCCTTGCTCTGGTGAATCAGAGATTGAATTCTTTAGTACAAAATGGGGAACTTTATGTTCTGAGGAGACGGCTTGGAATTGTGGAGCATTGGATTTATTTTTTGTGCACTTTGGTTGCATGCGAGGCCTTTGATCCTAGGCAGCAACGTTGGATGCGCTGCCCCGGATGCCTTCTGATGACTGCTTTACTTATGCAGATAAGGAGTCTCTTGCAGTGGGTACTACATTGCTTGTGTATGGGAGGGAAATGCTTGGTTTTGTCATATGGAGGTGTAGTATTTTAACTCACAGTTGGTCTAGTGCCTAGGTGCTTGTTTGGTTCTGGTAGCTGTAAAAAAAGGGCGATTGTGGCAGGGGATTGCGATACCATTGGGTTTGTTCGTAAATCAGAAGAGCTTTATAATTCAGAGCTGGGCACTTGGGAAGCGTTGCCTGATATTTATTCCCCCAAAAGCTCTGCTCAGGGTTTTCCTTAGACGGCAAGTTCTATGTCATCGGTGGGATGGTTAGTAATACGGAGTCTCTTACTTGTGGGGAAGAATTCAACCTTAAAACCAGGACATGGCGGAAGATTCCAAACATGTACCCAGGTGGCAATGGAGCGGCACATGCACCTCCTATGGTTGCAGTAGTGAATGATCAGCTTTATGCCGTGGAGTACTCCCAGAATGAAGTTAAAAAATATAATAAAGAAACCAATACATGGAAGGTGTTGGGAAGGTTGCTTGTGAGAGCAGATTCAACAAATGGTTGGGATCTCGCATTTAAGGCCTGTGGAAATGATTTGATTGTGATTGGAGGCCAGAGAGGACCTGATGGTGAAAGCATTGAGATGAATTCATGGCATCCTACCCCTGATGAAGGACCTCTGCTGTGGAATGTATTGGCAGTCAAGGAACATCAAGGAGTTTTTGTTTATAATTGTGCAGTAATGGGTTGCTAATTATTTTTCACTCTTGATCTTGTCAGACGTGTTCTGATTTATTTCTTCACAGAACTACTGTACAAGAGTGCACTGATTTGATGGTAGCAGGTATGATTTTTTATGTCTTGGCATCAGTTAAAGTGGCGTAGGTGTTTAATTCAGGGCGATGAGCATTGAGTTCAGATCTCAAGCCATCAATGATGTTTTCAATTGATTACCTTGCTTTTTTCACAATCAAGCAGACAATGTGTTTCTTAGGTATTCACAAGTTTGGTACTTTTCTTCAAAACGTGTTTCCAATTTTTTTCAAAAAAAATGGTTACACAGGTCAGGCTTCATGATCATGGAAGTTATTGTGATGATCATGTAAGTTATTGTGCAAAAGAACAGAGATATATTAGTTATGATAAGATTCTCATTTCTTCCGTGTAAACGCTGTTATAGTGCCATTCAAACGATTACTGTTGCATTTTTTACATGAAAAAATAATGGAAGCATATTTTTCTTTTGCCATTTTAGAACGAGTTGTATTCCTTATATGAAATGCAAGAACTTTTATTTTTTGATTTGTGAGTCTTGTGTTTGAAAGGTTTACGATATAGTTGACATTTGAAGTAATAAAAATGGGCCTTTTAATTAGTTATTACCTATATCGTGGAAGAACTTTAATGAGTCTTGTGTTTGAAAGGTTTACATTATAGTTGTGACACAAGGAGTAATAGAAATGGGATTTTAATCAGTTATTACCTATATATTATATATATATATATATATATATATATATATAGTTGACATAAAGAGTAACAAAAATGAAATTTTAATCAGTTATTACCTATATCTTGGAAGATCTATAGTATGTTTCATATTCAGTTATTACCTATATATATATATAGTTGACATAAAGAGTAACAGAAATGAAATTTTAATCAGTTATTACCTATATCTTGGAAGATCTATAGTATGTTTCATATTCATATGAATGATATGTTGATGTGGTCTCACCGTTGCCGCTGGCATTTTTATTCAAACTTGAGGGTTTTTCCTTTTCATACGAGTTTTATTCAATGCATAGGTTTTCTTATTGGTTACCATGCTCATTTGAGTTGCTTGCTTAAGTAGGTTACTGCCATTTGTGTTTTAATAAGAATGTCTTGTTTTCGGTAAATGATTGAAAATGTAAGGAAATGAGGGATTTGGGGACTTGAGCTCATGGCCAACTGGGCAGACCATTGTCTTCATTGAAAGGATGCATTTTACATTATTTTTCTTGGAAGTACTGTGGACACTAGCATAATAAATTTTTTATGTTGTTTTGCTTGATGAAAGAAAAGTTAACAGTGTTTAGAAGACATATATTTCGCAAGCGTAATTGTTTTTCTCACTAATTGGATAGAGCTTGGTAGCCTCCTTGCAAGAATTCCCAACTTCAAGCAAAAGTTTCTTTCTAGCAATATCTGTTCTTGAGCCAAGTTGATCTAAATTTGTTTTGGAAGCATAATTATTTTTCTCACCAATTGGATAGGGCTTGGTTGCCTCCTTGCAAGCATTCTCAAGTAAAAGTTTAATTTCAGCAGTGCTTTTTTCTTTCGATTTTCAGCCTCACACTTAACAGTACCAACACATGGTCAATCAAGCCAATATTACCACTCGAATCTATGAGTTACAATTTTTTTTGTTCTTAAAAAATAATTGATCAGTCTCAAAATGCGAGATGGCCTAATTAATTTTATATATTTACTATAAAACTGAAATGTAGATTAAACAATTTTAAAATTTTCATAACAATATTATTACTATATAAAAACTCGTGTAATATAGGTATAATCCCTTCTATGTCCATAGAGTGTGTAAGACATGAGTACAAACTACAACAAGAGCTTTGTAAATGTGAAGAAATGATTTGTACATGAGGTGTATTCTATTTATTTGAAGATGATATATTCTCTATGAGAAAAAAAATTATAATTGAGTTCTATGATTTCAATTTAAATTGGTAATTTTTAACTCAGATAACTTGTATCACAAATTAAATTCATTTGTCTAGACTGATATTAACACTAATCAACCCAAATTCAAACATTATTTACATGACATATAGTAGTGTAACTCATGTAAACACATTCTATGTTAATTTGTTTTACTTTTAGTGAAATGTTTATGTAATCATTTATGATTTGTATATGTTATCTTTTAACAAACATAAGCATAATAAAATTAGACAATATTATTATATATAATACTTTCATTTGTTTTAGAAAGAAATTTAATTTAGAGATATTGTTACTTTCTATCTAAATAAATAATGAATATCTAAGGATACATAAAATCAATCATACTACATTATTTGTTTGATTGTAGCACATCAATTTTGAAATATTCAAGGAAACAATGAGAGCATTGACTTCTTAATTTATCATTTTGAAAATTATTGAATATAATTTATTTTTGTAAACTTAATATTATAAACTCATTTGTAAGCATTTTCTTCAAGTCTTCCATATTTGGGAACAGATCCATCATTATCGTTGGCGACCCTGGCCAATCGCCACCTATCATGGATGTTCTGCTCTGTGTTGGCCACTCATATGGAACAATCCTTTGGTTTAGCTTCACTACATACGTCATGCTCAAAACAATCTTCCGGTAACAAGGCTTGTATCAAGTGAAAATTTATTTTCGCTAGCTTCTCCTTAAAATTAAAGATGGAATCCCCCTGCTTGAAGACTAGATAACACTTCTCCAATGCAAGGACTCACAAATGGTAGTAGATAGTGACATTGCTCCTTTCCTTACATCTCAACATTTATTTGGGAAAATGTCCCTCTCCCACCATCTCTTCAGAATGTTACTTTCTAACATTACTCCAAAATGTCCCTCCCATCACCTCTTTCATTCTTTTGTGAAAAGGTTCACATATTTGCCTCATCTAAAAGCATTCATGCACTATTCTTCAAATTCCTTGCATTGACCCTCTAAAAGAGACCATTCATTATTCAACCAGATATTGCTTAAACCCACGAGCTTGTATCTGTATTCTGATGGTTATAGCTTGCTTGTATGAAACTTTGATGATGGACTTGTTGGTTTAAATATGTAAAAATTGTTCATTGTTCTTAATGGCAATGAGGTTGTAGGCTCCGACTCCTTATTCATTGTTGAAACATTATCTCTATATGAAGCATATCTTCTTGAAATTGTAAACCCTCAATAAATTCCACTTCAAAATCACTCACTATCACAGACTCTGACTTTTGATCTCCTTGAGGATTAAATTTATATTTAGATAAGAATAGGTTCAATGCTTTAACAAACTGTTTATTTTGGAGATGTTGGTAATTTTTATACTCTAAATAATATGAATGTCATTATGCTAAAGCGTTCCCTATTAGAATCGGGGGTGGTTTATTCTAACACCGCTCAGAATGTGTGTGGCAAAGATTGTAGTTTGAGGGGATGTGTTGAGATATAATGGTTGCGTTATCTTCGCAACAAACACAATAAACTTATCCACGTGAACGTGTTGTCTCCCTACTTCCTACATATCGTACCACCAATACATTTGGAAACCATGTATGGACATTTGCGACTTTATTTTACTCATACTCTATTCTCATTGCATTCCAATTTATTTTCTTCATAGATCATGTTCTCCATTTTCAATTGTCCATCCCCCCCTCTTTCATTATCTAGACATTTCTTCCCCCTCGATCCCTTTCGGCGTCCACATTGCACAGTCCCACAAACTAAGAATTAATAAGGTTGTGATGTTTGTTCAATTATATCTCAAGTCGTGGACCGCCATTCTTGTAAGCTTAGATACCATGGGAATGTGGAATCTAAGGTTAGAAACATAACAAAGACTATAGCTGGGACATCAAACCTACTTGAGTGTAAAATCTCCAGTGAAGATTTTCCTAATGGTTTGTTGTCATTTTAGCCTCGAGTTTGTGTTACTTATTCCATAGCTGCGATGCATAAAAATGATTGTTCCCTTTGTTGACGAACCTTCTTTTTAGCTCCCAAGTTCTGTATTGGGAGTTTGGAACTCAGAGTTGTCATTCTTTTGTGAAAAGGTTCACATATTTGCCTCATCTAAAAGCATTGATGCACTATTCTTCAAATTCCTTGCATTGACCCTCTAAAAGAGACCATTCATTATTCAACCAGATATTGCTTAAACCCACGAGCTTGTATCTGTATTCTGATGGTTATAGCTTGCTTGTATGAAACTTTGATGATGGACTCGTTGGTTTAAATATGGAAAAATTGTTCATTGTTCTTAATGGCAATGAGGTTGTAGGCTCTGACTCCTTATTCATTGTTGAAACATTATCTCTATATGAAGCATATCTTCTTGAAATTGTAAACCCTCAGTAAATTCCACTTCAAAATCACTCACTATCATAGACTCTGACTTTTGATCTCCTTGTGGATTAAATTTATATTTAGATAAGAATAGGTTCAATGCTTTAACAAACTGTTTATTTTGGAGATGTTGGTAATTTTTATACTCTAAATAATATGAATGTCATTACGCTGAAAGCATTCCCTATTAGAATCGGGGGTGGTTGATTCTAACACCGCTCAGAATGTGGGTGGCAAAGATTGTAGTTTGAGGGGATGCGTTGAGATATGATGGTTGCGTTATCTTCGCAACAAACACAATAAACTGCTCCACGTGAATGTGTTGTCTCCCTACTTCCTACATATCGTACCACCAATACATTTTGAAACCATGTATGGACATTTGTGACTTTATTAGACAGTTTTAGTTGACATATGGTGTAAGAGGAACCATCAATGGTTACAGTTCGTATTTAATCTCCACGTTGTTTCTTTGTATGTTTTCCTTTCCAATGTAAGCACTACGAAGTTCAGCTAGATGGATGGTGGTGCATCAATGGTTTATTGTCAGTCTTTGGTGTATTCATCACGTTGGATGTCGTGCAGCTCCAACCAGTTTGTTGGTCCAACAAAAGATAATATCCTCCATCCCTTGGCAAGAAAGGGCATAAATTTTGGGCGAATGCAGTTTCTTGGGGTTTTAACTCATTTTTTAATCCAACGTACAAGATAGCCAACAACCTCCCACCCAAGAGTTGGTGGCCAAAGATCTTTATTGGATGGAATGGCATTTCATCTCTATTTTTTCTTCTTCTTTTGAGTTTTATTTATCGCATGATAATCAGTCCAACGTTTAAGTTAGGGGATATAAATCAGAGCAAATTTGGGATCCACAGGCAGAAGCGGGTCTTATTCCGTATAGTAAGGTCTTTGAGATTTTATTTCCGCTTCAGAACAGTATAATGTCATTTGGTCTAATCTCAAAGTCTATTTGGGATCTTAGGATCGGGCGCTTGGTTAACAAGTTGAGCATCTTAAGCAACACAATTTTTGTCTTTAAAAGAGTCCTTGTGTACTGTAAGGGGAAAGCACAGCCCCCCTGAAAAAATTCTCACGGGAGAAAGAATTTGGTCTCCAAGAAATTATTTGGAGGTGGCCATTCATGTCGTGGAGTGAGGGAGAAATAGACGATAGCTACTAATCAGAAGGCTTGAAGTGGATGCATGTAAGCTATGGAAGAAAGACTGATTTGGAACTGAATAATGAAAAATTGGGAGATAACATTGCGATGCTAGCTAGGAGAGGTTCGATCTGTAGATTTTTGGGATAGCTTTGTTTGAAAGATATGTATGAATGTACTCCACAACTTCTGTGCGCATCCGTTTACCAAAAAATGAAGATAATTACTGCAAAGGAAATTAAATTTTGTAAACGAACTCGTTTTTGCTTAATGTGAATGAGATGGCATGGATCTGTTAATTTTTTCTCCAACATTATAAATATATAGAATGCACATAAGTAGATGGGAATTACCAATTTTGATGAAATGTTATGAAATGTAGCATAACAAAGTTTCAGGGTGAGAATTGGGATAAACTTTTTTTCATGGACTATTATTCAACTTCCAAAGCAGAATTGGGATAAACTATTCCAAGGCAACATCATTGCTATTGCATTGCTATTGGGAGAATTGTGATTAAAATTAATAATAATAATTTGTTATTAGGCAACTATTACTAGCATTCATTGCCTGATGTGCTCCTGGTGACGGGAAGAATTGTTTGCTACAGCATTGGGCAGTGCCTCGGTGGGCAAGGAATATGCAATTACCCTTACTACTGCGAATGATATTGATTTTCTTCATCATTAATGCCTCTCTTTTAATCTCCCCTTCTCTGATTTCCTTGGTTTTAAAAAAACAACTTTTGTAATGCTTACAAGTATAATCTTTCCCCTCTCCTTTCTTGACCTCTTCAATAAAAATTTTGCATTCTATTCCGTTGTCGCGTTATAAGGCTAGATTCCCAATCTTATAAGAGTTTGTGTTCTTTTATTCACATTGTAATATACCTATTTCCTGAAGTTATAAACTTTGTATTTTTAATTACTCTACAAGAACTGTATGCAAAAGCAATTATAGAATTAGCATAAAAAAGCTAGAGATGAAATTCTCAATCTAAAAATCTTGAAAGCGGCAAAAACAACTCTCACTCAAAACAATATTTTAAAAATGAAATGTAACAATTTCGTAACTGCCAACAAAGGAGGTTTCATTGACTTGCACACTGTCGAAGTGGAAGCTTTAAAACTGGGTGTGTACATTCATGAGAATTAAAGAAAATAGATTTTTAACTGATGTTGCAAATTGGAAAAATGAATGAAATATATAAAATAGATGTGGATTGTATTTTAAAAATAGCCTCAAATACATGCCATCATTTGGAATGTAGTTATTTCGACATTGAAATCATGAAAATTCGGCTCCTTCACATGAAATAGATTAGAGTTATATTATATGTAAATACATTCCTGGAAATATATATATATATATATATATATATATATATATATATATATATATATATATATTAAAATATAAAAATATAAAAAAACCATTATAAAGTTACATCTATATTATATATAATTTTAAGGAGATGGAAATTAAAAAAAAGGCGTGTCAAAATAGATTATACAACTATTTTGCATTCTACTTGTTTACAAGCTCTTTAACCATGTCAACATATTATTAGCCATTGTTTACTATTCAAATGTTAACTTTGCTAGTGACGATAATGATTACTTCCCGCACCAAAGACGACCTAAGGATATAATTTTACTTTTCCATTGTGTAATTTTACGTTTTGTATTCTATCTTTGTATTCTTATACTGGTTGGTCACTCAAAGTCCACTTTGCCTAGGCATTAGGAAAACAAAACATGATTGTTTCAAACTTGAGATTTGATTATGTTTCTGCTCTTAAGTTGAAAGAAAGACCTCACATTGAATGATGTCTTTACTCCAAAAAAATTTGTTGTCTCATGTTGCATGTTTTTTCAATGATGTCTACACGAAATTATTGTGAGGAGCGTGTTATTTTTTGTCAAAAAGTAGAGGTGATCTCTCTGACATCATTGAAAAAACCCTCCCCCGTACTATTCTTTACTTTAAGTGCATCTAACACCAAATGGCCAGACATGCATAAAATTATGTTTGGCTCTAGACCTATTGACCCTCGTGGTGCGCAAAGACAGAGAAACCTTAACGTTGTTTCGAACCCCCATCGTGTTTTTGCATTCCTTCATCAAAGATTCATAATATTATGTGAAAAATTCTTGCAAAAACACCTTCAGGCTCGTGACTATTGATGCAGGTAAGAGTTATTTCCCTTCTCTATTTTGTTTAGTCAATTACAATCTTGAATATATGATCTCCCCCTCTTACAGGTTTGAGTGGCAACATCAAGGCTCTGCAAATGTACACGACCTTTTGTGGCTTCCACATGTGTTGAATGTTGAGACACTAAACTAGGATGACATATCTTTTGTTCAATCTATGAAAAAGTACTTTGACCAGTTTGTTTATGCATGGAATCCCCGACCCTTAGCATGATGGATAGAATATATTCAATGTTGCATTGAAGCGCCTATGCATATTAAACACACAACAGGTAATGGTTATCAATACTCTTTCTGACCTGGAATAACTGTTGAACCATGTTTAACACCAAACCAAATGCTTTGAACAAGATTTCCTCCGAAAAAAGGAATAGGCATACATTTTCTCTACAAAGCACCATGGGACATGTGAGTTGAATCAAAATTCACAACCACCCACACCTGCCCTTTTTTTGGGGGTGATTGTTAAATAACGGCGTCGCCCCAATTGTTGATGGGGGGAACTTCACATGACGTCGCCACCTCTAGATGTCACTTACACTCCACATCTTCACATCCCTAAATGATACGAATAAAACTACAAACACATTTTCACTTTCGCAATAATATTCTGTCATTCCTTACATTCACATATATACCTATAAATTGTTTCCAACGTCTTGAACAACACTATTTGTTTCATTCAAAGGATTTCCATATACGACGTCATATTGTTCTACGTTTGAGTTTCACATTGTCTCTACTATTTATTTTCGGTTCCCCCACACTTTTCCACCCTCTAACCTCTTTATCTTCACCCTCTTCTTTTCTCAATGTTTCTCTCCTTCCAATATAAATCCTTCAAAAGATTCCCTTCGGCGTTTCCATCGTACATTTCGCGTACGATTGCTAGTTTAGTCCACATAAAACACATGTTGCAACTGACGTCTTGCTCCCACCTACTTATGCCATTCCCAACCATTCTTAAATCTTAAACAAAAATTTTAATACGTAAACGCTAATTCATTGCATTACGTTATAACGGACGCATAGGCACCAACTAAACTCATTCATCCTCACCGATAAACAAGGTCTATTTATTTTACATAGATAAAATAGTCTTTTGTTATGTACATTACATCTCTGAATATATCGGATGTGTTTATAGGTGACATGAAATGAATCTGAGCTATGATGGCATGACATCTCGCAGACTGGTTCTTTTTATATTTTAATTCACATCACATCTTCCAGACCAGTTCCTTTTATGTTTTTATACGCTTCTATAATTGATCCAATTTAATTTTATCTATTGACCTTCATATAACTAGTTTAAGGTTAACAATACAGAATGCCACCAGTGCATCAGGTTTAATAATACTCATTGTTTCCCATAGTTTTAAACTGGTAGAAACAATTTCCATTAGAAAGTGACTGTGTTGTTTACAGTTAACTGCATATTCATGTTGAAATATTGCTAAATAGCCGCACAACTACAAAGCCGGTTTGGACAGTATTGCATGAAAAAAGCTTCCATAGACATTGAAAGCCACTACAGTCAACACATAATATCATCAAGAAGTTTATATCTCCTCCTAGCTTTTCTATCCTTGTGAATTATCTTACAATCCTTCTCCTTCTTCTGCTGTTTGGGTGTCTGTCTATCAATGCCAGTATAACCTTTTCTCGATTTTCTCAGGCACTGTTCAAACCCAACAGAATTCCCCATTTTGTTAACAGAAGCCCTGATATCAGAATCTGTCCTGTTCTCCTGAATATTGTAGCACCAGTCACATACCTCATTTGAAACATTCTCAAAATATGCTCTACTGCAATATCTGACAGAAGAAACACATGATTAGTCCATTGCTTATAAGAATATAGGCCATGGATTCATCCAATTCCAACCTATATGTTTTTGTAAATTATAATATACTGGATGAAAATTATTTATTTAAAAATTGGAAAGAAACAGCAAGAAGACAGGAATTGTTAGCTTACTGATGCTGAAAACGTGATAGACATTTTGTGCACTGGAACAAACTGAATTGAAGCCTACATCACCGCACATGCTGCACTCCATTGTTTCTCTGCACTTTGAGATAATAATATTGGACATGTCTAAAATTAATGTGGAACGCTTTCTTTACGTAAGGAAAGTGGTGCGAAATTTTCAAGTCGTTTATTCCGTGTTGACAATACAAGATCATGTTTAGACTATAAGTATTGGGGTGTGTAATTGACCATTGACCCCCATAAGGCCAGGTCAATTCAACCCCTATATTAGTTGTTTAAAAATAGATTGTTTTTGTTTTTCTCCTCCGTCCTTTTCTAATCTTTTGGAGGCAAATCCATTGGAATATACAAAGAAAATTCATTAAGCAGCTTCCTACGAAGACACAAAGATTAAGAATAGTATTTTATTAAATGTGAATTGTTTCATAAAATAAATAAAAAAGATTAAATGCAAACCCTTTCACATTATTAGATTAGTAATCGCATGTGAAATGTGTGATGTGAATGTCGAAGGAAAAATGAAAAGAGGGATATGCTATTATTTTATTGAAACATTTTTGGTTGGTTAACAATAAATATGTTTTTCATTAGAGCTCGCAAAGGCAAGGCACATGTGATAGCAAACCACGAAGAAAGTGAAATGTATCTTCCATAACAAAACGCGTAGTAATGCAATTAAGACTATTTGTTGTTCACCCTACAACAAACGAACTTCCTTTTTTGGTGTGTTACCGTCACGAAGGAAAAACTATGACACTTTAACAACAATAA
Source organism: Taxus wallichiana var. yunnanensis (assembly GCA_018340775.1). NCBI lineage: Eukaryota > Viridiplantae > Streptophyta > Pinopsida > Cupressales > Taxaceae > Taxus > Taxus wallichiana. Next base: position 577,692,822 of record CM031241.1, on the reverse strand, counting down.
TCACGATGCTTATCTTAAAGTTAATGACACAATCCTTGTCAATAGTGCCTCTCTCACGACACTAAAAATCCAAGCCATAAATTTATCGGTTGGTTCGCGCAAGGGTCCATCATGTCCAGCTAAACAAGCCACCATTACTCCTTTCTTGATGGTCTTAAAGGCTCCCAGAGATACAATGTTATGAAAACAATGAAACAAACCCGAAGCAAAAGACAGATCAAACATATAGTATGTCGTTGTATATAATCATGTACACCACATGATGTCATTTGATGTAAGGATATCGTACATGCCATGCCCCAAACGGATGGAAAGAAATTCAAGAACGATCGTAATCTTGGTAGGGTCGCCAATGCATCTAAAATATGGACTATGGCGAGTATAATATGATTTCAGAGCCCACGAGCTATCCACCAATACACACTCCTTTCGATGTGTGTGTGTGTGTGTGTTAAGATTGAATATTTAACTACGTTCATTTCATTATTCCTTATAAAAAAGACACACATTCATATAATATGGATAATTTAATGGCACAAATAAGAAAATTAATGAAAAAAATAAACAAAATCCCCATAGGAAAAAGGAATTGAAATGTACTAAACACTTGGACCTAATTATAGCAGGTGGAAATGAAATAAATATCTACTATTGTAAAATTAAGGAAATTATTTTGTAAACTCTTAGTCCTGTCTTTTGTTGATTTAGATGAGCACAATGAAGGAATCATCCTTGAAAAATACATAAATACATTAATAGTACAAAAAATTGTTTAATAAGAATTATTTTTGCAATCCATTTTAAAATTACAAATTTATGAAATAATGAAATAAAATAAATTTGTATCAACAAATCTTATCTATGAATAATGTATAAAAATCTTAATTATGTTTAACCCCATGATGTAACGTTCAATTATATATATAATAAAACATAGTTTATCGATATAATGTCTTCAACGAGAGTAAAGAAACTGTGTGACACATACTAATATTTAACAATTCACTTTTGCATTAATTCGAGACCAATATGATAATATTTTGATTATGAGATGTTGATGTGAGCATATAATTATAGTCTAGGGCCCACAATTTGAGACAATGCCAAAATATTGAATACCATGATATAGTTTTAAATAAAAATGATGTTTGTATAGACACGAATGCTGACAACGAGGATTAAATGATGTTGTCAAAATAAAGATCGTAATTCTTCTCGACTTTGATAGCCAAATATGAAGGTATACTTTGGAGGATGATTTTGTAACAACAAAGAGATTCATTTACAAATCTCACACAAATGCCACATGAAGCATGATCTTACGAGAAACCTCAAGAAGCTTGATTGTACATGGACATAATGAGTAGGCTCCATCGACTCATGGAACATTTGTCTACCCCGAGATTTCCCCTAGGCCACATGTTCCAACTCTCGCTCGAGTGTGAGCGGATCATTTATTGCATGCTCAAAATCTTGCTTGTAACAATCTCACACATGCTCTACGTATTTCAAAGTGTCAGCTATATAGCGTTTCTCAATCGATAACCAACCTTTATCTTAGACAACATTATCAAATTCAAAATGTAGTGCACCCAAATATTTCACTTCCTATTCATACTTTTACTTGTAGTTTCTATTCTTTAAGGGAGGAATGTGACAAGAGTAATTATCTATTAAGTTGCCAAGCTCCAATGTCTTGTGTAGAGCCTTCTATATCATAATTTTATAAGGAATTCCTTCCCTTGTTTATTCTCTTTAGATTTTCTTGATTGTTTTCTGATGCTCCTCGGTTGTTGTTGCCTTTTGTTTTTACCCTTCTCGAATGGTAACCGACCATCATATAATTTCCAATAGACTTTATTTTATTACTCTTCAATTCTACTTTCTGGATTTCATTTGTTTGTCTTCCTACGATTTGATACAATGGAAGCCCGTGACAACATAAAAATGAAATGTACATGGAGCAAAGGCCAACACTGAGAATGGGAAAATTTAAGGGGCACGGTTGATCAAGAAAAAGTGTATTTCACACAGATAAAATATTTTGTATTGATTGTTCACTCGTGTGTGAAAAGTTTACATGTTTAAATGGTTCTATCTCATAAAAATATCCAACACTTAAAAAACGTGGACCTAGTCATTTAAATGTCTATATATTGATCGTGTTCACTCGTGAATGAAGAGTTAAGTTTTTAAACTCTGAGTCATTTTCTTCCACAAAATTTATCAAAGGACTGATGAAAATTAAATATAAATCTATGAAAGATTGTTTATTGTGGCTTTATTGTATCTTGTTCTCCACCCAAACTACCTCACCAGCTATTTTGGTGACTTGACTATACGTTATGTCAGATCATAGCATGGTACATAGATTACTGCAATGTCTCCCACAATGTTCATTGTAGTGCCAAGCTAACTAAAAAAATTAGTTTATTTTTAAAAGGAGGAAAAATTGTGGCAGAAGGTTGTGAAGAATAAACGTGGTTGGTAAAAGGAGGAGTGTGGGACTAATGGAGGCATGTGGAAGGGGTAGACGTGTGGCGGGAGGGCTGACACAGCACAAGGGCTTCATCAACGCACAGTCAAACCTACCATTATCATTGGACCCTAATACAAACACTTAAGTTGTGAATCTAGAGACATTGAACAAGTTGAACCAGTCAACATTGAAAATTAATCAGTAATTAAATAGTTGTACAGATCTGGAGTTGGGAGAATGGGAATTCGACCCATGTCCGAGTCCCCAGTATCAAGGGGTGAAATGCAGTTTGAAATAATGAGACAACTTCTCATGGAGCTTTGAGAGTAGTGTATAGAAGACATTGGTTTCTTCACGAGATAGTCACACTGTTTCACCTCTACAGCAAGTAAGTCTCCAACCTGATCGGTTTACATTTTCCCGCTTACTCCCATCCTGTGTCAAAGTATGAGCTCTATAATAGGGTATGGACATTCATCTAAGCATAAAAGATCGAGGATTTATCATTCTATAATAGGGTATGGACATTCATCTAAGCATAAAAGATCGAGGATTTATCATATTTTGTAGTTGCAAGTGCTCAGGTATATATGTATGCAAGTGTGGAAGCATGCACTTGGCATATAAGCTATTTGACTGAATGTGTAAAAAAATGTGGCCTCCTGGACTGCAATGGATGCAAGATATGTAAACAATGGGTTTGTTGAAAAGGCCTAGGAACCTTTCAGGAAATTCAAATCAAGGCTTCATAGCCTTGGCCAACATCCTCCACCCTATGCCAAAATGGAGGATTCATAACAGGGAAAGGACATCGATCCAAGCATAAAAGATAAGGTAATTTTGTCAGATGTTGTAGTCAAAAATGCTCTATTAGACATGTATGCTGAATGTGGGACCTACAAAAGGAAGCATCTCACTATTTTAAATGGATTTGTAAGCATTGGATAATTCATGGTTAATCTGTTTGTTGTTGGCCGGTCTTCCTTGTTTTGAGGCTGACGCTGGTAGTGGATGACATTGATATCACTTGATTTTCATTGCATCCTGAAAGAAGGGGATGCAAACCCAAGCTCACATGGATTTTTGATGTTTTCCTCAAGCTTGCAATGGTTACAGGATATATAAACAATGTTATTAAAGAAAATTTGATGAAACTTTCTTGCAATGCAATTAACAGTTTCAAAGCATGACTCCCCAACTGCTGCAACTCCTTTTCCCCCTTCTAGTCACGTTCTTAGTGCACTGAGATTGAATTTGAAAGTGGGTGACATTTGCATTATATGTTTTTTTCAGTTTTTATTGAAATATGTTGATAAAACCTATAGGAATTAAACTATTTGACAACGTCTTGAAAAAAACTTGGACAATGGACCTCGTATATTATGATCCTTTTATGGGTGTTTCACTTGGTCTTGTTGGTTGGATTTGGTAAACGCACCGAGTTATTTAATACACTCCATGAGGTGGGTTATTGATGAACTGTTGGTATTAACCATGCAAAATACGTTGGTATTGGTATTGAACCATCAAAACAAATGGTTTTATTGAAGTGGTTCTTGAGACTTTCAAGCAAAGGAAATTGGGGGAGTGTTCCATAAGCATGCAAACCATTTGATAGAATGCCTGGTAGAGGGATGAAGTCTTGTGGAGTGAAAGTAAAACCGCATGGATTTCCTTATACACTACGGACGCAAATATCTCCCGCATGGTTCATCTCACCTTGTCCTTCATAATTCTTGTAGTTTAGTTTGTCGTTTGCAACAAAATAAATTAAAAACTTTGAGTATCTCACATTCGATTATTTTATATAAACTTTTTTTGCAAAAAAAATAAAATGCCATCTAACACGTATTTTACCCAAATAACACACGATAGCCAAGCATAACATTAAACCCCTCCTCTGGAAAAAAATTAGAGAACTTCGTAACTTAATATTAGCACAAAACAATAAAAATCCTCCTTATGATTTACATTCTTTGACTCATAATTTGATTGTCATATGTGGTTTTGACCACAACCTTATGCATTGCTAGACCTAGGGTATCAAATATTTTGTGCTCGTGTTCATTTTTATTGGAGAGCACCAGATGAGTCATCAACTAGAATAACCTTTTTGCCCACTTAACAAGTTAGAAAAAAATGCAATTTCTAGAGACTTGCAAAAACACACTCTGGGCGTTGCAAAAGAGATGTCAAGTGTTGTATGTGTTCACTATTATGTACGAGTCACGTCAAGCATTATCTCGACCTAATTTTACTTGTTTACATTCTTTTTGTCACTCCTCTAGGAACCATGTTACCTCATTTTGCACTTTTAGGAGGTTGTTAAAATTGAAAAGTTGGGTTTTGTATCGGCTCGCCGTTTGGGCCCTAAACAATTAAATTCTTATCCACCTTAAACCTCTAGTATTTTTACTAGACATATTCCTTGAAAATTCGGTTTGGGAAAATTCCATCCCCGATTAGTTTGACAAAGGGGTTTCATAGGCCTCTGGTCATTGTTTGACTAGGTAAAACTTGACCGATTACAACCTCATGGCTCCGTAAAACCCATTCACTAATTATACACCATTTGTAAGTTCTGCACTTTGTCACCCCTATGGATTATTTGTATATAGGTGGACAAATAGGAATTATCTCAATGTGAATTTTTGTATCGGAAGACCTTTTTTTTAACTCTCTTTCTTAGCCTACGAGCCAAAATTGAGTGTTTTTGCAACTAGCTAGAAAATGTAAAATAAAGTTGTAGGATCCTTGACAAGTTAGTAAACTATCATGGAAAACTTATTAGCACTTGTAAATAAATAGTTGAAACTCTATCTTCCGACTTTCTCGTGTGAAATTTAACTTTGGAAAAATAGTTTCTCTCTCTCTCTCTCTCTCTCTCTCTCTCTCTCTCTCTCTCTCTTGGTTAAGGAACAAAATGAAATGAAATAAATATATTCCCTAACACTCTCTTATCGTTTGTTTATTATTACTAAAATGTAAATGGGAAACTAAAAAAATTAATTATACTAGATCTAGGTGGATGCCATGTCAGCGATTTATCGTTGATTTCATGCTCACATGGTTTTGCAAGATACAAGTAAGATGGTCAAACGACGTGGTTGTGTTTCATTGTATATTGTTGGAATTCATGTATGTTAAAGGAAATAAATTTATATGTATTTCTATGTTACAATGAAGACTCATTATTAAAATTAGCAATATGAATGAGATGTTAGTTTTAGGGGTGTTTTGGGAAATGGTGCATTTAATTATAGGTGTTTTTGGTTCAAATTTGCATATGGTAAAAAGGAGTTGGATATACATGTTAAATGAAATTGTATAGGATATTTCAACATTTTTCGAAATATAAAAACATTTATAATTGAAGTTTTGTAATATTTTAGATTCTAGGGTTTAAGGAAATGCTCATCTACACATGGGTGTTATCTTGATCCTCAAATTTGGTAGTGTAAAATTTGGATATGTATGTTAAATGATATCAAATTTAATATTTTATAGTGCATTTTTTTATTATTATTGGTAAATGGTTTTTCAAAGGGACTATACCCTTTTACAACAAAGGCTCAAAAGTAATATTTTTCCCAAAAAGCCCAATAACAAAAAATAATCTATCAAGAACAAGAAAAAGCAAAACAAATGCCTCAAAAATAGCTAAAAACAACAACACAGCCCCCAATAGCTATGTAGTTGGCCATGTGCCTAGATGTAACAATAATAACACCAAAATTGACAAGAATCATACCTTATGCGAAGTGGTGGCGGATTTAGATTTAGCATTTCCCTTCTTTTTGCTATCCACCACTATCCATTCTAGATTTCCTGCATCCAATGCAATCGAAAGAGCAACTACAATGGATTTGATGGGGATGTGACCCATAGGAAGGGGGACCGAAACTTCCTTAAACATTGAATCAACAATCTGCGAAGAATAGTTTGTAGGTAGTTTCTCTATATTGGTCTGTGAATCAACCATGATGGGTGAGTCAACTTGCAGGGGGGCACTAGAATCCTCAACCGGATCTGAGTCAATTGTAAGATGTTTAGGTAGAGAATCCTTCCACCAGGTAGTTTTGGTCTTTCGTTTGGAATGTTCACAATCATTTGTAACATGACCAATTTGGAAGCAACGCCAACATCTGAAGGCAAGTCTCTCATAGTCAATCCTCTGTACCCAAAGCCTTTCTCCAATTTGAAGATTGATTTCTGCTGGTAAGAGTTTGGAGGTATTGATATCAACCAGACTCGAGAAAAATTAGTACATATATTTTATAGTGCATTATTGTTGTGAAATTTATGATGAAATCTCCATAGTGTTGTGTTTGTTAACTAGCAAATACGAGAAAAGAAACCTCATTATAACAGTCAATATTAATTTAAAACTGGTACATACCTACCCTTCTCGCATGATATTTACTAACACAAAGAAACCAAAATCTTAGAATGATATTAAATCCTTAGACTTGATAACACCTTCTAGATTAAACAAATAATATCACAAGTTTGAATTTATCATCATAGCTTGTATGCTTAGCGACGTCATCATGAACTCAATGATTAGGAACGACATGGTAAAACATTATCTAGAGTATGTGGTTCCCTTCCAAGATAATTAATCACGTGTGTAGTAAGGGGAATGTGTTCTCTTAAGGTAGTACTCCATGGGAACCAACATTAATCATAGTGTAAAATCCTCTTGGATTGACATACTTGTAGAGTGGTGAAGATCACCAACTAACCTCGTAAGTAACCTTTAAGATTTAGTATCGAAATGAACTCGATATCGAACCCCATTTATTATTTGGGTTTTATGGTGCAATACTAAGAGTTAATTCTAAACTTGACAAGTTTTGAATTTATGATTTTTTGTAAAAATGTACCCATAAGGTGATGTGATTGGAGGAAGGTGAAATTTAGGTCATCCTCTTATAATTTTTAAACTTTTTTCTAGTGAGAAACAATATCCACGTTGTGTAAAATCTAATGCGAACTTTAACCCTTTAAACAACGGAATACTCCATCTTTCTCTCCCATTAGTCATAGTAATGAATTTTTGTTGGTAAGCTATGTGATCATGTTCTTAGAGACAAATCCTTTAACACAAGGACTAGTAGCCTCATGAGGATACAAATGCCCTATTAGCAATAGGTCACACAATTCATTACGAGAATTTTATGAACCTGGTTAGGGAGGAACAAAAACCCTTAAGTTACACAGAGAAGATACTCGGAAAACTAATCCGAAACAAGAAAGTAAGGAAGTATGTTTCCATGTTAAGTTCATTTGAATCCTTAATTAATAGTTGGAGCATAACTATAGTAAAATTGTAATTGACACTTGACATCGGGAACCGTAATCATGGGATATTGTTCTACAAGAAAGTGACGCATTATTTTCCTTGTAATGTGATTAAACCCTATTACTATGGACAAAGAACCTATCTCATATTATACTTATTATGCACTAACTCAATTATCAATTTATAAGTGAATAAAAGAAACTTTACCCTAAATCCTTCAGAAAAGATGTGAACCTTCCCTCCTTTTGGCTCACACTTGTTTCTTTGTGTAATAGAGGTATGATATAAGATCAAGATGTATTCCCTTAGTAGAGAACCCTAAGTATAAGACCTAGTAGCCATGTGTGTATGTAAATACCCTTGTGTGTAACTAATATCCTATTAAAAAATGAGTGAATTGAACAAGTAATTGAAATAATGTAGATGATCCTTATTTAATGAGACACACCATAAGTTAAATGCTAAACAATATAAAGGAAATCTAATAGAAAGAAAAAGGAATGTATGATTCACATTATTATCCTTCCTAGAACTTATGTTTAAGATCAAAGCATGATCGTAATAAAGTTTTAATCCCAAAAATATTGTTCCATGGGAAGACCTTGTCTACCAGGTTATATTGTAGTTGATTCATTAGGTTGTGCCTTGTCGTTTGAAAAAGCAAGGTGAGTGACTTGTTTTGCATCATGTGGTTTTGAGTTATTTATGTGAGTTAGTCCTGTGCAAACATATCATGTGTTGTTTTTTTGTCCTAAGTGATCTCCTTTAGTGTCATGTAAACTACGATGTAAGTAAAAAAAAATCCGTTATTTTAGTGTTGTATTTTTGTTTGTAAATTTTGGGCATTACATTTTGTATCGAGCGGAGGTTCATGCTCTCGAACCTCTAACACGGACTGGAGTTGTGATGAATTTTTCCTAGTAGTGGTGGAGATAGGAAGAGTAATGTGATAAATGTAATTATGTGACCAACATTGTAATCGTGATATTATGAACGCACATGTTGTGCATTTCACTTAGTGTGTATTTGTTACCATGTTGATGTGTTTTTTATGAGAGCATGCACTCTACTTTTCATGCATTCAATGAGGAGTACACATGTGATTTGTCCCCTTTGTGTGTGTGAAAATAATACTATTGTGGATTACTGATTGTTTGAGTTTCTTGTTATTCCGTGGTATGTAGGTGTGTTGATGTATTACATGACATAATTGGTGTATAGTGAATTGGATTGTATTGTGATGTTGCCACCGTGTTGTGATGAATCATGTGCATCACCATGTTATATTGCAATCAGTTATAAGTTGTAATGTTCATCACTATGTTCATCATACATATAATTTGTGTAATATGTGATGGTTCATGTCATGATTTAGGGGCATATGGTGAACATATGATCCGTATTATAAAATAATTACACTTTGGATGTAGTATGTGGTAATGTGATGCATCGTAACCCATGAAAGTAATGATTGTGTTATACCCTATATATATACCATCCGTAAGACGTTATGGTTAATGTGTGTGAATCACCATTGTGTTAGTAATGTAGTTATGTGTTATGTTGTGAACTCCACATTAACCTACCCTAACGAACTTGGTGAAAGGTTTATGTTTAGAGTGAGGAAATGTGTACCTTTGACCAGTCACTCGAGCCAAAAATGGGATAAGAATTGGAGTCTTACATATGCTAGAAATCCACTTTTGTTCGTTTGGTATGTATGACACACTGCTCAATGGGTGTCATGCATATTATGTATTATGGACACCTTAACCTTAGTAGATGTTGACATGTAGTACTCCTTTCTCTCTCCTATATTGTTATCATATGGATTCAACCAAAGTGTAGTTATAACTATGTTGAACCTTGTGGGAGTACTGAGAGGGATGCTTTAGGCAAAGATTATGATAGTTATATTATTTGATATGTTATTTTATGATCCAACACTCGATGTTCGAGTGCCAACAACTTCGATGAGTACCCACTTTAATGACCTTATGAGGCCAACTAAATATGGCTACTTATCTATTTGTTTTACTTAGTTTTTAAATTGCATATCAAGTTTAATTATTTTCATATAGCCTATCCCATGGCTTAGGACTTTTTCACTTGGCATTTCAAATAGATTGTTATGTTGGTTCTAATGTCGTAATGTGTTGGAATAGGGTTATGGGAGTCACCATGGAGTGGTTGCACCTATGAACCCGCTTTGTTGTATGGGGGTATGCCATAAGGTGTTACAGATAACTATTAGGTTATTTAACCATGAGTTATTATGTAACTCAGGTTAGGGGTGTCTTGACTTTATGTGCCTAGGGCCATAGGGTGACAGACCTCTTTGAGAGAGGCATAAAAGACTTGAGGGAGACATAAGAGACTTGAGGGAGGAATAAAATACTTGAGGGAGGCATACGAGACTTGAGGGAGACATAAGAGACATGAGGGAGGCATAAGATACTTGTGTATGTGCTATTAGTGCACTTGGATTTTTTTTTTTATGTTTTGATGCTTTGGGAGGCATATGCAGTTGTTTTGTGATGCTTTGGGAGGTATATGGAGTTTTTGTGAGTTTTGGGATGTATATGGATATTTTTGTGATGTTTTTGGTGGATGATGGTATTGGTATTATGGTTTATGTGTACTCTTATGATTCAAGGATATGTCTTGTGATGTTGCTTCCATCTTGGCACTATGTAGCTATAATTATGGTTTCATGTGGTGTGAAAAATTTGTATATGCATTATTGGGAATTCCATGTTGTTATACTTTGCCTATATTAGGAGTACATTTATTGTAGGGACATGTATATGACAAGTACTATGTGTGTGTATCGTGTATGTTAGTTGCATGGTTTGGTTGAGTTCTTGTGGTGTGATATATTTTTGAAAGTATATATCATGATGTCTTGTGAATCATTATTGTTGTGTTTGTCCTTAGTGTGGTATTGTGATGTCAATTATTTTTGGGTACCCACAAAAATAAATAAATTAATAAATAAATCGATTAAAATATGAAACATTGAATATTAAGGGTTTGATTTTAGTTACACTTTATAAGGAAAAGACTAAGTGATAATTTAAAAGAGAGATACCAATATTCACATAACACTAAAATTTAAGATATTGCCAAAAAAATTGCATCCTTGTAGTTGCTTTGTCTTGTGAGTTGTTTTGTTAATGATAGGTGTCATTATTGACATTCTTTTCTATGTATCCTTCAAGCTTTGATGTTATGTCACATCAAGGAAAATGCTATTATAAGGGGAGGGAAATGTATTGCCCAACTAATACAACAAATTTGTTTTTAAAAAATGGAGGGAGACGTGTGGCAAAAGTTGGTGAATATTAAAAGTGGTTGGTGAAAGGAGGAGTATGGGAGTGATGGAGGCGTGTTAAAGGGCTAGACATGTGGAAGTAGGGCTAACAAGTCATGTGGGCTTCATCAAGGCCCAGTTAGACATGTCATTCTTCTTGGACCATTATACAAACAATTTTATTGGGAATCCGAAGACATTGAATATGCTTTGAACTAGTCAATGTTAAAAATTTATCACTAATGGAATAGTTGTAGTGGATTCGGAGTTAGGAGAATGGCAAGTCAACCCATGTTCAAGTCCCTAGTGTCAAGGGATGAAATTTAGTTTGAAAGAATTCGACAACTACTCATAGATCTTTGAAAACAATGTACGAGAAGACATGGGTTTCTTCATGAGACACTCACATTGTTTCACCTCTTCAACAAACAAGTCTCCAACCTGATCTGTTTATGTAGTGCCCACTCCCCTTCGACCTCATTTTGTTTTGTCGTTTTGAGACTGATTACTTCATTTATGGATTATTATGACTTCTTGTTTTAGCATGCTAGTAGATGTCATAGACATTGGACTGTTATTGATTCGATCTTTATATGATGCATATGGTTTACTGGTGGACATTGGATGACGATATTTGTATATTTTGACAGGGTTATTTATCTTAAATATGACATGTGATATGTTTAATCATTCTGAGTAGAACTTGATAATTGGACTAATGTGATGATCGTTTTGATATAACTGAAATGTGGAATAGAAATGTGCTAGAAAGTGTTAAGTGATATCGTACTTGCATAGATGATAGTGAATTAGGTGTTGTTTATTTTTAGATTATATTGTATATTTGGCATGAATGTTTTAATGCGGCCAACAGGCCGAAGGAGGTATTTTCTGCTCTGCAGGTATATTATATTCACAACAATACTGGGGAGTGGAGACCAACCACATCGGAATTCGAGAAGAATCCAGCTAAGGTCACCATGGCAACAAGTAATTGTGTGTGTGTTAGAATTATCTGGTAAAGGGAAAATTGTGACCTAGGGATCATGTGTTGTTTTGTTTAATTTTTCCCTTTTACTATGTTAGTATGTGTTGCTCTTAGTAAGTGAAATTTTTACTTATGTTATTATTCATATTTCTTGGATTGGAGTTTACCCCTTTGTTAGCTATGGGTTGTAGTGGGTTAATTAAGTTAAATTGAGATTTTCCTAAACTAATTTAAAAGATGGGACCTAAGAGAGTTCATTTATTAACCATGATTTACCTTGGATTTTGTGTGGATTGATGTGTGTTTGAGTTTGAGTGTAGCACACTCTACCCCACTTGGGAAACTCGAATTTGGCCTTGGAGGCCAAATTTCAAAGCTTGTGGGACAATTCAAACTTGTCCCACACCTCTTAAAACCCCATGCCAACCCTACCTATGGGTTGGAAGGCCAAATTTAGGGCCTTTTAGGTGTTTTGGGGGATAAAAGGGTAAAAATATTAATTGCACTTTCTTTCAAATTTAATTTTGTCCTTTGAGGAGCGGGCTTAGTTGGAGTGTGCAAGTTGCTTGCCTTTCTTTCAACCACTTATTAATGGTGCATTGGAATTTGATGTTGACCAAATGATGTGGAGTGGAGGGAAAAGGAGGTGGCATCCTACTTGGAGCCACATCATCCCTCCCTCTCTTTTTCTATTTATTTGAGCCTCTTGGTTGTTTTTGGGGTTGGAAGTTTTCATGTTTTAGTCTTTTTGTATTTTGGAGAGGAGAGGATTTGGAAGGAGCTTGTGAATTTTGGAGCTTGTGAATACTTGTGAGAACTTTTTGGAGCTTGTGGATGATTGCTTGATCCTTGGAGGGATTTGAGATTTCATATTTGGAGCAAACTCTACCATGGAAAGGTAGGAGCTTCCCTTTTGTTGCATTATGTTTCTTTTGTCATATGAATGTATTTTTATGTTGTGTTGATTGTTGGGAATGGGTAGAATGCCTAAGTTGGGAGTGAGAGGAGACTATGGGGAGCTTAATTGAGGGAGGCATAAGAGATCATGTGCTTGAGGAGGGAGCTTGGGTTGGGTGTCCACCTTGTAAGAGAAATGCTTGCATTTCTTCTTGTTTCACTTTGAGGGAGCCATAAGAGTTGAGGGAGGCATAAGAGTGAATGGAGGGATAAGGGGTACTTGAGGGAGGCATAAGTGTTGTTAGGGGTATTTGTGTTTGCATTGGAGGCTTTTAGGTGGCACCCATTCCCATTGGGAGGCATAAGTGGCTTCCCCATATGTCTTGCTCTTGTGGCTTTCTTGGTGAGTCTTGTGACTAGTTGTTGTGATTGTTTTCCCTCTTGTTGTGATTATTGATTCTCTTGTTTTGAAGGATTATGGAATGCATGTGAAATGTTATGTTTAGTTATGTGGAAGCTTGTAGTTGCCCATGAGTTGGATTCTCTCCCATTGTGATGTGGTTGGGGCTCGGGGCCAATGGAGAGGATGGCTTCTCTTCTCCATTGGGTATTTGGTTGGGAGGAGAGTGTTGTCTCTCCCCTTATTTTGTTGTGAAGTAAGCTAGGGTTGGCCTTGCTTCACTTACGTTATATGATCACGGCTGCCTAATCAGTATCCAATCGGTGATATCACATTCTTTTTGGTTCTTTGTGGAAGTATGAAGGAGCACCATGCTTTTTTGTTCTTAGACCCAATTGTTCATGGAGACTATCCGACAAGTATGAGGAAAATAGTTTTGCGAGAACCCAATAATGATTCTATTGCACTCACATGAAGCTTTGAGCGACTAGTACAAAGTTAACAACTTAACCTCCATCTAGATGTGCTTAGATATGTGTAGCAATAAGGTAAAGAACAACATACCATCTCTTCCATTCAAATAAAACAATTTCCCATTTCTTGCAAAACTTATAAATGGAGTTACTGTAGCAGGGCATGAAGGGGGAGCATTGCGTGTTTGTGTGGACGTGATTGAGAGTGATTTTAGTTTCGGTTTGCGAGGCTTTGGCTTGAATTTGATAGCTTCTGTTGGGATGTAGGAGAGTTTGTTTCGTGGTAGCGTTTCAGTCATTTGTGGGCTTGATGTGAAAACGTATTTTTGGTTCCGACTAAACGTTTGTTGTATTACCTTCTACCAGTGACTCTGCTCGGACCATGGCCCGGCCTCCCTAGAACACTCCCCGCCCATCTCACATCTTGCAGCGCCCCAACGAAAGTGGAGGTAACTCGCCTCCTCACGCACCGAAGATCATTCTGCTCACCTTTCTTGTATCCACGTGCCCGGGACAGCGTAAAGCAGTGGGCAAAATGCAAGCCAAGCCGAGATTTGAAAATCTAGGCAAATAATCGTTGATGCGGCCCAAAGATTGTTGATCATGCTGTCCCAATAGTTAGGTGCATGTTTATTTGCCTCATTAAAGCCACGTGGTGGCTGGGTAGAGTGTAGATTTGCAAAAGTCAAGTGTTTTAAAACGCGAAGGAAAGTATGCAACTGGTTGGGTGAAGCTGCATGCAAGGAGGCAGGAGTTTTAAATGGTGGTAGTTGGTTGTTGAGCATTCACCGCCCCCAACCAAAAATTTAAACATAGTTTGAAATGCCTTTTCCCGATTGGACTCTTATTTCTTTGATCCAAATTTCAAATGTATGTTTAAGAATATAGACTTAATTAAGTGAAAATTCTGATTATACATATATATTTATATATCACTTAAAATCGAAGTATTTAATCCTCGAGGAGATATCCAGGAACATACATTAAAATTTTTCTAATGAGTCAACAAAACAAAATATTTGGTTTATCCTTGTAACATATCTCTACAAGTATATGTTAAAATATATCAAAAAGAAAAATATCAATAAAATTGTAATATATGCAATTACCATCGTCACCTATATCCTCTTATTCAATGGACCATTAAGTGAAAATGAAGTCAATGGTCAAATACCCCTTTTTAATCTAGTATCACCTTGTGGAATAATAATATAGCCCAAAAGTGGCTCGTTCCTCCATATTTGAACCCGTTAATGCCATTGAGTTCACCGAGGAAATAAAGAACTCGCCCAACCGAGCTCGCCATGAGCTCAACCAATGTAGAATTTTTAGCTCGCCCACATAATGCAAACTCGCCCAATGTAATTAATAACTCGCCGAGTTGTGTGGAGTAGCTTGGTCTCCAATAAAGCTCACCGAATTTATTTGACCAGCTCGCTAGGAGTGGTTTGAATTTTATAACCTTGATTGGTGGTACACGTATAAGCTAAACTCATCGAGCCATGTGGAAACAACTCGAAGTAAAATAATTTGCAAAAAAATTGTCGCATTTCGGGTCGAATGTTTGTGGCGCGGCGTCGTCGTCGTCGTCGTCATCGTGAGCAAGCGTCGTCTTTTTGCGGCGTTACATTTTGGTATCAGAGCCAGGGGTTCGAAGCTTGGACCCTTGGGCACACGCAGGAAAACGCAAAACAGGAACATTCAACTTAGTACAGAGCTGATTCTTTTAAAATATAAAACCATAATGTTGATAATTATAGTAAACAACAAATTTTGAAAACTAGCACAAGACCTAGAACGATGAACTAACTCTCGCCTTGATCATGTAGGAGGCATGGATTGGGCGAGGGGTCTCTTCATATAGACCTAGACATACCACCACCAGAGCAGGCCGTAGCAGCCCTTCTACCTCAGATCTTGCAGACACTCCAGGATGTCAATGCCGCTATACGCGGAGAGCCCTTGGGAGGACGACTTGCTAGACATAGTTTGGAGCCATCAGTAGATGCCCAGGCATCCCCTCGACACAGCGAGGAGCACAGGGTAGAGAACTTCCGTGCGGAGTCGGCTAGGGCAGAGTCACCACAGAGAGGACATGGGGATAGGATCTCAGGACATAGGGACAGGTCTCGGAGCCCTAGACAGAGGGAGGAGCATTTAGATAGACCTAGGATTCATCATATGTCAGCTGCAGACCATATCAGGGAGATCCTGAAGCTACGACCATCTCACTATTCGGGTGATACAGGTGGTTTTCAGGCAGAGGCCTAGTTGGTGAGCTTGAGCGGATGCTTCAAGCTCTGCCCTTGTACTAGCAACACGAAAGCTCGTGTTGCAATCCATCTTCTGAAGGATGGAGCAGGAGTCTGGTGGAGGACCGAGGAGCAGAAGCTCCATGTTGACTCGGAGATGATTACCTGGGAGCTGTTTGAGGAGCGTTTTAGGAGCAGGTATTTACCTAGGAGATTTATACAGTAGCGGATAGACGAGTTTCATGACCTCCGTCAGGCATCGATGAAAGTAGCCGAGTATGAGAGTCGATTTCTGGACCTACTCCAGTATGTTGACTATATGCAGGATGAGCAGTACGGATTCACAGGTTCATCTAGGGCTGAACTTGGATTTAGGTGGCGCAGTGTGCATTCACTACCCACAGACATTAGCAGAGGCCATGGAGAAGGCCTATATTGTAGAGGAGACATGGGGAAGACGCAGCAGGCTAGAGACAGAGTTCGGAGCCGTATCTAGCAGATGCAGGATAGTAGGTCGAAAGGGTCAGTTCCTCCTCCTCCACGGGGTGGACAGTTCGAGGCAAGCTTCATTCGAGCCACCACACGGCAGCGGTGCGAGACCCGCCCACTTTACCGACCTCCTCAGAGATTTGATGCACAAGAGGGCGTAGTATGGGGCCTCCTCCTAGGGTCCCATCGGGACACGAGGTGTACCGAGAGCTCGGTCAGCGCAGGAGCTCATCGGCGAGACCTCAACGAGTCCATAGCCGGATCGTCAGGATCTATATCTTAGTCATCTAGAGTACCAACTGGAGCTGCATCCCACTGGAGGGGACCAGGCATCTGTTATGGTTGTGGTGTTGTTGGACATCATTGGAGAGATTTCCCACAGAACCCTAACAAGGGTAAGATGCAGAGCTCAGAGCCTACTGTTGGAGATATGGCACGGAGTCATCGGATCTTTGCGTGATCGAGAACCACCCGAGTGAGCACCGAGTCTTGTGATTGAGACGACGGAGTAGTATTGGTGGTGTTTCCACCTCTATATTATTTGATTCCGGTTCTTCTGATTCTTTTATTACACCATCCTTAGTAGAGTGTTGTAGGCTGGTGGCAGTTAGGCAGGGCCGTAGTTGGGACGTTGAGATGGCTTCTGGAGCCAAAATTTCTGTAGACTCCTTAGTCAAGGAGTGTGTAGTGGATTTGGGACCCTTCACCACTACTTTTGATCTTCGGATCCTTCCATTAGGATCTTATGGCATCATTTTAGGCATGGATTGGTTGTCCACTCACAGAGCTAGAGTGGATTGTTACCATAAGACTATTTCTTGCATAGATGATCTTGGAGTAGAGTCAGTGATATCAGGAGTTAGGAGGGCCGTATCTATTCACACCATCTCCACTATGCGCTTAAGCGGTGTGTGCATGGGGGGTTGTCAGATGTTTGCTATTACGGTCAGTGACAGATCAGAGGATGAGTCGAGAGGACCTTCCCTCGATGATCATCCCATCTTGTCAGAGTTTGTCGATGTGTTCCCAGGGGAGCTACGGGATTACCTCCCCCATGTGAGATCGACTTCCATATAGATCTAGTTCCGGGCGTAGAGCCTATCTCACGAGCACCCTATCGGATGACTACTCCTGAGTTATGTGAGCTCAAGTTGCAGCTTGAGGACCTTCTGGAGAAAGGCCTAATCCATCCTAGCATATCCCCTTGGGGTGCACCAGTTATCTTCATGAAGAAGAAGGATGGATCTCTTTGGTTGTGTATTGACTACTCGTCAGCTGAATAAAGTAACAATCAAGAATCGTTACCCCCTTCCACGCATTGATGATTTATTTGATCAGATGAAGGGGGCTACAGTTTTCTCTAAGATAGATCTTAAGTCAGGATACCATCAGCTCAGGATTGCGGAGACAGATATTCACAAGACAACTTTCCGCACGAGATATGGCCACTACGAGTTCACAGTGGTACCTTTCGGTCTGACAAATGCCCCCGCAGTGTTTATGAGTTTGATGAATGGGGTATTCAGGACCTTCCTTGATCGCTTTGTGCTCATCTTCCTTGATGACATTCTGATTTATTCACGCACACGTGAGGAGCACGAGGAGCACCTTCGCCAGGTTCTTCAGTGTCTTCACGAACAACGCCTTTACGAGAACTTGGAGAAGTGTGCGTTCTTCCAGTCTGAGGTGCAGTATTTGGGCCACATCATTTCAGGGGAAGGTATCGCAGTCGATCCTTCCAAGATTCGAGCCATCATGGATTGGCCAGCACCCACTAGTGTGACCGAGGTGCGTAGTTTCATGGGTCTAGCAGGGTACTACAGGAGGTTTGTTCAGGACTTTTCTCGGATTGCGCACCCTATCACTTCTCTTCAGTGGAAAGGGAAGAAGTTTTTATGGTCAGATAGATGTGAGCAGCCTTCAGTACACTGAAGGAATGCCTCACGAGAGCACCTATTCTTGCAGTGCCGGATCCTCAGGGTGAGTTCTATGTTTGCACAGATGCTTCCTTGGCAGGACTTGGAGGTGTGTTAATGCAGGAGGGTAGAGTAGTTGCCTTTGAGTCTCGCAAACTCAAAGATTATGAGCTCAATTATCCAACCCATGACCTTGAGCTTGCAGCAGTTGTACATGCCTTAGTGCGGTGGAGACATTTTCTTCTTGGCCGGAGATTTACACTCAGGACTGATCACTTGAGTCTTCGCCACCTCTTCACGCAGCCCAATCTCAACGCTCGTCAGTGGCGTTGGATGGAGTTACTCTGTGAGTACGACATGGAGATAGAGCATGTGAAAGGAAAGGAGAATGTGGTTGCAGATGCCTTGAGTAGGCGGAGACATGTGGCTATGGCCACCTCAGTGGGCACAGATTTGCGGAGTAGGATCTTGCAGCAGCTTCCTCAGGATAGTTTCTACCTTGCAGCCAGAGCAGAGATTGAGTCTCAAAGACCCCTTGAGGGGAGATTTGATGGATTTTCATTAGAGGAGATGGTCTTCTCAGACACAGAGGTCGGATATATGTTCCTAGAGATGGAGGCTTGAGACATGATATTTTGACAGAGGCTCATCGTGCACCTTATTCAGCCCATCCCGGGGTGAAGAAGATGCACGCCACCTTGAGACAGTTGTATTTTTGGAGAGGACTTCGGAGAGACATAGCCTCATTTGTATCCCACTGTTTAGAGTGCCAGAGGGTGAAGGCCGAGCATCAGCATCCAGCTGGCCTTCTCTATCCTCACGCCATACCGGAGTGGAAGTGGGACACCATTTCCATGGACTTCATCATTGGGTTACCTACGTCGAGATACCATCACGACGCCATCATGGTCACGGTGGATAAATTGACGAAGGTAGCTCATTTTCTCGGTAAAGACCACCTATACAGCAAGTGTTGTGGCACGAGTATACCTTGATGAGATTGTCAGATTACATGGGATTCCGCGGAAGATCATTTGCGACCATGACCCTTTGTACACCTCCCATTTCTGGACCACCATGCAGTATGCCCTCGGGACGAGGATTAATTTCAGCACAGCTTATCACCCTGAGACAGATGGACAGACAGAGAGGGTGAATCAGATTTTGGAGGATATGCTCAGGATGTACGTGATGGATCATCAGTCGAGATGGGAGGAGTATCTGTATTTGGTGGAGTTTGCCTACAATAATAGTTTCCAGAGTTCTATAGGCATGGCTCCTTTTCAGGCTTTATATGGTAGAGAGTGTAGGACACCTCTTAGTTGGGACAGGATTGAGGACAGGGTTTCTCTTGGACCAGCATTATTACAGGACATGGAGCAGCAGGTTGCCTTGATCAGACAGAGATTGCAGGAGGCGCAGGATAGACAGAAGAAGTATGCAGACCAACATAGGACAGATCGCAGTTTTGAGGTAGGCACGAAGGTGTTTCTTCATGTCAGACCGCATAAGAGCCCTATCCGTTATGGAAAAGGTTCTAAGCTTGCTCCTAGGTTTGTGGGTCCCTTTGAGATCTTGGAGCACCTCGGTCCCTTGGCCTATCGTCTAGCATTGCCACCTAGCTTATCGCGCGTCCATGATGTGTTTCACGTTTCTGTGCTTAGGAGATATATTTCTGATCCTTCTCATGTGCTAGATTGGACTACATTGCAGGTGCAGGATCGGGGCAGGTGATGGTGGAGCCCGTGTGCATTATAGATCGTAGGACCCTGGGCCTTCGCGGCAGAGAGATTGATCAGGTTCGGGTCCAATGGGATAGGTATGATGAGACTGCAGCTACTTGGGAGGATGCTACTTTGTTACGAGGACAGTTTCCACACCTTTTCCAGTGACTTCCAGGAGGAAGTCGAGTCTAAGGGGAGGGGGATGTAGTGCCCACTTCCCTTCGACCTCATTTTGTTTTGTTGTTTTCGAGACTGATTACTTCACTTATGGATTATTATGACTTCTTGTTTTAGCATGCTAGTAGATGTCATAGACATTGGACTGTTATTGATTCAATCTTTATATGATGCATATGGTTTACTGGTGGACATTGGATGACGATATTTGTATATTTTGACAGGGTTATTTATCTTAAATATGACATGTGATATGTTTAATCATTTTGAGTAGAACTTGATAATTGGACTAATGTGATGATCGTTTTGACATAAATGAAATGTGGAATAGAAATGTGCTAGAAAGTGTTAAGTGATATCGTACTTGCATAGATGATAGTAAATCAGGTGTTGTTTATTTTAGATTATATTGTATATTTGGCATGAATGTTTTAATGCGGCCAACAGGCCGAAGGAGGTATTTTCGCTTTCTGCGGGTATATTATATTCACAACAATACTTGGGGAGTGGAGACCAACCACATCGAGATTCGAGAAGAATCTAGCTAAGGTCACCATGGCAACAAGTAATTGTGTGTGTGTTAGAATTATCTGGTAAAGGAAAATTGTGACCTAGGGATCATGTGTTGTTTTGTTTAATTTTTCCCTTTTTACTATGTTAGTATGTGTTGCTCTTAGTAAGTGAAATTTTTACTTATGTTATTATTCATATTTCTTGGATTGGAGTTTACCCCTTTGTTAGCTATGGGTTGTAGTGGGTTAATTAAGTTAAATTGAGATTTTCCTAAACTAATTTAAAAGATGGGACCTAAGAGAGTTCATTTATTAACCTTGATTTACTTTGGATTTTGTGTGGATTGATGTGTGTTTGAGTTTGAGTGTAGCACACTCTACCCCACTTGGGAAACTCGAATTTGGCCTTGGAGGCCAAATTTCAAAGCTTGTGGGACAAGTCAAACTTGTCCCACACCTCTTAAAACCCCATGCCAACCCTACCTATGGGTTGGAAGGCCAAATTTAGGGTCTTTTAGGTGTTTTGGGGGGGATAAAAGGGTAAAAATATTAATTGCACTTTCTTTCAAATTTAATTTTGTCCTTTGAGGGAGTGGGCTTAGTTGGAGTGTGCAAGTTGCTTGCCTTTCTTTCAACCACTTATTAATGGTGCATTGGAATTTGATGTTGACCAAATGATGTGGAGTGGAGGGAAAAGGAGGTGGCATCCTACTTGGAGCCACATCATCCCTCCCTCTCTTTTCTCTATTTATTTGAGCCTCTTGGTTGTTTTGGGGGTTGGAAGTTTTCATGTTTTAGTCTTTTTGTATTTTGGAGAGGAGAGGATTTGGAAGGAGCTTGTGAATTTTTGGAGCTTGTGAATACTTGTGAGAACTTTGTTGGAGCTTGTGGATGCTTGCTTGATCCTTGGAGGGATTTGAGATTTCATATTTGGAGCAAACTCTACCATGGAAAGGTAGGAGCTTCCCCTTTGTTGCATTATGTTTCTTTTGTCATATGAATGTATTTTTATGTTGTGTTGAATGTTGTTGTTTGGAATGCTTGTTGGGAATGGGTAGAATGCCTAAGTTGGGAGTGAGAGGAGACTATGGGGAGCTTAATTGAGGGAGGCATAAGAGATCATGTGCTTGAGGAGGGAGCTTGGGTTGGGTGTCCACCTTGTAAGAGAAATGCTTGCATTTCTTCTTGTTTTACTTTGAGGGAGCCATAAGAGTTGAGGGAGGCATAAGAGTGAATGGAGGGATAAGGGGTACTTGAGGGAGGCATAAGAGTTGTTAGGGGTATTGTGTTTGCATTGGAGGCTTTTAGGTGGCACCCATTCCCATTGGGAGGCATAAGTGGCTTCCCCATATGTCTTACTCTTGTGGCTTTCTTGGTAAGCCTTGTGACTAGTTGTTGTGATTGTTTTCCCTCTTGTTGTGATTATTGATTCTCTTGTTTTGAAGGATTATGGAATGCGTGTGAAATTTTATGTTTAGTTATGTGGAAGCTTGTAGTTGCCATGAGTTGGATTCTCTCCCATTGTGATGTGGTTGGGGCTCGGGGGCCAATGGAGAGGATGGCTTCTCTTCTCCATTGGGTATTTGGTTGGGAGGAGAGCGTTGCCTCTCCCCTTATTTTGTTGTGAATCAAGCACTATGGAGGAGCCACCTTGTTGATATTTGGAGCACAAGAACCTTGTTGTTGACAATGTAAAAACACCATGTATTTACCCACCTTGAGTGGAGGAAAAATGTAATATTGCTTTGCTTTCTTTAGCTTCCATTATTGTAAATTTGTTTCCACATGAAGTAGGGTATGTTGTAATAAGATTTTTAAGGAAAGTTGCATTGAAATGATAGTATTTCTTACTCTAAAATTTATTGGAAATGTTGTTGAATTCTTTTGTGGAATGTTGGAAAGAAATTACAAAAGAAAACATATTAAAATTTTGTTTGGGTACTTGAAAGTGATGTGTTGGAAAGGTTGAAAAAAAAATAGTGCATCATCCTTTCTTTTATACTTGATGGAAAGATTTAAGCTTTCAAATGGCTTTTAGTATGACAATGAAACATTTTAAGCTATAGCTCTCTTATGTCTTTCTTCATTTATGAATCCATTACAAAACTATTTGCAAATTAATAAGGAAAAAACTGATATTTTAAATATAATTCATATTACAGTAATATTAAACTTAATGGAACTACTATTGGTAAATTGTAATAGGCCAAGATACTAATTATATTCTTACATATTGACCAGGTATACTAATAAGTATATATACACTTAAAAACCAAACCTACGTATGAACTGTCATTTAATTGCGAAGCAAACTGTACTCCATGAATTTTTTTTTATATATGAAACAGATCCGCCTCTTTGTGACCCTCCACCACGAGCTTCACTGTAAAACATGCGAGGTCTCATTAGAGAATCCTGTGATAAATTTCTTCCGGTCTTCGGGTAACACTCTCACTGTCCCCCCAATCGATTTTGATAAAAATCTCTCGAAGGAGAACCCCGAATTTGAGGATGCATTCGATCTTCTTGAGCGGTTGACAACATAGTTGAACAACTCTGCTCAGGTAAGCGCTCAAAGGGGGGGGTGCATTCTGCCTCATGTATTTTGTGCCAATATTTCTGTTGTTACTACTGTGAACATTATTTCGGACTAAAAACAAAAAAAAAGGGGCGGCATCTTCTTGCGAAGTAAGCTAGGGTTGGCCTTACTTCACTTACGTTATATGATCACGGCTGCCTAATCTGTATCCAATCAGTGATATCACATTCTTTTTGGTTCTCTGTGGAAGTATGAAGGAGCTGCCGCTGCATTTTTGTTCTTAGACCCAATTGTTCATGGAGACTATCCGACAAGTATGAGGAAAATAGTTTTGCAGAACCCAATAATGATTCTATTGCACTCGCTGAAGCTTTGAACGACCAGTACAAAGTTAACAACTTAACCTCCATCTAGATGTGCTTAGATATGTGCTTGCAGCAATAAGGTAAAGAACAACATACCATCTCTTCCATTCAAATAAAACAATTTCCCATTTCTTGCAAAACTTATAAATGGAGTTGTGTGCAGGACAGAAAGGGGGAGCGTTGCGTGTTTGTGTGGACGTGATTGGAGAGTGATTTTAGTTTCTGGTTTGCGAGGCTTTGGCTTGAATTTGATAGCTTCCTGTTGGGATGTAGGAGAGTTTGTTTCATGGTAGCATTTCAGTCATTTGTGGGCTTGATGTGAAAACGTCTTTTTGGTTCTGGCTAAACGTTTGTTGTATTACCTTCTCTCTGCCTTGTTGGCAGCGTGTTCAGACCCGCGGCCCGGCCTCCCGCTAGGAACACTCCCCGCCCAGCTCACATCTTGCAGCACCCAATGAAAGTGGAGGTAACTCGCCTCCTCATGCACCGAAGATCATTCTGCTCACCTTTCCTGTATCCACGCGCCCAGGACAGCGTAAAATAGTGGGCCGACTGTGTGCAAGCCAGAGATTTGCAAATCTAGGTGAATAATCATTGATGCGGCCCAAAGATTGTTGATCACGCCTGTCCCAGCGTTAGGTGCATGTTTATTTGCCTCATTAAAGCCACGCGGCTGGGTAGAGTGTAGACTGCAAAAGTCAAGTGTTTTAAAACGTGAAGGAAAGTATGCGGCTGGTTGGGTGAAGCCCGCACGCAAGGAGGCAGGGAGTTTTAAATGGTGGCAGTTGGTTGTTGAGCATTCACCGCCCCCAACCAAAAAGATTTAAACATAGTTTTAAACGCCTTTTCCCCGATTGGACTGTTATTTCTTTGATCCAAATTTCAAATGTATGTTTAAGCATATAGACTTAATTAGATGAAAATTTTGATTATACATATATATTTATATATCACTTAAAATCGAAGTATTTAATCCTCCAAGGAGATATCCAGGAACATACATTAAAAGTTTTCTAATGAGTCAACAAAACAGCAATATTTGGTTTATCCTTGTAACATATCTCTGCAAGTATATGTTAAAATATATCAAAAAGAAAAACATCAATAAAATTGTAATATATGCAATTACCATCATCACCTATATCCTCTTATTCAATGGACCATTAAGTGAAAATGAAGTCAATGGTCAAATACCCCTTTTTAATCTAGTATCACCTTGTGGAATAATAATATAGCCCAAAAGCGGCTCGTTCCTCGAGTATTTTTGAACCCGTTAATGCCATTGAGTTCACCGAGGAAATAAAGAACTCACCAACCGAGCTCGCCATGAGCTCAACCAATGTAGAATTTTTTTTTAGCTCGCCCACATAGTGCAAACTCGCCCAATGTAATTAATAACTCGCCGAGTTGTGTGGAGTAGCTTGGTCTCCAATAAAGCTCATCGAATTTATTTGACCATCTCACTAGGAGTGGTTTGACTTTTATAACCTTGATTGGTGGTACACGTATAAGCTAAACTCATCGAGCCATGTGGAAACAACTCGAAGTAAAATAATTTGTAAAAAAAAAAATGTCACATTTCGGGTCGAATGTTGTGGCGTGGTGTCATCGTCGTCGTCGTCGTCATGAGCAAGCGTCGTCTTTTTACGGCGTTACGGTTTACTTTTTCCCACATACTCTAGCCTTTGTTTAAAGCGTGGGCTCTAGAATAGGGTATGGAAGTCCATAGAAGCTTAAAAGATAGAGGATTTATCACATTTTGTAGTTCAGAAGTGCTCTAGTAGATATGTATGCAAGTGTGGAAGCATGCACTTAGCATGTGAGTTGTTCGACTGAATGCCAAAAAGAAACGTGGCCTTGTGGACTGCAATGGCTGCGGATATGTACAAAATAGGTTTTTGTAAAGGCCTTGGAAAATTTCAACAAAATGCAAAGCCGAGGATTCAAAACCTTTGCTAGCATCCTCCACCATGTGCGAAAATGGAGGATTTAGAATAGGGTATGGACATCCATCAAAGCATAAAATATATGGGAATTTTGTGTGATGTTGTAGTCACAAATTCTCTAGTAGATGCGTTTGCTGAATGTGGGACCTACACAAGGTAGACATCCCACTATTTTAAATGGAGTTTTGAGCATTGGATAATGCATGGTTAATTTGTTTTTTGTTGGCCCATCTTCCTTTTTTGAGGCTGAAATTGGTAATGGAAAAAATTGATATTGCTTGAATTTGGTTACAGATGAAAGAGGGGGACGAAACCCAACCTCACATGGATTGTTTGAATTTTTCCTCAAGCTTGTAATGGTTGCAGTGATATATATACACAATCGTCTTGTTGAAAAAGTGTTTTTAGTGCGGTGAGATTGATTTTACAAGTGAGTGACATTGGCATTGTATGTTTTTTTAGTGTTTCTTGAAATATGTGGATGCAACCTACAGGAACTAAACTATTTGAAAAATTCCTGAAAGAAACTTGGACAATGGACCTCGTATACTATGATCCTTGTATGGGTGTTTCACTCGGTCTTGTTGGTTGGATTTGGTAAATGCGTTGAGTTATTAAATACGCTCCATGAGGTGGATTCTTGATGCAAGTGTTGGTTTTAACCATGGAAAATGCGTTGGAATTGGTATGGACCCATCAAAACAAATGGTTTTATTGAAGTGGATCTTGAGACTTTCAAGCAAAGGCAATTAGGGGAGTGTTCCAAAAGCATGAAAATCATTTGAAAAAATGCCTAGTAGAGGGAAGAAGTTTTGCAGAGTGTGAGTGAAACTGTTTGGATTACCTTAAACACTACAGATGAAAATATCTCCCAAGCATGGTTCATCTCATCTTTTCCTTCATAATTCTCGTACTTTAGTTTGTATTTTTTAATGAAATAAATTTAAAACCTTGGAGAATATGACATCCAATTATTATATCTAAAATTGTTTTATAAAACAATAAAATTTCATCTGGCACTTATGTAACCCAAATAACACTTGGTAGCCAAGCATAAACTTAAACCCCTCCTTCAGACACAATCTAGAAAACTTCATAACCAAACTATTAGTGTGAAACAATAAAACTCCTCCTTATGATTTACATTACCGACTTGTAATTTTATTGTCATATATGGTTGTGACCACAACCTTATGCATTGCTAGACCCATGGTATCCAAAATTTGGTGCTCTTGTTCGTTGGTATTGAGAGCTTCAAATGAATCGTCAACTAAAATAACCTTTCTATCCACCTAACAAGTTAGAAAAATGCAATTTCCAAAGACTTGCAAACAAAACTATGAGCCCCAAAAAGATATGTCAAGTGTCACATGTGTTCCTTGTAGTTTAAAGAGTCAAGTCAAGCATTATCTTGGCCTCATTATACCATTTGCATTTTTTCATTGCTCCTCTAGGATCCTTGTTACCTCGTTTTGCACTTTTAGGAAGTTGTTAAAATTAAAAAGTTGGGTTTCGTATCAGATTCGTCGTTTGGGCCCCGAATAACGAAATACTTATCCGCCTTTGTAAACCTCTAGTATTTTTGCTAGATATATGCCCGGAATTTTTGGTTTAGAAAAATCTCATCCCTAGTTAGTTTGGTAAAGGGTTTTGTAGGCCTCTGGTCATTGTTTGACTGGGTAAAACTTGACCGATTATGACCGGTGGCTCAGGATACCATTCACCGATTCGGGAGTCCATAAGTTCATGTGGATTCTTGGTATATATGTGGAAACCTAGGAATTTGCCCGATGTGGATTTTTAAACACACTTTCTTAGCCTCAGAGCCAAAACCAGCATTTTGTAACTAGCGGGAAAATGTCAAACAAAATTGTAGGACCCTAGACAAGTTAGTAAACTATCATGGAAAATTTATTAACACTTGTAAATAACTAGTTGAAACTCTATCTTGTGACTTGTGTGAAATTTTTCTTTTGACAAAATAATGTTTCTCTCTCTTCCTTATCTCTTTCTCTCTCCTCTCTTAGTTAAGGAAAAAAAAAAAAAATGAATATATCCCCAAACCCTCTCTTTTTGTGTGTGTATTGTTATCCAAAATAAGCTCATGCTTATTTTCAATTAACTACACCCATTTTCCCTTTGTTAGTGCTTGATCAAAATTTTCAGATATTCTAAGAACTTAAGGTTTCCTAAAAGCATTTTCATTAGATAGGAAATTTCTTCCCCTTTCAAAACTATAAATAAGTCCTTCTAACTCCTCATATTTTGCAAGTTATGAGCGAATGGGCCTTGGAAGGTATTTTTTCCCAAAGCGGGCTGGAGGGAGTTTTTAAGGATTTTTGCCAATGTAGAAAGGCGGGTCAATAGGATATATTTAGACTTTTTTCCAAGTGAAAATTGCTGTTACGAGGCCACAGAGGAAAATTTTCTCAAATACCAAAAGCGGGTTAAGCGGTATGCGGTGGGTTTTGTAACTTTTGTTCTTTTTGCAAATAGGGCACAAAGTGAATTTTGGGTCCGCAATCCCACAGGGGATCTTAAAGCCAAATGAAGAAAAATGCCTAAGGCCCGTAAAGGGACATGTGGCCATGTTGAAAAGTCAAAGCAGGATGGTGGGTTGTCAGAGGCAATTTGAAATTTTTACCCGAGAAGGTGTAAAGTGAAAAATGAGTTGTACCTCTGCTAATACCCAAGGAGCCAAGTGTCAAACCTTAATTGCATGCGGGGCGGGCGGGCACAAGATGAGTTTTTCCCAAAAATGAATTACGGGGGCTATAGGGAAATTTTTGCATTTTTATTTTTGTGCCAAAAGGCATAAAGTGAGTTTCGGGCCCACGGACCCATTCTGCTAACTAGTTTTCACCATTTTTGTATGGACCTAACTCGAAACATTCAAATAGACATATCTTTCAACCTAGTTCACGAAACCCAAAAAAATTGACACCGTTGGAAAGATCTCAACTTCCTCTATGCCATGGAAGCATAAAATATCATTCATAGTAGGTGCTAGTGGGTGAAAAACTGGAAAAAGTCTTTCAAGCCATCAATATGGGATTTGATTGTTTCAACCACCCAGATTTGATTTGATTCATCATTATTCCTTCTCTAGTATGCCAAAGTAGATATGGAGAGGAATATTGGACATATTATATGTGGATTTGTAGGGCATTAATGGTGGGTGGTTGAATTCTCAAAACAGGGTCTGTTTTCCTCCTTTCTCTCTATTTTTTCATCGTTCTAAACTTCTATATATTGTAACACTTCTCATTTGAGAAGGAGAGACATTCTGGGCATAGGGAAACTCTATCAAAATTTGTTTCCCAACTCCATTTGAGTTAAAAAAACCTTCTCCTACGCCTGGCAAGTGGATTTGTGCCTCTGAGCAAGAATGTAATGGTTTGTACACCCATATAGAGCAATAAAAACGTTTTTGTGGTGTTTCTTCAACCCTTTGCATTGTTTTGTTGTTTCCCCATGCCTCTCCCTTTCAAATATATTTTTTGTGCATGTATTTCACATTTGTAGGTGTAGGGTGTTGTGTTTCATGGATTTTTGATCATGGATTTGGATCTGGGTTTGTGTCACTTCTGTCTGACCTTCCCATCTTCCTCTTTCCCCTATTTCATTCTCCCTCAACAGAGTATCTCGCACTTCCTTTTCTGGTGTATCACCGCTTAGTGCAGGCTTCTCTCACCCTCTCTCTTTCTCTCTGTCTCCTTGGAAGGGTTAGATTAGGATTAGTTAGATTCTTCCTATATTGGAGTAGCTTATGGCAGGTAGATTAGGAAGCAAGAACTAGCTTTCTCTAGAGTTCCATCTCAAGTTTTGCAAGTCCCACATCTTGAGAGATGGTCTCATGTTGTGCAATCACACCGAATTCCCCACTTCACACATCAAGACATTCGAAGTTTCGTGATTCTACACTAACATGTATTATTATTAAAATGTAAATGGAAAACTATAAACGTTAATCATGTTAGATCTAGGTTGATGCCATGCCAATGATTTATCGTTGATTTCATACTCATCTTGTTTTGCGGGATACAAGTAAGATGGTCAAATGGCGTGGTTGTGATTGATTGTATATTGTTGGAATTTATGTATGTTGATGGAAATAAATTTATATTTATTGTTATGTTAAAGTGAATAATCGTTATTAAAATTAGCAATATGAATGAGATGCTAGTTTTAAGGGTGTTTTGGGAATTATGCATTTAACTATAGGTGTTTTTTTGTTCAAATTTACATATGGTTAAAAGGGGTTGCATATACATGTTAAATGAAAATGTATAGGATATTTCAACATTTTTCGAAGTATAAAAAGGCTTATAATTGAAGTTTTGTAATATTTTAGATGTTAGGGTTTAAGGGAAATGCTCATCTACACATGGGTGTTATCTTGATCCTCAAATTTTGTATTGTAAAATTTGGATATGTATGTTAACTGATGTATCAAATTTAATATTTTAAAGTGCATTGTTGTTGTGAAATTTATGATGAAATCTCCGAGTGTTGTGTTATTTAACTAGAAAATATAGAAAAGCAACCTAATTATAATAGTCAACCTTAGTTTAAAAGTGGTGGATACTTACCCTTCTCACATGATCTTTACTAACATAGAAGAAACAAAAACCTTAGAATGATATTAGATCTTTACACTTGATAACACCTTCTAGATAAAATAAATAAGATCACAAGTTTGAATTTATCATCATAGCTTGTATGCTTAGTGACATCATCATGAACTCAATAGTTAGGAATGAAGTGGTAAACATTATCTAGAGTATGTGGTTCCCTTATAAGATAAGTAATTGTGTGTGTAATAAGGGGGATGTGTTATGTTAAGGTAGTACTCCATGGGAACCAACATTAATGATAGTGTAAAATCTTATTGCACAGACATACGTGTAGAGTGGCAAAGATAGCCAACTAACCTCAAAAGTCACCTTTAAGAGTTGGGATCAGAGATGAAATCGATACCCAACCCCATTTATCATTTGGGTTTTATGGTGCAATACTAAGAGTTAATTCTCAAACTTTGTGACTTTTTAATTTATGATTTGTTCGTAAAGATGTAACCATAAGGTGATGTGCTTGGAGAAAGGTGAAATTTAGGGCATCCCCTTATTGTGTTTAAACCATCTTGTGGTGAGAAACATGATCCATGTTCTTTAACCTCTAATGCAAACTTTAACCCTTTAAATAATAGACTAATCCTTATTTCTCTCTCTTTAGTCCTAGGTTGTAATGGATGTCTATTGTGAAGCTATGTGACCATGTTCTTAGAGACAAATCCCTTAAAATATGGAGTATTAGTCTCATGAGGATACAAATTCCACTGTTAGCAATGGGTCACACAATTCATTACCAAAAGTTTATGAACCTTGTTAGGATGAAATAAAACCCCTTAAGTTAGATGTAGAAAGATACTCAGAAACCTAATGTAGAAACAATAAAGTAAGGAATTATGTTGCCATGTTAAGCTCCTTTGAATCCTAAATTAATTGTTGGAGCATAACTTTAGTAAAATTATAATTGATGTTTGACCTTGGGAAGTTTAATCATGGGATGTTATTCCACAATAAAGAGAAACATGATCTTCCTTGTAATGTGATTAAACTCTCTTGCTATGGAAAAAGAACCTATCATCTATAATAGTTATTGTGTACTAACTCAATTATCAGTTTATAAGTGAAAGAAAGAAACTTGTCCCTAAATCATTGAGGAAAAAATGTGAACCTTCCATCCTTTGGGCTCACACTTGTTCCATTGTGTAACAGAGGTGTGATATAAGATCAAGATGCATGTCATTAGGAGCAAATCCTAGGGATAAGCCCTAGTATCCATGTGTGTATGTAAATAGCTTTGTGTGTAACTAAATATCCTATTAACAAGTGAGTGAATTGAATGAGTAATTGAAATAATGTATATGTTCCTTATTCAACGAGACACGCCATAATTTCAATGTTAAACAATATAAAATAAATCTAATTGAAAGGAAAAGGAATGTATGATTCACATTATGAGCCTTCCTAGAACTTAAGTTAAATATTCAAGGATGATCATAATAAAATTGTAATCCCAAAAATATCTTTTCATGGGAAGACCTTGTCTATTTTTTTATATTGTAGTTGATTCATTATGTTGTGTCTTGTCATTTTCAAAAACAAGGGGAGGAGTGGCTTGTTTTGCATCATGTGTTTTCAAGTTATCTATGTGGGTTAGTGTTGTGAAAACATAACATGTGTTGTGTATTGTCCCAAGTGATCTCTGTGGTGTCTTGTAAACTATGATGTAAGTCAAAAAAACAAATTCCAGTCTTTTAGTGTTGTATTTGTGTGTGTAAAATGTGGGTGTTACATTTGGTATCAGAGCGGAGGTTCATGCTCTTGAAGATCTGGGATGGATTGGATTTGTGATGATTTTTGCATTGTGGTGGTGGATATTTGAAGAGTAATGTGATATATGTTTTTATGGGACCAATTATGTAATTGTGATATTATGAACGCACATATTGTGAATGTCATTTAGTGCGTGTTTGTTACCATGTTGATGTGTTTTTGATGAGAGCATTTGTGCTATTTTTCATGGACTCAATGAGGAGTTCACGTGTGATGTGCAACCTTGGTGTGTTTGAAAATAATGTTATTGTGGATTACAGTGTTGGAGTTTCTCGTTATTCTATGGAATGTAGGTGTGTTAATGTGTTGGATGACATAATTAGTGTATAGTGAATTGGATTGTACCATTATATCATCACCGTTGTGATGAATCGTGTGTGTCACCATGTTGAATTGCAATCAGTTTTCTGCTCTAATGTTCATCACTATGTTCATTATATGTATAATTTGTGTAATATGTGATGGTTCATGTCATTATTTAGGGGCATATGGTGAGCATATGATCCCTATTGTACATTGATTACACTTTAGGTGCAGTATGTGGTAATATGATGTATCGTAACTTTGTGAATGTAATGATTATGTTATACACTATATATATACCATGTGTAAGACATCATGATTAATGTGTGTGAATCACCATTTTGTTAGTAGTGTAGTTATGTGTTATGTTGTGAACCCTACACTAACAAACCCTAAGGAAATCGGTGAAAGGTTTATGTTTGGAGTGAGGAAATGTGTACCATTGACTAGTCACTTGAGCCAAGTATGATATTGGAAGTGGTTTCTTACATAGGCTGAAAACCCACTTTTGTTCATTTGGTATGTATGGCACCTACTCAACAGGTGTCATACATATTGTGCTTCACGAACACATTAGGCTTGGTAGATGGTGACCTATAGTACTCCTTTCTCTCTCCTATATGGTTATCATATGGATTCAACCTAAGTGTACTCACAACTATGTCAAATCTTGTGGGAGTATGGAGGGATGATTGGGGAAGAGATTATGTGACAGCTTTTATTATTTGATATGTTATTTTACAAATCGAGGCTCGATGTCCGAGTGCCAGTAACTCAATGAGTACCCCATTTGGTGGTCGTGTGAGGCCACATAATGATTGTAATGTGCTATTTCTCTATACATATTTTATTCGTAAACTGATTATCATCTCTTTTCTTGTTAGATCTAGCAGTTTCTTGATTGATGTGTTTTTGTATTTTGGGCATTTTATTTGGTTGTTGCACTAACATGTGAATTTTTGAAAAAACTATGGCTACTTTGCCATTTGTTTTTCTTAGTTTTTAAATTATATATCAAGTTTAATTTTTTTATATATCCTATCCCATGGCATGGGATTTTTCCACTTGGCATGTGAAACCAATTCTTATGTTGGTTCTAATGTTGTAATGTGTTGGAATAGGGTCATGGGATTCACCATGGAGTGGTTGGACCTATGGACCCGCTTCGTTGTATGGGGGTACGCCCCGAGGTGTTCTGAGATAGCTAGCGGGTTGTTGAACCATGAGTTATTGTGTCACTTGGGTTACGGGTGTCTAGACTTTATGTGCCTAGGGCCTTAGGGTGACGGACCTCTTTGAGGGAGGCATAAAAGACTTGAGGGAGGCATAAGATACTTGAGGGAGGCATAAAAGAATTTATGGATGCATAAGAGACTTGACAGAGACATAAGAGACACGAGGGAGTCATAAGATACTTGTGTGTGTGTGTGTGATTAGTGTGCTTGGCATGTTTTTTTGTTTTTGTTTGTGATGTTTTGGGAGCCATATGTAGTTGTTTTGTGATGCTTCAGGAGTTATATGGAGTTGTTTTTGAGTTTTTGGGAGGTATATGGAGATTTTTGTGATGTTTTTAGAGGAGTATGGTATTGGTCTTATGGTTTAAATGAACTATTGTGATTAGGGATATGTCTTGTGATTTTCTTCAATCTTGGCACTATGTAGCTATAGTTATGGTTTCAAGTGGTATGAAACATTTGTATGTGCATTGTTGGGAATTCCATGTTGTTATAGTATGCCTATGTTACGAGTACATTTTGTTAGGAACATGTATATGAAAATTACTATGTGTGCGGATCTTGTATGTTATTTCCATAGTTTGGTTGAGTTCTTGTGGTGTGATATAGTTTTAAAAGTACATATCATGATGTCTTGTGAATCATTAGTGTTGGGAATGTGGTGGTGGTCGGTTCACGAGATCCGAATGTTGGGAAAGCTAGCGATGGTTGGGTTATTCTTACCATACTTGACAGAGATGCTTGGAGTTTGGTGGAGCAGCACTTATCCTTACCTCACACTCCCTCTGGTTACATGGCCGTTTCGGTGGTTTTATCATCGGCAATGATGTTTTTTCATGTCTTCCACATGATGCTCTATTTTGGATGCAAACATCGGAAGAAAGTGTGTCGATAGTGGTGTACTACTTGAAAATGTTGAATCTTGTGGTGTGACCGAATCTGGATGGCCCTTGCCTCCATCCTCTTCCATTGGTGCTTTCCTCCTTGTAGGAGCTGGTGTGGTTTCTTCTACATGGGGTGGCAATGTCGACTATGGTTTGGCTTCAAAGGGCTACACGACTAGCACTTTTGTTACACTGGTTGATCTAGCACGTCAAGGGTTGTTGTTGGCTCTTAGATCACCTTTAGGGGATATGCGTATTGTGGTCAAGGTGCATACAAAGTCTAGGTCTGATTCAGGGGTCTGCATTGGGGTTATAAGTTTCCTGGAAGAACCCAAAACCTCCAAAAAAATTCCCCCAAGCATATGGTTTCTACCAAATCCTCTTTGGCTATGTCCTTTGGTGTTGATATTCTTAACACCTTTGAAGCTTTCCTCAAGAGCAAAAAAATTATTTGTAGATTCAATAAACTCTTCCCCGGACTCTTGGCTCTCCACGATTGGATCTCGAATCACTAGAAACATCTTGTAGAAGGTAAACTTGATATTTACCCTACATCTAGAGTTTTTTATATTATAGTCTTTGACAAAATTTCTGATAGATATGTGATTTTTAGTAAATTTTTGGATTTCAAAACTCATTTCCTTCTTATGAAATTGTAGTCTCCCTTATTCAGCCGGTGTTTGAAACCTTTAATGTCAAATGAGTTTGGGTCTATTTTTCATACTTACCCTCCAATTTTGAGTGAAAACAACTTACTTTAAATAGAGGCACCTTGGTTAAATGGTCTGGCCATTGATCCAAATACATCCCTATATGATTTTACCACATATGCATATATTTTTGTTGATATGGATACCTTTGTTGATTTCCTATCCACTATTGATCCTATAGTGGAAAATCGTACATGGCCCCTAAATCTTGATTATGAAAGGTTCCCTTTCAAATTTAAGACTTGTTTTTCCTGAATCACTTAGTTGCAGGCGTCATATGGGGAAGAAATAAGGAAAAAGTAGATCTTTGCGGTTGTGGAATTTTGATCCTATTCATTTGGTTGTTAATAGCTAACCGGATTGTGATTAGGGTATCCTTTGAGAACAAAGTTGATCTTGATACGTTGATTTTGGAGGCCATTACTTCACCCTCTTCTATTGGTAAGCCTACACCTCTGCTATTGTAGAATATACCTTTACTCTTCCTCCCCTAACTCAATATCATGAGCACAAGGAGAATCTTAAAATTATCATCCCGATTTACTCTAAGGAAATAAACATGCGTAATGAAGAAGGATGGACTACTGTGGGGAAGAAGAAGAAAGAAAAACATGTTAAAAATCCCCTCAAAATGCATTTAAAATCCCTAGGGAAAGATCCTTAGGGATAATTTTTTTTCTTGTTTTATCAGTGTGATGTTGTTTGTATGGCTTCTCTATGTTGCTAGTAGAGGCTTCCTCTCTTGTTCCTCATGGCTTTATCTTTGTCTCCATTTGTAACAACTTGTTACGGGAAATGGGTCCCCACAACATATATATATATCATGATGCAAATATATACAATGCATTCTATTTTTCTTAATATATGTATTTTATATTTTATGGGTAATATATAGTAAATGTTTTAGTGATATAGAAGTTTTACAATTTTTGGAACAAACTTAAAAAGAGTCAAAATTTGGGCTGTAATATATTATGATTTGGTTATATAAATATACATAATTTTAATTTTGAAACTCTACTTTTACTCAAAAGGTAAATAAAAAATTATTTTTCACAATGATTTTTTTGAGAATATGAATTTTCTACACCTTTAAGTTTGACTTTTATGAAATTGAAGAAGATCTACATCATGTTATTTAAAAACTATCCATTAATGTTAATAATTTACATTTTTG
Organism: Taxus wallichiana var. yunnanensis; assembly: GCA_018340775.1. NCBI lineage: Eukaryota > Viridiplantae > Streptophyta > Pinopsida > Cupressales > Taxaceae > Taxus > Taxus wallichiana. The sequence continues at coordinate 577,656,337 of CM031241.1, read as the reverse complement.
TACAAATCAATTATTTTATGGATAACATTGTGGATAAATGATCATTGATGTAGTAGTGATAGATAGTAGACTCTTCGGCGTACATAGATTCAATATTGGGTCAACAACTTACCATTAATATTGGACCAATAACTAACTAGAAGAATTGAGGACATTGTTAATAGAAGATGAGAAATCCTTCTTTTCCAAATATCGATATCTACGTTATCTCATATATTATGCCTAGAAATTTTCCATTAAAGGAAAAAAATTTGGGCACATCGATAATTGTATTACATAAAGACTTAGTATTTTTATTACATGCATGACGATAAAATCTAGTCATATCACATAACACTACGAGTTAGCTCTCATTTCTTAGATTCTAGCACATGAGAACTCCAAAAACATGGGCTATTTATATTATACAAACAAACTAGAATTGCAAGATGACTCCCTTATATTTTCTATTATTTTTGTATTCTAGAATGTCTTTTAGAATGAGGAAATCAATTAAACTAGAGGAAACAAACTACTAGAACAAGGAAGGATAATTCAATCTAATGAAAATAGATTCTAAATGTCTTAAACATAGAGATAAAAAATCTCTGGACACAACTTCATAGGGAAAAGTTATTTATGGTTGTTGTGAAGTAATTATAGGATTCATATATGAATCAATGGAAGGGACTCATGAAGAATCTCTTGTATGATGCGGTCCATTACATTTGCGAAGAGAATTATATGAAATAACCCAAAACTAGTATGTGGCTAATATCTATAGACTCCACACATATTTGGAATCAACCTTTTTTGCAAATAAAGGAGAAAATAACTTCAACTTCCATGATACAAAATTTTGTCAAGGCTACAAGGAAATAGAATGGGCACATAGCATTCAAGTTTCAGCCGCTGCATGGTTGAGCCTCGGTGATTCCATTATGAGGGATTATAAGAGGAGGAATAGAAGGATAAGGTACCTAATCATTATAGAGTGATGATGTGTGTGCATGCGCATGTGTGCATGCACATGTGTGTGTTTCAAATAAAGTTTTTGTTTTTGTCAACTCGACAAAGAGTTTCTATATTTATCCTTAGCTTGACTTTTGGATTTGGGATATGGCCTATTTTGTAAACTTTTATCCACTTTGACCAATAGATTTTAGAATAAATCATGTTCAAACTTCATAATATATATATTTTTGGGTATGAATGCATTATGAACATGTATGAGGTTATAAAAAATATTGTCACACAATTACAACTAATAAGCAAAAGAGCACACATGGAATGGGAATACTCTATTCAAATTTCAAATTTTAAATACACTTTAAGGAAATCACAAGTATATTACAACACTTTCGTCACTTTTAAGGCATTCCTCACACATAGATGCACATTCTCCCTTATTTTTTGTTGCAATTCTCTTTGTGAGACAATATTTGAGTTTGGATAGTTTTCTAAGTAGCTAGGATAATATGATAAAAAGTGGTGGAGTGGTTAATGAAATACTTTACTAACTCCCATTATCACCTCTTTTACATATTTATCATGTGCTAACACTCTTCTTCATTTGTGGGCCTATTTTTACATATAAATTTACTTTGACATGTAAATTCACTTGTTTACGTCGTAATATTGATTTCGTAGGAGCATGGGCTAGAGCATAAAATGAAATCCTTAAGAGCATGGGAGGGTTTGATAGGGAGGACCTGTTTTATGAAAAACTAGTCTTATCCCTTTCCGGATGGCATCCTAGGGCCCCTCATCTTGTTTCTTCTATTTTCCCAATCCGGGTTAGGCTCCCAGCTCTACCTTTGGATTTTTGGGAAATAGATGTTTTTCTAGACATTGCCAAAGATCTAGGAAGATTTCTTGCAGTGGATTCCACTAATGATATCAACTAGTATATGTGTTAATGTAGATTAAAGAAAACCTTTTCCTCCATCCATTCACCTTGTATCTAAATTTGGGGCACGAGAGAAATTGTTAGAATATGAAGACTCCCTTAGTTTTTGTGCAAAGTGCAAGAATGTTGGACATGAATCGATGGATACGAGATCCATTTTCAAAACTAGATAAAGAAGGGCGAGGAATTTTTTTAGAGCCCCTACCTTCACCTAACAAAGTGGCCTATAGACTAGTGTGGATCTAGACGACTTGGGAGTGATTTTGTCTCATTTGGACATTTTTGGGACAACTAGTTTGCGATGGAGGAGAAGATTTCAAGGCGTAAGGAGTGATTGAGTTAAGTGGATCAAGATGTTGGGGTGCATGTCTCTTCCCAATGACGTTGTTTGATGATTTTTCAATCCCTATTTGGGAATAATTATATGCAATGGGGATAAATCTAGAAGAGGCTAAATAGGTGGGTGGGAACACCTTGAGTGAAATGAAAGGACAAATGGATGTTGTGAAGTATAAAGGGAAACATGTGGACTCTAAACATGGGAATTTTCACATAATGTTGAACATTGAGAAGGAAATCATGTCCCCTACTACTGGGACTATGAACTACAAAAAAATGCAAAGGATTGCTCCTTGCGACCCCAATAGTCTAAGAATACTTGATTTCTTGGATGTGTGCTGGATATAAACATTTCATCGGGAAAATTTATGGTCCTCTCGGGTCATGTAGGGATTTTATTGAAGGATTTTGAGATGATGAATGGAAATGAGTCCCAACAAGAAAATCTTGGCATAAAATTCTACATCATTCTCCTTGACTTGTTAAGGAGCGTTTTTAGTTCTCTTATGTTGTTGTTTTTATGTTTCTTTGTTGCTTTAGATAGTTGTACTTATCATTTCTTTTGTCTGATCTTACTATTTTATTTCAATTTTAAGTCCCTATTATTTTTGGATAGAGTCTCAATCAAAAAAATCATCTTTTCGCTTATCTAAAAAAATTATTTGCAAAAAAAATTCCAATATAATAAATATAATTTAATATATATATTATTATTATATAGGGAGGGAGGGATACCTCCTTATCAATCCAATTTTAATAGTCCTAAATACTAAGTTCTACTAACTTAACCTATCTAAATTTATGTTGATTAACATGCATAAAATATTTCATTATGCATAGAAATGTTAATAATTAACTAAATGGAAATCAAAGGGAGTAATGGATCTTAAAATGCAAGAAAAAACATCGTCACAAAGCATTGAATGTGTTCATGATATTGTAATAAATGAAGTATAGTTCATAATGATACACATTATCCACATATGACACTAATTAATTAAATTTAGAAGTAGAAAACACTACGTACAAATATTTTTGGTCGAGAATGTATTTACTATTTAATGTTTGCATTTATTTTTAAGAACTCAACTAGACTTATTTCTTATTGGGTTATGTATCTTTGAGGATATTTCAACATTCAATCGTACCACCACAAAACACTAAAATGCTTATTTATTAGTACTCTTTTGTTGAAGGCAAGTATACTATAGGTTTCATATTTTCTTAACAAGTTGTTATTGTTTGTACTTTTCAGCCAACCAAGCATTGTTATAATTATCATTAACAAAATATACAATTACCACATTTATCAATATTAATATACTTACACATTTGTTAACAAAATAATTTAAAAATGTATTTATCCTCAATTTGATTGGCCTAAAACTTAACATGTTATTAGAGCCTTAAACAATTTCAAGAAACGTATGATGTCATTAACATTTATGATAGAATTTAGCACTTAAGTTTAAGGTTGTATCATTACATTAAAGAAAAGGACATCGGCATTCAAGTAAGAGAACATATTTATGTTTTGTGGGTTGTGGCTCGAATATGGAACATCATAACGAAGAGGAGATCGGGATACCCTACGATCACATGGAGGTGATGGTGGGGACATAGATGAATCGATATTTCTCCTGCAAAAGAAGTTACCGTATGATTAATACCTCTTCGAAGACATTATGAGGCCCTCGCTTACACCTGCTGTAAGAAGGAAGGGATTTTTAACTCCACACATTGGTCTTGAAGCATCTGATACTTTACTTGAGCTTTTTGAATGACCCTTGGATTTATTCGCACCTGAAATTTCAAATTACCTATACCTATAACTCAATATGTATTGACGTAAATTTCATTTTTATAATATTTATGTTTATGATTTTTTCATATATGTACACAAGTTATATATTTTTACATATTATACATATATTTACTAATAACTTTGTAGAAAATATCATTATTTACTACCACCTAATTTTTTTATTATCGATATTAAACAACTAAAATTTAAAAAAACTTCCAACAAGCTATTAATTTCCAGCCTAGGGAGGATTTTTATTTCAATGTTCAAAGAGGACCCATCGGCTCCAAATAATACAATATAATCTACTATAAATCTATGCAAACTACAATTCATCCCTCTTTTAAAAAAATACATGTGTCTTGGTAAACTTTGTGAAAGGTATCAAAATCTCTTTTTACCACGAAACATTGCGATATTAATTTTTCACATTTCTAGTTTTAGATTGGTCTAGATGAAAAGCCCTAATCTTTTTAAGTAGTAACGAAACACCTCCATAGATAATGCAAGAGTGTTCGTTGATAGATAGGGGTTAAATTTGACGTTGTTTAGACATTTTTGTAATTTTAGACGTAAAATACTTACAAATATTTTATAGAACCGTCACGTATAACTTTCATATTTAAATTTCCACATAATTGCTTCCTCCAACTCTTGCTATTATTCCTACACTACTAATGGTACCGCTATCACAAAGAGACCCGCACACCACTTGAGCAACTTCACCGCTCCGAGTCCAGATTACGCATGTGCCCCTGGCCTTGCCCTCCAGCTTGCACGGCACCGGCATTCCTCACTCCTCTATCTCACATCCTCACATTATTGGACAACATGCTCCACTTTGAACTTATAGCAATCCGCTACGAGACAAAGTGATTTCAAGAAATTTCCATTTAAACCCCAACCCCGCAGGCATGCCTTTAACCATTTTATTTATTCAAGAAGATATAATCTTTCGCACCGCCACTCATGAGTCATGACACATCACTACAATACCAATGCCAAGTAAATCTTTCTACTATACAATAATCATTTCCTTCATCATTGCTTGCGGTTATACGATCATATAATATATCTATCTTCCAAGCGTGTACATTGTCAATTTAACTCCGTAGTACTTAGGAACATTGTTGCTCTTGTTTATCTTATGCTTTGTATCCACATTTGTATCGCTTTACGCTTTTATTTGATAACTTTTATGATAGTTCTAAACCATATAAACAATTTATCTCTAAAAACTCATAATCTATGTATTTTCTTGTTTCCATAGTTATATATATGGTCAATAAAATAACTAACATGCAATCCACATTACATAGTACAAGTACTTGTCAAAGTAAATTAAATACTTTTACAATGAATCTCTTTTTGTGCCAACTACTCAAATACCTAATATGGACTAACAATATGAAATGCTACATTGTATTTGGTTTGATGGTAATATTTGATTTCCTACAGTTAAAAATTAAGAAATAAAGTGTTATGCATTAAAGAAAAAATAAAGAGAATTTATAATGTTTAGAGTAAGTTGCATTTATTCATGTAGAAATATAGCACAATATACCCATAAAAAAGCAAGTCCAAATTACGTGTTTTATAGACATAAACAAAATAAGATTTTTATACGCAAAGCTAAAAAGTTGGTTTGGACATCATTGCGTGGAAAATATTAATTCCTCTGCATTGAAAGCCATTGACTCAACCCATAATTTTATCGAGAAGCCTATATCTCCTCCTAACTCTTTTATCAATGAATGTTAGCTGAGAATCCTTCTGCTTCTTCAGCCATTTGGGTAATTTTCTATTTTTATCAGCATAGCTTTTTCTTAATTTTCTTTTCATTTTATCTTTATGAGACATTTTCATGCACTCTTCAAACTCAACAGAATTCTTAGTTCTTTTATTAGTATCAGAGCCCACCCCTTCGTGAATAATGTAGCACCAGTCACACACCTCATAAATAATCTCAGCTGATATATTCTCAAAATAAGCTTTGCTGCAATATCTGTTAGAAAAAGTACATGATCAATGGTAAGTTCACGATTTAGTACAAGGTTAACCAAAATTGTAAGTTCATGGTTCTTGGATTGTTAAAAAATTAGTAGATCTTTGAAATATATAATTAATTGATGGAGTTTTATTCGATATTTTACATTAGAAGAGTTTAACATATTACATGTTCCGTTTTTCACGAACTTTAAAATTACCCTCATATTAAGTTACCCATCATATTAAGTTACCCTCGTCGTTTTAAATCCATCATATTATACACGCAAATAATTTAATTTCAATTCCATCTTTTAATAGAAATTCCTCTTTTCTTTCTTTGGAAAAAAAAACAGTCCATGACAAAGTTTCCACCTATCCCAGCCTGCATTTTTCTCTAAATTACAATATATTGGAGGAAAAACTTATTGTTCAAAAAATGGAGATGAATCGTTAGCTTACAGATGCCGAAAACGCAATAGACATTTTGTGCACTGGAATAATCTGTTTTGGAAGCCCACATCGACACACATGCTGCACTCCATTGATGCTTCTGATCTGCATTTTGAGATTGTTTGCATTCCACAGGTCTAAAATTGTGTGGAATGCTTGCGAAATAAGTTATGTAAAGACGCCCTTCCCAGATGTTCGAATTTTGCTGACTGTTATGCAACGGCAGAGACGAGAAATTAGGGAGAAACTGTATTCCGTGTTAAGATACAAAATCATGTTGACCAGAATTCTTCCATATGGTGGAAAACTTATTGAGTAGCATGGGGCCGTGTTATGATTTTAATAGATTTAAATTGAATTGCCGTTAAAAAGGGTTGTAAGTTCGAATTGAGGAAAAAAGTTTCATTGTACTATAGAAAATATTAAATATCGACATTTCTTTCGGCAATGTGACCATTTCATTCGAGTGATGGCGGCGTGGGAGTGCATGTTTTGGACAAAGTAGAGCCACATTACCAACGTAGGTAGGATATACTCTATACAAAATGCACTGACCTCCAGCCAAACTACATAAGAAACACATGTATGCTCATTGAAAACCAGTCATCCGAAAAATATTTTGACACGAGTCTCATAGTGACAAGGACAACTTGGATTGATGACTTCAGTTTTCGATGTGTATTTTGTAAAATAGAGAAATGCATAGCAAAACGTTTATTGAAGAAGGTGTTGATTGAGAAGAGAGACAAAAAAGCGTAAGATTGACCCAGGAGATAAAAAACGTAGTGTTGTTTCTATAATACAGATTGTTCGTTAAGCTGGGAAAAAGCCACTAGGATAGCGCATAGGCTTTTGAAAAACACATTTGTTGAACTTATTACATACATAACATCTTCCTTCATCAAAGAAGGATATTAGACACAATGAATGTTAGAAATTAAAGCGTATTAATGAAGCTAATCAAATGGTAGTGAACCTAAGACGAGATTTAAATACACACTAACTCTTAAACACAATGTTCACTAGAGAAATGTTGGATCTAGAAATCAAAGTTGCACTCACTCCAATTAGGCTTATGTGGTTGAAAAACACAGTGTATTTTTCAACAATAATCGGAGCTAATATGAGGCTTATACCTTCTCATGTAACTATTATGATTTATGCATTCCGGATACTTGCACAAGCCAAGATGAAAATATAAATTACGACTTCAATCATAGAAGAGATGCTAGCTGAGAAGGTGCTAGTGAGCCGAAGAGGAGATTGAAAAGCACACTAACTATGAAATTTTATAATTTTTGTAGAAAGCTTGGATAGAAGAAAAACATACATAATAGATTTCTCCATCAATGCAAGAGATTAAATATAGTAACTGTCATAAATTACAACAAATAATAGATTTCTCCATCAATGCAAGAGATTAAATATAATAACTGTGCTAAATTACAACATTCTCGTGATGCTAAGCAGATGCTAGTGATTCTAAGAGGAGATTGAAAAACTTGCAAACTCTGAAATAGAGCGTTCACTGGAGAAAGGTTGGATATAAATTCTAAATCAGTGCAAGAGATTAAACACGATGATTCTGGGATTTCAAAAAGGTCTCCCAACATCTGAATGATACGTTTAACACTTCTAACCTATGATTTGATATCTAGAGAATGTAGAGAACTTGATGGGACCAAAAACTGATAATTAGAGCTCATTTTGGAAGTATCTTTCTGGAGCTTGTTAGTGAAATATGCAGTTCGCACTTAATTTTGTTAAACCAAGGTGGCTCCGAAATGAATGCGGTAGAAGTGTTTTTGGTGGAAACAGTCAAAAACAAATATACTACACGATTTTCTATACACCAATGATGAGGTTTGCGGTGGTAGATTCTATTTTAGGGATTCATAGGTGTTTAAAACATGCAAATTTTAAATAGGTTTAGCAAAATGGAGCAGTCGCCTCCTACGACTAGTTCATCAAATGGGCTCAAAATCCTGTGTTAACTGGATGGAAAACAAATTTGCACATAAAGTTTAAAAGATGTAATGACCTCTATACATATATCAATGAATCAATTGAAAACATAAAACTTGAAGGTGGAGTTTTACAAACACTTGCCACTAGTTGGTTCGGGAGTGCAAATATAGCTTTTGGAGCACTGTTTTTACACCACGGGTTGCATTTTTAAAAACATTTATCTTTCATCATTGGAGGTGCAACACGCAAACAGAAGGGAAAATCATGTGCTTGGTTTATCCTAAACATGTTCAAAATTACGTTGATTGTCCTATTGCTCATAATGAGCTCTTTTCATGGTTGGTTAAAGTTGGTATTTACACCATTTTAAAAGGGTTACAACTTGGTTTCGCTAGATTATTCTATTTACCCACTTTGATCTACAACAAAATAAATGTTTATTGTACTCAAAACAAAGATTGCGAGCAAGAAAGCGAGGTAGGAGAAGAGGAGGAAATCCATGCTTGGGAAAAAATGGGGATTGTTGTAGGTTGCAAAAGAGGTTCTACTTTCACATAACTCGCGAGCAACTCATCCAAATATGCATCGACATCTCAGCTAATTGTTTATGAAGAACTCTATCTTCTATCATTTTGAGGGATTTCCATACCTGTTCTCCAATATTCATTTAGGTAGAGACCAAGAGTATATTTGTAAGGGCATTCGAATTTATTGGATATGTGAAACACGAAAATATTAAAAGAATTTTCTTACCAATGCTATGTGGGACATCTAAGCCACTCAAGGTATACACTAGCAATCCTACGTGAAATGTATAATGGAAACGCCTTGAAGGAGATCTATTAAAGGATTCATATTGGAGGGAGAGAAACAATGGGAGAGGAAGATGGGTGAAGAAGAAGGGGTTAGAGGTGGGTAATTGCGAGTGTGGTGAAAGCAGAGAGGAGAATCAATGTGAAATCTACCATACAAAAATGACATCACATTTATGTCAATCATATGAGGAGACCTGGGTTGTTGTATTAGATGATGTAGAAATAATGTAAAGAGATATTTGTTAATGTAAGGAGTGACATATTTTTTTCCGAAGTGAAATTGGGTTTGTAATTTTAGCCCTTGCATGAATATAGATAAGAAGATGTGTACTTGGAAGTAGAATCTAAAGGTGGCAACCTCATGTAAATTTTTACTCATCAACATTAGTGATGACATCGTCATTCAACAAACACGAAAAAAATGGATAGGTGTGGGTATTAGCGAATGTTCAAATTTTGGTGACTATTATGCAATGGTAGAGACGGGAAATTAGGGAGAAATTGTATTCCGTGATAAGATAGAAAATCATATTGACCAGAATTCTTCCATATAGTGGAAAACTTATTGAGTAGTATGGGGCCATGTTATGATGTTAATAGATTTAAATTGAATTTTCATTAAAAAGGGTTTTAATTTCTTGAGTTGGGGGAGCAAGGATACGCCGTAATATTTGTGGGGTGGATGTTATAGCTGCGGGGTTTTTATGGGGTGTTGTGTTGGTGTTGTGTGGGTTTCTAGCATACTATGTATTTGTTTTGGCTTGGGTCCTAAGAATTCATGTATCCAACATAGTTAAGATGGGGGTGATGTGAGGAGCATGTTATATAGTAAAATTGGGAGAGGAATGTTTGTGAAGGAAAAAAATGGTGTTAAAGCTAACAATTACTTTTTAGTTGTTTCTGTTTCACAATTTTTTTTAGATGTCGAATATTGGAAGTTAGTTATTATCGAAATTATTAAAAGGAGTTTTTTCTTGCATATTCAAAAATGTTTTCATTCCATGATCTGTAGCTAGCTGAGTTGCAACATTATCTTTTCCCATGTGCCAATGTAATGACATGATGAAGCAATAGCCTGATTCTAACAAGGTGGAAAATGGCGAGCATATTTTAATGTATTATGTCACTGGTCAAAGTGCGTTAGGGTTTTTCAGTTAGGAACGTAAGTTTCCACCCATTGACTATAGCTAGGACATATCTGTCAGCTTAGTAAATGGGCACGCAAACAGTGAACCGAGTAGTTTCATGTTGGAAGCAATACATGAAAAATTGTGTTTTCTTTTTTTTTTAATTCCAACAAATTTGGTAATGTATGTGAAATATATGATTATGTAACATGTAAATAGCCTCCAAATTGTTATGCTTAGACGAAAATAACATACATATCCCCAAGAATACCTACAAGTAATATTCCGAGTGGCATTTTAGAAGCTTTTAATATTAATGTTGAATGGTTGCATGTATTATTAACTGTTCATTGCAAGGGTTTTTTCCTTGTGACTGTGGATACGAAAAAGTTAAAGAGCTGTTGTGGAGCAGGTAAGGTAACATATCTTCCTGGCAATAAAGTGCCCAAGTTAAAATATTACTAGGGTGGTTGTGTCACACTGAAGTCTCTAGTTTTTTATGATTGAATTTGATAGGTGTAAATAATTTGAAATTTGAAACCCAAAATTATGGATATGTTAAGAGGTGAGAGGATACACCTAAGATAAGAGATTACTAGGGTGGTTGTGTCACACTGAGTTCTCTAGTTTCTAATGGTTTTTTGAATCAAATATTGTGGCCATGTTTAGTATGGATTGGGATATACAAAAATACATATTGAATGTTAGCTGAGAATCCTTCTACTTTTTCTGAATTTTCTTTTCACTTTGTCTTTATGAGTCATTTTCATGCACTCTTCAAACTCAACAAAATTCCTAGTTCTTTTATTCGTATCAGAACCTACCCCTTTGTGAATAATGTAGAACCAGTCACACACCTCATAAATAATCTCAACTGATATATTCTCAGAATATGCTTTGCTGCAATATCTATTAGAAAAGGTACGTGATCAATTGTAAGTTCATGATTTAATACAAGGTTAACCAAAAATTGTAAGTTCATGGTTCTTGGATTGTTAAAAAATTATTATATTTTTGATATATATAATAAATTGATGGATTTTTATTTGATATTTTTTTGATGAAAATGATCTTATATTATATTAATTCAATACAATACAAGATGACTTAAAAAAGTGGGCGGTATGAGAGCATGCCCCAAAACCACAAACAAAGCTAGGCCGAGCCTAGAGAAATAAGAGTCAAACTAGGCCAAGCCTAGGAGAGTACAAAAAGAAGGCATCACTTAAAAATAGAAAAAGAACACAATCAAACGGAAGCAGCAAACATACCTAAGGTGGGTGGATCTTGATCATCCGGCCACCCCAAACCAAACAATTCTTTACCAGCGTTTAGAAGCTCCTAACCAGTGAGCAATTTCTTCCTCTAAGTCCCCTTCCTCGCAGTAGGAATGGAAAGGCTAAGGTGAGGAAATTTTCTCGATGGTGGCGGAGGTGGCGGTGGGTTCCAAGAATCCCGGTGCGAAGAAACGATAGTGGGAGAGGCCCACCCATGTTGGCGAGGTGGCAATCCCACCTGCCGACAAGCCGGCATGCGGTGGAGAGCCTTGGCCACGATGGTGTGTTGTTGATTAATTACAACGATGAAATAGCCCTAGGGAGTGGCGAGTGTGACTTAAAGCACAACTTTGAGACTCGCTGGTTGTGTTAGCCACCATGGGTAGAGGGTGAGAAATGCCTAGTAGAAGATGTCCTCTGGCACCATTGCATGGGGCTTTCCCGATGGCATAGTAGGGTCGAAGGTGATCCACCTCTAGTGCCACCTTGTTGGCCTGAACTTGAATTTGTAGAAGCACATTGGAGATCACCATAGATTTATTATAAATTGAGAAATATTGATCAACTATAGAATTAACAAAGAAAAAATCATTTCTTTCTTTCCATATCTAAAACAAAATCTCCCCACACGAAAAAATGTCAAATCTAAGTGAACATAGACAAAATTTTGGGATTATCTCCCAAAAGGATATACTACCAAGTGAAGAGGTGGGGTCATGAAGGAAAGAAGAAAGAATGGATCCTATTCCAGAGGAGCAAGTTGAGCATTGGGACAAAACCTATGATATCCAATATCATTTCCAAATGCCCACAAAGGGGCAATTGGGATCTAGGATCCCAATTTGAACAAGACGAGCCCCGGTAGGAAGACCTTGGTGTAGAATACACTAAAGAAAATGAGCAATCTTAGGCAACACACATATAGTCCAAACTATTTCAAAGAGCCTACCCCGTGATAGCGAATGGAATGAATTCCCCAACATGTATTAAGATTTCCCACCACGGGAAAATGGGGTGAGAACCAACAATAGTGTTTGTTGGCTTTGTAATTATAGAATGGGGTATCGATACCACTTCCAATCTATCCACCATGGGCGAAAGGAATATACAACAATCTTATGCAACATGTGATTAGGAACCGAATTGATCACAACAAAGGTAAAAGTATCCCGGTCTGGTTGGAAAGATGAAACAGAGCTTTAAAATCTGGCCAAGAGAACCAGGATTGAGATTTTTGTATAAGTCATCTATGGTGCAAATTCCACGCTTAAATAATTTGAGCACGGAGATTCATAGGACCTCTACTAAATATTTATCTTGGGCTTGGAAAATCAGCGACTACCAAAGAGATTGTAGGTTGATAGAAATACCATTACGAAATCCATTCCCCTTCCACAGAAGCCAGGGTTTGACACATTCCAACACTTTCCAAATACTCTTAAGCACAAAGGTGCCAACAATTTTGACGGGCACTTGGGGATGAGTAAATTGAAAAACCCTAAGCCTTTCCATACAGGGCGGCCATAAGGAGAACCTTCTGCAATACCATGTCATATGAGAACTTTCCAAGCTTCTTGGTCAATAATGCTTCTGATAATCCATTTAGTGCAAAGAGCTTGTCCTTGGCGTTGAATGTGAATAAGCTGAGGCCTCTAGAGTTTCAAGGCAAACAACATATATCCCAGGCTACCTGATGAAAACCTTTTCCTATAGAAGCATTAGCCCATAAGAAATCTTTGAGCAGTTTCTCCAACTTTTGAATAGAGGCTTTAGAAGGAACCCAACACGATGAGTAGTAAACATGTGTGGCTACAAGAATTTTAGAGAAGATTTAGAATTTTCCTATCGGGGATAAAGGCCTCATGATCCAATATTCCAACTTTTTGGCCACCTGTTGAATGACATAATGCAATAGTTTAGCTAGGGAGGTTTAAAAAGCAAAAGGAATACCCAAAAATTTAAAATTCTCACCATGTGTCAGGATTTTCCAATCAAAAGTGGAAAGCCACAGTGCGGGAAGGAAAGATTGCTGATAACACTGGGTTTTTTTCCATTGAATGGATGAGCCAGAAGCTAGGCAAAAAGTATCCAAACATTGCATAACATTGCAAATGTTGGTTTCATCTTCAATAAGTGTAAGAAAGGAATCGTCTACAAAATTCCCATTAAGAAGTTTTTAGTTGGGTTCGAGGCGGTGAGATTCCACGAACAAGACCATGCACTTTGGCGTGAAATAAGAGACAACCAAAGCCTTCGACCACTAGCACATGCAACACGGTGGCAAGAGGAAAACCTTTCCGAATAGACTAAAAACCCCAAAAGGTTCCGAGATGAGGCCATTAATAGAAATTTGAGTAGAGGCATCTGCAAAAATCATATTGATGCATTGAATTAAAATGGGTCCAAATCAAAGGGCTTGAACCATGGTGAGAATGAATTACCATTCAATCGATCATAAGCCATCTCAAAATCGATCTTGATAAACATGGCTACTGATTAGACCTGTGGGCCCATTCCATGCCTTCCCACACCGCGATGATGTTGTATAGGATGAATCATCCCTATATAGATCCTATTTTATCCGGTTGAATAATAATAGGAAGAAAATTACGTGTCGCATAGCAAATGCTTTGGCAATGATTTTGTAGGAAACATTCACAAAGTAATCGGTCAAAGAACAAGTGATTCTCTCGGGGTCTCCTTGCTTAGGGATAAATTTTATGTTTCCCTTATTAATGCTTCACCCTAGGGATTGATTCTGAAATCCTTCAAGATCGATCTAAAATAGGTCTTTTCCCATAGAATCCCAAAGGGCTTTATAAAATTCACAAGGGAACTCATCGCAGCCCAATGCTTTATCATTAGCCATTTGTATAGTGGCTTCATGAATGTCCTAAATGGTGAGAATTCTCTCGTAGGTCACCTTCTCGAGCCTCGATAGTTTGTGTGACAAAACACCACATTGATGAAGATCAGCTTGGCAAGCTGCGGAGGGTGGTTGAGCTTGAAAGACGAGCTTGTAATGACACACAATGGCTTGCAAAATAAGTCGTGGGTCCGTAATCCAAACTCATTGTCCATGATAGCTCAAATTTTTTGGGAAGGATTTCTGGTCTAGAGAGAAAGAAATAATTATTTCAAGACCCAATCTCCAGTCTTGACCCAATGCATCTGATCCTAGATTTGTGCATCTCTCGGCATTGTAGTTATCTGTAATTTGGAGTTGTTTCCTGGAGCATAGTAACTTGTAGCTATAGAGATTTAGAGAAGGGATCGCCTTGGAGTGCCACCATTGTCTGGCTGAGAGAAGAGGTGTTAGAGGAGTATGAGTGGCGCCAAATATTTACTAGATGTTGGCCATAGATTCTAAGAAATCTAGTAGTCTGAGTCAGCGCGTATTTCGACCACTGTATCTAGCTGACTTGCATAGGTGAATGAAACCACTAACAGTGCCTGGTTCATGGAATTAAGGTCCAAACCCATTTAAAATGATTAACAATAGGGCCATGTTTCATCATGAAAGTATTAAGAAAGAATTGGCCTTTATGAAAAAAGGGGCGTACATCATGCCAACAGATACAAAATCGTATTGGAAAATGATTCGAAAGGACAAAGTCAGGCATGACTTTCACTAGCATAAAATAAATGCTATCAAACTCAAAAATTATTGAGCTGACAACATGGCCTTGTCAATCCATTTAATAACACGTTCCATCCCTCCACCACGAAGATTGGTCTATGTATACCAATCTTTACAGGTGGGAAAGTGAGAAGCGCTAGGATCAAAAAATCTGAATTTATTACGCATGAATTACCACGCTTCCCTTTCACTAGGTGTCCACCTCATGGGTAGATGGCCACATTTATCATTAAGTGATTCAACCATATTAAAATCTGTAGTGCCCACTTCCCTTCGACACTTTTTGTTATTGATTAAATGATCTTATTTGACTATACTTATGGATGTTATTGTAGCTTTTGATATGGCATGATGTTAGATGTTAGAGATCATAGACTATTGTTGATTTCGATTCATATATGATGCATGTGGATTATTGGAGACATTTTATATTGATGTTGATATGTTGATTGACATGGTTGTGTGTGTGTGTGTGTGTGTGTGTGTGTGTGTGTGTGTGTGTGTGTGTTTTGGACATGTGTTATTTCGTCATATTGAGTAGACCTAGATAATTGAACTAATATTATGATCATATTGTTATTGATGAAATTGTAAATGATATCATTACTTGCCTAGATGATGTTTTGATTCATATATAGATGATTTTGGAATTATATTGTATATTTATTTTAGATGTTTTGATGCAGCCACGAGGCCGAAGGAGGTGTTATTTGTTTGCAGGTAAACATGTCACAACAAATATTGGGGGATTGGAGACCAACCACATTAAAATTCTAGATGAATTCAATAAGGGTCACCATGGCAACATGTATTTGTTATTTTTGTATGTTGAATTGATGTTAGGGGTTCCCATGGGGAAATCAACTTCAAATGTGACGAAGGGGTTATGTGTATTTTTTAATTTAGTTTCTTTTGTTTAATTTTAGTATGTGATTTTTAGTGATGTATTTCCCCTTTATTATTTATTTAATTTGTGTCAAGATTAGTGAGTAATCATGTTGTTAAATAAATTAAAATGGGTCAGAAAGAATACATTTATTAGAGTTGATGGCTCTTGGATTATGTGTTGTAAGTGATGTGTAAGTAACTTGGAGTGTGAAACACTCCACCTTCCTTTTGAAATTCGGATCTTTCCTTAGGGGCTGATTTTGGAGGCTTGTGGGACAAGTTAAACTTGTCCCACACCTCTTAAATTGCTATACCAACCCTACCTATGGGTTGGGAGTCAAAATTAGGCCTTATTATGTATTTTGGGAAGGCAAGTTGTAAGTTTTTACTACACCTTCTTACATGAAATTAATTTTCGTCTTTAAGGGGTGTGGGCTTAGATTGTGTGTGTAAGTAAAAATGTCATTTATTCACCCACTTATTAATTATGCTTTGGATTTTGAAGTTGACTTGTGAGGTGGAGTTGATGATGAGTGATGTGGCATCCTATATGGAGCCACCTCATCCTCCTCTCTCCCTTTTCTATTTATTCGAATTCTTTTACTTGTTTGGGGTTACTTCATTTTGATTTTGTGCTCTTGAAATTTTGGAGAGCTTGAGGATTTTGGATGCTTGTGGAATTTTGGAGCTTTTGGAATGTTTGGATTTGAAGAAGCTTGTTGTTGAATTCTTGGATCAAACTCTACCATGGAGAGGTAGGAGCTTGACTCTTTTAAAATATATTTTCTTTTATATTATGCATATGTGAATGTTGTTGAATGTTTTGGTATGTTTTTGGTTGGTTGGGTAGATTGCCTAAGTGTGGTGTAGGAGAAGACTATGGGTATCTTCTTGTGGGGAGGCATAAGAGATTTGTAGGGAGGCATAAGAGTTATATTTCATGTGGAGGGAGTTTGGGATGGGTGTTCCACCTTGGAAAAGAAATAGCTTGCATTTCTTACTTGGTCTATTTTATGAGGGATCCATAAGAGGAGGAGGCATAAGAGGTACTTGAGAGAGGCATAAGAGTATGTAGGGGTTTTGGAGATGATATATTGGTGGGTTTTAAGGTGGACACCCATTTCCCATTGGGAGGTATAAGAAGCTTTCCCCATAGATCTTACTCCTTTGGATTTTGTATGATGAAGCCTTGTGTATTTTGTTGTTGTCTTTCTTGTGATTGTCACTACATTATTTGGATTGTGTATGATTGTAAAATCTAGCATTGTGTTGTGGAAGCTTGTTTGTTGCCATGAGTTGAATCCATTTCCTATTATAATGTGGTTGGGGCTCGGGGCCAATGAGGAGGATGACTTCTCCTCTTCATTGGAATTCTTGGTTGGGTGGAGAGCGTTGCCTCTCCCTTTTTTTGTTGTGACAAATGAAACATGGCGGAGCTCTCTTGTTAATGTTTGGGAGCTGTGTATGAAGACAATTTTGTAGTTCTCCTTGGTTCCCTTATTGTAAAATTTCCCACTTTAAGTGGATGACTTTGTAATAGTATTTGTGGTGAAAACATGTTCTATTTTTTTATATGAAAGTTACATTCGAATGAGAAATATTTATTTTGTAAGTTATCTTTTGGTGAATAGAAAAGAAGTTGTAAAGGGAATTATTTCAGTTTAATAGAAGTTGATTTACTTTATACAAAATGGAGTTTCTCTTGTTTGGAAACTGTTGATTGAAATACTTTTGTAAAATCTCTTGTTTGAAGGCTGGAAAAGCATGTGTTAGGAAATATTACATTCCTCTGTATTATTTGAAAGGCACGTTTTGAAAATAGAACTACATTCTTGCTCTTCACGCATTGATTAAAGGAAAGTTAAACATTGTAAAATTGGAATGGAATGAACTTAAATATTTAAAGTATGGAAAATGAAATAGATTAATTTCTAGTTTAAAATGCATAGATTTCTTTTAGATCATTGTAAACCTACAATAAACATCAAAAAAATGTTCAGAACAATCTACAACAATGAAAGACAAGTAGAAACATTAAAATGAACTAAGGATGATCAAAATGCATCCCAAAACCAATTATATTGCTCAAGAAATTTACTTAGAACTTTATTAATCAAGTAAGAGGTAGAAAAACGCCTTTACGAGATAAAGAGAAAAGAAATAAATCTGATTTGAAATCCCAACCATAATCAATTAATCCTTGAAAATCCATCCAATTTCTATCAAGTGTGATTCTCCATGTCTGTTTGGCATGTTGGAGAAGGAAGAATGGCAGATCAAATTAAATCTGGTAGTTGAAAAGTTCAGTTCACATTTTTATGGTAGGAAAGATGTTTTCATGAGTTGAAAATAATATTTGGTGCTTCCTATGCAAAGAGGAGTTCGATCCCTTTTCAAAATTTTCTTATTTGCTCAAAACCAAGCTTCCAGTCGAAAGTTATGGCCGTTTGAAGTTTTGTATAAATTCTGTTTAAAAAAATTTAAGTTCAAAAGTCACTTTTACTAAGATTCCTCCGTGGCCCCACAGCCCGCCACCTTGCTTTTGGAAAACCAATTCCAGCGGGTTCACGGTCCTGCGTCTTTTAACTTCACTTTTCGAAAAATTGGCAAAAATTCCTAAGTCTCCCAACTAGCCTGCCTCCCCACATGTCACTGTTGGTCTAACACGTGGCTTCTTTAGGCATCGGCGGAGGAGCAACTTGTTTTTAACATTTGCGCTTTTTCAACACAAAGTATAAAATTCCTAAGTCTCTCTAATAGTTTGCCTCCCCACATGTCACTATTGGGCTGACACGTGGCTTCTTTGGGCGTTGGTGGAGATGTGGGCTACTTTGACCCTTTTTGTTTTTCTTGATGCCAACATTCCTAAGTTTTCCCCGACAATGCACTTTTTGCTTGTAGCTTTTTGTTCGGACACGTGGCATCTCTAGGTGTCGATGGAGGTACGGATGTTTAAAACCTTTTCACCCTTTCAACAAAAAAAAAGAGTTAAAATCCAAATTGCCTCCAGCGACCCACCTTCCCGCGTTGACTTAAAATCTTGGACACGTGTCCTTTGCGGATCTCGAGCATATTTTCTCCTTTTGACACAAAGCCCCGTTGCAGGCTTGCAAATGAAAATTGCTCTTTTTTGCAAAAGTGCAAAGTGCTAAATTATCTCCCCAAGCCCGCACTCCAAAATCTTTCCTAGGTGAAATTTCTTCCCTAGGCCCGCAGGCCCGCCTTTGGAAAAAAATCATCCCAAG
Organism: Taxus wallichiana var. yunnanensis; assembly: GCA_018340775.1. Lineage (NCBI taxonomy): Eukaryota > Viridiplantae > Streptophyta > Pinopsida > Cupressales > Taxaceae > Taxus > Taxus wallichiana. The sequence goes on along the minus strand of CM031241.1, from coordinate 577,636,907 downwards.
GCCCGCCAGCCCGTAACTTGAGAAATATGAGGAGTTAGGAGGACTTATTTATATCATTGGAAAGGGGAAGAAATTTCCTATCTAATGGAAATTTTTTTAGGAAGTGTTAAGTGTGTGAATTATAAATTATATCACCTTTTTAATTTAAATGCTTTGTTTCAAAAGCATGGGGTGACTTTTAAGGGGTCACCTTATGGGGAAGGGAATTTTTTTCTAAACCCATGTAAATAAGAACCTTGGTTAGTGTTTAGACCTTGTGAAATTAAATACCTTGGGCATTTAATTGTTTTTGGCCCCTTTGACCCTCTAAAATTAATTAAGGAATATTTAACTATAGTGTTAATTTAATTATTTATTAAATTAACACCTAAGAGAAATTTAACTATATTTGGATTAATTACACTCATTAATTTTGTAATGTGGATCTAATATTTGTTATAACGGGAAAATTTTATTTATTAATTATAATTGACTTTGAATCTTTGTTATGACAATTGTAGTTTTGAAGCCTGTTTGAGGACTCACCTTTCAAAAAAATTTATTCCATAATTTTTCTAACTAAACCTAGGTTGTTCTTAGGTCTCAAGTGGATGTTTTTAGCGGGCGTTACAAAATCTCCACTTATAACCCAGTAAGCATTAGGAATGGAGTTGGCTATCCACCGCCACAGATCGTCCCTTTCGACCGCATCATTCGAGGCGTAAATATTTATGAGCCCAAAAGGGTGGCCATCAATATTTAAAATGACCCATATGACATTGTTGGTGGGAAGTCGACACCATGGTCAATTAATAAAGGTCACAATTTGGGAGAAAAAAATGAAATTAATCCCCATGCCCTACTTCATGATTGCTACAAAAATCCAAGTTTTTAGGCTAGATGGATTTGCTAAGCATCATAATCGAAAACCTTTAATTTTTACTTCTTGCAAAACAAAACATCTAGATTTGCACATCGTTGTCGAGTTTCACGCACCACATACTTACGATAGGAGTCTGTAAGACCCCTAACATTCCAAGATAAACAATTCATGGGAAACGTTTGTCCAGAGCCATATCCCCATCCTCCAAGCCATCATGGGCATCATATTTATTGTGTACAAAACGAGTAGCATTGAGCGTAAAAATCCTGCGAGATCAACTTTTTTCCAGTCGGAGTACTCAATGTTGTATTCCTCTTCGATGGAATCCACACTACATGTTGGGCTATGGTCCCAAGAGATGCAAGAAGGAATTTGGGGTTGTTTCGAGGGCCCTTGTGAGTTGCTTGACATTAGCATTGGGCCCGAATGTGGGATGGGAATGTGAGAAACAAAAATTTTCTCATCCATGAGAACCGACACCACAAGGAGTGTGCTGGAATAATTTAGCAACGTAGTAGCCGAGATGGCAACAACACTTGGTTCTTTAGCACCAATTGTAGGCTCCTTAGCCGAGATATTGAGAGATTGTTCCTTAACACTTAGTTCCTATTAGGCATGAAAACCAGAGAGGATTTGGATTGCTAGGCAATTTTCTTATTTTGCCACCCCCTCGATAACTTGCCAACCTTCATCCTGTTGGTGTTTGACTAGCTCAGGAGTTGTTTTACCCACAGGATGGCTACGTTGTACATAAAGCGAACAATTCTTTATCTTATGATCGAGACGCGCGTGGAAATGGAAGCAAGTGTTAGGTAGATTGATATACATGACCCATTGGGAATAACATTTATCTCCCATTGGAATATCCAAAAATTATTTGAGATCTGTGAAAGATCAATCTCAATGACAACACGCTTCGTGGATGAGCATGGTAAAAATTATCGGCTTCAGGAAAACTACCCGCCTAAGCAAGGTAGAAATTTGTAGAAAACAAGGCACGCATGGAAGAGGAAGACTGGAAAATTCAATCCAATTAGGTACTTTAAGGGTGGTATATTTAGATACCAAAAGTCCTTGCGTCGGGGTGTTAACAAAAGCAACGAGTTGCGAGACATACCAAGTGGCTTACTTATCTAAAATATTGGGTGCATTAGTAGGGTTAGAAAAATGAAAAAGTAAGAAACCACTAGTCATGTTTTGAACGCTATCCAGGGAAGACTCCATGAGGAGTCTAGACTCGTGTTAACCCAAGATTTGAGCATGCTTTTAGAGGGGATTCTACCCAAAAATAGCTAATGAGGCAAAACTACTCTAACCATTGATAAGTAACATTAAATTCAGGAATGGACATAACTATATCGAAGGAGAAAGATTACCTCGTGAAAGACCTTTGGGATGAATTTCCTGGGTCGCTTCACCAGTCGGTGCCATTGCTCGCTCCACTATCTCCTGCCATGATTGAAACAACTGGGTTTGAAGATGGTGAGGACATTATATAGGGGACGCCCATAGGGCGAGAGACCCTAGGAGAGACTATAGAAATAAATTACCGTAGATCCTAAAAAGGCCGCGAGTATGGCTTAGAAAAGATAAACCCTAGAAAAGTCGACTTCAATTTTTACACCGAGTTGCAGATAATGTTTTCTCAAATAGAGAACTTGTAGTTAAATTAGAAAAATTTAGCTTATAACATGTTTCATTTTTCACAAACTTTAAAAGTAATATTAAGTTATCCTCATCGTTTTAAATCCATCATATTATACATGCAAATAATGTAATTTCAATTCCATCTTTAAATAGAAATTCTTCTTTCTTTCTTTGGAAAAAATACTCCATGACAAAGTTTCCACCCATCCCACTGCATTTTCTCTAAATTATAATATATTAGATGAAAAATTTACTTGTTCAAAAAATGGAGATGAATTGTTAGCTTACGGATGTTGAAAACGTAATAGACATTTTGTGCAATCTGGAATTAACTATTTTGGAAACCCACATCGCCACACATGCTGCACTTCATTAATGCTTGATCTACACTTTGAGATTGTAGCATTCCATAGGTCTAAAATTGTGGAATGCTTGTGAAATAAGTTATGTAAAGATGCCCTTTGTTGACCGATAAAGACCCATATACCCAAATTTCAGGAAAATTTGCAAATAGATTATAATTAATGTTTGACCATTATGGGGTATTAGCGAATGTTCAAATTTTTTTGACTGATATGCAATGGTAGAGATAGGAAATTAGGGGAAAATTGTATTCCATGTTAAGATACAAAATCATGTTGACCGAAATTCTTCCATATAGTGGTAAAACTAGCAATCCCATGTGTACAATGCAATGTGAACATCGAATGATATATGTTATTTGATTTAGAGGGATGGTTATTACTTTTGTAGTTGATGTTGATAAGGGGCTTGATTGATTTTGTAAGTGTAGATATTACTTCATTTAAAGGTTCCATCTCTACATTTAAAACATGCCACGGTTTGTAGTTTTGCTTGTGTAGGTCCCAAGTGTCGTTGATGTCATGTGGGGTTGATCCAAATTCGGAGGCAATATTTCTAAAGGGCTTGTATAAATGGAGTTCTGACCAACAAAAAAGGTCATAGGACGTTGAATCCTGAGTTGGGACATCCAAAAATCTTGGGTGGACCCGAACAATTTCTTGAGTTGATTGTAGTTTCCATTTATCACCTTTGTGGTTCTTGTTGTAGCTCCAATCTCGAGTAACCTGAATAAGTGGTAGGTGTTTCATGGTTGCCAGTGAACTCTATATGCATACAAGAAAGCATTTGTTTCTTATAAATCTGCGTCACTTTGAACAACACGTATCAATATTTTTTCTAACATTTAATGATACAAATGAGTTCATGGTCTAAAGAGCTCATGGTAGGAAGCTTTTTAAGGTGAGGATTAAGCCCTGTATTCCAGATTTCAAACTTGCATTTGAGTATTTCTGCATACATGTTGGGAGACTTCTATAATTTTGTCAGTGCTACTTGAAAGCGGTAGGATGGTAAGTACTTGGCTATGGTGGTACAAGCACTAAGGTTTTCAGGCCTTTAGGGGATTGAATAGGGTATAAGTTTCACAAATCAGGGTCTAAGTCTGCTACATATTTAATAAGAAGGGAAAAGAGCAGTCATACCAATACAAAAATAAATAATTAGTAAATCTTAGCAATAAAAACGGTAAAATTCATAGCATTTGAGGGTACAAGGATGTCCACACTATAGCTCACTTAGGAAGGCGTGTATATAAAACAATCCTTCTCTTTTAGTAGCTCGCCAACACTTCAAATCCTTAGTATTCCACACTCATCAAAATTATAACTTATTTCCTTAAAGTAAAGTAGTGTTTCTTGGTCTTGCGAGCACTTCTTGGTTTCTTCATGGCCACAACTTTGGAACTGAAGTACGACTGGTATTTCATAGGGACGATGGTCACCATGGTGATACGTACTAAAGCTAAAGTGTAACAGAGGGATCACCCTGATGTCTTGGACATTGCAGGTATATTTCCTCGCTTAAAAATTATTCATCTTTGAAATAATCAATCATCTTGGCTATAAGGATTTGGGTCAATCATGATGTTCATTTCTTTAGGTAGATAGTTTTTCTCAAACTCATATCCTTATATCCCAAATCATAAGTAACATACACTCAGATGCTTATGGATCAAATAAGGACTTATTTCCCACAAAATACAGATGTAAGATATGTAAATAGGTAACACTTAAGAGGATGTTAATAAATGTAAATGGGTGACGCTTAGGATGAATGGAAATGGGAATCGGGATCTGTGTATTCTCTTCGGGGTATTAGACATAGTCATTTTATCTTGAAACGTGCTACCTCCAGTGGCATTTGGGTTAGCTATTTTTGGGGAATTTTCAATCAGTATCAGATCTAACCTTCAGTAGTAAGCAACAGTCTATTAATGTTAAATCATTAGCCCTGCCCTTGTTTTGATATTAGCTAAATAAAATCTAACATAACAAAGAGTTAGCTAAATAAAATCTGTAACATTTTTCCTTTGTAGATTAAGTGTGAGAAGGTTGGGGGTTGGTAAGTGTTAACTTGCTGGTGTGTTCCCCTTTGTCTGACACATCGGTCGGGCCCACAACCTATTGACTCAGCCAGTCAAACTACATGTTGTTAACTATTTTAATGTTGTTTAAATATACATTTTTGGCATTTCAACTGCAACAGAATCAGAAGGATCCTTTTCTTGGTTAAGACATGTGCCAAATGTTTTGCAAAAAATTGCATGTCACTAGGGAATCCCACCGACCAAGAAAATCCGTCTGAACCACTATTCAATTTTTCACTGTCACATTTAATTTATATGCCACTTAGCCAACCAGATGTGTAGAAAAAGTTTAATTTGCTAAAAGTCCACATTTTATATAAATTTTGGGAACAGAGAATATAAATAGCGCCATTAATCACATTTCGTAATATTTTTGTGTCATTTATAAGTCTAACATATTTTTATATTTGTTTTATTATTATTATTATTATTATTATTATTATTTGGAAATGAATGTTCTTCGGGTTTCTTTCAAAATTTTGTTTGTTATTAGGATTTTATATGATGTTGGGAAGTTTTGCGACACAAGAAATGTTTTTTTATAGTTTTTTTAATTGGATGAATATTTACACTGTTAAAAATACTTGCCAAAAATTTGAGAACACCACTCTCTTACTTGTGTATGCTTTGCTCCCATACTCATTGCTACATCCATGTAATGTGTCACAACTAGTGCACCATTTGATGTCACTACCATATTTGTATGATCAAATCAATGAATTTTTTGCACATTTGGTGGAATTTCATTTTACACTAGGGAGTGACAAGTGGATTAGTGATAACTTCAAGTGAAATGATCATGAAATATATTTACAATTTTAACTTTGTGAACCCCAAATCATCTAATAAGTATCTTACTTAAACAATTTTTCCTTCATGTAATGTAATGTTGGTGAATGTAAGCGGTATACTTGGCCTTATTAGACATATAATTGTATTATGTTTTGGGTGGAGCATGTAGAAAATTGTAAAGTTTATTTGCTACTATGCGGTTTACAATAATAGTAATATTACTTACCTAATTTGTATATGTATATGTATATGTATGAAAATTTGGAAGTTTAGTATATGGACACCAATTATTTGACCAAATGATATAATGAGATTTTTTCCATGGAATATCATCATTAAGGCTTACAAAAGACATGGCCATCCTTAAGAGTCATTGAGACTATTACAAGACAAAGTGGTGTGGGTAATGCAAATGGGCTCCATCATTTTAAACCAACTCCTAGCATATTTTACACAATGTTTGATTTATTTAGTTATTATTTCTTCATGATGTTTTTTAGATTATGCTTAGAGTTATATTATTTGTAATATTGGTTATTCCTTCAAAGCACAACAATATCTTGTCGAGTGCATTCCTACCACATTAGCAATGGATGGTAGGGCCCTTCAAATATTTAGATCTATTCTCTCCATTTCAGTATGTTTCTTTGTTACTCCATCAATACCTAGAATTTTTCACCTTAGTTATTGCAAAAAAATAGATGCTCTATAATTGTCAATTTGAATTGTTTTTCACTTGATAACAATATGGAATGATAAAATGTTGGAACTTGGAAAGATTAATTTAAAAAATAACCCTTTCACTTATTCTTACTTTCTAGATCTCTTCATATGAAGGAAAATAAGTTTTTGATGATAACTGTACGATGGAAAAGCGATAAGCAAGTGTGGAAATCTACAAGTAAATTTTCCTCACACTTGACCTCCCGAGGTCATGCCGAGACAGTCGGTGGGATTGAATATGCGTGGGATGCAGACAAACTAGTTAGGCAATCTGATGTCTTTGACGCACACTAGTGGAATTTGTGAATCTAAGGCAAAGAAGGCCCTCCTAACCTGAACTGGTGTGATAGATCGATCAGCAAGGATGACTACTCGAAGGCTCCAATCAATATCGAGCTCTGGCATGATTCGGTCTATGGGTTGTGGAATACGTGGAAAATGACTTGGGATAGTTTCATGTATGTCTCCCAATAAGGTCATAGGGTGGATGGTAAATATAATTGACTCTATGGGTGATTTTCTGGCCTAGTCCAAAACTCCTTAGCTTCGTTAGCTGCTATGTCTAATAAGGATAAATGTTCGATGATGATAGGTCGAAGTGGAGTAGATCTGAATATTAATGTGCATAGGCCAACATCAACGTCAGATTGACCTGTGGGCTCATTGGGTTGTGGGATTTGTGGGTCACAACCATAGATTCATGGTTGTTGTAGACTGCTTTATGGTCATGTGCAAAATCAATCTCTTCTAATCTCTAGTACCCAATAGTCGTATACTTTTTCAGCCTCTATATTTAGAATTAATAGTTTCTTGACTTTTTTAGAGTATCTCACAGGCGTTCGTGCAACTTGAATTCTTAAGCTGGTATCTATGTCTGTGAGAGTATCTCCTGTGTCTGGTTGTGGGACCAAAGGATCACAACCGAATGTTTTCTCTCTTTCAAGCCCTTCCACAGTCATGTGGGTATGTATCTAGGGTAATCTGTAGTTTGGCTGACTTGACCAAAACGTATACGCTTGGTCATCCTCTATATTCAACCCGCTCAACTGTGAGCTGATCTGTTGTAAGTTTGTCGTTGTTTAGAAGATTTGGATCCTAAGACTTTGATCAATATCAGTTATCGCTTGTGATGAGATTGGGTTGGGGCACGATTGGCTTGAATACGTATTCCCTGGGCTCTCTAGGGCCCGTGATTGTCATACAAAAGCAACAATATAAACTAAAAGCAGCAAAGTAAAATTAACTATATGAAATATATCTAGAACATATATAACTTCTATATTTTTGTGTTTTTCTGATGAACTTTTTGAATGAAATTGAAAGAGTAACCTTTTAATACATCTAGAAATTAACAATTGACACTAATAACAGACTAAAACAAACAAAGTAACCGAGTGTGGCTACTTGTCTGTGCAATTTGTAGATCTACTCTAAACAATGAAATAACTGATCTAATCTATTTGTAAGACTATCGATCCTACCTCAGAAGTGAGGAATGAATCATAGTTTCTCAGAAACTATCAATCCCCACAGCTTCCCCGGCAATATCGAAAGTAAAATTAACTGAAATGAAATGATTAGCTATTCTATTTGATATGCTTCTAACTAGAACTTTGAAAGCTAGAACCTGGATTCTGTAGAACAGTGGCAAACCGATGGTGTGTGTGGCTTTGTCCCCTCAGTGTGATCTCCTCATTCCTTCGTGCTCACGTGGATCCAAAAAGCGTGTAATGCTAGCATCAATAGGAGTAGATATTGGAATAAAGATAGCTTTAGGATACAAACTGAATACAATGTGTGTAGGAGAGGGATAGCGCAAGAGTACAAAGCTCGGCTTATGCAATTCCTAGATGGATTTATTGCGAGTCATACAGAATAAAATGTCCAGATCCTAAAACTATCCTGTTTGAAGAACAAAACCTGCAACTTTAATGGCTTCCTATTGATGAACAAACTATTTTACTCCAATGGATTGGATGAAATAACAACAACATTTGCACAAGATGGATATGTGGCTTTCAAACAGCATAACAATGCTAACTAAGCATGCAAATGAACTAAACTATGACTTCTAAGCAAAAAAAAAAGACTGAACTACTTGAAATGAGAAATTGAGAGGTAAATTTGAGGGGCCATTTGTTTGAGCACAAGCTAACTATTTATAGCATTTGCATTCACCTAAGGTAAAAACCAAATTGAACTCTTAAACTATAAACAATGGCAAAACACTATTCCAGGGGACCAAAACCATTAATGCAATCTCAAGGCGGTGAAAAAAGCTGGTGAATCATTGATTTTTACGTGAGTCACATTAAAAGAGCATTCTAGAAAATGCGTAAGGACCGCCACCACGAGAAGGGTGGCGGTTACAGACACCAATTGCCCTTTTAGGGCGGCGATCACGAGACTGCGCTTAGGTAGGGCGGTGGTTTCATAACCCGAATAGCAAAAGGCCAAGGAAAAAGGGGAAAAGAGAAAAAAAAAGCACGCAGGAACTAACCGGGGGATGTGGGATGTTAACGCATGTTTAGAGGGCCTTTCCGGATCCCGAACACCTTGCGAGGAGACCTGTATCATCATTGGGGCACGTGTTACGCTATTTCGGCGGTGCAGTACCCTCTAATTTTGGTACATACATATTGCCCCCTCGAAGAAGCATTTTAGCCATGAAAAGGCATAAACGGTGGGTCCGAGTATGGCGGTCCCAAATGGGAAGTTAGAAATTATACTGATACATCCGTGTGTGTCGAAATGACGCCATCAAAAATTCTCACTACCTAAAAATGAAAAGAGGAATCAAGTGCAGATAGACAAAATAGATCGGAAAATAAATGCTAAAATAATGGGAAATGAGGACATACCATTTGTGCGAGGATAAAAACTTACCTTCGTCGGTGCTCCAAACTGCGAAACAGGACATTCAAAACAAGTCAGGTTGCTATATATGTAAAAGTGGGCCCATTTTCCTATTCATTTGCGCATGTTGATTTGGTTGGTTTTGAGCTCTGGGACCCACGGTGATGGTTTCTTGCGAGAGTAGAGTCAAAACGTTCGTGATGGGATAGTGATCATGCCTCCATGAGCGGAGCATCGACCCACGAGATCACAAGTTAGTTTTCCTCAATTTATCATTTTTCCCCTCAATTTTAAAATGCTAAAATCTTTGTCGTGGGGGGGTTAATTTTTAAAATGTTAGGTTTAAAAGGTCCATCTAGGGGGGGGCCTACTGGGTAGGCTTTGTTTTTAGCTAAAATGGTCCTTTTTTGGTGTTTTTAGGATTCTTTTAGGGTATAAACCCACGTGGGTTTTCAAGCCACGACCGCCGCCCTATTCAGGGTGGCGGTTACAAGACTACCACCTTTAAGGTGTCAATTCTTGAACCGCCACCCCCTGCTCGGGCGGTGGTTCTCCACGAACACCAAAAGAACACTTGTTTGAATTTTTTTTTGCATTTTTAGCATTTCTATGTGTTTTCATGATCTTTCCAGTATCACTTGGATGCTAACTTGCTCTGTTTTGTGTGTTTTTGGGTGTATGCAGCGAGGAGGAGTACATTCGGTGGAGCCGAGAGAGAGAGTGTGTGACTGGCTCCCAGCAGTACTAGATGCACTTTCACAGGATGAGGAGGACACTCTTCAGAGGGCCGGATACTACGTATCTCACGTATTCCACATGTTGCACCATCCAGTCACATTCTTTGTGACTTATTCTCCTATTGGGATGCTGATTGGAACACCTTCCGATTACCAGGGGTCCGCGGTGAGTGGACCATCACTTTGGAGGATGTTTATCATATTCTAGGGGTCCCGATCATCGGGAGATGTCTTACCCTTGAGACAGCAGGTTCACGGGCCCAGATAGCACAGTGGGCCACTTATATGGGAGATGCAGTTATCTCCACGGGTTCGAAGAAGGGGGTCAGAGTTCGGTCTATTCCTAGCTTGCCCATCCCCTTGATTCACCAGGCTATTATGGGGATCCTTGCCTCGAGACTGATCGGGGACAAGGGAGGAGACACACTGCTATATTGTTGGTCCCCCATCATTGCACAAATCGAGGGTCATGGCCGGATTTATGCCTGAGGAGTAGATATACTTGGGACTACCTTCCATGATTGTACAGGTGTAGTCCACTTGCAGGGGAAGTCCTTGAGCCACCCGAATCTGGTCATGAGTTGGGTTTATGAGCGCTTCATTCCTTATGGCAGAGGCGTAGAGGTGACAGATCCCGGAGCTGTGAGGGTAGCCAGATGGACAGATATGTCGGTGCTTAGAGCACCTCATCAGCCAGTTGCCTCTCTGACCACCGATGACATGGAGGCCACACCATATCAGACCATGGCAGGTATATGGGGTGAGGAGGCTCTTACTTTGATCTCCTGCTCCACCACAGGCAGCTTATTGACAGAGTGGGGCGAGTGGAGATACACCCCTTTGGCCGAGTTCCTCAGTAGTTTGGCCTACCTTACATGGGCATGCTTCCCCTAGTAGTGCCAGTATACAGGTCAGTTCGAGAGGCTAGAGGGGGTCCTAGAGGCCGGGTTGGACAGTTGTTACCCCTGGCGTTCCTATTGCAGCGAGGTAGGTAGTACGTGCCCGAGGGAGAGTCGATGCTCCTCAAGCACCCTTACTTCAGATTGCCGAGGGTCCTTCCCACAGCAGTGATGACCCCATCGACATAGACTCCGAGTTCGAGAAGTTCACATGGGGAGAGACAGAGGAGGAGACCGAGGAGGACATCGAGTCAAGGGGAGGATGATAGTGATCCTGAGTGGCATGATACTCAGGACATCATGCAGGCAGAGAGGGCGAGCGAGTGCGAGAGAGGTGACTCGGTTTGCAGAGGAAGCTACTCTCCCGGGGCCATGGTGGGGAGGATGAGTCCATTGTGGGATGTTACGTCGCTCCAGCCACGGGAGGAGCACCTCAGTCAGCGGCGGCATCTGTGGCAGGTGTGAACCCTAGAGATCCATCCTGGAGGCCCGGTGATCCGAGTAAGTTATCCTCCCTTTGATTTGAGTTAGGATTTCTTTAATTACCATCTCTCCTTTTGTTTGCACTTGTGTTTTATCTCTTGTTTCATTTCTAATTTGTTTTCTCCTTTGTTTGTAGAGACCGCCGATGAGTGGTGGGACCTGATTCGCAGGGTATGCACTGATACCCTGATGATTCCCATGGAGAGGACCCATGCGGAGCTATCTGTGGATGCTTCGGGGAGCCCTCAGCAGCTGGCAGACATACTGACGTCTTTTCCCCTATCTGGCATGTGGCTAGGATGGTATCGACTCTCCGTATGGAGTTAGCGGGGTATAGGATAGCCGAGCGCCTGATGAGGAGTCATTCTCGTGGTGAGACTACGGCTGCCCCTTAGGATCCTGAGCCCTCCGTGCACTCAGAGCACCGCGTAGCCGAGTCCTAGGTGTGGGTGTGCACCTTCAGAGGGGTCTCATAGGGGTTGAGAAGCCACTTGGCTCCCCTAGATTTTTGCATGATATTTTTGTATATCTCGGGCTCTTTGAGCGTTTTGACCATGCTTAGCGCATGATGGCATTGTATAGGAATTTTGATCATTTATATATATATATATATATATATATTCTTTTTGGATCAAACCTTTGGTATTTATGGCTTTGTTTCCATTTCTGTTTCTTCATGTGAACTGTGATATTATGCTTATATGCTTTTTAGAATGTATGCAATGGAGAACAAATGATACAAATGTTTACTTTCCTTTTGTATTTCATGATGCTGATATATGATAATGTAGATACAATGTGATTTTGAATCTTAGTTTCTTTAAGCAATTTTGGATACTTCATGTTTGTTTTGGCAAAGTGGTGAAGACAAACCGGTATGATGAGCAGATAGACTTTCCCCTCTCCTAACTCCACACAACTAGTAAGATGTGAGGGCTCATCACCGAGAGCTAAAAAGGGCACAAGTTATGAAATGTGTTGAAATGGTAGTGATAAAGATAGACAAAGCTTTAGCAGAACCAAATTAGGATGCTACAAGCCTACTCCACTCGAGTGACTTCGTAGTTTTGGGATGCAACTTGCTTTGCGTTGTTTATCTAGACTTAGATCCGTAGATGGCCACATGGTAGACAAAATCTGGGTTTTAGGATTTTTAATTCTCTTGGAATTTTGGACATCTGATTCATTTGTTTTTGACTCAAGACTTCAAGATTTGAATTGTTTGTCTATGACCTTTTACGTTTGTTTGTCAAGAGGACCCCTACACCTTGCCCCATGCTACTAGTAAGAAGTATGGGCTTATCACCATAGGCAAGATATAGGCGAGTAAGGGCATTTCCATCCTTTCCCAACCCTACGTCACTAGTAAGAGACGCAAGCTCATCACCGAAGGTTGGTGGGGCAAGGAAATGTGTAAATTTAAAATTTTCTGTTTGATTCTATATTTGACTTGTTTACTTGAGCAAAATGTCAGTATGTGCTTATTTCCAAAGAGATATACATACGAGGATAGATGTGACATGATGAAGCTTCTAGAACAGACCATAGGCAAGACACCTATTCTAAGAAGAAACCAAAAGTGAGAACAAGCATGCAGATCTTGGTATGGTTACCAGTAAGACTTTGTCATTTCTAGCTTTATTTGATGAAATGATTCCAAAATAGCTGATGATATCATGGAAATGAAGAGGTATGATTAGAATGTTTATGCCAATACAATCAAAAGTTTGTAATGAATTGCTTTAAGAATAAATTCCTTGATCACAAGATTTATATGAAATAAATAGACAAAATGAACCTGACTATATGAAGATGCAATGTAGATATAATTATATAAATGATGTTGGGTGCTTACGCATAGAATCGTTTAAGGTGCAGGGAATTGACTGTTTCACCAAATTCCTCACCTTCTAGCGTACATAAGAGGTATGCACCATTTCCATAGTCTTTTGTGACTCGGTATGGGCCCAACCATTTGGGCCGGAACTTCCTTCCTTCGCCGGTCTTTTTATCGATCCGGTTGTCTAGCCTTAGAACTAGATCACCTTCATATATGTCGTGTTCATAGACCTTCTTGTTATACTGCCGGCACATCCGGTCAACATAGAATTTGTGCCATTGCTGTTCAGCATCTAACCTAGCTTCATCTAGGCTTTCTAGTTGGGAGAGACATGCTTCTCTATAAGCATCTTCATCTAGAATCCCTTGTAATGAGATACGGAGACTGGGTATTTCAACCTCAAGTGGGAGAACTGCTTCTACCCCGAATACTAGCGAGAAAGGAGTGGCTCCTGTTGGTGTTCTTATTGAAGTTTGGTGGGCCCATAAGGCCGGATATAACTTCAAATGCCAATCTCGTTTGTTTTCTTTTACCATTTTATGAAGAATGGATTTTAATGTTTTTTTGTGGCTTGAGCTTGTCCATTGGCTTGAGGGTAATACAAAGAGGCTGTATGATGGCTTATTCTAAATTTATTACACAATTCGTGAACTTCGTCATTCTTAAAAGAAGTCCCATTATCTGAGATAATGATTTGCGGGACACCGTACCTGCAAATGATTTGGTTCAAAATGAACTTGGTGATTACAGAACCTAGTACAGTAGTAAGAGGCATGGCCTCTACCCACTTGGTAAAATATTCAATGGCCGTGATTATAAAATTATGGCCATCTGTAGACGAGGGAGATAATTTCCCTATTAAATCAAGGCCCCACGTAGAAAAGGGCCATGGAGTAGTAATTGGTTGTAGAGCCTGTGCTGGCATATGGATCTCGTGGGAGAACTCCTGGCACTTATGACACCTTCGTACAAACTATACTACGTCGTGTTCTAGAGTAGGCTAGAAATAGCCCATCTGATGTATTTAATGAGTGGTGGCATGGCCATCGAAGTGGCCTCCACACATTCCACTGTGAGATTCATGGAGAATCTTCTTGGATTCTTCTATGTCGACACATCTTAGAAGCATTCCATCGAATGCTTTTCGATAGAGGACTTGCTCTATAATGACGTATTTTGCTACAATAATGTGTAAATGCACCTTCTTTATTTACTGGTAGTGGCACCTTCTGGATACGTATGGTCCATGATATAATTAATAATATTGGTATACTAAGGACATTCAGAGATAGGAGGTCTGGTTTTGATGTAGTATATGCATTCATCGGGAAAATCCAAATCTACTAGATCGCCTCCGTTTAATGGATTATCAGCTAACCAATCCACGATGATTTTCCTTTAATAGACTTCTGATTTACGAATGTTAATTCAAATTCACCCATTAAGGTTATAAAGCGTCCAACCTTTTTAGACAAGGACCCTGCGTGAGGAAAGTTCGTAAATGCTCTGTCTTTACAATGACTTTTGTTTCTTGATTTAGCATGTAATGTCTTAAGCGTTTGGTTGCAAAGACTATGGCGAGGCATTCTCATTCTACTTGCGTGTAGCATGTTTCATAGTCGAGCAATGTTTGGCTAATGAAATAGATCACACGTTCTCTCTTGTCATCGTCTTCTTGAGCCAGCATACAGGCTAGCGAGACATTGGTGGCCCGCGAATATAAAATTAACGGGTGATCTGGCTTAGGTGGCATTAACGTAGGTGGTGATAACAAGAAACGCTTAACTGCGTTGAAAGCTTCATTGCAGTCTTCGGTCCAATCAATGCTATAATATTTCTTGAGTAGATTGTTGATTGGATGGATGGCAAAACTTAAATCTGGGATGAATCTCCGGATTGCACCAAGTCTTCCGAGAAATGACCTGATTCCATATTCATCCGAAGGTGGCACCATTTTGAGAACAACCTTAATTTTGGTTGGGTCAACATCGATCCCATGTGATGATATAATGTAACCTAGGAGTTTTCCCTCTTGTTACGCCAAAGACACATTTTTTTGGATTTAGCGTGACTCCATATTCTATTAAACATGAAAGAATGACGTGAAGCACTTCCGGATGGTCACAACGCTTCTTGGCCTTGGCCAACAAGTCATCTACGTAGGATTCCACAATTTTATGAATAAGATCATGAAATATATATGTCATAGCCCGTTGGTATGTAGCACCAGCGTTCTTGAGACCAAATGGCATAACAACATAGCAATAAGTTCCCCAAGGAGTTATAAATGTGGTTTTAGCTTGATCTTGTTCGGATATTTTGATTTGATTGTATCCGGAGAATCCATCCATGAGGGATAAAAGCTCAAATCCAGCAGTTGTGTCAATAATGACGTCTATGGATGGTAACGGGAAGTCATCCTTAGGACACGCTTTGTTAATGTCCCGGAAGTCTATGCAGATGCATATCTTCCCATTCTTTTTGAGGACGGGAATGATATTAGATACCCACTGAGAGTAATCGACTGGTTTGATGAATCCTACTTGGAGGAGTTTCATTACCTCCTCTTTCACCATGAGAGCTACCTTGGGTTTCATTGGTCTCAATTTTTGTTTAATCGGTTTTACATCTGATTTAGTAACGAGGTTGTGTACCGCAATGTGGGGTGCAACTCCTGTCATTTCCTTATAATTAAATGCAAAAGCCTTCTGATGTTCCTTGAGGATCCGAGTGTGTATTTCTACTTCTGATGGAGTTAACGAGGATCCTAACTTCAATATCCTTGGTTCATCTTCCGTTCCGATGTTAATATCAATTGTTTCTTCGATTAGAGAAGTGTTACCTTCTTCAAACTCAGGCGGGGCTGGGGGTAGTTCCAGCTCATCTCCATTCTCGACTGTGTATATGTTGGGTTCCTTTTGTGGGGGAAGCTCTGTCATGGGATTCCCGTAGTAGGAAGATGAATGCGGGATCAAGGATAAATCTACTATGTGATGGGTGAGATGTATCGCTGCATAGGCATTTAAGTAATCAAGAGTGGTTGTCTCACTATCAATGTGGTCTAGGATAGTAGATTTGTTCTCATCTCTGTTCATTAAACGAGGGCTTGACATTTTTTTACTAATGGTTTGGTACGAAGGGATACCATAAAATGGGTATTTTCCAACTCGCTGTTTGGAGTGAAGCGTGACGCTGAGGTTGCTATTGAATCGGCAAGGAGATTTTGTTCTCGTGGGATTGCTTCAATCGATATGAAGTCAAACTCCTTGCTTAAATTCAATACAGCTGTTTTGTAGAGCTGTAAGTGCTCGGCTTTGGTTTCATATACCTCAGCGACTTGGTTTGCTATCAATTGTGAGTCTCCTAACACCCTGATATTATTAGCACCGATCCTCTTAGCTAAGATGAGGCCAAGGAGGAGGGCTTCGTATTCAACGTTGTTGTTTGTACATTCAAAGTTTAGTTTAAAGGAAAATGGTAGGACCTTTCCCTCGAAAGGAGAAGTAAAGATTACACCTGCCCCAGCTCCATAACGACATCTAGCTCCATCAAAATGGAGAGTCCAATATTTCACTTGGGAATATGGATGTTGGGACATTTGTTGTGTTAATATCTTCTACTTCCACCATGCAGAGATCTTCTGCTGGGAGAGAACCGACACCTAGGGTGTGTCCCATGCCTACCGAATCAAATGGTAGGAACATTGGTAGATCCTGTTCTAGCAATTCAACAATTTTTGCAGTAGTTCCTAATGATACTGTTTCTATGATCTTAACTTCATCCTTGAGGGCTGGGATATTCTTGACTAGGTTCGTAACTTCTAACTCGGTTGTAGGTATCAAATTTTCTTCTGGTTTCACGTCGGTTGGTTTATTAAGTTGGTTTGTTGGGAGTTCAAACTCAGAGTGAATGCCTGGCCTTTTCTTCAGGTCTGCTAGGTGTATATCGAATGGTTTTGGATCACCCTTGGCTATGAATATCTTTCCTAAGTGTAAAAACCTTACTTCTTGAAATAGCGTAGAAGGAATTGCCTTCATACGGTGTATCCATGGTCGGCCGAGGATCATATTATAGTTAGTTTCCCGATCTATAATATAAAACTCAGTCAGGATTGTTTTGGGTCCTAAGGTGACCGGTAGTATTATAGTTCCAATCGAGGTGGCTTTAAGGCTATCATAGCCTCTTAGTGTATTTCGCGTCGTGGAGCAATTCGTTTCTCCATACCCTAGCTTTTGGAGAAAAGAAAAAGGGACTATGTTAACTGCTGCCCCATCATCAACCATCACGCGTTTCACATAATTGTTATAAACCCATACTTGCAAGTGTAAGGCTGGATCACCTCGGCGTGCAATCTCAGCGTCTGTTGGCATTTTGTTTATTTCGAATATGAATTCGGTGTCCCTATCCGGCTGCCCCGGAGGGTGGATATCAAAGTCTATATGGTTTACCTATGTTTCGGGAGGTGGAGTGATGTTGATTAGATGACTTAAACCTAATGCTTCTAAAAGAGCAGCCCTGTGAGCAGGGGAGTTCTTCAATAAATCCAAAAAGGAGATGTGTGAGAAGGTTTTTGTTAAATCACTAATTAAATCATAAGCACCCACGGGTTTTATTAATACTTGTTGGATATCGTCTGTTTCTAGTGGGTAGCTTGGACTTAGCTGAGAGGAATACTCTCGTGTCCTTGTTACAGCTTCTACGGGTAGTTCGGTGTCTAATTCCACTAAACCAACTATCTTGGGTCGTGGCTGACTTCCTAATTGTGGCACAACTAATGGATTTAGTGAAGTTGAGGCTTCATGATCGTTGTTTCCTATCATTACACCCTTGTTTGTCCCATTCGGATTTAACCTATTGTTGTTGTGATTTGGGAGCGGATCATTGAAGATTTTAAGGGGTGCATTCTGAGGGGAAACTGCCCCTGTAAAAGTATTTGGTGCTGGTGACGTAGGATCTGCCAAGAACATATCTATGAAAAGTTGTCTTTGTTCTTCTGGCAAACGTTGCATGAATTTATTATAGTCATGGCACGTTCTAGTGTCATGGCCTCGAATTTTGTGGAAACCACAATAAGAGTTAGGATTGTAATTCCTAGTCTGCTGGTTTGGTGCATATTGTGGCCCAAAACCTTGATCAAACTGTTGCTTATTAGGATTAAAGTTTTGCATTTGTTGTCTTTGGTTTGAATTCTAGTTTTGATACCCAGTTGAATTTTGGCTTGAACCCTGTGCAAGGTTTCACTTTTGTTGTTGTTGTGGATGATTAAAATCCACTGCATTGATTGTTGGGGTAAAGTTGTTGTTTCATTGGTTGTTTATTAGTGGTGGCGTATTCACAACGTTTACCTTTTTAGCCTGATCAGTTACTCCATCTGTTGTCACTCCATGATTTTTATTGAGGATTTTAGGTCCTTGATTGATATTTGTGGTAGTTGGATAAGTCATAGTATTCTGGTTGGAGGTGATTAACCTCCCGTTTGTTCCATACATCTTACGACCGCTATCTATTGCCGCTTGATCTATTCGGAGAGCGCTCTCAAGTACTTCATCATAAGTCCTTAGTGGGAACTTCTAGACTTCTTCCTTCACTTCTCTGCTGAGAGAATGAAGGAATAAATCACATAGTTCCATTTGGTCCATATTTGGAGCACTGGCTAAAGAATAAAGAACTGTACACACCTCTGGATGAAACAAGCAACAGATTCATTGTGTTCCTGCTTAATATGCAAGAATTCCCTGATTCCTATTCTTAATAGTTTGTTCATGTCAAACGCCTTAATGAACTCAAAACGATTTGTTTCAAAAATGGATGGAAGCCTCGGTATTCTATAATACCAATCGAGAGCGATGTCTTCCAAAGTTTTGGGGAATATTTTAGCAATAACCCCATCCCAAGGGAGTAGTTCTCGAATAGCTGTGGCGTAAGCCTTGATATGTGCATTCGGATCTCCCTCACCTTTGTACTTGGGAAAATCGGGAAGAGGTCTTGGAAGCATGATGCTCCGTATGGTAAAATCTAAAGGCTCTTTCAAGTATTCTGAATATGTCCCTATCGCATAGGTTTCGACCATTGATGGTGCCTATTGAGGGAGTGGAGGTGGAATGGGTTGTTGATATGGCATAGCGTACGTGTTAGCGGGGGCGTAAGGAAACCCCTGTGTTTGAGGAATCATGCCAGGAGAGGAGAACATATCCCCTTGTGGTGATTTGGAGTACATGTTTAAGTATGAAGGGGTATTGTCCAAGAATGGATTATTTTGTACTAGACCGGGCGGTGTTAGATCGGTGTTAGAAATGACGGTTCTAGTCGGTGTTTGTTGTGAATACTGAGGGGTCATGCCTAACGTACCTATTCCTGTGAGGAGGTCTATTTGGCTAGGATTAGAATTTCCTGCCTACATGAGTTGAGAATGGTGATTTTCTTGAGCGAGTTCTAACCCCCTCACTTTTTATACTAATGTTGAAATGACTTCATTTGGTGAAGTCATGGTGTTTTGCCTTAGTGGTGTTTGTTGTATATCATGGTGTTGTATAGGCATGTGATATCCTGCTATGAACTGATCACTGCCTTGCCAAGTTTCCCTAAGGGCATTCCCTATATGTAGTGGCATGGAGGTATTTTCTTGAAAAGAGACCTCAGGTTGCGTTTGTAAACTCCCTATGGGTGGGTACATACTCCGAGAGTGTTGTTCATTCCTGGCATAACGTATCGAATGTTCATTATCTAAAACCAGGTATGGGTCAGCTTGTCTACTAATTTGTGGTCTCAGTAGTATTTGAGGAGATGAACTAGATTCTCCTGTGAGCGTCATATTGTTTGAGCCTGAAGGCTCTATTTGTTGTGTTTGAGCGAGCTGATCCCACTCCTCTGTTTGGAAAGATGAGTTATATCTGACCCTTGGAGATGGAGTTTGTGTTGATAATTGGTTATTTGAGTAGTTTTCACCCCATACCGAGAGCGAGGGTGATGATTGTCTATTCAGTTGAGCGTAGTATGCCTCAAGACCTAAGAGAGGCCTACCATATGCATCGAATCCCGACATATTCGGGGGGTATATGAATACCCATAGAATAATGGGAAGGAGCGAAGGTGATGGTGAAAGCTGATGAGGTAGTAAAGATGAAAAGGTCGTTTAATTTAAAAGAACCAGTAGAAATCTGACTCCAAATCAGAAAGTAAAAGGTTCACGTCGGGTTCACCAATTTTGTACAATGATGGAAAAGCGACAAGCGAGTGTGGAAATCTACAAGTAACTTTTCCTTGCACCCGACCTCCCAAGGTCGTGCCGAGACAGCCGGTGGGGATTGAATATGCATGGGATGCAGAAAAACTAGTTAGGAAATCTGATGTCTTCGACGCTCACTATTGGAATTTGTGAATCTAAGGCAAAGAAGGCCCTCCTAACTTGAACTAGCATGATAGATCGATCAGCAAGGATGACTGCTTGAAGGCTCCAATCAATATCAAGCTCTGGCGTGATTCGGTCTATGGGTTGTGGAATACATGGAAAATGACCTAGGATAGTTTCATGTATGTCTCCCGATAAGGTCATAGGGTGGATGGTAAATATAATTAACTCTATGGGTGATTTTCTGGCCTAGTCCAGAACTCCTTAGCTTCATTAGCTGCTATGTCTAATAAGGATAACTGTTCAATGATGATAGGTGGAAGTGGAGTAGATCTGAATATTAATGTGCGTAGGCCAGCATCAACGTCAGATTGACCTGTGGGCTCGTTGGGTTGTGGGATTTGTGGGTCACAACCGTAGATTCGTGGTTGTTGTAGACCTGCTATGGTCATGTGCGGAATCAATCTCTAATCCCTAGTACCAATAGTCGTATGCTTTTTCAGCCTCTATATTTAGAATTAACAGTTGCTTGACTTTTTTAGAGTATCTCACGGGTGTTCGTGCAACTTGAATTCTTAAGCTAGTATCTATGTCTGTGAGAGTATCTCCTGCGTCTAGTTGTGGGACCAAAGGATCACAACCGAATGTTTTCTCTCTTTCAAGCCCTTCCACAGTCATGTGGGTATGTATCTAGGGGAATCTGTAGTTTGGCTGACTTGACTAAAACGTATGTGCTTGGTCGTCCTCTATATTCAACCCGCTCAACTGTGAGCTGATCTGTTGTAAGTTTGTCGTTGTTCGAAAGATTTGGATCCTAAGAATTTGATCAATATCAGTTATCGTTGTGACGAGATTGGGTTGGGGCATGATTCGCTCGAATACCTATTCCTTGGCTCTCTAGGGCCCATAATTGTCATACAAAAGCAACAATATAAACTAAAAGTAGCAAAGTAAAATTAACTATGCGAAGTATATTTATAGCATATATAACTTCTCTATTTTTTTTTTTTTTTTTTCTAGATGAACTTTTTGAACGAAATTGAAAGAGTAACCTTTTAATACATCTAGAAATTAACAATTGACACTAATAACAGACTAAAACAAAAAAGTAACCGAGTGTGGCTACTTGTCTCTGTAATTTATAGATCTACTCTAAACAATGAAATAAATGATCTAATCTATTTGTAAGACTATCGATCCTACCTCAGAAGTGAGGAATGAATCATAGTTTCTCAGAAACTATCAATCCCCATAGCTTCCCCGGAAATATCGAAAGTAAAATTAACTGAAATGAAATTATTATCTATTCTATTTGATATGCTTCTAACTAGAACTTTGAAAACTAGAACCTTGATTCTACAAAACAGTTGCGAACCCGATGGTGTGTGTGGCTTTGTCCCCTCAGTGTGATCTCCTCGTTCCTTCGTGCTCACATGGATTCAGAAAAGCGTGTAATGCTAGCATCAATAGGAGTAGGTATTGGAATGAAGACATCTTTAGGATACAGACTCGAATAAAATGTGAGTAGGAGAGGGATAGCGCAATAGTAGAGAGCTTGGCTTATGCAATTCCTAGCGGGATTTATTGCGAGTCATGCAGAATAAAACGTCCAGAACCTGAAACTATCTTGTTTGAAGAACAAAACCTGCAACTTTAATGGATTCCTATTGATGAACAAACTATCTTACTCCAATGGATTGGATGAAATAACAACAACATTTGCACAAGATGGATATGTGGCTTTCAAACAGCATAACAATGCTAACTAAGCATGCAAATGAACTAAACTATGACTTCTAAGTAAAAATAAAAGACTGAACTACTTGAAATGAGAATTTAAGAGGTAAATTTGAGGGGCCATTTGCTTGAGCACAAGCCAACTATTTATAGCATTTGCATTTACCCAAGGTAAAAACCAAATTGAACTCTTAAACTATAAACAATGGCAAAACACTATTCTAGGGGACCAAAATCATTAATGCAAGCTCAAGGTGGTGAAAAAATCTGGTGAATCATTGATTTTTACGTGAGTCACATTAAAAGAGCATTCTGGAAAACACGTAAAGGACCACCACCCTGAGCAGGGTGGTGGTTAAAGGACCGCCGCCCTGTTTAGGGCGGTGATCATGAGACCGCCACCCAGGTAGGGCAGCGGTTTCGTAACTGAAGAGCAAAAGGCCAAGAAAAAAGGGGAAAAGAGAAAAACAAAGCATGCAAGAGCTAAGCGGGGATGCGGGATGTTAACGCATGTTTAGAGGGCTTTTCCGGATCCCGAACACCTTGCGAGGAGACCTGTATCATCATTGGGGCATGTGTTACGCTGTTCGACAATGCAGTCCCTCCAATTTTAGGTACGTACAATAACAACTCTAAAGAAATTCCATATAAAATCAATGTAAGTTGGCCACTTAGTAATATTCTCAAACAAATTCATTCTCTAATTGATGAGATCTTGGAGAAATGGTTGGAAGAGATAGAAAATCCATGGTTGGTATATCTATGATGGGAGAAAGTTTTAAATAGATGTTTGAAAGTTTTAGCTCAATCACAAGTAATGCATTGCATGGGTGGGGGCAATTAAATTGCCGGTGTGGTCTAATATCAATCGATGTATTAAGGTGGATCCATCCCTTATGATCAAACTTGTAAACTAATGGTCATTAAGTAGTTGTGGTATTTTAAACCACATGCCCTAGGTGCTACTTCCTTATTTGGTTCTTGCTTTGGTTCATGAGTAAGTAGTTATTTCCTTATTTAGTTCCTATTAGTAATTAATTGAAATCTAAAGATGACTGTGTAATTGTTGATAATGTGGAATAATGTAACTATCCAAAAAATGTCAACAAAAGAAGTTAGATATTTTGGTTGGAGTTATGGATGTCTAGGCCCTTGAGTGGGTGCTCTCGTGCGGAGTATACACCATGTTTTCACTAGTGTTTAGCATTTTTACCTTCCACACTTCCATTCTTAAAACACATAACAATGTGATTGCATTTATCCATAAAAGTTATGAATCCAATAAAAATAGGACTTTTCAAGTTGGTGGCTATCAAGAAAAAGTTAATGTTTAAAAAACATTACACTAAATAGACGATGTGGCGATGGTAAGAAATGTGACATGTGAAATCCTTTATACAAGAAGAAAAAAGACTCAACTTGCATGATGACACTAGAAAAATCCTCAAGCTCGTTGGGTGAATTAAGGTGAAAGTGAAATGTAGATAAGATAGCGCCAAACATATCAATGGAGAGTTGTGACAAGTGGCTATTTGATGGATTTGAAATAAACCCAAGCTTTTAAGCACCGTGTAATATTGAGATGCCATCCACAAGGTATAGTATAAGTATAAAGAGCACCAAACATTACAACAAGTTATGAAGGTTGAACCAAGTCATGAATTCAATAACAAATTGAGTTGCATGTGAACCAAAGAGATGACATGCATTGAAAATTTTGATAAAACATTTTTATTATAATAATTGCAAAGAACATGTTTGTTTGACATGAAATCCTTTGTTGAATAAACTTAAGACATCATAAATCATCTTTTTCTTACTTGAAAAAAATTACCCATAGCAATGATTTTTTAAAATTTTCAAAGGTTTCTCCGTGTGTAGGCCAATATCAAATAGAATACACTATAGTAACCATTCATTCTTTACAATGCTAATTTATTTGTACAAGGTCACAAATTTGGGAAGATATTTTGACATTTATCTAGAAAGTTCGATTACAAGATACTTAAAAGAGTAACATTGCTTTATAATTTTTAACATTCCTTTACCTTAGTGGAAACCACTCACCAAAGCAAGTTTTCCCTCGATTCAGATTCGGTGTTCACTTTATAATAGAATTTGAAGACTCCAACCTAGATAGTTTTTGGAACTCTCAACTCTATCGAGTGGATTCCACCTTCTTTGCAACTCATATTCCCCAACACGGGTTCTTCATACTCGGATGAAAGATTCTCTCTTAACCTGGACTCATCAACTCTCAGCACAGAATGGCATCTTGTCTCTTGCAATATCTCATAAACTCTTCAAAGGAGATATCATAGTCACAGATCCTGCAGAAGTAGATCTCGTTGTATAAATAAACGTATTCTACTGTCACTTTAAAGACTCAAAATACTTTAAATGAACATGTGATATGTCTCACTCTATCTATTTTTTCCATCCATCTGATTTTTATCCGTCTATTTTATAACAATCCGTAAGGTTTGCCAAATCTTTCATCCCAATAGAGCCTGTGACTTTTCTAAAACCTGCAGTGTAAGGAATTTGATTTAAAATAAGGGCTATATATGAATGTATGAGTAATACTAGATGGATACGAGCATGCAGGATTAAAAAATGTTGAAAATAGCCGAAAATAGGAAAACTTGTAGATGGCCGTCAAACCGTCAAATTTAGCATAGTTGGAGAAACGTCAGGAAGGCCCTTTCCCATAAGGGAACGCCTTCAGTGTAATTATTGAGCAGTATGGGGACATGTTATGATTTTAATAGATTTAAATTGATTTCCATTAAAAAAGGGTTTTTACTTTGAATTGAGGAAAAAAGGTTTCATTGTACAATATAAATATTAAATATTGACATTTGTTTCGGAAATGAGACCATTTCATACCATTCATTGGAGGGTAAGGTGATGATGGCGTGGGAGTGCATGTCTTGGACAAAGTAGAGCTACATTACCAATGTAGCATATACTCTATACTAAATGTAGTGCCCTCCATCCAAACTACATAAGAAATACATGTATGGTCATCGAAAACCAGTCATCTAAAAATGTTTTGAATTGAGTCTCATAGTGATAAGGACAACTTGGATTGATGACTTCAGTCCTCGATGTGCATCTTGTAAAATAAATAAATAAACAACGAGAACGTTTATTGAAGAAGGTGTTGATTGAAAAGAGAGATAGAAAACATAAGATCAACCCAGAGATAAAAAACGTAGTGTTGTTTCTATGATCTGATTGTCCGTTAAGTTGGGAAGAAAGCCATTAGGAAAGCGCATGACTTTTGAAAAACACATTTTTTGAACCTATTACATACATAACATCTTCCTTCATCAAAGAAGGATATTAAACACAATGAATGCTAGAAATTAAAGTGTGCTAATGAAGCTGATCAGATGGTAGTGAACCTAAGAGGAGATTGAAATACACACTAACTCTGAAACAAAATGTTCACTGGAGAAATGTTGGATCTATAAATCGAGTTGCACTCGCTCCAATTAGACTTATGTGGTTGAAAAACATGGTGTATTTTTCAGCAAGAATACGAGCTAATATGAGGCTTATACCTTCTCGTGTAGCTATTATGATTTATGCACTCCCGATAATTGCACAAGCTAAAAACATATGCTAGCCGAGAAGGTGCTATTGAATCAAGGGGAGATTGAAAAACACACTAACTATGAAATTTAATAATTTCGGTAGAAAGCTTGGATAGAAGAAAAACATACATAGTAGATTTTTCCATCAACGCAGAGATAAATATAATTACTTGTCATAAATTACAATGTTCTCATGACGTTAAGTAGATGCTAGTGATCCTAAGAGGAGATTGAAAAACTCACAAACTCTAAAATAGATCGTTCACTCGAGAAAGGTTGGATATAAAATAGATTTTCAATTGCTCCAATTGGGTATGTCGAAGCTTTCTAAATCATTGTAAGAGATTAAACATGATGATTCCTGTAACACCCACTAAAACAACCCACTTCAAACCCAAGAATAACCTAGAATTAGTTAGGAAATTTATGGAATAATTTTTTTAAAAAATAGTCCACAACTAGGTTATAAGACAACAGTTGTCACTAAAAAGTTCTAGAATAATTCTAATCCACTAGAATATAATTTTATTTTATTAATAATAATTAGAGGTCAGAAGGTCCAAAATTTAGGGTTAGAAAGTTCAATTAGGTTTAGAGGGTAATTTCTCACCATACCCACTCTCTAATAGGCTTAAAGATTCAACTTTATTTTTCTCAAAATTAATTCATTCAAAATTTTCCTAAATCATTCCCATCAGATAGGAAATTTCCTCACCTTTCCATTGATATAAAGAAGTCCTCGTAACTCCCCATATTTCTCAAGTTATGGGTCAGTAGGCCTTGAGGTGAAAATTTTCCCCAAGAGCGGGCTGCGGGCCCAAGGGCGGGTCTACAGGCCGCGGGGAGAAATATTTCCTAGAGGAGTCGGAGTCGGCGGGGTGGCAAGAGAAATTTTGGAAAATTCCAGCGCACGGCGAAAAGCCAACATTGTGCTCACGAGTCCGCAAGTTCGCAAGGGACACGTGGCGCCTCCTTAGTGAACGTGGGGAATGCGGGGCAGAACGATGAAAACGATTTAATACCCTAAAGGTAAAAGGGGTAAAATTCACCCGCGCCTCCACCGACGCCTCACGATGCCATGTGGCAGCTCCTGATTGGCTGCAGGCAAGCGAGGTGGTGGGGAAAATTTAGAAAATTTTCCCAAAATTTTCTGAAAACATAAAAGGCAAGAAGGAACCCACTCCTCTGCCGATGCCTCGCGATGCCACGTGGCAGCTCCTTATTAGCTATGGGCCAGCAGGGCGGCCAAGAAAATTTAGAAAATTTTCCCCAAATTTTTTTTTGAAGTGCTAAGTAAAATAAAGATTTGCCCCTTTGCCAACGCCTCGTGGTGCCACGTGGCCACCTCTGATTGGCTGTGGGCTAGCGGGGCGGTGGGGAAAATTAGGAAACTTTTCCTCAAAAAAAAATTTGAAGCACTAAGATTAAAAATGGGTCCACCCCTCTGCCAATGCCTTGTGGCAACCTCTAATTGGCTGCGCTTTAGTGGGCGGGGGAAAATTAGGAAATTTTTCACAAAATTTTTCCGAAGCACCAAGGGAAAAATTCAGGCCCTGGGCAGCCAAGGAAATTTTTCCTAATTTTTTTTTAATGCCAAGTGAAGGAAAAACTTCAGAATGCCATAACTTTTGATAGAGGGCTCGGTTTTGGGAAACGAGGACTTTATGGAAATCTCTTGACGTCCTCTATACTCAAGAATCATTAAATTTGGATTTTGATAAATTTTAAGGGGTAAAGTTTGAAAAGAATATCTTGCAAGCTTTTACAGTGTAAACTAGTAAAAATTAAATTATAAAATTTCTTCAATTTGATCTTCTTCCTCTTTCAACATGTCAAATAGACATGGAGAATCATTCTTAGGTGGTTTTAGGATAAGTTTGTGAGGTATATCTATTTGATTGTGTTACAATTTGAAATTGTACAACTTTGACAACAAAATGACTGTGAAATCTTTGAACTCGATTTTGCCAGGTTTTGAAAGATTTATTTTAAGTATTTTTTCTAATTGAACTCATTTATATCCTGACATGTTCAATTTTAATGTTTCATTATTATTTCTTGATTGCAAGTTCGGTCTGTGCTTTTTGGATTAAATAAATTGCAGCTTGAAAATACAAAATAGAGATCAAATTTTAAAGGGTTTACTTGTTATTTTCTTCTTCCAAGTATTATAATACGTTCCAATTCTAATGTAATACATTTATTTGATTCAATTCAACTATTCAAAAGCTAAAATACATTTCTGATTTCCAATTTTCACATATTCCGAAAGACAGAGTATTACACTTCTTCATACGCTTTTCTTTCTTTCAATCAAAGATTACAACTCACATTTAGATGATTAAATTCAATACAATGATGCAATTTGAGGAAGGTCATGCAATCCTTTCTTGATTTCAAATACAACTTTAAATATTTTCTTTCATTCTTCAATTTCATCATACAGAACACAATTTCTTGCTTCCAAAATATTGGAACAGGGTATGTCTCTTTCACATTTCAATATACAAATTGCAAATCAATACAACATCTTTCCATTGCAAAACATTTACAAGTTCATCCACTTCAAGTGGGATAGGTTACAATAAAATTTATCTCAACAAGGGACTGTTCAACTATCTTTTTCTCAGCTCCAAAACAACAACATGCATACTTCTCATTCTCCCAAATTGTGATCACAACAAGAGTAGGGGAAAGGCAACACTCTCCACCCAACCAAGACATCCAATGAAGAGAAGAAGCCATCCTTCTTCATTGGCCCCTGAGCCCTAACCACAATGTAATAAAAGATGTGATCCAACTCATGGCAACAACAGGCTTCCACAAACACACAAGCAATATTTTCACAATAAAACACAGTCCAAAATAGAATATAGTTTACAACTACATTAAAGCATGAAAAACATTATTGATGCTTCATCCAAAGAAGCCAAAGGAGCAAGAAACTATAGGGGATGCTACGTATGCCTCCCAAAGGGGAAATGCATATCACCACCTGAATTACAAACTACCAAAATATAGTATATCAAAGCCCTGACATTCCTTATACCTCCCCAAGTACCCCTTATTCCTCACATTTCCTTATGCCTCCCCAACCTCTTATGGCACCCCATAACGAGTAAATAAATGCAAGCTATTTCTTTGTAAGGTGGAACCCAAATCCCAACTCCCTCCACCCTTATAGCTCCCTAAAACACACTTGTGCCTCCCACAAAATAAACCCCATAGTCTTCTCCTACACCATTCCTAGGCCATCTACCCAATAACCCACAACATATCAAAACATTCACAAATTAACATTTACATTCATAAAAGAATAGTATTTCAAGAGCCAAGCTCTTACCTCTCCATGATGGAGTTTCCCAAGTTCCAAAAAGTAGTTGTTTCCAAGAAAACAATCCAAAAATCCACCAAACGAAAAGCATGCAACAATCTTCAAGCTTCTCCAAAAGAAAGAGCTCTCAAAACAGCGAGAAATTCACCCAAGAATGAAGTCTCCCAAGTTGAGCAACCCAAAACAAGGCAAGCAATTCAAATTTTATAGAAGAGGGAAGAGAAGAGGATGAGGTGGGTCCATGTAGGATGCCACATCACACATCCTCAACCCCAACCCAAAAGTCAACTTCATTCTTCAATGCATAATAAATAGGTGGGTGAAAAATATGACAGTTTACTTACACACTCAAATCCAACCCACACCCAAAGGACTGAAATTAAATCATGTAAGAAAAGTGCAATTAAAACCTACAATTTGCCTTCACAAAAAGCATTACAAAAGTATAATATCAACTCTTCAACCGTAGGTATGGTTGGTAATTAAATTTAAGATGTATGGGACAAGTTTAACTTGTCCCGCAAACCTCCAAAATCAGCCTCCAAGGACAATTTCGAATTTCCAAGAAGGTGGACTGTTTCACATTCAAAAGTTAACTTACACATCTCTTACAACACTTTAATTCAAGGCCAACAACTCTATTAATTACTTCCTTATGACATATTTTAATTAATTAACTTTTAACAATATGATTACTCACATTAATTTACCATAATTAATAAATAATGAAAAGGGTAAACACATCACTTAATAAACACATACAAACATCAATAAAAAGGAACCAAATAAATAAATACACATAACCCTTGGTCACATTTAAAGGTGATCCCCCCCATGGGAATCCCTAACAATGAAACACACACACATGAACAATACAAGTTGCCATGGTGACCTTGTTGAATTCATGTAGAATTCCAATGTGGTTGGTCTCCAATCCCCCGATATTTGTTGTGATATTTTTAACCTACACAATACAAATACCCCTTCGGTCTCGTGGCCATATCAAAACATCCAAATGAATATAATATAATTTCAAAATCATCAATATATATCTAAATCACAATGACATCCAGACAATCAACAATATCACTTACAATTTCATCAAAGAACTATATAATCATCAATTTTAAATTCAATTTTCTCGGTCTACTTAATATATCCAAATATCACATGTCCTAACAACATCCATAATATATATATATATATATATATATATATATATATAACCATGTCCAAAAACATGTCAACATCTATATAAAATGTCTCTAACAATCATCATGCATCATATATGAATCAGAGTCAACAATAATCCATGATCTAACATCTAACACCATACTAAATCAAAACTATAATAATGTCCATAATATAGTCAGCAGTATCATGATCAATATCAAAAGTGTCGAAGGGAAGTGGGCACTACATTCCCCTCCCCTTAGACTTGACTTCCTCTTGAAGTCACTGGAAAGAGAGATAGGAACAAATGCAATAGAAAAAGGATCACTCCATTATGGGATTGTTTTCTTCAAACAAGTGTGGGTCTACAGAACCTAAGTTTGGTCCAATGCAATTCAGCAAGAAGAAGGGAGATTGCAAGGGATGAGTTCTAAACTTTCTGCATGCAAGGCTATGAAAACTTAAATCTAGAGAGTAAATTTATGCTATCAACCAAGATACCACACATAACAGTATAACTTGAAGAGTTCAAAAGAGTCTTAAGAGTAACCACGAAGTAGAGGAATAATAAGGATAATTCCATGAGTTTGAGAATTACCACATAGTTTCCCAAGGATTACAACATACTACAATAATAAAATTTGAGGTCTCTACTAAGTTTAAGACATGATTTCAAGGTTCGTTGTCTTGACAAGGCTAGCAAAAATAAACTATGAACAAATTTACACGAGGAACAAGTCTACTCAAGGTCCCACAATTTTAGGGTCACACAGAATGAGGTTAATCAACAAGGACACCTAAATCAGCAAAACATTTAAAATTAAGGAACTATTCATGGAAAGCACTTTTATAACTCGAGAGGGTACAATTAACGTTTCATGGTAATACAAGTGAACTCAAGACCACAAGTTTTCCTATAGTTTGATTTTTACACTTTTGTTTTAAGAATCGAACACACCATACCAACCAAATCTAAAGAAGTCAACCGTTTAGCAAAAGAATATATATATCTCCCCTAGCAACTAACATATCAATACAAGTACCATACATTATAGCACAATGGGATTTATTTATCTTATTTCCTATTCAAGCTCAAAATAACCATAAAGAGAGCACAAGAAACACCAAGGACCACTCAAGGTCACTAGGGAGAAGAATAAGTAACACGGGGTCCAACTACAATCCAAGGGTGCATCATATCAAAAGTGAATAGCATCATCTCGCACTTTCCATCCTAATGGAAAAGGGGCAACAATAACAGGGGTGACCTAATAAAATTTGAAGAAAAGAAGACTTCCCAAAGTTATTATTTTATATCCTTAACATATGTTGACTTTAAATTAAAATAACTTAGGTCTCTAAGGACAGTGAGACAACACACAAGGAGGTTGCTTCTTAAACAACAGATAAGACTCAATCCAAAAGGACCACAACTCACACTCATTGAGCTACAGGACGATAAGGGTATGATGACCCAAAATCCTACAAGAAAGGCACATACATATATGAATAAGAAAGTACTAAGTAACTAGAACACATTGCTATCCACCAAGTGTTTCACAATTTTAGGTAGGCGACAAAACTACAGGTTCAACTAAACATTGCACTCAATACACATAAATCTTACTTATTTTATAACTCAACTAATTAAGTCAAAAGTGGTAGTTTCATTTTCTAAGCACATTCCTTTATGATTTTTCTTAATTAAACTTC
Organism: Taxus wallichiana var. yunnanensis; assembly: GCA_018340775.1. Lineage (NCBI taxonomy): Eukaryota > Viridiplantae > Streptophyta > Pinopsida > Cupressales > Taxaceae > Taxus > Taxus wallichiana. Next base: position 577,604,712 of record CM031241.1, on the reverse strand, counting down.
CTCCTATTATGACATCACAACTTTGTGTTATAAGGACCACTAAGGGGGCATGATATCTTGCCATTCTATAAAGGCGGAAAAGAGAAAAAGTATTTATTTTAATCCTAGGGGAGGTATATGGACAAACTTTTCCTTTTCTATTCTTCTACATTTTTTTTTCTATTAATCTACCAAGGTTAAAGTAAGAACCATTTTCTCTTTCTATGTTCTAGTTTATTTGTTAAGCTTCAAGGCCAAATCTCCTCAATTATAGTTTTATGATGTTTGGGTGAGTCAACTTGTCAATTAAAAATTTAATGAGAAGGAAGGGTAAACATATCACACTGTTACTTTTATGGGAGAGAGAGGTAAATCAACACATCACATTTTTAATTCTAAGGAAAACAAGGGACATTCAACATAGAAAACACATTATTACTTTTGTAAGAACTAGGAAACAATCAACCAACATGGATCACAACAATATTTCGAGATTTTTTTCCCACTAATTACAAGTATCATAAAACATTCCTAGTGGGTTTCTACAAGTTCTCAAAAGAAGTTACAAGGGAGGCCCATTAAGGAAGCATAATTACTTTTACTGATCTACTAGGGTTTAACAATGTTTGTTGTTTTGGCGAAAACATTTTACTCACCTGATAAGACAAGGAAAGTTTTCAAATCTACACCCATATTACCACAGGATACCACCAACCAAGAAATCAAAATGACAAGGAAATATTTTAACTATAAGAACACCACATACTCGCTAGAAAGTGTCAAATGTAAGTAGACAGTTAGCTATCTATTCAACATGGCTTTACGACCAAGAGTTACAGTTTTGCAAGAAGAATCACATTATAAAATACCACCGAGATTAAATTATCAAGGTCTAATTACACTATCATCACCAATGTCATGGTCCAAAAGACTCAAAGCATCCATAAGTGTCTCCATGTAATCCAAAATTAATAGGTCATAGAGTATTATTCATAGTAACTAAAAAAAATTTAAGGAAAGGGTAGACTTATTTATAGGTCAAGAGGGAAAACAGAAACACTTAATTTACACACAATACTCAAATGGGATTAAATCTAACCATAATTACCAAGATGCATACAATCCTCAAGTCACTACTTAATATAATGAAATGAGGAACTCTTGATAAAACTTAGCATGCCATCAAAGAGAAGCCACTACCAGACAAACACTTTTCCACTAACATCCACAGCCAGCCAAAATCAAACCGATCCCACCATAATTCATCAACCCACAATTAAACACCTCTACTTTGATGAGGTTCAAGCTCTTACCGGATTGTAAGAGAATCACCACCACCGCTAACAGGCTGCCAACTAGAATGCACAACACAACGAACTCTCTTCCCAACAAGGTCGAGTAATGAAAAGTCCACTCTTAGATCCTAGATACACTCAAGGTTCCGTGTATCTAAAACTAAGGTATAACTTTAAGAACCTAAGAGGACATTCAAGACACCTAGGGTGTACCCCCATATGAAAAAATGTATGAATACAAGTAGCATCGAACCATCTCATCATCATGCAAGAAGAAATCCTCATAACGTTTAGCTAAGCATCCAACAACATAACGATCTCTCGAGTCACCAATCAAAATAAAGTCTAAGAAATATCGCAATCAAGGAAAGTGGTTAAGTAGTCGTATTGCAAAGTTTGAAAATTCTTACAAAAATATAAATAACTAGAAGAGCCTCGGAGCTTCTCAATCCAATATTCATAAAATAAGATGCAGTCCTTGATAAAATGACACAAGTTTACGAATGTAAAATACAAAATGTTAACACCACATTCACTTCGCAACCCTTCATGGCCGCCAATAGGGGTACTCTTCCTCGAGGTTAGTTCTAAGGACAAATGTGCAGGATTGGGTCATAAACGACATCCATACTTAATATTAACTCTCCCAAACCGGTAACAAAATGAAAAACTGACAACTAGACCAACTTTCCTAACTATTGAAGGAAGGAAGCTCTAAACAACTTCTAATTAACTCTTCCCGATCCTAGGACACAATCTCTATTGTCCAACCACAAGATTCACACCATATAATTTACCATTCCAATAACTCCAATAAGGAAGGGTCTCAACAAAGGGCTTAACGCATCATATAATTAAATCAAGTCTTAGGACTTGTAAAACAACACATTTTCAAAGGGGAACCAAGTTTCCACTACACTAGAAGTTCTCAAAAATCATTTCAATTTGACATTCTTAGTTACTCGGATTCAGGAAAAATGCCACTGAGCGTGTACAACAATTCAAAAAACTTATTATTTTAATTTTGGTAGTTCAAATGAACAGACTAATGTAATATTTCTTCATACACATTTCTTTTTCAATTTCCAAAAAGTTTGTTTCCTTAGATTCAAAAGTGTGCTAGGTTTGCGCTTCATGTCTCAATTTTTCTTGTGTGCCCAAGGGTCAAGGATTTGAACCCACAGCTAGGATACCAAGTGTAACACCCGCTAAAACAACCCACTTGAGACCTAAGAACAACCTATGATTAGTTAGGAGAATTATGGAATAATTTTTTTAAAAAAAGAGTCTACAACCAGGTTACAAGACAAGATTTGTCACTAACAAGTTCAAGAACAATTCTAATCCACTAAAATATAATTTTCTTTTATTAACAATAATTAGAGGTCACAAGATCAAAATTTAGGGTTAGAAAGTTCAATTAGGTTCGAGGGTAATGTCTCACCATACCCACTCTCTAACAGGATTAAAGATTCAACTTGATTTTTCTCAAACTTAATGTATTCAAAATTTTCCTAAATCACTCCCATTGGATAAGAAATTTCCTCACCTTTCCATTGATATAATGAAGTCCTCCTAACTCCTCATATTTCTCAAGTTATGGGCCGGCGGGCCTTGGGGTGAAAATTTTCCCCAAGAGCGGGCCTGCGGGCCCAGGGGAGAAAATTTGCCCCAAGGGAAGGTCTCGCAGGGCCGGGGAAAATTTAGAAAATTTTCCTAAAATTTTCTGAAAAGGAAAAAACAAACCCACTCCTCCATTGATGCCTCACGACGCCACATGGTAGCTCTTGATTGGTCATGGGGCGGGCATTGGCGGTGGGGGCAAGCAAAGAAAAAAATTTAGAAAATTTTCCCCATTTTTTTAAAGCGCTAAGTAAAATAAAGATTCACCCCTCCACCAATGCCTCAAGGTGCCACATGGCCACTTCGATTGGTTGCATGGCTAGTGGGGTGGTGGGGAAAATTAGGAAAATTTTCCCAATTTTTTTTTTTGAAGCGCTAAGTTTAAAAAGGGTCCATCCCTCCACCAACACCTTATGGTGCCGCATGGCATCCTCTGATTGGTTGCAGGTTAGCAGGGTGGTGGGGGAAATTAGGAAAATTTTCCCAAAAAATTTCTGAAATGCCAACGGAAAAATTCAGGCCCGCCAAGTAAATTTTTCCCAATTTTTTTTTTATGCCAAGTGAAGGAAAACCTTCACTAGGCCATAAATTTTGATAGGGGGCTCGGTTTTGGGAAAATGAGGAATTTCTAGAAAGCTCTCAACATCCTATATACTTAGGAATCATTTAATTTGGAATTTGATAAAGTTTAATTGGTCAATTTTGAGAAAACAATCTGTGGGCATTTACAGTGCAAACTGGTAAAAAATTAAATTAGAAAATTTGTTCAATTTGATCTTATTCCTCTCTCAACATGTCAAATAGACATGGAGAATTTTTCTTAGGTGGTTTTCGGATATGTTTGTGAGGTATATCTATTTGATTGAGTTCCAATTTGAAATTTTACAAATTTGACAAAGAAACGATCGTGAAAGCTTTGAAATCGGTTTTGTCAGGTTTTGAAATATTACTTTTAAGCATTTTTGTCTAATTGAACTCATTTATATCCAAGTATGTTCAATTTTAATGTTTCATTATTATTTCTTGATTGTAGGTTTGGTTTGTGCTTTTTGGATTAAATAAATTGCCAATTTGAAAATACAAAACAGAGATCAAATTTTAAAGGGTTTATTTGCCATTTTCTTCTTCCAAGTATTATAATACATTCCAATTCTAATATAATAAATTTAGTTGATTCAATTCAACTATTCAAAATCTAAAATTCCTTTCTCGATTTCCAATTTTTACATATTTCAAAAGACAGAGTATTACACTTCTTCATATGCTTTTCTTTCTTTCAATCGTAGATTACAACTCACATTCGGATGATTAAATTCAATAAAATGATGCAATTTAAGGAATGTCGTGTAATCCTTTATTGATTTCAAATACAACTTTACATCTTTTCTTTCATTCTTCAATTTCATCATACAGAACATAATTTCTTGCTTTCAAAAGATCGGAATAGAGTATGTCTCTTTCACATTTCAATATACAACATGCAAATCAATACAACATATTTCCATTAAAAACATTTACAAGTTCATCCACTTCAAGTGGGAGAGGTTACAATAAAATTTATTTCAACAAGGAACTGTTCAACTATCTTTTTCTCAGCTCCAGAACAACAACATGCATACTTCTCATTCTCCCAAATTGTAATCACAACAAGAGTAGGGGAAAGGCAACGCTCTCCACCCAACCAAGACTTCCAATGAAGAGGAGAAGTCATCCTTCTTCATTGGCCCCGAGCCCAAACCATAATGTAATAAAAGATGTGATCCAACTCATGACAACAACAAGCTTCCACAAACACACAAGCAAGTATTTTCATAATAAAACACAATTCAAAACAAAATGTAGTTTACAACTACATTAAAGCATGACACACATTACTAAGGCTTCATCCAAAGCAAGCCAAAGGAGCAAGAAACTATAGGGGATGCTTTGTATGCCTCTCAAAAGGGAAATGGGTATCACCACCTGAATTACAAACTACCAAAATATAGTATATCAAAGCCCCGACATTTCTTATGCCTCCCCAAGTACCCCTTATTCCTCATATTTTCTTATGCCTCCCAAACCTCTTATGGCACCCCATAATGAGTAAAGAAATGTAAGGTATTTCTTTGTAAGGTGGAACCCAAATCCCAACTCCTCCACCCTTATACCTCCCTAAAACACGCTTGTGCCTTCCACAAAATAAACCCCATAGTCTTCTCCTACACCATTCCTAGGCCATCTACCTAATACCACAACACATCAAAACATTCACACATTAACATTTACATTCATAAAAGAATAGTATTTCAAGAGCCAAGCTCTTACCTCTCCATGATGGAGTTTCCGAAGTTCCAAACAACAGCTTGTTTCCAAGCAAACAATCAAAAACCCACCGAACAAAAAGCATGCAACAATATTCAACCTTCTCTAAAAGTAAGAGCTCCCAAAACAAAAAGAAGTTTTCCCAAGAATGAACTCTCCCAAGTTGAGCAACACAAAACAAGGCAAGAAATTCAAATTTTATAGAAGAGGGAAGAGAAGAGGATGAGGTGGGTCTATGTAGGATGCCACATCACATATCCTCAACCCCAACCAAAAATTCAACTTCATTCTCCAATGCATAATAAATAGGTGGGTGAAAAATATGACAGTTTACTTACACACTCAAATCCAACCCACACCCCAAAGGACTGAAATTAAATCATGTAAGAAAAGTGCAATTAAAACCTATAATTTGCCTTCTCAAAAAGTATTATAAAAGTCTAATCTCAACTCTCCAACTATAGGTATGGTTGGTAATTAAATTTAAGAGGTATGGGACAAGTTTAACTTGTCCCACAAGCCTCCAAGGACAATTTCAAATTTCCAAGAAGGTGGAGTGTTTCACACTCAAAATTTAACTTACACATCTCTTACAACACTTTAATTCAAGGCCAACAACTCTATTAATTACTTTCTTATGACATATTTTAATTTATGAACTTAACAACATAATTACTCACAATAATTTACCACAATTAATAAATAATGAAAGGGGTAAACACATCACTTAATAAACACATACAAACATCAATAAAAGGAACCAAATAAATAAATACACATAACCCTTGGTTACATTTAAATGCGATTTCCCCCATGGGAATCCCTAACAATCAAACACACACACATGAACAATACAAGTTGCCATGTGGACCTTTTTGAATTCATCTAGAATTCCAATGTGGTTGGTCTCCAATCCCCCGATGTTTGTTGTGATATTTTTAACCTAAAAAATACAAATACCCCTTCAGCCTTGTGGCCATATCGAACATCCAAATGAATATAATATAATTTCATAACCATCAATATATATCCAATCACAACAACATCCATACAATCAATAATATCACTTACAATTTCATCAGCAACTATATAATCATCAATTTTAAATTCAATTTTCTCGGTCTACTCAATATATCCAAATATCACATGTCCTAACAACATCCATATATATAACCATGACCAACAACATGTCAAAATCTATATAAAATGTCTCTAACAATCATCATGCATCATATATGAATCAAAGTCAACAATAATCCATGATCTAACATCTAACATCATACTAAATCAAAACTATAATAATGTCCATAATATAGTCAACAATATCATGATCAATATCAAAATTTTCGAAGGGAAGTGGGCACTTCATTCGGGCTTTCAAAAGGTCTCTCAACATATGAATGATATGTTTAACACTTCTAATCTATTATATGATATCTAAAGAATGTAGAGAACTTGATGGGACCAAAACTAATAATTGGAGCTCATTTTGGAAGTATCTTTTCGGAGCTTGTTAGTAAAATATGCACTTTGCACTTAATTTTGTTTAACCAAGGTGGCTTCAAAATGAATGTGATAGAAGTGTTTTTGGTGGAAACTGAAAAAACTAAATATACTTCATGATTTTATATACACCAATGATAAGGTTTACGATGGTAGATTCTATTTTAGAGATTCCAAGGCCCATGGTCCTACGCTCTATGATGCACATGGGCTCCACTGACACCTGCCCCTACTCTTGCACCTGCAATGCGGTCCAATCCAAAACATGAGAGGGATCTGGAATATATCTCCTAAGTACATATACATGAAAAACATCATGCACGTGAGACAAGCTAGGTGGCAATGCTAGACGATAGGCCAAGGGACCGATACACTCCAAGATCTCGAAGGGACCCACAAATCTAGGAGCTAACTTAGAGCCTTTTCCATAACGGATAGGAATCTTATGAGGCCTGACATGAAGAAACACCTTCGTGCCCACCTCAAAACTATGATCTATCCTCCTCGATTTTCATACTTCTTCTTTCTATCCCGAGTCTCCCGAAGTCTCGACGAATCAAGACAACTCACTCCATATCTTGTACCAAATCTGGCCCAAGATAAACCCTCTCCTCAATTCTCGTCCCAACTCAAAGGTGTCCTAAACTCTCTCGCCATAGAACGCGCGTGTAAAGGAGACATGCCACTTGAGAAATGGATTTAGCTCTTAGCAAACTGATGTTTGCACTGTATCTATCATTGCATCTAAAGAGTATTGTCTTATATTTGGGATGTAGAAAGTGATAGATATGAAAGGGTTTTGGGCACTTTTGAGAGTGCTTACCTCTTGTATTGGTTCTTCTTCATATGGAGTTTGAATGAACTGCATATAGGCTTGTTCCAACATTTCTTGAGATTCTTCAAGATTTTCTTTATCTTGTTCATCTTCTTCAACCAACTGTTTTAATTCTTTAAAGGCATTAAATATGACGTTTTGGAGAAAATTAATTCTATCTCGTATGCAATTACTTTCTAAAAATAGGTGGAGTAGATTCAATATTTATACACTACTTCTCTGGTTCAAGAGTTGTTTCCTTAGGAAAGTGGAAAGGGAAGAGCATTTCTCTCCTACCACATCCTCTTTAGAATCCTGATGAGAAATCTCCTCTGAGTTGTCTTGTCTTGGGAGTTCTTTAAATTGCTTTGAAAGTTTCAAGGTATTCTTCTTCTTCTTTTGTTGTTGTTTCTTAAGAAGGTTGAGGTTTATTTCTCCCTTTTTTTGTTCAAGCTCAAGATTCAATTGTGCTTGATGTTTGAGCTCAAGAGCAATAATCTATTGATACAAATATGAATTTCTTGTAATTTCCCATGGAGGACATGTATCATATTCTTGTTGGGATTCATCAAGTTGGTGAGCTAGTAATTTTTTATTTGGAGGAATAAAAGGATGAGGAAAACTTGATAACATATTATACAAGTAAAAATGGGCAGAGAGTCTTACTTTGAATCTGTACTGTCTAATTCTGAACTAGAATTAGCATCCTTGATTAGATTTATGTTTCAGTTTTCTTCATCAAAACTATATAAGATGTTTGAACATTCATAGCCAAATCTAGAAGTGAAGAAAAATTTTCTTCATCAATATGATTATCTTTGAGAAAATAAATGCTTTCTTTGCCTTTAGTAGTGTCTTTTTGGGACACTTGTTAGCATAGTGATCACCTTTGCGAATAAAGAAAACATGCTTTTTTTTCTATTCCTTGATATTTTCTCAAGAACCTTTTTCTAGAGGGTGAATAATACCTGAAGGATTTTTGTTTATGCCATGCTCCCTTCCCTTTCGAATGAAGATAATTCATAACACAACTTCTTCTTTTGCTTAGCCACAATTTTTTAAGATCTACACCCGAAAGGAAAATTGTCTTAGAATCGACAAAACTCTACATCTCGCCAACTTTTTAGCTTTGGAAGCTTCCTTCTTGTAATATTTTTCTTGGCACAAGTGAGCATTAGTATCATTATTAACCTGATTAATGGGTCCAAAGATAAGAAGTTCAGAGGCTTGTGTTGAAGATCTTTCTTGTATCCTGCATGGAAAAGAAAGATGGGAATGATTCAATATAACTTATCTTCATTTTAGGATAATTAATCCTATAAGAATTATAATACAAATTATGCATATAGCATTGGTACTATTTTTACCTGTTTCATATCACAGATTCTAGCTTTCAAGAATAAGGAGGTATTCTTGGATTCTTGTATTCGACCAAACAATCATGTCATGTACCATCTCTTTTATCTCTGTTGGATTATCGCACTCAACTTTGTATGAACTAGGTTGGAAAGTTTGGGTATGAACAATTTTGTGTAAAGGTTCAACAAAATGAGAGGCTTCCCCAAGGGTGTATATGGCTTATGCATCTTCTGGGATCATCTTGTCCATGGAAATCTTGTTAGACGAAGAGGCAAAGCTTAGCTTAGACTCACCGAATTTTTAACTACATCATACCAGTGAGATTTTTAAGACCAATCAGGGACTTCTAGTTCATGTGGCTTGGTTAAAGAATGGATTTCTTCAAGCTTGTCAGAAATTTCTGGGATAAGATCAACAGACTATTGGAATTTTTCAATATTACTATGTTGGTCAAAAGAACTGTTGATGAAGGATTTTGTTCTAGTTATCATGGTGTTTATAACAAGTGGAGAGTTTAGATCTGATTTTCTTCCTTGTATCATCGCTAATTTTTACTATAGGATTAGTATTTTCTACAATACTTTTTGAGATTTCTATGGGAAAATTAGGAAGGTCGGCTATGGGCCAAATTATATCTTCAATAGAAGAGGAAATTATTTGAATAGGTTGAACAATGGATTCAAATGAGGTAGATACATTTTGAATAGTAGTATGAAGATCATCTACTTTATGATTAAGCATTGAGATATAGACTTTGATCTCACCTTTGTTATAGAGCTCCATTGCTTTGAGTTTCTTCTCGATCTCCAGGAGAGTTTCTTCATGCTTCTTCAAGGTTGCATGAACATCTTTCATGACTTTTTTGTCCAATTGAGCATCTTTTAGGATTCAAAGTGCTCAATTTCTTTGTTGACTTCCTGCTGGTACTAAAAAGTGGTTTTTTACATTCCATCTACAGAAACAATCTTACTATCTTCAAGAGGGGGAAGATCCACAATAGATCTTTCCATATTGAATTTTGTAATCATATTAATTACTGGACCATTTGTGGGAATATACTGTTGTCTTATCATTTGTTCACAATCTTAACACCATAGACGATCAGAATTAGGATCATGGATTAGAATATCATGATTACAGACAAAGACTTTATCTTTTTCGTTTTCTCTTTGTCTAGTTTAGTGGAGAAATAAGAAGAACTTGATCTAGAGGAAGAGACATTGGATAGAGAAGAAGGGGTTTCCTTTTAACGGAAGGAAATATAAATTCTATGGTTGCTTTCAGATACATTGGTGGCATTTTGGAATGAAGGTTGTCCTTGACTTAGAGCCTTTTTGGACAAATTTCAATCTTTAGGAACAATTATATCAACCCAGGAAATGAGTTATGGTTCTATTTTACGAGACTCTAAACTAACATGACTTGCCATGCTACTACCTTTTGTTAAATCATTTTTTACTATAGGATGTAGGGTGTTAACAAGGCGATAGATAATTTTATAGTGAATGGCAAGAGGGCATGAACCAAGCTTCATATCGATGCTTGATGTACCAAGATGTAGATGCAATACTTGCTTTAAAATATTATCTTTGTTGATACCTATAGGGTAATTTGGGAAACCCTCAAAACACACTTGACCATTATGCAAAGCAAAGTTAATCGATCGCGACTAGCAAAGATTCCTTAAAACTATTATGTCTCTAGTATAATAAACAACACAAAACAGATGCATTGAGACCACGATGGAAAAGAGGAGTAATGCCAATTTTAACACACCCTATGTGCACAAACTTATAGAATTTTTGGTATTTTAGAAAATTAATATCCTTAGGATCAATGAGAGGAATATCATACTCATGCTTATCTATTTGGGAAACTTGTATGACAGATTCTTTAGTTCTAAATGCAAATGCAACAGCTAAGTGAAAGGTAAACAACTTAGTGTAGACTTTATTGTAAGAGATCTTGGGCAATATCCATTCTGCAAGTGGCTCTATTTCCTCCTGTAAATCTGATGTAGAATTTATAGTAAACATGTCAGCTAGATTGACCAGGTCTTCTTCAGCTTCATCTTCTCGCGGAAAGAGTTGGTCTATTTGCTCCGTTATGACATCTAGTCCCACTTTGCGACTTACGGTATCGGCCTAAAACTGTGCACTATGCAACTTACAAACGGCTCGACTTTTCACGCATAACAGTCAATCAAAAGACAAAATGAAAACAACAACTAACTAGTACCGAGCATGATGAAAAGAAGAAGCATTGTTATAGAATGAGAAATTGAAACACTGGAAGATAGAATTATATTTATTAGAAGAGATATTTGCAACCAGCTCTGTTGCACTGGGCTATGAAACAGAGTTTTGGTCCAAATTTCTAATATTTTATATGAAAGTAATAGAAAAAGAGATCCTTTATTTTTTTAAAGAAAATGTGAAATACACGCAAAGAATGTATAATTTTGACTCCATCTTTAAAAATTCTTCTTTCGTTCTTTGAAAAAATAACTCTCCAGACTCCATGACAAAGTTACTACCTTGCTTTACAAAAATACAGGTCATGATTTCTACCAATTATCTCAGCCTGCATTTTTCTCTAAATTAGGAATATATTGGATGAAATAATTATTGTTAAAAAAAAATGGAGATGAATCGTCAGTTTACAGATGCTGAAAACGTAATATACATTTTGTGCACTGGAGCAAACTGCTCTGAAAGCCCACATCGCCACACATGCTGCACTCCATTGATTCCCTGAAATTAGAGTTTGCAATATTACACCTAAAAATAGTGAGGAATACGGGAGTTAGCTCTTAAGACGAAGTCTAGCCTTCCATTATATGGACAAAATATTGTCTAAATTGAATTGTTGGCAAATATTTATGTGTTTTTTAGAATGTTCGATGCGATTCTGCGAACTGTTTCATGCAGTGACGGAAATAGGTGAAATACGTGTTTCACACGCGTTAAGTACACTTTGCCTACATTATTATAATAGGCTTGACTCTTGACCATTAAGATTTTGACAATTTGTGTGTTTTTTCCGTTTGGGATATAACCATATTTTGGCTTTTTTTTTTCCGTATTTTCCGTTCTATATATGAACATTCAAAGCCATCAAAATCACTTCATGGAGGCTTACAAATCTAATGAGTGGTTTAACATGCTCCTCCATTAACCATTCTAAAGTAGAGCGAAAAGTTTTCCCCAAAAAAATTGTCTAGAATATATTTAAATAATTTTTTAAAGGATCTATAGGTTGAGACTCTTGGAGTTGTCTTTACAAAAATTGTACAAACAAAATTGTCTAGAATATATTTATGCCAAAAGGTGTTGTTTCGAATTAGAATTAGAGGGTGCTACCATCGACATGTTATATTAAGAACATATTAGACGACCTCTATTTATTCTCTTGGCCTTAATCACACCACCTCTATTTATCCTCTCCAACCATGACCGAAGGTGATGGGTGTGGAATATGTGGTTTGCATGGCAAGGCACTAACCTTGCTACTTACATGGGGAAAATGGTTAGTGCATACTGGATATCGAGACTCTACATTGACATTATTAGAATAAATTTTTATGGTAAGTAGCACCTTAACCACCTCTATGTCAATGGGAAACAATGATGTTTAAGGTGTATCTCACAAATGGTCACATAAAAGAGAGCGTATCGTGCGTAACTAAAAAATCTATATATTCTTCAATCATAGTTTATCTGTCTTCATCACGGAATACGTCCAATCGGTCTAGAAGATGATGACTAAGATCGTCAAGTTTTTTAGAGGACATTGAATTCACTCTCTTGTCATCATAAAAGTATGTCCATAACATTCATTTCTACCTCTTCGGATATGGCTTTGTCCTCAAAGAAAACATAAATCACTCTTGTTGCAACTAAGTGGTTGTTTTATCCTCTTCAAAACACACACACACACACACTATATGTATATATATATATATATATATATATATATATATATATATATATATATATATATATGTATATATATATATATATATGTATATATATATATATATATATATATATATATATATATATATATATATATATATATATATATATATATATATATATATATATATATATATATATATATATATTCACTTATCTCTTTCCATAGACTAGTGACCTCTTTATCACTATTAGTTGATGGTGAAGACAAAACACATACATAGGTACTCTTCATCGATACTAAAATGAGCCAACCTTTATTTTCCATGTACTTGAATAATCGCATGCATTACTTTGGGCCATTTAAATCATTTTTTACACTTTGAAAGATATCATTTGAAATTATAATAAGATGGTGCTACCAATGACATGATGTATCAAATACATATGAGGCAACCTCTTTTTATTCTCTCAACCTTAATGGACCACCAATATGAGTCAACCACAACAAGAGAGAATCTATTAAATGTGCATCCGAATGACTGGGCTTAATATAACATATGTGAACATGTCTACATCTAATCAATGTCATCGTAAACCTTTGCGAAGGAGTAATACCACTTACGTACAAATTTTTGTTATCCGATTTTGCCCCTTAGGAAAAATCAAACAAACATGACCCCACATAGATAAAATAAGCAGGATCGATTCGGCCACGTGAGCTCACATTTCCGGCTCGAGCCAAGCAAGTTGAAATGGACCGAGCGCATTGCAAAAGAGCTTAGGAGTTCGAGTTGGTTGGGGTTATGAAGAATCTATGGAGTCTAAAATTCAAACTTCGAAGGTGTGGTTGTTCGGAGGTAGGCCGAAGCAAAATTCAGGGACTCAGTGGAAGGAAGCATGAAAAAGGAGCATAAAGGTTTGAAACCCGAAGTTTGAATTTTAGACTTCAGGCTTTCGGGATTTCGGAGGTTTCATGTGCCAGGTGGAAAATCGAACCCTCAAAACCCAAAACCTAAAGTCCCAAATCCCTAAAACCCAAAGTCCCGAATCCCCAAAACCCAAACTCCTAAATCCCGAAACCCAAAGTCCCAAATCCCTAAAACCTAAAGTCCCAAATCCCGGAAACTTGAAGTCTTGAACCCTTGAAATCCTGAAACCTGAACCTCCAAAAAGACAAAGTACTGAAACCCGAAGCCCGAATTTTAGACTTCGAGGTTTAAAATTTTGAAACTTTTGGCTCGAAGGATGAACAATGTCATGTGACATGATTTCGGAGTTTGAACTCCGAAGTCTGAAATTCAAACTTCAAAGGTTCGACATTTCGAACTCTCAAGCCAACTTGAGCGATGAACAAGAACGACAATCTCTCAAGCGTAAACTCCTGAAGCTCAATCCCAAAAGTATGAAATTTAAATTTCAAAGGTTGCGATGCATTGTCAAAATCCGAAAAGGGGCAAATTAACCAAAGGGCATTTATTGCGAGAATGGGACACTCCTCTTCAAATAACCATAAATTTTGACTGGGAGCTTAGATTTTCACAAAATAGGACATTTTAGAAATCTCTCAGTGTCCTCTACACAACTACAATTGGTTTTCTTATTTTTAGCGTGACTAATTATTTCAAAATGAGTAAATATAGTTCCTCATTTTAGAGGGTGTTTCAAATTTCTCACCTACCCAAATGATGAATGTATGGGCTTCCTTTCTTCTCCAACAAGGAAAAGTACATGGAGGTATGGGTTTTATAGTGGCACCCATTATTGTTGCAGGTGATTTTAATGCATTTTTGGGTGGTTGAAGCAAGATTTTGAATTCCTCTCTCTCCTTTCTCTCATTCTTCCTATATATTGTAAGGAGGGGCTCATTTCAAAAGGTTGGATAATCTTGCTTTACACCCTCCCTTCTTCTCTTGTCTATAAGTGAATTTGTGGAGTTCAAACCTCCCATTCAAGCTGTAATGAAAATTAGTGCCTCTTGGCCATTGTAATGCATTGTATCAAATCTATGGAGCAATAATATAAGTTTGTGGATGAAGTTCAACCCTCTCTTGTGTTCATTACATTCTCCTGATCTCTCATTGAAATTTTTGTTAACTGTGCATGTTAAATTGTGTTGCATATTTAATGGTTTGTGTTTAATGGTGAATGAATTCATAACAATTGGTTGACTTGTGGTGTGTATTCATCCCCTTCAAAATTATTGGTTTTCATCTCCATGCAAAGGTGTTCAACATTCCTTTTGGTGCATCACCTCATGTAGATTAGGTTTAATTTCTTTCAATCTTTCCAACCCTTTCTCCTTGGCAAGTTAGAGTAGATTTTAGGATAGATCCTATACAATTGGAATGTGTGTATCAGAATAGAAGAATAGGAACCAACCTTCATCCGGAGATCTTTCCTCATTGTAAAGTCCCACACTTTGGGAAAATCTCCATGTTATGCAAGAACAACGCAGCTTTCAATCTATCGAGTTGCAAACAATTAGGGGTGTTGTGATTACGCATCAACAATCCCCTCTTTCTCCTATGTCATTACAGCCATCACAATCTCATTTAAGCTCTTCCAAATGAAAAAGAGTGTTGACCATCGAATAGGAGGATAAATGAGGTGAAAAAAGTGTTATTGTAGAATTTTTACATCTAATCCCCTTTGTTTCAATGTTCATGTTTGTATGATATCATAGGATTCCCTATTACGGAATGGTTTCTCTAACATCTTCCATCTTGATCATGTGCTTATAAAAAGTAATCAAAAATATTCATTTTGTGTGGTTGGAATCACAACCTTTTCTACATAGTTGATTCTATCTTTGGACATACAATTGAGAGTTTGTATCAAACAACAAATGCAAATGTACATGTATAGGAAATATTTCGACGAAGGTGCTTTGAGTTCATCAAACTATACACGTATGATATCAATAATCTTCTCGTGGATCACAACTCTCCTTGAGTGATCTCTCACCTTGCTATTAGTGATTGAATACCATGTCACTTTCCCGAACCATAGAAGAAACTCCTTGACCGACAAGTATGTATATGGATGCTCATCAATGTTCTTATATAGCTATTATAGTAAGTGCTAAAATTCTTGCTCACACTCTTGGAATACATATCATTTTTTTCATTTACTCTTCATAATGATTTCAAGAGTGCTCTTTCCTTGTTGCTTATTTTTTATTCATTATTCTTGTCTCTTGAAATTGTGTAACTTTGTACAACATTATTTCTTCTTAATTTATTTTTGATGCTCAGTGATGAATTACTTCTTTCAACACATAGGCACACACAATGGTTACTCATTCCATGACGTGAGCATGGTTAGAATTTCCAAAACTTACGTGTTGCACGTGACCTTTCCCTTATATTGTTGTCATTGCTACTCTTTTCTTATTTTTAGTGATTCTTTGATTACGACCTCCTTTATTATCTTTTAGGTCTCTATAGTGTGTGGACGTTTATAATTTTCATGACAAGGTTACTACCTTGCTTTACAAAAATACAGGTCATGATTTCTACCAATTATCTCAGCCTGCATTTTTCTCTAAATTTAGGTCCTGATTTCTACCGATAGAGACGACTGTGCCCAAATTTCGCGAAATTAATTTGACCACTTTTTTTTTTTTTTGACCATTTTTCATGGAAGATATCATTGCAATTCTTTCTTTTCTTTTTCTGTTTTTATTCCTGACGTATACATCCAAAAAGTGAAGACTTTTTCTACATTACTGAGCCACTAAAATAGTATGAAATAACAATTTGTATTGGCTCCTGCTAATCAGATACCAAACATGGAGCACGACAATATGGAATGCCACCACTTGACCTGCTTTGATGATAATCATTGATTCCTTATTATTCGAAATGAAAATACAAATTAAAAAACACCTTGACCTGCTTTGATGATAATCATTGATTCCTTATTAAAAACACTTTCCCATGCATGTAGAAATATTTTTAATAGTCCCAACAGCCAAGTCCAAAGTGGATTCGGTATATTCATAAATGAAACAGCCAGCCCTACAAGATTTTTATACAAAAGAAAACTACATAGTTGGTTTTGACATTATTGCATGGAAAATAGCTTATCTGCATTGAAAACCATAACAGTCAACACACAATTTCATCAAGAAGTCTATATCTCCTCCTAACTTTTCTATCATTGCAAATTAACTCACAAGCCTTGTTATTCAGCTTTTGGGTATCTCTCTATCAATGTCAGCATAACAGTTTTTCAGTTTTCTCTTCACTTCGCCATTATGGGTCATGCTCAAGCACTCTTCGGACCCAGAACAATTCCCCATTCCTTTCGAACAAACTCTGATAAGCTTACTATCAGAGCCTGCCTCCTGAATATTGTAGCACCAGTCACAAATATCAGCTGATACATTCTCAAAATATGCTCTGCTGCAATATCTGACAGAAAAAAGCACATGAAGATCAGTTGATGGCTAAGAGAATATACGCCATGAGATATATCCATCACACCCTTCATTTTTTCCCAATAAATTAGAATACAGTGGATGAAGCTTATCTCTAAAGAAGAATAGTGAAAAAAATAGCAATGGCGAGATGCTGAAAACGCAATAGGCATTTAGTGCACTGGAACAAACTGCTCTGAAAGCCCACATCGCCACACATGCTGCACTCCATTGATTCCCTGAAATTAGACTTTGCAATATTAAACCTAAAAATAGCGAGGAATACAAAGTCTAGCCTTCCATTATATGGACAAAATATTGTCTAAATTGAATTGTTGGCAAATATTTATGTGTTTTTAGAATGTTGGATGCGATTCTGCGAACTGTTTCATGCGGTGACGGAAATAGGCTAAATACGTGTTTCACACGCGTTACGGACACTTTGCCTACATTATTGTAATAGGCTTGACTCTTGACAATTAAGATTTTGACAATTTGTGTGTTTCTTCCGTTTGGGAGAGAGATAACCATACTTTGGCTTTTTTTTCCGTAATTTCTGTAAAATATATGAACATTCAAAGCCATCAAAATCGCTTCATGGAGGCTTACAAATCTAATAAGTGGTTTAACACGTTCCTCCATTAACCATTCTAAAGTAGAGCGAAAAGTTTGCCCAAAAAAAAATTGTCTCGAATATATTTAAATAATATTTTGAACAATTTATAGGTTGAAACTCTCGGAGTCGTCTTAAACAAAAATGTACAAGCAAAACTGTCTAGAATATATTTATGGCAAAAGGTGTTGTTTCGAATTAGAATTAGAGTGGGCTACCATCGACATGTTATATTAACAGCATATTAGACGACCTCTATTTATTCTCTTGGCCTTAATCACACCACCTATATTTATCCTCTCCAACCATGACCGAAGGTGATGTGTGTGGAATATGTGGTTTGCATGGAAAGGCATCAACCTTGCTACTTCTTCGCCAATTGAAAATGGTTAGTGCATACTAGATATTTAGACTTTGCAGACCGACATTATTAGATGAAATGTTTATGGTAAGTTACACCTTAACCACCTTTGTGTCAATGGGAAACAATGATGTTTAAGGTGTATCTCATCAAATGGTCACGTAACAAGAGACCATACCCTACGTAACTAAAAATTCTATATATTCTTCAATCATGGTTTCAATGTCTTCAACACGAATAAGTCCAATTGGTCTAGAAGATGATGACTAAGCTAGTCAAGTTTTTAGAGGACATTGAATTCACTCTCTTATCATCATAATGGTATGTCCATAATCCTCATTTCTACCTCTTTCGATGTGGCTTTTGTCCTCAACAAAACATTAATCACACTTGTTGCAACTAAATGGTCATTTTATCCTCATCAAAACACACACACACACACACACATATATATATATATATATAGAGAGAGAGAGAGAGAGAAAGAGAGAGAGAGATGGCCAACGACGTGCATATACACACACATATATATATACATATATATATATAGAGAGAGAGAGAGAGGGATGGCCAACGACGTGCATGTGTGTGTTTGTGTGTGTGTGTGTGTGTGTGTTCACTTATTTCTTTCCATAGACTAGTGACCTCTTTATCACTATTAGTTGATGGCGAAGACAAAACACATACATAGGTACTCTTCATTGATACTAAAATGAGTCAACCTTATTTTCCATGTACTTGGATAACTACATGCATTACTTTGGGCCATTTAAATGATTTTTACACTTTGAAAGATATTGTTCCAAATTAGAATACGATGATGATAACATTGACATGATGTATCAAATACATATGCGCTGAACCTCTTTTTATTCTCTTAACCTTAATGACCCACCAATATGATTCAACCACAACAAGAGAGAATCTATTAAATGTGGATCTGAATGAATGGGCTTAATATAACATATGTGAACATGTCTACATCCAATCAATGTAATCATGAACCTTTGCGAAGGGGTACTACCACTACGTACAAATTCCTTTTATCTGATTTTTCCCCTCCGGAAAAATCAAACAAATATGACCTGCGCATAGATAAAATGGCAGGATCGATTTGGCCACGACAACTCACATTTCGGACTCGAGCCATGCGAGTTGAAGTGGGTTGAGCACATTGCAAAAAGAGCTTGGGAGTTTGAGTTGGTTTGGGTTATGAAGGAGCTATGGAGTCTGAAATTTGGACTTCTAAGGTGTGGTCGGTTGGAGGTAGGCTGGAGCAAAATTTGGGGACTCAGAGGAAAGAAGTGTGAAACAAGAGCAGAAAGGTACGAACCCCGAAGTCTAAAATTCAAACTTTGGGCTTTCAAGATTTCAGAGGTTTCATGTAACTAGCGGAAAATCAAAACCTCGAAACCGGAGGTCCTAAATCCCCAAAACCTGAAGTCCAGAACCTGAAAGCCAAAGTCCGTAATCCTCGAAACCCAAAGTCTCGAATTCCTGAAACCCGAACCCCCAAAAATACAAAGGTATGAAACCCGAAGTTTGAATTTCAGACTTGAGGTTTCAAAATTTCAAAACTTTTAGCTCGAACGATGAACAATGTCACGCGACATGATTTTGGAGTCCGAACTCCGAAGTCCAAATTTTAGACTTCAAAGGTTCAAAATTTTGGAACTCTCGAGCCAACTTGAGCGATGAACAAGAACGAAATCTCCGAAATGCAAACTCTCGAAGCTCGAATCTCGAAAATTTGAAATTTCAGATTTCGAGGTTGCGATGCATTTTCGAGTCCGAAAAGAGGCGATTAACCACTGGCATTTATTGCGGAATGGAAGCCTAGTCTTTAGATGTCTATAATGTTTGACTGGGAACTCAAATTTTCACAAAATAGGAATTTTTGGAAATACATTCCGCCATTGTAGAGGGTGTTTCCAGATTTCTCACCTACCCAAATGATGAAGGTATGGGCTTCCTTTCTTCTCCAACAAGGCAAAGTACATGGAGGTATGGGTTTTACAGTGGCACCCATCATTATTGCAGGTGATTTTTATGCATTTTGGGTGGTTGAAGCAAGATTTCAAATTCCTCTCTCTCCCTTCTCTCATTCTTCCTATATATTATAAGGAGTGGCTCATTTCAAAAGGTTAGATGAGCATGCTTTGCACACTCCCTTATTCTATAGTTTGTAAGTGAATTTATGGAGTTCAAACCTCCCATTCAAGATGTAATGCAAATTAGTGCCTCTTGGCCATTGTAATGCACTATATCAAATCTGTGGAGAAATAATATAAGTATGTGGATGAAGTTCAACCCTCTCTTGTGTTCATTGCATTCTCCTGATCTCTCATTGCAATTTTGGTTAACTATGCATGTTAAATTGTGTTGCATATTTAATGGTCTATGTTTAATGGTGAATGAATTCATAAAAATTGGTTGACTTGTGGTGTGTATTCATCCCCTTCAAACTTATTGGTTTTCATCTCCATGCAAAGTAGGTGTTCAACATTCCTTTTGGTGCATCACCTCCTATAGATTAGGTTTAATTTCTTGCAATCTTTTCAACCATTTCTCCTTGGCAAGCTAGAATAGATTTTAGGATAGATGCTATACAATTTGAATGTTTGTATCAGAATAGAGGAATAGGAACCAACCTTCATCCGGAGAGGTTTCCTGATTGAAAAGTCCCACACTTTGGGAAAAGCTCCATGTTATGCAATCACACTGACAGTTTCAATCTATCAAGTTGCAACAATCAAGGGTGTTTTGATTATGCATCAACAACTCCCCATTTTTCCTATGTCGTTACATCTATCACGGTCTTATTTAAGCTCTTCCAAACGAAAAAGAGTGTTGACCATCAAATAAGAGGATAAATTATGGGAAAATAGTGCTATTGTAGAATTTTTACATCTAACCCCCTTTGTTATAATGTCAACGCTTGTAGGATACCATAGGATTCTCTATTTGGGAATGGTTTCTTCGACATCTTCTATCGTGTTCATGTGCTTATAAAAAGTAATGAAAAAATATTCATTTTGTGTGTGGCTAGAATGACAACCTTTTCTACATAGCTGATCCTATCTTTGGACATACAATTGAGAGTTTGTATGAAACAACAGTTCAAATTCAAATGTACATGTATAGAAAATATTTTGACAAAGGTGATGAGTTCGTTAAACTATACATATATGAGATCAATATTCTTCTCGTGAATCGCAACTCTCCTTGAGTGATCTCTCACCTTGCTATTAGTGACTGAATGCCATGTCACTTTTCCTAGAACCATAGAAGAAACTCCTTAGCGGACTAGTATGTCTATGGATGCCCATCAATGTTATTATATAATTATTACAATAAGTGCTATAATTCTTGCTCACAATCTTGGAATACATATCATTTGTTTTCCTTTACTCTTCATAATGATTTGAAGAGTGCTCTTTCTTTTTGCTTGTTTTTGATTCATTATTCTTATCTCTTGAAAGTGTGTAACTTTGCACAACATTATTTCTTCTTAATTTATTTTTGATGCTCGGTGATGAATTTCTTCTTTCAACACATGGCCACACACAATGGTTACTCATTCCATGACATAAGCATGGATAGAATTTCCAACACTTATGTGTTGCACACGGCCTTTCCCTTATATTTGTTTTATTGCTACTCTTTTCTTATTTTTAGTAATTCTTTGATTATGACCTCCTTTATTATTTTTTAGGTCATCTATCTTGTATGGACCTTTATAATTTTCATGCATGACATCAGTCATTCTCTTTGCTTCCTATTCTTTGCATGCTTCTTCTAATTCAACATGAAAATTGACTATTTAGAAAGACTAATAGTTGTTTTTCTTTCTCTCGTATAATATTTTTAGTTGATGGCTCCTTACGTCAATTTCTCCTCCCATCCAAAATTTTCTTCACCAAGCACTTAGTAGAAAAGTTGAGAAATTTTCCGTGCAAATATTTTTTCTTTTACTAATAACTTTTTTTCCTTTCTCTTGTATTGTTAGGGTCTTGTTGGGTGTAGAGACTTTATTCGTTATTTTCAATTGATGATTTAAATCAATATTTTATATAACTTTCATTTAGAACAAAGGTACCATGCAAATTAGATTCACCAATGTATTTTTTTTCCTCTTCATGGAGAGTAATATCTAATTTTTATTATCACATTTTAATTTGATTAACACCATTCTATTACATCTTAATTACCAAATGTCTAAATTGTTTATTTATTTTGAATTCTTCCTTATTCTTATAGTTGGCATTGCTTCTTGAGCTTGGATTTTTTAATCATGTTTTATATCTTGGTTATTAGCAAACCAAAAATCTTAATATTCTATCTTCTAATAACATGTTCCTCAAATCTTTGTCTTTTTTTCCTTTACCCAATTATTGAAGGAAACAATTTGGTAATGTAATCTAACAAGCATATATGCATATGAAACAATTTTATCTTTTGTTTTTGTTTGTTTTTTTCTTTAACTCTAATTGAATAAATAATTGTTAGAGTGGGGTTTCCTTTATTTTTGTAGGGATTTCCTTGTATTTTGTTATGGATATTAGGCTTATTGCATACACATGTTTTTGTTTTAAAGGAGTTTTTATACAATTATTATCAAAACATCTATGGCTATGCCCTGAATGAGGATTGAAGTCACCAACATAAATATCTAAAATGGATTTGTACTTATTATATCAAATCATGCACCATTTACAAGGTATAATCATTTCATTTTGGAGGTTTCTCTCATTTGATTTGTTTTCCTTTTCAACTATTTTTTAATTTTGTTTAATGATTCATAAAGTTATTTCCTTTTTTTATATTCCTCCATTATACCAATAGAAACGATAAAAGGTGTATTCCTCAACTTACCGATTCATCAATGTATTAGTTGCATATACTACATTTTAAGGAGTTTTACGAACCGTATATAGTGGGATTGTACAATAATTCTCTATAATGTTTTTATGGAAACTTTGCAATACTATTGAATTGGCATTTTTGATGTTGTTATTCAATGTATCTTAGTATAAATCAAGATAATGGATTGCTAATGGACTCCTGAGAGGGAAGCATATTTTCAAAATGGTGTTGGGAGGGAGGTTGGAATGGATCCCAGGCGTGAGGATTTTATTCCTCATTTAGAGCAAGAGGTTAGTAGCACTCTCTTCCAACACAAGAAGAGCACTGGAAGGTAGAAATTGTGATGAATGGAACCCCTTCATGGGAAGACAGAGTGAGGTGTTGCAAAGACCATGTTGTAACTTCTATTTCTCCGTCTTGGGTGGCTAGAGTTCCTCATTTTTCAAAGGTGCGGATATGGTCTTGAAAAAGGCAACTAAAAGGTATGGGATAGGTCTATTTGGATTTTTCTATTTTACGACCATAAATAGACAACATCGGTGATTGGGCTAAGCTAAAATGGAGGATTAAGGGTTCTCTAGAAGTTATTTCATTGGAAAATGATGCTTTTCTATTTATTTTTGGATTAGATCTAGATATTCTTAAAGTTTAATAGGGAGGGCTATGGTTTTTCATAAAACCATCATCGAGTCTCTCTTGTTGGAAGCTAGCGGCCTCTCGTGGATTCTCTGTTCATTGTTGGCCGGTTTAGGTATGTTTCCTTACCCTTCCCATTTGAGTTTTTGGATAAAGAGGTTCTTCTTGGGATTTCTAAATCCTGTGGGAATTTTATTTTATTTGATGTTACTACCCTCGCTAGAAATAGAATGGTTTTTTCTAGGTTATGTGCCAATGTGTGTTAAGGAAAATATCTCCCGCAATCCATCTGTTTAATGCATTGCCTTACACTAGACACCATAATATTGTTTACGAAGGTTTCACTATTTTTTTCTCTAAATGTTGCTTGGCTAGTCACATATCGGATGCTTGTAAGGCCCCTCGTCTCAAGTGGCTGATTAAAGTAAACCTAGATGAACCTATTATTGGGAAGAGGGAGATGCGGTTAGACGACCTTATCTTGGGTGGGGTTATGGCATATTTTAAGATGGTCTCAGACCCAATATTTGGTTACAAACTCTCATGCCCTGAGGATACCTATTTCTTGTTGAATCCTCTTATTACTGGTTTTTTGGGAAGTACGTACTTGAATTGAGGGAAGGAATGCCTTGTTAAGGATTCTAAGATGACTCTATGGATAACCTTGAGGTCATCGATTTGAAAATTTTGATGATAATGATGGTTTTGAAGAATGTCCCGATGATGGCTCAAGATTTTGAGGATTGGTCGGGGGATGAGTTAGTGGCTAAGGACAGGACTCTAGGATATTTTCTCTCCCCTTTCAATTGTTGCTTCTCCCACGTTGGATGGTTTGGCAGGGTTTGGTTGTGGTGGTGGTTGATTATTACTTGGGACATATGGGGCCTTCACCTCCTATATGTCATCATGAAATGGCGTAAGTTTCTCATATGATTGGGATTTGTATCTTAGACCTGGATGGGGCCCACCACATCAAACCCCTATTATTAATCCCACTTTAGAGGTCTATTACTTGAAACGTGAGTATTCTAAAATGAAATATTTTTTTCAACATCGATCACATTAGAGGAGGAGGATTTATTGAAATCTCGGCCCTCGGTACACTTGAAATCGTGCTTAATTTTATCCATCTTTTGATCCACAACCTACAATTTTCTACGGAATAATAGAAACGCTACCACAACTAAAGAATTCTCTATTGTGTGAAATCAACACATACTATAAAAGTAGACACTATCACTTGTATATTTTCCTTTCCTTATGACCATATTTGTCTCATAATACAATTTTTGAGTGCTTGGTATTTAGCAGAGGAGGTCCCCTAGTAGGGTCCCTCGTTCCTCATTCCTCCTTGGAAAACACCTTTTGTTATTTTTCCTCGCTCGTTCTCCTCTGCGCACCCCTATAAATTGATTGCCTCATCTCCATTTGTGCTTCAGTAGGGATAATGCTAGAGTTAATGATTACAATTTTACTGAGTTCGACTACATCTGCTGAATTTATTCTGTATTGCATTTCCGTTATGTTTTAGAATCATTATGCATCAGTCTTCACATTTTTCGGTCCTCCGATGAGCTCGAAATCATATTTCATTATGTAACATGTATTGCAAATTGTGATCCATTCTTGCTCGCATCAATCATCTTCTTGCACCACTGCCTGGATCACTAGATTTTGCATCTTCATTCATCTCAACCATCATTATGCATTACATGTGGTGCTTGAACATTACATTGGTCGACTTCCCAAATAACTAGATGATGTTAGATGTTCATGTCCCTCTGCCTTAAAAATATGAAACTCATCTCCTCCAACTATCCTTCATTGAAACCCATGCATTCAACATATTTCATGCCTTTACATTTATTGGCTCCTTATTAGATTTTACTCTTCCCATTGAGTTTCTAAATTATAATTTTCAGACCATCCATCAAATTATAATCTTCAAATTCAAATGTTCCCTTTTTGTATCCTTGGATGACTTTGACGATCAAAGGAGGAACTGATGTGCATGAAATTTAATTCCATCTTTTGCTAATGCCTCAACCATTAATTACATTAAAAAGCATTTCCAAATGCAGGTTTCAATAACTATGTCTGTCAAGCATTGCAAAAATGATAGGTCAAGGTGTTGTGTTAATGGTCATTTACGGAAAATTGTTTCTTATACGTTTATTCCTAAGCAATAAGATTTAAGCATAAGTTCCCCCAAAATTTATCACAATCCAGAAATTCTCCTTCAATCTCCTTCTTTGTCACTCTCCTCCTCCTCCCTTACTTATTTCCCTCCATTATAACTTTTTCAAATCATCCTCTTTGGTGTTTTCATCACACATTCCCTATACGGATAAACTTACCACCATTGATCCTTGCACATTTGTTGAGTTTCATCTGCGAGAAAAGAGGACGAATAAGTCTTAACAAAGTTGTACACTTGTGTGAGTGGTGGTGCCTCTACAATGTTCTATTTTCTTCTCACTCACGCATATGCAACCGATTTTTGAAGGGGTATGTCGATTACAATTGTTGTGGCGAGATATGTCACATGATTTCTATATATCGACTTGTGGTCCGCCTTCAAAGCAAATTATACGTGCACTTTTTGGTGATGACTTTATGTCTGGGAATAAGTGGGGATAGGTGCCAAAGACATCCTAATAACTCTTAGGGTTTTGTACTTGAAATACATATTGTAGATGTTTCTAGTCTTATCTAGCAGCAGAAGCCTTACACCACCAAAGGATGGTCTACTCTACTTGAAACCTCTAAAACCCTTATGTAATTATGTTTTCTTATAATTTTGAATAGCATTTTACATCATCCACATATAATGCATTGTCACCATTCTTGTTCTTAGGTTGATCGACGCCACCCACACAAATGTAGTCCTACTTTTCTTTCTCTTAGTCATTATTTTATGAGCTCTAACACCGCACATCTCCGCCCCTCATGACCCAACACACTATGATCATATTAAGATCAATAGACAACTTTTTTTTTTTTTGGTCTAGTTGTCTTGAAGTAGGGTAGGAAACCATATTTTTACACACATGTATAACTTAATTTTAAGATTTTTTCTTGCACTAAATTATGCGTGATTGAATGGTTCTATGTATTCAATTCTCTTTGAATGAATCGTTAAGAAATAACTATCTAAGATAGAAATCTAAAATAAAACATGGGTATTCTAAAATGAAATATTTTTTTGAACATCGATCACATTAGAGGAGGAGGATTTATTGAAATCTTGGCCCTCGGTACACTTTAAATCGTGCTTAATTTTATCCATCTTTTGATCCACAACCTACAACTTGCTACAAAATAATAGAAACACTGCCACAACTAAAGAATTCTCTATTGTGTCAAAACAACACATACTATAAAAGTAGACACTATCACTTGTATATTTTCCTTTCCTTATGACCATATTTGTCTCATAATACAATTTTTGAGTGCTTGGTATTTAGCAGAGGAGGTCCCCTAGTAGGGTCCCTCGTTCCTCATTCCTCCTTGGAAAACAACTTTTGTTATTTTTCCTCGCTCGTTCTCCTCTGCGCACCCCTGTAAATTGATTGCCTCATCTCCATTTGTGCTTCACTAGGGATAATGCTAGCGTTAATGATTACACTTTCACTGAGTTCGACTACATCTGCCGAATTTATTCCGTATTGCATTTCTGTTAAGTTTTAGAATCATTATGCATCATTCTTCGCATTTTTCGGTCCTCCGATGAGCTCGAAATCGTATTTCATTATGTAACATGTATTGCGAATTGTGATCCATTCTTGCTCGCATCCAGCATCTCCTTGCACCACTTCCTGGATCACTAGATTTTGCATCTTCATTCATCTCAACCATCATTATGCATTACATGTGGTGCTTGAACATTACATTGGTCGAATTCCCAAATAACTAGATGATGTTAGATGTTCATGTCCCTATGCCTTCAAAATAGGAAACTCATCTCCTCCAACTATCCTTCATTGAAACCCATGCATTCAATATATTTCATGCCTTTACATTTATTGGCTCCTTATTAGATTTTACTCTTCGCATCGAGTTTCCAAATTATAATTTTTAGACCATCCATCAAATAATAATCTTCAAATTCAAATGTTCCCTTTTTGTATCCTTGGATGACTTTGACGATCAAAAGAGGAAATGATGTGCATGAAATTTACTTCCATCTTTTGCTAAGGCCTCAACCATTAATTACATTAAAAATAATTTCCAAATGCAAGTTTCAATAACTATGTCTATCAAGCTTTGAAAAAATGATAGGTCAAGGTGTTGTGTTAATTGTCATTTACTGAGATAAAGCTTATACGTTTATTCATAAGCAATAAGATTTAAGCATAAGTTCCCCCAAAATTTATCACAATCAAGAAATTCTCCTTCAATCTCCTTCTTTTTCACTCTCCTTCTCCTCCCTTACTTATTTCCCTCCATTATAAATTTTTCAAATCATCCTCTTCGGTGTTTTCATCACACATTCTATGTACGGATAAACTTACCACCATTGATCCTTGCACATTTGTTGAGTTTCATCTGCAAAAAGAGGACGAATAATTCTTAACAAAGTTGTACACTGTGTGAGTGGCGTGCCTCTATAATGTTCTATTTTCTTCTCACTCACGCATATGCAACGGATTTTTTGAAGGGGTATGTCAGATTATAATTGTTGTGCCAGAGATATGTCATGGATTTCTATATATCAGACTTGCGGTCTGCCTTCAAAGCAAATTATATGTGCACTTTTTGGTGGATGACTTTATGTCTGGGTGGATTATAGCTCGAACCGCACAGGTGCGGAGGTATTCTATTCCTAGTGTGGCATCCAGGGTGATTTTTATATACACCGCTCAAGAATCTTCTTCAGGCAGAAAATGTTCAGCATAGAAGAGAAAGTGCATTGTAAGTAGGTTGTCTTTTACCCTTTTTCTCGAGAAATTCTTGCAATATTGTGTTGCTTCAATTAAAGGTCTTGAGATTTTACAAGATGGCCCAGCCTTATTGTTTCTAGTATGGTTTATGTTTTATTTTATTCACAAGATTCAACATGTTAAATTGCCTTGTCACTGAATCTAGCATATTTAAGTGCAAAATTATGACTGCCTAGAAATTGAAAGAGGTAAATACAAATTGAAAACTACTGGTAAAAAATTGGAAAATGAGCTTTTAGTTTAATTTTTTCTAAATTGACTCGTACTCAATATTATTTGAAATTAGATCTATAGAGGAAAAAATAACAATGACTTTTTTGTGGGAAGGTGTAAAAGATTGATGCCTAAATCCGGACTATATGGATGCTACCTAAATGAAAACATAGTTCCGTAGTGGTGCACAAAATTACATAATTTACATTTCATGTGCTACTTTGCACGCATCCCAATAGCCCCACGGTACCATGGGGAAGAAGTGGGGATAGGTGCCAAAGACATCCTAATAACTCTTAGGGTTTTGTACTTGAAATGCATATTGTAGATGTTTCTAGTCTTATCTAGCGTGAAGCCTTACACCACCAAAGGATGGATGTCTGCTCTCCTTGAAACCTCTAAAACCCTTATGTAATTATGTTTTCTTCTAATTTTTAATAGCATTTTTACATCATCCACATATAATGCATTGTCACCATTCTTGTTCTTAGGTTGATCACCGCCACCCACACAAATGTAGTCCTACTTTTCTTTCTCTTTTTCATTATTTTCTGAGCTCTAACACCGCACATCTCCGCCCCTCATGACCCAACACACTATGATCATATTAAGATCAATAGACAACTTTGTTTTCTTCTGGTCCAGTTGTCTTGAAGAAGGGTAGGAAACCATATTTTTTACACACATGTATAACTTAAGTTAAATATTTTTTCTTGCACTAAATTATGCGTGATTGAATGGTTCTATTTATTCAATTCTCTTTGAATGAATCGTTAAGAAATAACTATCTAAGATAGAAATCTAAAATAGAAAAAGTTTTATCTGGGAACGAAATATGAAATACTTCAAATCGCTATGTATTCATTATTTGTTTTCATAGGTATCCGTTTAAAATTCCAGGAAGAATGATTTATTGTTGTTGGAATGGAATTTCAATAAATCGATAGAGATTCAGATATTTCATTCAATTTTAGGATTGTATATACATATTTTATGGAAGTTAAATTTGTAAGTTCCATTTCCACAGTTACATTCAGGCTTCAAAAATAATGTGGGAAATAAGGAGGATAAATAATGTGCCAAATATATGCAATGAATTTAGGGGTTTTCCTTTGGAAATAAGCAGTATTTATTTTTTGTTGTTATGTGTATTTTAAAAGTAGTATTTTCTTTGAGTTATATGGCTAGCCTCTAATAACATGCACATGGCATTGTTTCTTTAACATGTACATCACATGAGGAAGTGAAATCGGTGTAATGGGTGTAGTTTAGCATATTGATAATGTCCTCATGATTGTTTTACATTTGTTAGAAAATGGCATCATGTTTTCTTTTTAAAATGTAACACAAACCATCTTTATATGCTAAATATTAAAAATTCCTTAACATATTTTATATATTTTAAATTTTGAGATAATAATATTGGACATGTCTGAAATTAATGTGGAACGCTTTCTTGACCTGAGGAAAGTGGTGCGAAATTGTCAAGATCGTGTACGGAAAAAATTGACCATTGCCCACCATAGGGGCGGGTCAATTCAACCCCTATATTAGTTGTTTAAAAATAGATAGTTTTTGTTTTTTCTCCTCCATCCTTTTCTAATCTTTTGGAGGCAAATCCATTTTAATATACTAAGAAAATTCATTAAGCAGCTTCCTATGAAGACACGAAGATTAAGAATAATGTTTTATTAAATGTGAATTGTTTCATAAATTTTAAAAAAAAAAAAGATTAAACGTGAACCCTTTCACATTATTAGACTAGTAATCGCACGTGAAATGTGTGATGTGAATGCCAAAGGAAAATGTAAAATGGGGATATATTATTATTTTATCGAAACTTTTAAATGTTATCTTTTTTGGCGATAACAATAAATATGTTTTTCAAAGTGGAGCTTGCAGAGGCAAGGCACATGCGACAAAGAAACCACAAAGAAAGCGAAATGTATCTTCCCTAACAAAACATTAATAATACAATTAAGACTAATTGTTGTTCACCCTACGACAAACAAAATTCCTTTTTGTGGTGTGTTTCCATAAATAAGGAAAATAATGACACCTTAACAACAATAATCATGATGATTATCTTAAAGTCAAGGACACAATCCCTATCGATCGCCTCTAATGACATTAGAAAACCAAGCCGTAATTTTATCGGTTGGTTCACGTGAGGGTCCATCATGTCCAACTAAACAAGCCACCATTACTCCTTTCTTGATGGTGTTAAAGGCTCCAAAATAGATACTTGTTATGAACACAAAGTGAACAAACTCGAAGCAAAAAGACGGACCAAACATATGGTATGTCGTTGTATATAATAATGTACGGTCACACGATGTCATTTGATGTAAGGATATCATACAAGTCATGCCCCAAATGGATGGAAAGAATCCCAATAAACGTATTAGAATCTTTGGTAGGGTCGTCAATTCATCTAAAATATGGATTGCGGTAAGTATAATATATTTTTAGAGCCCACGGGCTATCCACTGCACACATGCCTTTCGACACACACACACACACACACACACACACACACACACACACACACACACACATACACACATACATATATATATATATATATATATATATATATATATATATATATATATATATATATATATATATATATATATATATATATATATATACATATACATACATATATATGTATACATATGTATGTATATATATATGTATATATATATATATATACATATATATGTATACATATGTATATATATATATATGTATATACATATATATATATATATATATATATATATACATATGTATATATATATATATGTATATGTATACATATATATGTATGTATATATATATATATATATATATATATATATGTATATATATATGTATATACATATGTATATATACACACACACACACACACACACACATATATATATATATACATATATATATATATATATATATATATATATATATATATATATACATATATATACATATATATATATATATATATATATATATATATATATATATATATATATATACATATATATATATATATATATATATATATATATATATATATATATATATATATATATACATATATATATATATATATATATGTATATGTATATGTATATGTATATGTATGTTAAGATTGAATATTTATCTGCGTTCATTTCATTAATCCTTATAAAAAGACACACATTCATATAATATGGATAATTTAATGGCACAAATAAGAAAATTAATGATTTTTTTAACAAAATCCCCATAAGAAAAAGGAATTGAAATCTAATAAACACTTGGACCTATTTATAGTAGGTGGAAATGAAATAAATATCGACTATTGTAAAATTAAGGAAATTGTTTTGTAAACTCTTGGTCCGTCTTTTGTTGATTTGGATGAGCACAATGAAGCCTTCATCCTTGAAAAATACATAAATACATTAATA
The DNA here is from genome assembly GCA_018340775.1 of Taxus wallichiana var. yunnanensis. Taxonomy (NCBI): domain Eukaryota; kingdom Viridiplantae; phylum Streptophyta; class Pinopsida; order Cupressales; family Taxaceae; genus Taxus; species Taxus wallichiana. The sequence continues at coordinate 577,572,405 of CM031241.1, read as the reverse complement.
TTACAAATAATTGTTTAATAAGAATTATTTTTGCAATCCAATTTAAAATTACAAATTGATGAAATAATGAAATAAAATAAATTTGTATGAACAAATCTTATCTATGAATAATGTACAATTTTTTTATTATGCTTAACCCCATGATGTAATTTTCAATTATATACATAATTAAACATAGTTTATCGATATAATTTCTTCAACGGGAATAAAGAAACTACGTGACACATACTAATATTTTACAATTCACTTTTGCATTAATCCTAGACCATTAAGACAATATTTTGATTATGAGATGTTGATGTGAGCATATTATGGTTTAGGACCCACAATTTGAGACAATGCAAAAATATTTAATACCATGATATATATTTTTAAATAAAAATGACATTTGTATAGACGAGAATGTCGAATAACAAGGATTAAATGTTGTTGTCAAAATAAATATCAGAATTCTTCTCGACTTTGATAGCCAAATATGAAGGTATAATATGGTGAATGATTTTGTAACAACAGAGAGAGATTCGTATACAAATCTCACAAATGCCACATGAAGCATGATCTTCTAGAGGAACCCAAAAGAAGCTTGATTATACATGGACATAATGAGTAGCTCCATTAACTCGTGGAACATTTGTCTACCCCGAGCTTTTCCCTAGGCCACATGTTCCAACTCTCTTTCGAGTGTGATCGGATCCTTTTTTGCATGCTCAAAATCTCGCTTGTAACAATCTCACTCATGCTCCACGTATTTTGAAGTGTCATTTATGTAGCATTTCTCAATCAATAACCAACCTTTCTCTTAGAAAACATTATCAAATTCAAAATGCAATGCATCCAAATATTTCACTTCCTATTCATACTTATGTTTTTAGTTTCTATTCTTTAAGAGAGGATTGTGAGAAGAGTAATAATCTATTAAGTTGCGCCCAGCTCCAAGGTCATGTGTATAGCCTTCTATATCATAATTTTGTGAGCAATTCCTTCCCTTGTTTATTATCTTTAGATTTCCTTGATTAATTTCTGACGCTCCTTAGTTGTTGTTGCCTTTTCTTTTTACCCTTCTCGAATGGTAACCAAGCATCATATAATTTCCAAGAGACTTGATTTTATTACTCTTCGATTCCACTTTGTGGATTTTATTTATTTGTCTTCCTACGATCTGATATAATGGAAGCCCATGACACCATAAAAATGAAATGTGCATGGAGCAAAGGCCAACACTGAGAATGAGAAAATTTAAGGGGCACGGTCGATCAGGAAAAAGTGTATTTGACACAAATAAAATATTTTGTGTTGATTGTTCACTTGCGTGTGAAAATTTTACATGTTTAAATGGTTTTATCTCATAGAAATCTACGACACTTACAACAAGTGGACCTAGTCATTTAAATTTCTATATATTGATCATGTACAGAGTTAAGTTTTTAAACTCTTAGTTAGATTCTTCCACAAAATTTATCAAAGGGAAGATGCAAATTAAATCAATTTCTATGCACGATTGTTTATTGCGGCCTTATTGTATCTTGTTATCCACCAAAACTACCTCACCAGATGTTCTGGTGATTTGACTATACGTTATGTCAGATCATAGCATGGCACATACATTGCTGTAATGTCCCCCACAACGTTCATTGTAGTGCCCAGCTAATAAAAAAAAAGTTTATGTTAAAAAGGAGGGAAATGCGTGCTAGAATTTTGTGAAAAATAAAAGTGGTTGGTAAAAGGAGGAGTGTGGGAATGATGAAGGTGCGTGGAAGGGGTAGATGTGTGGCGGGACGGCTGACGCAACAGAAGGGCTTCATCAATGCCCAATCAAACCCACCATTCTCATTAGACCATAATACAAGCACTTTAATTGTGAATCTAGAGACATTGAACAAAATGAATGAGTCAACATTGAAAATTTATCAACAATTAAATAGTTGAAGTGGATCTAGAGTTAGGAGAATTGAAATTCGACCAGTGTTTGAGTCCCCAGCATCAAGGGGTGAAATGTAGTTTGAAAGAACAAGATAGGTTCTCATGGATCTTTTAGAGTAGTGTATAGAAGACATTGGTTTCTTCACGAGACAGTCACATTGTTTCACCTTTGCAACAAACAGGTCTCCAAACTGATCGGTTTGCATTTTCCTGCTTACTCCTAGCCTGTGTCAAAGCATGAGCTCTACAATAGGGCATGGACATTCATCTAAGCATAAAAGATAGAGGACTTATCATATTTTGTAGTTGGAAATGTTTCAGTAGATATGTATGCAAGTGTTGAAGCATGCACTTGGCATATGAACTATTCGACTGAATGCGTAAGAGAAGTTTGGCCTTGTGGATTGCAATGGCTGCAAGATATGTAAAATATGGGTTTTTTGAAAAGGCCTAGGAACCTTTCAAGAAAATGCAAAGCTAGGATTCACAGCCTTTGCCAACATCCTCCACCCTATTCCAAAATGGTGGATTTAGAACAGGGATTGGAAATCAATCAAAGCATAAATGATAAGGGAATTTTGTCAGATGTTGTAGTTGCAAAAGCTCTAGTAGACGTGTTTGTTGAATGTGGGACCTACACAAGGCAGGCATCTCACTGTTTCAAATGGAGTTTGTGAGCATTGGATAATGCATGGTTAATGTATTTTTTGTTGGTCAGTCTTCCTTGTTTTTGAGGTTGACATTGGTAGTGGACGACATTGATATTGCTTGATTTTGGTTGCAGCGTGAAAGAGGGGGATGCAAACCCAAGCTCACATGGATTTTTTGAAGTTTGCCTCAAGCTTGAAATGGTTGTGGGATATATGCACAATGGTCTTGTTGAAAAGGTGTTGGAACTTTCTTGCAATGCAATTGACAGGTTTAAAGCATGACTCCACAACCGTTGCAACTCCTTTTCCCCCATCTAGCCGCATTCTTAGTGCAGTGAGATTGAGTTTGAAAGTGGGTGACATTCACATTATATATTTTTTAGCGTTTCTTGAATTATGTGGATATAACCTATAGGAATTAAACTATTTGACAAAGTCTTGAAAAAACCTTGGACAATAGACCTCACGTATATTATGATCCTTGTATGGGTGTTTCATTTGGTCTTGTTGGTTGGATTTGGTAAATGTGTTGAGTTATTAAGTATGCTATATAAGATGGGTTGTTGATGCAAGTGTTGGTATTATTCATGGAAAATACGTTGGAATTGGTTTTGACACATCAAAACAAATGGTTTTATTGAAGCGGCTCTTGAGAATTTCAAGCAAAGGAAATTGGGGGAAGTGTTCTAGAAGCATGAAAACTATTTTATGAAATGTATGGTAGAGGGATGAAGTCTTACAAAGTAAAAGTGAAACGACCTCTTATAAAATGTGGAAGAAAATATCTCCTGCATGGTTCATCTCACCTTGTCCTTTATGATTCTCGTACTTTAGTTTGTCTTTTGCAACAAAATAAATTAAGTATCTCACATTTGATTATTTCATATAAACTTGTTTTTCCAAATAATAAAATGCCATCTAACACTTATGTCAACCAAATAATACTTGGTAGCCAAGCATAAAATTAAACCCCTCCTACGGGCACAATTTGAAAACTTCGTAACTGCAGGACTATTAGCACCGACTTGTAATTTGATTGTCATCGTGGTTGTGACCTCAACCTTATGCATTTTTAGACCCAGTGGTATCAAAAATTTTGGTGCCCATGTCTCATTGGTATTGGAGAGCGCCGGATGAGTCATAAACTAAAATAACCTTTCTTTCCACTTCACAAGTTAGAAAAATGCAATTTCCAGAGACTTGCAAAACAACACTTTGAGCTCTGTAAAAGAGATGTAAAGCATTGTATGTGTTCCCTGTTATGTAGAGAGTCATGTCAAGCATTATCTCGACCTCATTTTACCATTTACGTTTTTTTGTTGCTCCTATAGGAGCCATGTTACCTCAGTTTGCACTTTTAGGAAGTTGAAATTGAAAAGTTGGGTTTTGTATCGGCTCATCGTTTGGGCCCTGAACAACGAAATGCTTATCCACCTTAAACCTCTAGTATTTTTACTATATATATTCCTTGAAAATTTGGTTTGGGAAAATCCCATCCCTGGTTAGTTTGGCAAAGGGGTTTCGTACACCTCCAGTCATTGTTTGACTAGGTCAAACTTGATCGATTACGACCGGTGGCTCTAGAAAACCATTCACCAATTGTTCATCGTTCACAAGTCTTGGACTCACAATCCCTATGGATTCTTGGTATATAGGTGGACACATAGGAATTCTCCCGATGTAAATTTGCGTATTAGAAGACAATTTTTTTGAACACTCTTTTGTAGCTTACGAGCCAAAATTGAGTGTGTTTTGTAACTAGCAGAAAAGCTGTAAAAGAAATTTGTAGGACCCTTGACAAGTTAGTAAACTATTATGAAAAACTTATTAACACTTGTAAATAACTGGTTGAAACTCTATCTTCTGACTTGTTGTGTGAAATTTGACTTTAGTAAAATAGTGTTTCTCTCTCTTCCTTATCTCTTTCTCCCTCCTCTCTTAGTTAAGGAACAAAATGAAATGAAATAAATATATGCCCTAACCCTCTCTTGTCATATGTATATTATTACAAAAATGTAAATGTGAAACTAAAAACATCAATTATGCTAGATCTAGGTGGATGCCATGCCTGCGATTTATCGTTGATTTCATGCTCACATGGTTTTGCAGGATACAAGTAAGATGGTGAAATGACGTGGTTGTGTTTCATTGTATATTGTTGGAATTTATGTATTTTGATGGAAATAAATTCATATGTATTGCTATGTTATAATGAAGACTCATTATTAAAATTGGCAATATGAATGAGATGTTAGTTTTAGGGGTGTTTTGGGGAATTGTGCATTTAACTATAGGTGTTTTTTATTTCAAATTTACACATGGTAAAAGGGGTTGAATATACATGTTAAATGAAATTTTATAGGATATTTCAACATTTTGTGAAGTATAAAAAGGTTTATAATTGAAGTTTTGTAATATTTTAGATTATAGGGTTTAAAGGAAATGCTCATCTACACATGGGTGTTATCTTGATCATCAAATTTGGTATTGTAAAATTTGGATATATGTATGTTAAATGATATAAAATTTAATATTTTATAGTGCATTCTTGTTGTGAAATTTATGATGAAATTGATGGCGCTGGAATAATGTTTATTGATTGCTATATATGAATATAGAAGTGCAAGCCAATATATAGGCTGCGTGAGGGAGGACAGGAGAAAAACAGTTATGTAACTGTTTACTAACAACAACTAACAATGTATTAAAAATAATGTGCTAACATTCCCCCCCTTAATACATTGCTCTTACAAATGTACCCCCTAAACAAATCAAACTTCACCTTGCCGAGAGGCTTGGTGAGAATATCTGCAACCTGAAAATTAGTAGGGTAGTATTGGAGCTGAATTTGGTGGTTCAAGACATGTTCACGAATGTAGTGACATTCCACCTCAATATGCTTTGTACATTCATGAAAAATAGGATTGTTCACAAGCTTCAACACACCTTGATTGTCGTAGTGAATGATGGGAGGTTTCTCTTCAAGAATCCCTATATCTGTAAGAATGCGACGTAACCAAATTACTTTACACACAGCTCCTCATGCGGTGCGATATTCAACCTCAGTGGATGAGAGAGAAACAACAGTTTGCTTCTTGCTAATCCATGAGATAGGTCCAGATCTGAGATAAAAACATATCCTGAAGTGGATTTCCTGTCATGAATGGATCCTACATAGTTTGAGTCTGTATATCCCTGTAAGAAGAACTGTGTGTTCTTCTGATACTCCAAACCGTCAACTGTACCTCGGACATATCTCAACACATGCTTTGCTGCTATCTAATGAAATTTCTTCGGCTCTTGCATAAATATGGTGAGATAGCTCACTGCAAAGCAAAGATCTGGTCTGGTATAAGTCAAGTAAATGAGATTCCCCACAAGTTGCCTGTAGTGAGTGCCATTTGCAAACCTTTTTCCATAGGTGTGGACATTGGTTTACAATCTGACATTCCATACTTTTCCAGGAGTTTCTTGGCATATTTCATTTGGGAGACGAAGATATGATTCTTCTTCTACCATATCTCTAAGCCAAGACAATAGTGAAGTAGCCCCAAATCGGTCATCTCGTGGTTGTGACCTCAACCTTATGCATTTTTAGACCTAGGGTATTAAAAATTTGGTGCCCATGTCTGTTGGTATTGGAGAGCGCCGGATGAGTCATAAACTAAAATAACCTTTCTTTCCACTTCACAATTTAGAAAAATGCAATTTCCAAAGACTTGCAAAACAACACTTTGAGCCCCGTAAAAGAGATGTAAACCATTGTATGTGTTCCCTATTATGTAGACAAAGTCATGTCAAACATTATCTCGACCTCATTTTACCATTTACGTTATTTTTGTTGCTCCTATAGGAGCAATGTTACCTCATTTTGCACTTTTAGGAAGTTGTTAAAATTAAAAAGTTGGGTTTTGTATCAGCTCACCGTTTGGGTCCCGAACAATGAAATGCTTATCCAACTTAAACTTCTAGTATTTTTACTATATATATTCCTTGAAAATTCGGTTTGGGAAAATTCCATGCCTGTTAGTTTGACAAAGGGGTTTCATAAACCTCTATTCATTGTTTGACTAGGTCAAACTTGATTGATTATATTTGGTGGCTCTAGAAACCCATTCACCAATTGTTCATCGTTCACAAGTCTTGGACTCTGTCAATCCCTATGGATTCTTGGTATATAGGTGGACACATAGGAATTCTCCCGATGTAAATTTGCGTATTAGAAGACAATTTTTTTGAACACTCTTTTGTAGCTTACGAGCCAAAATTGAGTGTTTTTGTAACTAGCAGAAAATGTAAAAGAAAGTTGTAGGACCCTTGACAAGTTAGTAAACTATTATGAAAAACTTATTAACACTTGTAAATAATCAAGTTGAAACTCTATCTTCGACTTGTGTGAAATTTGACTTTAGCCAAATAGTGTTTCTCTCTCTTCCTAATCTCTTTCTCTCTCCTCTCTTAGTTAAGGAATGAAATGAAATGAATATATGCCCTAACCCTCTCTTGTCATATGTATATTATTACAAAAATGTAAATGTGAAACTAAAAACATCAATTATGCTAGATCTAGGTGGATGCCATGCTGCGATTTATCGTTGATTTCATGCTCACATGGTTTTGCGGGATACAAGTAAGATGGTGAAATGATGTGGTTGTGTTTCATTGTATATTGTTGGAATTTATGTATTTTGATGGAAATAAATTTATATGTATTGCTATGTTACGTGAAGACTCATTATTAAAATTGGCAATATGAATGAGATGTTAGTTTTATGGGTGTTTTGGGAATTGTTCATTTAACTATAGGTGTTTTTATTTCAAATTTACATATGGTAAAAAGGGGGTTGAATATACATGTTAAATGAAATTTTATAGGATATTTCAACATTTTGTGAAGTATAAAAAGGTTTATAATTGAAGTTTTGTAATATTTTAGATTATAGGGTTTAAAGGAAATGCTCATCTACACATGGGTGTTATCTTGATCATCAAATTTGGTATTGTAAAATTTGGATATATGTATGTTAAATGATATAAAATTTAATATTTTATAGTGCATTCTTGTTGTGAAATTTATGATGAAATTGATGGTGCTAGAATAATATTTATTGATTGTTATATATGAATACGAAGTGCAAGCCAATATATAGGCTGCATGAGGGAGAATAGGAGGAAAAAAGTTATGTAATGTTTACTAACAACAACTAACAATGTATTAAAAAAATGCGCTAACATTCCCCCTTAATACATTGCTCTTAAAAATGTACCCCTAAACAAATCAAACTTCACCTTCTTCGAGAGGCTTGGTGAGAATATCTGTAACCTGAAAATCAGTAGGGCAGTACTGGAGCTGAATTTGGTGGTTCAAGACCTGTTCATGAATGTAGTGACATTCCACCTCAATATGCTTTGTACGTTCATGAAAAATAGGATTCTTCACAAGCTTTAACACACCTTGATTGTCGTAGTGAATGATGGGAGGTTTCTCTTCAAGAATCCCTATATCTGTAAGAATGCGACGTAACCAAATTAATTTGCACACAGCTCCTCATGCGGCGCGGTATTCAGCCTCAGTGGATGAGAGAGAAAAAATAGTTTGCTTCTTGCTAATCCATGAGATAGGTCTAGATCCGAGATGAAAAACATATCCTGAAGTGGATTTCCTGTCATGAATGGATCCTACATAGTTCGAGTCTGTATATCCCTATAAGAAGAACTGAGTGTTATTCTTATACTCCAGATCGTCAACTGTACCTCAGACATATCTCAACACATGCTTTGCTGCTATCCAATGAAATTTCTTTGCCTCTTGCATAAATCTGGTGAGATAGCTCATTGCCAAGCAAAGATCTGGTCTGGTATAAGTCAAGTAAATGAGAATCCCCACAAGCCGTATGCAGAGTGAGTGCCATCTACTGCGGTGAATCACGGAATCTAGATAATTGCAAACCTTTTTCCATAGGTGTGTGACATTGGTTTACAATCGACATTCCATACTTTTCCAGGAATGTCTTGGCATATTTCATCCGGGAGACAAAGATATGATTCTTCTTGTACCATATCTCTAAGCCGAGACAATAGTGAAGTAGCCCCAAATCAGTCATGTCAAAGGATTTCTTCAAATCATTCTTTACATCATCCACAAGATTGTCGAACTTCATGTGATCACAAGAACATCTACGTACAAAACCCGTAATGACCCACAAATTCACACACATGAACAACACAGTGAAAGACAGGATAATTTTTTTTTTTGACTTGCTTCCACACATGACACGACACAACATGTCGTCACAAAGTTACAACCAACTCTAGGAACCACTTGTTACGGGGATAACCACAAGATCAGCACGGAAACATTCACACCCAAAAGGATAATACACTTTTTCTTTTTGACAAGACAACATAGGGTCCAAACACAGAACACACTTACAGTTAGGGCCAACCACAATGAGATATTCTTGGGGGTTATTTATTTTAAAAGGACATCTTGCAATTCTTAGCTTATGTTTTCAAGGAGGCTCAAGATATGATCCGTATAATTCGACTTGCCAAGCCAAGATTATTCCTTTGACATTGAGTAATTATCTTTAAATCTTCTCTATTATGACATTTATTTACTTAATTCGTTTATCAAGAAAAAGGAGTATTTAAATTCCACAAGGCCATCTGCTCACCACTAACGCTACTAAGATTCATTCTTGCTCACAAGACAACATGGTTTTAAGTTCAACACACTTAAGAGAAGAGATACAAGGTGCCTTGAAAAGGGTTAGAGGGAGAAGGTCGAGATGAAACATTTTTAGGACCTCATTAGTTATTGCCAGTATTAAATTGAAGCTAGGGCTCTTAACCAGATTTAACAACAACTTTACTTAGGCTTCGCTAAAAGTATTAACAAGGAGTAAAAATTTACTTTCCAAATGGCTGAGAGATAGATTGTGTAGTTTCAAAATTGTTTTCTCCTGTTTATTAAATCTTATTATCTTCCAGAACTAACCATAGATTTCCTTTAAGTTCGTTTAAGAATTCCACCATGAAAGGGATAGTGTTCATTAATGTCGCTAGGGGTGTCAAGTTAAAAAGTTTACCTACAATGATAGTCTTGCCCTTGGTTACTTAAAGAATTTCTTGCTCTCAAGTTGGTGACCCTTATGTTACTTTATTTGAATACAACTTTTAATTTAACTTCCAGAAGTATTAACAATCCCATGTTAGTTTACTTATGACGCTTTATTACTAAGTCATATCAAGGTTTAACTCAAAATTTATTCTCAAGGCAAGGTTGTAGCAACACTCATTTACAAGAACAAAACAAGATTACATCAATTCTTAAAATACTGATACTCCAACAAAGTCACTTAACAACAATAACCAAATTTTCTTATAATTTCAATGATGGTCAACCAATACAAGGTTTCCAAAGTTCAGATGACAAAGTCCACAATACATTATACTGAGACATTAATCCTATTTTAAACTTTCCACTGGACGTTAACAAAATTTGAACAACATAAAAGGTTTCGAGCAAGGGATCTTCTCAACTGAGGTTGATGACAAAAGTCTACAAATCTATCCCTCATCTACACGCAAAATCCATCTGCAGCAAATTTTCTACAAGAGTCAGTTCACGAGAACTGAGCAAGATAAGGCTACACAAAACCACCATAACTATTATCTAACAATATCACAAAAAGGAAGCACTTTATTACAAGAATTGGTTCAAACCTCTAAACACTATTAACACATCAAGTTATAATAAAATCTTCATCGTGCAATCAAAGAAGGAGGAGACCTTGTACTTGATTAGGAGCAAAACAACAAAAGTAATAATCGTATGAGAATGGCCCTTGGCCCTATAAGGAGATATAAACAATCTAGCAAAGAACAGAATTCCCATCAAGTAAGTAAATAACAATAATTACAAGATTGAGATTTGATATAAATAGACCAACCATCTAGAATTTTATCAAAGGTACCAACGCATAGGCTAAAATAATACATTTCTAAAAGAACAAAAGTTGATCGGCCCAAGAAAGGGGAAACACGGGTTTCAAAATTTAACACAAAAAGTCATGTATAAATGAGTTTCAAACCGGAAATCAAATAGAGTTTACACACAACATAAGTTTCGAAGCGAAGGCATAGTATACTAGTTTTGACCATTAACTACAAGATTTTCCAATCATCCAAGAAGGGTCAAAGTCTTACAGGCTAGTAGCTAGCATGCGAGAGGATAAGGGGGCTCCGTCACACAAGAGTATACAATAATGTCATCAACAATTTTTTTTTTTATTATTGGCAAATAGTTTTTTGAAAGGGACTATACCCTTGTACAAAGATGACTCAGAAGCCAGATGTGCCCAAGTGAGCAAAATATCAAAAGGTCAAAAACAACAAGGGCGCAAGCAGGAATAGAACCTACTAAAGACAGCACTAAAACCCGCAAAGCCCAGCAAGAGAACAGCAAAAGAACAGCGCCGATGGGAACAATAACAACCAGCCTAAGTGCCCCGGCGCGCACCCCCTCCACGAAAACCGCGGAAATATTTTCTACAAACAGTGCTCCAGCCCGCCATGTTTTCGTCATCCACGTCGAGAACCTCCTCTAAATTACCATTTAAAACAGAATTTGAAACCCTCGCCTCACTTTTACTGTCCATCTTCCTTCTGCAACGGTTCAAATCCGCATTTAAAGGTCTTTGTTTATGAGCTTTCATAGATTTACTATGTCGGTTCACTTCCCGCGTGGCAGTCTCCAAATCTGCCGTAATTAAATCTGTTTCTGACCCAGTCTCCCATTCGGAAGATTCACTATCTACCTTGTTTGACTCGTGACCAGTTTTGAATGGAATTTCCCGCGTCTTCCACGCCGTAGCAGCCTGTCCCACGCGTGCAGAGAGGTCGCCGTGTGAAGCCGCGAGTAGAGCCATATCGGACTGGTTAGTTCCGCCATCGTTGCAATTTCCTGTGCGTAATGTGTCAGGGATCTCTCCTTCGAAGATCCGCACCTCCTCTCTGTTGTTTTTCCTGTCTATTTCATCCACTGTCTCCGCGGAGCACTTGCATAGTTTGGCTTGGAAGTTGACCTTCCAACATTTGGGACAGACCAAACCGTGGTCTTCAGGGATGATGTTCTGCACAACACGGCCCGTGGGAGAAGAAAGAATGATATTCTTTGGGAGAACAGCCCCCACCTCCATGCTAACACATAGTCGTGCTCTTACAAGCCTGCTTCTGGCTTTTGTTGCAGGTTCCAAGGATATTAGCTCTCCCATTGAAGCTGCTATGCCAAAAAGGACTTCGTCCTCCCAAAATTCCACTGGAAGAGCCGGCAGAGATATCCAAATGGGCAATTCCTTGATTTGAAGAGAGACCCCTGGCTTCCATCGCTTCAGATGCAGGGCAGTTCTTCCAAACATCCAAGGAGCAGCGTCGAGAACCTTAATCATCTCATCTTCCTTAGAAAAATTGAACAGGAGGGCGTGGTCGGGAAGAGCGATGATATCAACCCAGCAGCACCACTTCCGTCCGCACCATTTGCGGGCCGGACATCGATATTTGGGCGATAGCTGCGAAAGCTCCAATTAGTGCGAAAGGGAAACTGGACTTGGCCTTCTCAATCACAGTTCTGGAACAGAAATGCAGTGCACTTTCGCTTCATCATCCCAGATGGAGGAAAGGGCAGTAAACACCCCTGTGGATTGAGGGAATAGCTTGGACCTCCATGAGCAAGTTTCCATGGTCGCGGAACAGCTGCGGAACAATCGCGAGCAATGCCGCGAACAGGCGCGCGAAGCAGCCGCGAACATGCGAGCAATCCGGAGCTTGATCTCGGAGCAGAACAACCGCGGAACAGTCGTAGAACAGCCGCGGAACAGCCGCGGAACAGCCGCGGAACGGCCGCGGAACAATCGCGGAGCAATCCTGGAGCAGTCAAAACCCTAGTCAAAACCCTAGTTGTTGATGACTATGTCATCAACAATTTTTAATACACTAAAGGTTTGCAAACTTCCACAACAATTCTAATGTTTGATTAATTTAAAATAAATTATCCATTTCCCGAAACAACCATATTTTACGGCAACCCTTGGTAACACAGTCAACCGTCGCACAAATAGATACAAGCATAATTTCTAAGTGACTTTATCAAAACAAAACCTTCCGCTATGAATTCATAAGATTATCACACGAAAGCTGGGTTTTTCCCGAAGGTCAATCACATTTAAGGAAATCTCCATCACAACCTATTACGGTAATTACGTGCATAAAAACTGACCAATATTAATTAATAGCGTTAACATTACAAGGGAGAAAATAATGCAAGTTAGGAAAGATATGAAAAGTTAATATCATAATTGCATAAATAAAATTCGAAATCTTACTCTTTATTCTTGATCAATACATATCCATTTAAATAGGAGATGTTGTTCCTATATTTAAGGAGATATAATCTCCACAAATATCTCCACACATAACTCCTAAAACAACTCCATGCTATTATACGTGAGATTTTGTTTTCTCACAAAACTAATATTGTTAATGATTTGTTTACTCAACAACTCATAACAATATTTACTCACCCACTCATAATTACATTTACAATAATGTAATTAATTATTACAACACATATTATATTATCCTAGATAATATAATCACTTACATAATATTCTATGTTCACACTACAACATAGATATTCCTAACATTCGCCCCCTTAGTGTGAACATGGGGTAAGAGCTCCTGGAAACATCAACCTTGTCGGAGTATTCATTGCTACTGGATCTTGCTATCTGGATCTTGCTGCTAATGATCATCCTTGTCGTATGAACATCTTCATCGACTGATCACCTTCCACCGAAGTACCTTCCACCGAAGTATGGCAGTCAGAGGACCGTACGACAGTCAGAGGACCGTACGTAGATGATTTTCCCCTGTAAGCTGAGTCATGCAGTTTGCTTCTTCCACACCAAATAGACACTCAGGAACTGTTGTTAGTCTATGTGAACACATTAAAATCAAAACATGAAACTAGTTTCACCCCCTTGTGTATAAACACACCACATAACTGAAATAAAATATCACCACATCTGTCTGCGACCCCATCGTTGGTGAATGACGAGAGGACGCTGATTTTCCTCCTTCCTCCATTGCCTCCTTCCTCCAACAAGAAAAGAGTCTACCATAGGAAATCCTCATCACTAGGACATGAAAGTTCTTCATCAGTTGAGTAGACTTCCCAATCAGTTTCTACTTCAGCTAGAAGGGCTTTCTGATCTATCTTGTCATCAAGAAGATCCTGAGCTCTCTTTTCTGATTCAATATTACATGCCCAATCTCATTACAATAAAAGCATTTTATTTTTCCATGTGAAGGAACCTTCTTTGGTTTATGTTTTTCCTTCTTAGATGAGGAGCTCGGTTTGTTTCCTACATATAGTACTTCTTCATGTTCTTCATGATTGCTTTGTTCTAACAATGTAGAAATCACTCCTTCTAGACTAATAGTAATTTTACTCAAAGTAAATACAATATTTGAGTAACTCTTAGGCATGCTATTAAGAAGAATAGCTTTAGCATCATCATCTTTTACATGTTCTTTAATTCCAGCTAGTTGATTTAGCAAAGAACGAAACTTACTTATATGATCTGCCATTTTTGAGTTCTCTTCCATTTTCAACCCGTACAAGCGTTGCTTCAATGTAGTCTTTGCCATTTCAGCTTCAGAACCAAACAATTTGTTAAGAGACTCCCAAATTTCTTTTGCAGATTTTGTGAAATCCACATGATGTAGATAGGCTTTTGATAAGCCCAGACCAATGGTACCCAATGCTCTCTGATCTTTTGCATTCCATTTTTCCAATTCATTTCCTCCAGTGGGTGGAGTTGAATTAGACTTCACCACATCCCATAGATCCTTTTCTATTAAATGTAATTGCATCTGTAGTTGCCATGTATGGAAATCTTGTCCTTCAAACTTTTCAATCAGATTTAGTTTCTCCATTATTTTGTACAATACTGATAAAAAAATACAAAATTGAATCAAGTACTTTAAAATTTTATATTGAATACCTTTTAACCTCCAAGCAAGTCAAGAACTTGTATTAACAATTCAACATTATTGAAAATTGGAGAAAACTTTCAGTAGAAGAATTGATGTGCTTAATTTGATAGCTGCATAGTAAAATCCGTATTTCTTCCAAACTACGTTCTGGGTTCTTCTGAAATTTCTTCTGTAGTTTCTTGACTAGCACGTGATTCTGCACACAAAATTATAGAAAAACCCACATCTGGAAACGAAAAATATAATATATTCTTTGAGACGGATCTGATCATGAAAGCACTGAAATTTCTTGCATCAAACCTGCTCTGTTACCAAATGAAAAGTTAATATCATAATTGCATAAAGAAAATTCGAAATCTTACTCTTTATTCTTGATCAATACATATCCATTTAAATAGGAGATGTTGTTCCTATATTTAAGGAGATATAATCTCCATAAATATCTCCACACATAACTCCTAAAACAACTCCATGCTATTATACGTGAGATTTTGTTTTCTCACAAAACTAATATTGTTAATGATTTGTTTACTCAACAACTCATAACAATATTTACTCACCCACTCATAATTACATTTACAATAATGTAATTAATTATTACAACACATATTATATTATCCTAGATAATATAATCACTTACATAATATTCTATGTTCACACTACAACATAGATATTCCTAACAAGATAGAAGAGCGCCATCGAAATAATTACGAGAGGGGATTAGACCAAACTATTCTCTTTCAAACGAGGTATTGGATTTGCACAATGAAACCTCCACTTAGTTGATCCGAAAAGCTAGTTATGATTCAAGTTGATAGGCATGGTCAAGGTACTTCTTGAGGATGGCCTTAAAAGCCTAGAAACAAGATAAAGGATAGTTTAAGAGTCTAAACATGTGAGACGGAAAAACACGTTGCACATGAACCATTTTATTCTACCGCTTTAATCTCGAAACTCTAAGTAAGCTAGCCCACGCATTGCTCGCACAATCCTACAACCTTTCTTTCTCGATGCCATAGGTTATCAAAGGGACTTGCGAAGGAGCTAACAAAACATTAAAAGACAACTTGGGTGCTAGGGAGGAGCTTCACAGTTATCGTAACTTACTTCCATGATATCGAAAATACTAGTTAATCAACATAACAACTTGCAACTCAATCGCAGAGAAGAATTAATACATAAACAAACAGACGAAGGTCTATCATTCGAGTAAGAGAACATAACATTCAAAGGAGAGGGCACACGCATCCTTTCGACCCACATTCTGTCAACGATAAAAGCTAAAACAAGAAGACACAAGCAGAAAGGGAAATCTCCCATCATGGCATCCAACTGACAAATCAATGCAAGGAAAAGTGGTTCGATTTCACAATATTTTTAAATAAAATAACAGTAGAAAAGTGTAGAAATATCTTTCCTGTTTCTCCAACTTCAACAGGTTGTACAGACTCCGCACGGGTCAGCATAAGAACTGTAGGTACTGGAATCCGGGTGCACCAGTTTTAAGCGGTCCACATTCACGATCCGCGAGACCATGCAATTGAAGAGGATTTTTTTGTCAAACAACTCACGAGCATTGTTGTATCTGAAGTGACACCATGCACTTGTGCTCAACTAATGCTTTTCTTGAGCTTTTACTTCTTATGGGATTCAACCACCAACTCACATACCCTATACGTGCTACCACAAACACAAGTGATCTACACAAGGCTGGAGGAGATATTTTCAGAGAAGAACCTAGCAAGGATGTCACGGCAAGCAAAGGTTGTAGGAGATGCATTTATCCAAGTTACTCAGATTTGTTTCAACTTCCTATGCCTCCTCAACAAACCCATTCCAAAACATATCATGCAATCCTTGCTGTCCTTTGGCCATATTTCACTCAGGCATTTTGTCAAGTAGTTTGGGTGTCTTATGCTTGCTTCCACTTTGCATATGTATCTACCATGCACTGGAAAACAAAGCATTTGACATGGCCTTGACCCTTCTCCATTTTTTTTTTTTTTTCAAGTTCCCAAGGTGTCTCAAATTCACCTTCCATTTTCCCAGTTGAAGTTCCTAGAGGACAAGCTGATGAATACTCAAAACTAGTCCCGAAAGTACAACTGGCTGCTCTCCAATGACCCCAATGCCCCAGATATGTTCAGTTTTTTTTTCCAGTTGCATCTGTAATAGCCCAATGCCTACGAAGTAGCTGGACTGGTCGGTCAGACATATTGCTGATTCTTATACGGTATGCAAAGAAATATTGTCCTTTCGATGGATGGCTCCGTCCTCTTACGTAGATGCTCCTAACTTGAACTCTAATTCCAAATGTAGTGGTATCACTGAAGCACTTAAGAAGTGCATCAGGAGCAATAAGCTCAAGTTCATTTCTGTATTTTGTAGCATCTTCAAACCTCTCCTCAGAAATAGCTTTTTCCAACAAACTCTGTAAGCGGAGTGCTGGTTCCTCATCTTCCAACAGCTTTAGAGCATCTCGTAAATGGGAAGCTTCTTTGTAATCCTCATTGGGTACAGCCACAGCCATCTACTTCTTGAGCAAACAATGCATCTGAGACCTCGAAAAGAAGCTCAACCTGCGCTCGGGCTTGGGCTTGGGCCTGTGCTTCCTCTTCCCTTTGCTTCGCGCTTGAATTTTTACACGCCTTGCCAAGGCCATTTCCACCTGAAAAGGCATGTAATAAGCGAGCATTTGACAACGCAGGGTAAACATTCTTTGCTGAGATTGACATCTTCGAAGGCTTAGTAGAGCGGAAGATGAGCAATAAATGAGAAAATGGCACTAAGGGGAGCCTTTGCAGGAAACGTGCTGAGAGAGCCAAAGTGTGACCGAAGTCACCGGAATCGAACACAAGAAGGACGCAGACACTCATCTATGGGAAGAGTGGAAGAAATGAACAACAAGGCAATTTGGTGCTTCGTGAATATTCTGATAAAAAAATAGATCCGCCTGTAAGGGATACTCTTCCATGAGTTACAACGTAAAACAAGAAGAAAACTTAGAGAATATCTTAAATAAATTTCATCAGGTCTTCTGGTAACACTCCTGCTGTCACTTAATCGATTTTGATACAAAATATCTTGAAGGAGAATCCCGAATTTGAGGATGCAGTCAAACTGAATAGATAACAACATAGTGGACAACCTGCTCATTGGAAGCGCTCAAAATGGCTTCTACTACAGCTGCAAGATTTTGCAACAACTGATCACGACTGTGGTCGCGTGCAACCAGAACACTCCTCGCAGCGCCCAAGAAAAAGGAGGTAACACGCCTGCTACACTATCTTGTAGCTTCATCCACACCCACATCAAACCAGGCTCACGCAACAACCAAGGGCAGAGAAAACGTGCCAGGAGGGAGAAAAAAATGCCCATACGCAGAGGGAAGAAAGCAAAAGAAGAAGAAAGTTCGTGAAGCAGGTAATAGGAACAGAACTGCGAAAAAGGGACAAAGAGACACTCAAACGCGTTTTTCTCCCTCCATCAATGCCTGCAGCTCCAGAAAAATGTGCCTCCCAACCATACGCATTGAAGAAGGAGATCAAATGAGATCTAGGTGAAGAAAATCGGGACTCCACCGACTCCCGTCTCCCTCACGCAAGGACGGAAAAAACGCTGATAGACAGTCATAAAAGAATTTACAGGTTGGGTGGTTGGCAGGAGGCCATGGTGGCAGAGGAGGAAGGTGGAAAAAAAGGATCCAATGCCCAGCTGGGCATTAAAAACCAAAATGACAATCTCTGTTCCTTCCTTCTTGATATACAAATTTGTATCAGAGGGGCTATGAGTGAATCCATACTGCAATAGGGGATCATCAATTTTTATATCCCTAGGTGCTTGTTTGAGTCCATAAAGAGACTTTATCAGATGACATACCTTGTGTGGTTGATGCTCATCTACAAACCCTTCAGGTTGGGCCATGTATACTTCTTCTTTTAGATCACCATTCAAAAAAGCACTCTTGACATCCATCTGTTGAAGTTTCCATCCATTTTGTGCTGCCACTGCACAGACAAATCTGATGGTTTTGATCTTCGCAGTGGGTGCAAAGGTCTCATCATAGTCAATTCCTTCTTGCTAAGCATAACCCTTTGCAACAAGTCGTGCTTTGTGTTTGTCAATTGAACCATCTGCCTTATATTTTGTTTTGAAAATCCATTTGCAGCTAATGGATTTCTTACCTAGAGGTAGATCAACAAGTTCCCACGTCTGATTTTGAATTAGGGAATCATATTTAGCATCCATAGCTTGTTTCCATTGTGGTTGGTCTAATGCCTCATAAACAATGTCAGGTTCGGTGCTCTCAACAACTGAACTCATGAGTACAAAATTTACCTCATGTCTGGCTTGACTTCTTGTTCTAACTCCTGTAGAAGTACACGAAGTGAGTTCGGTGTGCATCCATAATAGTATTATGGGCCCATTTCAGATGTTGGTGTTGTTGCTGCTGATGTGAAGATGTGTTGTCCAATGTGCCTAGATCAACGAATAAGTCTCCACTCAGCTCTTCTTCTCTCTAAGAAGAATCATCTTGCCAATCATTTGGATGTGTGAGCAATCTATGTGACGAGGTTAGTACTGGATCTCCATTGTGTGGCAAGGAGTCAAAGGACGACTCATCACACACCACATCTCAACTCTCGTAGATATTCTTTTTCTTAGGATCCATGAGACGATATGCCTTTGAGATAGTACTATACCCCAAGAAAAGACATGGCAGTGTCTTTGGATTGATCTCCTTCCTTCTCTCATCTAGAACATGCATATATGCGGTCTGACCAACCAAAACTCTCAAATGATGAATAGAAGGTTTACGACTAGTCCATACCTCTTCCAAAGTGTCTTGTTCTACAAGATCTTCGTGGGTGCCTGGATTGAGGAGATACACTACTATCTAGACCTTCTTGCCAAAACTGATCCTCCAACTTGGCAGTCAAGAGCATACACCGAGCCATCTCCATGATAGTCCTATTGTGTCACTCAGAAATCCCGTTCTGTTGGGGCATGTAGGGTGCAATCAGATGTTGCTGAATGCCATGTTGCTTTATGTATGCTAAGAAATTCTTTGATGTAAATTCCCCCCCTTGATCTGAGTGGAGGAGAAGGAGAGGCTTCCCAAACTACCTTGTGGATTGCTGGTAGAAGATTTGGAAATTGAAAAATGCCTCACTCTTCTTCTGGAGGAAATATACCAACATTTTCTGTGAGTAATCATCAATGATGAGCTAGAAGTACTCAAAACCTTGGAAGGTCAGCAGCGGGGGTCGACACGGATCGATCAGCGACACGACCTTGAAGATGCTCCGTAGAATGATAAGAGCTCTGTTTGAACGGACCTCTATGTTGTTTACCCGCAAGACATCCCAAGAAAATAGGTAAGGAATGGGAGAGTGGAGGAAGCCCTCTTACCATTTCCTTGGCAGCTGATGCACGAGCCCTGGTAGAAAGATGACCATATCGAAAGTGCCATAGTGCAGTGGACTCCGCCGTTGAAGTAGAGAGATCAATGCTAGATGAAGTGACCGCATCTAGTGTAAATAGATGGCCCTTCAGAAATGCTCGAGCAATTACTGAATCTCCCTGGGAAATGATGTAGGACTTGACCCCTTTCTCAACAAAGAATTCAACCTGCATTCGATGGTTAAGAAGTTGAATCACAGACAAGAGATTTGAGGTCAAACCTGGAAAATATAGCACCTTCATGAGTGTACATCTTCATGTCTCAAGAGGAATGATGACATCACCAATCCCTACCACAATATACTCTTCATTATTTGTGATGGTGATCCGATCTCTAATGGGTCGGTCACTCAGAGTATGGAACAACTTCTTATTGCTAGTCATGTGTTTGCTGGCACCCAAATCAATCAACTAGACATTTTCTAAGGGCTGCGAAGTCTGTGAGAGTAGAACAATGTCAAAATGAGTTGTGTCTGGAACCTCTTCATTAGAGGTGGCATCTTGCTGAGCAGCAATGTGACCCTTCTGCCTCTGATTATGAGCATGCCATCGGGATTTCTTGGAATATCCTTGGCCAGAAGTTCTCTCTTTTCCAGAGTTTCCATACTTGTGACCATTGTAATAACAATTACAGTAGTCGTGTGTGTGTATCTATGGATCAAATGTGGCACCATCGATCTGCCTTGTTGTTTTTTACTTCTTAGGGTGGC
Organism: Taxus wallichiana var. yunnanensis; assembly: GCA_018340775.1. Lineage (NCBI taxonomy): Eukaryota > Viridiplantae > Streptophyta > Pinopsida > Cupressales > Taxaceae > Taxus > Taxus wallichiana. Next base: position 577,551,602 of record CM031241.1, on the reverse strand, counting down.
CACCGTGGTGGCCACCGAGAAGATTGTTCTTGAGGATGCTTCTTCGATTAAGGGGACTAAATGCCCTTTCCGAGGCTTATGCTTTTGCCTCATGATGAGAGCCTTGTCTTCGAAGGATTCTTGAACATTCTACATGGCTTCTTCCTACTGGAGATAATTCACCAGTGTGGTAAAACTCACCTCTGTTAGCACAAGAGCAATGTAAAATAATGTCTTTACAAATCTATCCCGATTCATCATCTTATTACATCGCGACATGTCCTATTTCCTTCTTGCAACAAGGACTTTGTCTAGATTTTCTTGAATCTCTACGATAGATGTGCTCTCATTTGTAAAATAACAGATGAAGAAGTGAGCTCGAAAGCTCGTGTCGTGCACCATAGATGTGCCTAAGGGAATTTAATCCCATGTTTGTTATCTAGATCAACACAACTCTTCTCTGTCTATATGTCAAACAAGACTCAATCCATTATGTCCTTGAATTGCAAGTTTTGGAGACTAGTGAAGAGTAGATGCCGATGCTCTTGTGGGCTTGACTTCGGCTCTCTCAAATGCGGTATGTCTCTATGGTTGCTTGTAATGTTGCTAACATCTCTAGGCATGACTTTCATGCTCTCAGACTGTTGCATGGGATCATAGGTTGGTTGTTCGCATCCATCTTTGATAGAAAATTTGATGAATGAATGAAGGGGCTTAATCTCGTTTTGTTCCATTTGATTCAAAACAAATTCCACATGTCTCCTGATCTTTTGTACGATGCGCTTGCTAATGTATTGCATGGTCTGCAAACAACATTTGAGAAGATGTTTGGGGAAGGAGTCTACCAATGCACACCTGGGCTTTCGGTGGTTGATGCCACTCATGTCAGACTCCACATAGTGCTTATACGCTCACACGCCTGACTATTTACTCTTCTGGTCACTATTGTTTCCTCACACGCTGAGAAAAGGTCGTTGATGGGATAACTCACAGGCAAACTTGGATCGGTTTAATGGTCAATGCCACATTGCTAGACATGAAATAAAACACCATAATTCTCCATGTTGTCAACAGATTTGGAAGCGTCAGTCTCAACAGACTCGTCATGTTCGGCATTTCGGATCGGAAAATACATTATGGTAGTTGTTTATCGAAAGTGTATGCCATCCTCAGCATGCGATGCTTCTAATCGCTTCCCACCGGAAGTATCATCGCTGCCATGTCCAACTCATCCAAAGGAGAATCAATCAGATCTTCCAGCGCTGGTTTCCATCATTAGCAATTGGTGATTTGGAAACTCAATACTTTGCTGATCGAGATTTTTCTATGCTGGTCACATAACAGAGGAGGATCTACAACAAAACCATCACGATAGTTCAAGGAGGCATTAAATAAAACATTTTTCTCTTTGGCTGAAATGTAGGACACATGCACTTTGAATCTTTCTACGCAGGAAGTTAAAAAAATGATTTCAAAACTGAATGCTTCCTCATGGCTCACCAACAGGGAAATGTTCTTCCATCAAACTCCATGTAGAAATATTTTCACTAGTTGTTGGGTCTACATATTTCCACACAAGAGGGGAGTGGTGGTTCCAAGTAGGTCTCCATCCTTTATCTGCACACTCCCACGCTCCTGCTTCCACACCGCTTTGATACCAATGATGGCGCTAGAATAATGTTTATTGATTGCTATATATCAATACGAAGTGCAAGCCAATGTATAGGATGCGTGAGGGACGACAGGAGAAAAATAGTTATGTAGTTGTTTACTAACAACAACTAACAATGTATAAAAACATGTTGCTAATAGAAATATCCATTGTGTTGTGTTATTTAACTAACAAATATAGAAAAGAAACCTCATTATAACAGTCAATCTTAGTTTAAAACCTGTGCATACCTACCCTTCTCACATGATCTTTAGTAACAATTGAAGAAACCAAAACCTTAGAATGATATTAAATTTTTACACTTGATAACACCTTCTAGATTAAATAAATAAGATCCAAAGTTTGAATTTATCGTCATAGCTTGTATGCTTAACAAATTCATCATGAACTCAACAATTAGGAACAACATATGGTCAAATATTATCTAGAGTATGTGGCTCCCTTCTGAATAAGTAATCATGTGTGTAGTAAGGGAATGTGTTCTCTTAAGGTAGTAATACATGGGAACCAACATGAATCATAGCGTAAAATCCTCTTGGACTGACATACTTGTAGAGTGGTGAAGATCACCAACTAACTTAGAAGTCACCTTTAAGAGTTAGGCTAAAAATGAACTCGATACCCAACCCCATTTATCATTTGGGTTTTATGGTTTAATACTAAGAGTTAATTCTGAAACTTGACAACTTTTTAATTTATGATTTGTTGGTAAAAATGTACCCATAAGGTGATGTGCTTGAATGAAGCTGAAATTTAAGTCATCCTATTATCATGTTTAAACCATGTCTTGGTGATAAATGAGATCCACGTTGTCTAACTGTAATGTGAACTTTAACCCTTTAAACAATAGACTACTCTATCTTTCTCTACCATTAGTCCTAGTAGGTAATGGATTTCTCTTGTGAAACTATGTGATCATGTTCTTAGAGACAAATCCTTTAAGATGGACACTAGTAGCCTCATGAGGATACAAATGCCTGTTAGCAATAGGTCATACAATTCACTACCAATATTTTATGAACCTAGATAGAGAGAAACATTGAAAAATTAACGAGAGAAGAAATTCCCCTACAATAACAACTGACACCAAAAGATCAAATTTTATAGGAAAACTTCTAAGAAATTTTTCAATAATCCATTTGTCCTCAATAGTTTCACCATGAGATTTGATTTGATTGACTAAACCAACTACAAAAGTAAAGAATTATTCTATGAAATCTGAATCTTTCATTGACATATTTTCAAAATCTCTACTGAAGTAACTTGAAGTTTGGCATTTTTACCTTGATACGCAACATCGAGAGTTTCCCACACAATTTTTGCTTTACTTGGCTATTACCACTCTAGGTAAGATGCTTTCATGCATGAATTAATCAATGAAGAAAAAATATTTTCTATCTTTCTTTCTTAATTCCATCAAAGTGTCTTTGTCTACTGTGAGAGTGTGTTATATGTTGCTACATTTGCGAGGCTCTATGTACCCATTCCCTACAATTTCCCACACATCCCGGGATCTAAATAGTGCATTCATGGTTAATGGCAAATACTGTAATTCTTTCCCTGTAAATTGTGGTGTCCACAGATCAGATATATAAGCCATTACCTATTGTCAATTAGAAACCTACTAAAAAAACCCATGCTGTAATGCCCACTTCCCTACGACAATTAGTTGATTATCATTTTGAGTTATGCAGACTTTGGATATGGACATGACTTATACTTATGTTGATTAGCAGGATGTTTTGTGACTAGATGCATTTGGATTATGATTGGATTTTGTTTTCAGTATGACCTACACTGACTCATGGACAGACTATTGGATACCGATATTATTTTTATATGGATATATTGCATGTGTTCTAACTTTGGATTTCTTCGCCATGATGAGTAGAATGTAGTTGTTGAATTTACATTACTATAATTTTGGATAATGATGAAATGCATAATTAAGTTGTGATTTAGACCTAGAAATAATGATTGATTGAATTACGTATAGATGTTAGTAAATTTCATGCATATGGTTATTTTGGATATTTTGACATGGCCGCAAGGCCGAAGGAGGTATTTTGCATTTTGCAGGAAACACAACATGATCACAACCATGGGGGGGATTGGGAACCAAACACAACAGGATGTCGGGTGGTTACAACAATTGGTCGTCAAGGCAACTAGTGAATTGTATTGTGTTACCTTTGTTCTTCTATGTGTTAAGAAAAAAATTCCATGGGGGGAAATGTTCTAATGTGACCATGGGGTTAAGAATTTTATTTAATTGTTTTTATTTACTTTAGTAGGTGATTTTATTTGTGATGTTTCTTTTTTAAAATTACTTTGCTAAGTGTGTTTAGATTAATGTAATATCTTGTTTTAATTTTTAAGTTTTGGAGGGAAGTCAAGTGGGTGTTATTAATTTTGTTGGTTGGCTCCTTGAGCCTTGTGTTTCCTCATGTATTGAATGCTTGGTTTTGAGTGTTGACCACTCCAAAATCCTTTGAATCTCGAATTTGAGATTGAGGGCAATTTTGGGGGACTTGTGGGACAAGTTAAACTTGTCCCACACTTCCCAAAACCCCTTACCAACCATATCTATGGGTTGGGAATCCAAAAAGGGGATTATTTATTGTTTTGGGATGGGAAATGTGACTTTGGAGTGCACTTTTCTTCTTTTTGCATTTATTTGTGCCTTAAGACACATGGGGAAGGAATGGATGTGGAATTGAGTTGTCATTCAACCCAACCACCCATTTATGGTGTTTTGGGATTTGAGTTGACTTTGGGAGGTGGTTTGAGGATGTGTGATGTGGCATCCTACAAGGAGCCACTTCACCCTCACTCTTCCTCTTGTCTATTTAGGAAATTTCCTACATTGTGGAGGGGGTGGAGTTTTGTTTTTGTGTTGTTGAAGAGTTCTCTTTTGTTATTTTTGGGAGAGAAAAGAATTGGGAGAAAGAGAAAAAGAGAGTGCTTGGACTTGCATGCTTGGATTGTTTTGGGAGGGAGCTTGGACAAATTTCTTGGTTTAGGCTTCTCCAATGGAGAGGTAGGAAACCCTCTCCTTTGTTTGCTTTCATATTATTGTTGCTTCTATGCTAAAATTGTGAAAAATGCATGTTTACTTTGGTGTATTGTGAAAATGGATAGAATGCTTATTGTGTAGTATAGGAGAGGTCTATGGGAATACTCATGAGGGAGGCATAAGAGTAGATTAGGATATTGTGGAGGGAGTTTGAGAGGGATGCCCATCTTGGGTAAGAATGTTTACATTCTTACCTTGTCTTTGAGGGAGCCATAAGAGGAGGGAGGCATAAGAGTATGGGAGGAAAAAGGGGTACTTGAGGGAGGCATAAGAGTCATAGGGGCTTGAGTTTTATTGTGGAGGGTTTTGGATGGGCATCTCATCTCAATTGGGAGGCATAAGGAAAACATTCCCATAGTTCCTTCTCTTGTTGGCTTGGATGAAAGCCTTGTTGTGCAAAGTATTGTGTTATTTGTGTTTCCTTGTTGTTTCCTCTTTTTACTTTGAATGTTGTGAAGAAATTGTATTGTGGAAGCAAGTATTGTTGCCTTGAGTTGGAGACCACCCTTCATTGTGTTGTGTTTGGGGCTCGGGGGTCAATGGAGGAGATTGCTTCTCTTCTCCATTGAGATTTGGTTGGGAGGAGAGTGTTGCCTCTCCCCCTATCTTGGTTGTGCTTTGAGCTACTTGGAACTTGGAGCATGGATGAAGAACATCTTGGGACACAAGAACCTTATTGTTGACAATGTAAAAACATCATGTATTTACCCACCTTGAGTGGAGGAAGAATGTAATATTGCTTTGCTTTCTTTAGCTTCCATTATTGCAAATTGTTTCACATGAAGTAGGACATGTTGTAAAAGATATTGAAGGAAAAGTTGCATTGAGATGATAGTATTTCTTACTTTAAAATTTATTGAAAAGTTGTTGAATTCTTTGGTGAAATATTGAAAGGAAATTACAAAAGAAAATATATTAAAATCTTGTTTGGATGTTTGAAAGTGATGAGTTGGAAAGATTAAAAGAATACATATATATAGTGCATTATCCCTTCCTTTATACTTGATGGAAAGGCTTAAATTTTCAAATGGTGTTTAGTAAGACAACGGAACATTCTAAGCTCTAACTCCCTTATGTCTTTCTTATTTATGGATCCATTGTAAAATTATTGGCATGTATAGAAGGAAATGAAATCAGCTTACTAAAATACCCATGTTATTGTTTATTGAAGTGAGTAGAAGGAAAATTCTAATGCAAAGTCTATGTTTAGTAAGTACATTACTTCATTTCATTAATATGGAATCTAATATTTTAAAGATTATCCATGTTGAAGGTAATATAAATAAAAAAAAAAAAAATGATGATACGCTTTATATGCTTGATGGACAACTAGATACACAAAGCGCTCTTATCACACATTGTAACCCTTAAATTGTTGCAATGCTAGCAAAGATCTTGGACGTTTTTTTTTTATACAGATTAGGATCCTGCGAGTGGTCTTAGCTTCACAAATATCAAGCTGCATGGCAAGCCTCGCAACTACCCAAACAAATGTGAAGTTGGTCTCAAAATCAAGACCAGTCAATCACCCTTTAATCGTGTCTAAGAGAATAACTGCAAAACAAAAAAAAAGAGAGAAAAAAAAAGGAGATGATGATACGTTTCAGTAGATATACCCGATAGACAACCTAATACCCAAAGCACTCGATCGCCATAGTGAATATTTAAATTGTTGCAAAGGTGCTTGCAAAAACGTGAGTTTCGACTAGTATAGTTGGGTCTGCTTATCGCCCCTCCGCCCGCTATCCTTTGATAAGAATATAATGTAAGGGACGAGAACTGACTCGAAGGTGTATTCAACACTGTACAGATAACAACATAGTTGGAGAACCTACCCACTTTTGGAGCACTCCACGCCCCGCATACACCATGCAGCACCCAATGACAGCGGAGGTAATACGTCCCTACCGGTTCTATTCTCCCTTTTGCTGTCCACTCGACTGTGCCGTGTTTCTTGTCCAGTCGCCATATAATACTCTTTCTTCCTTTAATAAAACTTGAAAGCGTTTGCAGACTTTGTCTCCTCCTCAATCGATTTAATAAACATCTCGCGAAAGGAGGACGCCGTATTTGAGGATACATTCAATACTGAATAGATAACAACATAGTGTGCCAATGCATGGTTAAAGCACCCGAGAAATTAAAAAAAAAAAAAGAAAAGGAAAGGACAGCGGATGTTGGTGCGGCCTGGGCGAATGGACCAGCGTCTACGCTTGCTGCCGGTCTGAGACTCCACCCTCGTCTAACACGCTTACCCGTGTGACCAGACAAGGTAAGCTAGACAGGCCGGCAGAGAAGGTATAGTTTTTTTTTTTTTTTAAAAATCTAAGTGATCCTGGTTGATGCGGCCGGTGAGGAATTGGTGAACACGCAAAGAGGGGGGGGACAGGGTAATTGATGATGTAGCAGGTGGTTGATCTACCACGCCTCCCAAAACTTATTTTTCCATCTACAACTTGTAAGTGTGGAGGCGCTAAAATAGTTTTTAAACAAGGTTAGGTGTGGGCATGCCCTAGACATAGGTTCTCTTGATTCAACCATTGCTTAAAAGACTAACTCATACTTTATAATTCGCTTCTTAAGTACTTTGTATAGTTCATAGTTATACATGCAAAAGGATAGTGAAAAATATTGAGACCCTTCTTATTTCCAATTAATATCACTCAATTTAAAAATACTTAACCTTTCGTGAGAGACATCTAGAACATATATTTATAGATTTCTAAAAATAAAAAAATAAAAAAATCAATAAATAGTAATATATGTGTAATCCTTGTATCACATGTCTACAAATAAATAAATATATATATATATATATATTAAAATATATAAAAAAAAAACCATATTCGATTTAGTATCACCATGCGTGAAGCTGGAAATTTCTCCCTAAGGAAGAGACGAATTCAACAAATATTGAAGTAAATCTCGAGCGAGATGGAATTGCGACAATCATGTAATTTTTAGTTTTGTGAGCGGAATACAAAGTTAAAGACTGAAGCTTATCTATTTCCAAGGTTAAGCAGGTCTCAAAACTTGCAGATAAAACAAATTAAACATGAACCTCTACCTTGCTTAAATTTTTAAAAAAAAAATTGTCGCATTTTCGGGACGCTTGTTTGTTTGCGGCGTCATCATTGTCGATGTCGTGAGTGTGGCGTCGCTATTTCGCGGCGTTACATTTTGGTATCAGAGCCAGGGGTTCGAAGCTGGGACCCTTGGGCACACGCTGAAAACGCAAACAGGAACACTTAACTTAGTGCAGAACTAATACTTTTAAAATATAAAGTCATAATGTTGATAATTATAGTAAACAGCAAATTTTGAAAACTAGCACAAGACCTAGAACGATGAACTAACTCTCACCTTGATCTGTGCAGGAGGCGCGGATTGGGCGAGGGGTCTCTTCACATAGACCTAGACATACCACCACCAGAGCAGGCCGTAGCAGCCCTTCTGCCCCAGATTTTATAGACACTCCAGGATGTCAATGCCGCTATACGGAGAGCCCTTGGGAGGACGACTTGCTAGGCATAGTTTGGAGCCATCAGTAGATGCCCAGGCATCCCCTCGACACAACGAGGAGCATAGAGTAGAGAATTTCCGTGCAGAGTCGGCTAGGGCAGAGTCACCAGAGAGAGGACATGGGGACAAGATTTCAGGACATAGGGACAGGTCTCGGAGCCCTAGACAGAGGGAGGAGCATTCAGATAGACCTAGGATTCGTCATACTTCAGCTGCAGATCATATCAGGGAGATCCTGAAGCTACGACCCTCTCACTATTCAGGTGATACAGGTGGTTTTCAGGAAGAGGCTTCGTTGGTGAGCTTGAGCGGATGCTTCAAGCTCTGTCCTTGTAGTAGCAACACGAAAGCTCGTGTTGCGATCCATCTTCTGAAGGATGGAGCAGGAGTCTGGTGGAGGACCGAGGAGCAGAAGCTCCATGTTGACTCAGAGATGGTTACCTGGGAGCTGTTTGAGGAACGTTTCAGGAGCAGATATTTACCGAGGAGATTTATTGAGCAGCGCATAGACGAGTTTCATGACCTCCGTCGAGGATTGATGTGATGGCGAGTATGAGAGTCGATTTCTGGAACTACTCTAGTACGTTGACTACATGTAGGATGAGAAGGTACGGATTCACAGGTTCATTCGGGGCCTGAATTTGGATTTAGGTGGCGCAGTGCGCATTCACCGCCCACGACATTAGCGGAGGCCGTGGAGAAGGCCTATATTGCGAGAGGAGACACGGGGAAGACACAACGAGGCTAGAGACGAGTTCGAGCCGTATCCAACAGATGCAGATAGTAGGTCGAAGGGGTCGAGTTCCTCCTCCACGGGGTGGACAAAGTTCGAGGCAAGCTTCATTCGAGCCACCACAAAGCGGCGCAGACGCAGACCCGCCCACCTTAATGACCTCCTCGGAGATTTGATGCACAGAGAGGACGTAGTATGGGGCCTCCTCCTAAGGGTCCCATCGGACACAGGTGCACCGAGAGCTCAATCCGGTAGGAGCTCACGGCGAGAGACCTCAGAGTCCATTATCGGATCTTCGGATCTCAGTATCTCGATCATCTAGAGTACCAGCTAGAGATGCTTCCCACTGGAGAGGACCAGGCAGCTGTTATGGTTGCGGAGTTGTTGGACATATTTGGAGAGATTGCCCACATAACCCTACCAAGGGTAAGACACAGAGCTCGAGCCTCTTGTTGGAGATATGGCACGAAGTCATCGGATCTACGCAGCGATCGAGAACCGCCAGCCGAGCATCGAGTCCGTGATTGAGACGACGGTAGTGTTGGTGGTATCGCCACCTCTATATTATTTGATTCTAGCTCTTCTGATTCTTTTATTGCACCATCCTTAGTAGAGCGTTGTAGGCTGGTGGCAATTAGGCAAGGCCGTAGTTGGGATGTTGAGATGGCTTCAGGGAGCTAAGATTTCGTAGACTCCTTAGTCGAGTGTGTAGTGAATTTGGGACCCTTCACCACTACTTCGATCTTCGATCCTTCCATTAGGATCTTATGGCATCATTTTAGGCATGGATTGGTTGTCCGCCCACAGAGCTAGAGTGGATTGTTACCATAAGACTATTGCTTGCATTGATGATCTTGGGGCGGAGTTAGTGATATCAGGGGTTAAGAGACCCGTTTCTATTCGCACCATCTCCGCTATGCAGCTTAAGCGGTGTGTGTGCGCAGGGTTTCCATTGTATCTTTATTCATGATTAGTGACAGATCAGAGGATGAGTCAGGGGGACCTTCCCTCGATGATCATCCCATCTTATCAGAGTTCGCTGATGTGTTTCCAGGGGAGCTACTAGGATTACCTCCCCCACGTGAGATCGACTTTCATATAGATCTAGTTCCGGGCGCAGAGCCTATCTCACGAGCACCTTATCGATGACTACACCTGAGTTATGTGAGCTCAAGTTGCAGCTTGAGGGCCTTCTGGAGAAAGGCCTAATCCGCCCTAGCGTATCCCCTTGGGGTGCACTAGTTATCTTCATAAAGAAGAAGGATGGATCTCTTCGGTTGTGCATTGACATTATCAATTTGAATAAGGTAACGATCAAGAATCGTTACCCCCTTCCACGCATTGATGATTTGTTTGATCAGATGAAGGGGGCTATCGTTTTCTCCAAGATAGATCTTAAGTCAGGATACCATCAGCTCAGGATTGCGGAGACAGATATTCACAAGACAGCTTTCCGCATGAGATATGGCCACTACGAGTTCACAGTGGTACCTTTTGGTTTGACGAATGCCCCCGCAGTTTATGAGTTTGATGAATGGGGTATTCAGGACCTTCCTTGATCACTTCATGCTCATCTTCCTTGATGACATTCTAATTTACTCATGCACACGTGAGGAGCACGAGGAGCACCTTCGCCAGGTTCTTCAGTGTCTTCACGAGCAGCGCCTTTTCGGAACTTGGAGAAGTGTGTGTTCTTTCAGCCTGAGGTGCAGTATTTGGGCCATATCATTTCAGGGGAAGGTATCGCAATTGATCCTTCCAAGATTCAAGCCATCATGGATTGGCCAGCACCCACTAGTGTGACCGAGGTGCGTAGTTTCATGGGTCTAGCAGGATACTACAGGAGGTTTGTTCAGGATTTTTCCCGAATTGCGCACCCCATCACTTCTCTTCAGCGGAAAGGGAAGAAGTTTGTATGGACAGATAGATGTGAGCAGGCCTTGATACACACCGAACGAGTGCCTTACGAGAGCACCTATCCTTGCAGTGCCAGATCCTCATGGAGATTTTTTCGTATGCACAGATGCTTCCTTGGCAGGACTTGGAGGTGTGTTAATGCAGGAGGATAGAGTAGTTGCCTTTGAGTCTCGCAAACTCAAAGATTATGAGCTAAATTATCCGACCCATGACCTTGAGCTTGCAGCAGTAGTACATGCCTTAGTGCGGTGGAGACATTTTCTTCTTGGCCGGAGATTTACACTCAGGACAAATCACTTGAGTCTTCGCCACCTCTTCACGCAGCCCAATCTCAACGCTCGTCAGCGGCATTGGATGGAGTTACTCTGTGAGTATGACATGGAGATAGAGCATGTGAAAGGGAAGGAGAATGTGGTTACAGATGCCTTGAGTAGGAGGAGACATGTGGTCATGGCCACCTCAGTGGGCACAAATTTACGGAGTAGGATCTTGCAGCAGCTTCCTCATGACAGCTTCTACCTCGCAGCCAGAGCAGAGATTGAGTCTCAGAGACCTCTTGAAGGGAGGTTTGATGGATTTTCACTAGAGGCAGATGGTCTTCTAAGACACAGAGGTTGAATTTATGTTCCTAGAGATGGAGGCTTGAGGCATGATATTTTGACAGAGGCTCATCGTGCACCTTATTCAGCCCATCCCGGGGTGAAGAAGATGCACGCCACCTTGAGACAATAGTATTTTTGGAGAGGAATTCGAGAGACATAGATTCTTTTGTATCCCATTGTTTAGAGTGCCGGAGGGTGAAGGCGAGCATCGGCATCCAGTGGCCTTCTCTATCCTCACGCCATACCGAGTGGAAGTGGGATGTAATGCCCACTTCCCTACGACACTTAGTTGATTATCATTTTGAGTTATGCAGACTTTGGATATGGACATGACTTATACTTATGTTGATTAGCAGGATGTTTTGTGACTAGATGCATTTGGATTATGATTGGATTTTGTTTTCAGTATGACCTACACTGACTCATGGACAGACTATTGGATACCGATATTATTTTTATATGGATATATTGCATGTGTTCTAACTTTGGATTTCTTCGCCATGATGAGTAGAATGTAGTTGTTGAATTTACATTACTATAATTTTGGATAATGATGAAATGCATAATTAAGTTGTGATTTAGACCTAGAAATAATGATTGATTGAATTACGTATAGATGTTAGTAAATTTCATGCATATGGTTATTTTGGATATTTTGACATGGCCGCAAGGCCGAAGGAGGTATTTTGCATTTTGCAGAAACACGACATGATCACAACCATGAGGGGGATTGGGAACCAAACACAACAGGATGTCGGGTGGTTACAACAATTGGTCGTCAAGGCAACTAGTGAATTGTATTGTGTTACCTTTGTTCTTCTATGTGTTAAGAAAAAAATTTCCATGGGGGGAAATGTTCTAATGTGACCATGGGGTTAAGAATTTTATTTAATTGTTTTTATTTACTTTAGTAGGTGATTTTATTTGTGATGTTTCTTTTTTAAAATTACTTTGCTAAGTGTGTTTAGATTAATGTAATATCTTGTTTTAATTTTTAAGTTTTGGAGGGAAGTCAAGTAGGTGTTATTAATTTTGTTGGTTGGCTCCTTGAGCCTTGTGTTTCCTCATGTATTAAATGTTTGGTTTTGAGTGTTGACCACTCCAAAATCCTTTGAATCTCGAATTTGAGATTGAGGTCAATTTTGGGGACTTGTGGGACAAGTTAAACTTGTCCCACACTTCCCAAAACCCCTTACCAACCATATCTATGGGTTGGGAATCCAAAAAGGGGATTATTTATTGTTTTGGGATGGGAAATGTGACTTTGGAGTGCACTTTTCTTCTTTTTGCATTTATTTGTGCCTTAAGACACATGGGAAGGAATGGATGTGGAATTGAGTGGTCATTCAACCCAACCACCCATTTATGGTGTTTTGGGATTTGAGTTGACTTTGGGAGGTGGTTTGAGGATGTGTGATGTGGCATCCTACAAGGAGCCACATCACCCTCACTCTTCCTCTTGTCTATTTATGGAAATTTCCTCCATTGTGGAGGGGGTTGGAGTTTTGTTTTTGTGTTGTTGAAGAGTTCTCTTTTGTTATTTTGGGAGAGAAAAGAATTGGGAGAAAGAGGAAAAGAGAGTGCTTGGACTTGCATGCTTGGATTGCTTTGGGAGGGAGCTTGGACAAATTTCTTGGTTTAGGCTTCTCCAATGGAGAGGTAGGAAACCCTCTCCTTTGTTTGCTTTCATATTATTGTTGCTTCTATGCTAAAATTGTGAAAATTGCATGTTTACTTTGGTGTATTGTGAAAATGAATAGAATGCTTATTGTGTAGTATAGGAGAGGTCTATGGGAATACTCATGAGGGAGGCATAAGAGTAGATTAGGATATTGTGGAGGGAGTTTGAGAGGGATGCCCATCTTGGGTAAGAATGTTTACATTCTTACCTTGTCTTTGAGGGAGCCATAAGAGGAGGGAGGCATAAGAGTATGGGAGGAAAAGGGGTACTTGAGGGAGGCATAAGAGTCATAGGGGCTTGAGTTTTATTGTGGAGGGTTTTGGATGGGCATCTCATCTCAATTGGGAGGCATAAGGAAAAACATTCCCATAGTTCCTTCTCTTGTTGGCTTGGATGAAAGCCTTTTGTTGTGCAAAGTATTGTGTTATTTGTGTTTCCTTGTTGTTTTCCTCATTTTACTTTGAATGTTGTGAAGAAATTGTATTGTGGAAGCAAGTATTGTTGCCTTAAGTTGGATACCACCCTTCATTGTGTTGTGTTTGGGGTCAATGGAGGAGATTTCTTTCTTCTCCATTGAGTTTTGGTTGGGAGGAGAGTGTTGCCTCTCCCCTATCTTGGTTGTGTTTTGAGCTACTTGGAACTTGGAGCATGGATGAAGAACATCTTGGGACACAAGAACCTTATTGTTGACAATGTAAAAACATCATGTATTTACCCACCTTGAGTGGAGGAAAAATGTAATATTGCTTTGCTTTCTTTAGCTTCCATTAATGCAAATTGTTTCACATGAAGTAGGATGTGTTGTAAAAGAAATTGAAGGAAAAGTTGCATTGAGATGATAGTATTTCTTACTTTAAAATTTATTGAAAAGTTGTTGAATTCTTTGGTGAAATATTGAAAGGAAATTACAAAAGAAAATATATTAAAATCTTGTTTGGATGTTTGAAAGTGATGAGTTGGAAAGATTAAAAGAATACATATATATAGTGCATTATCCCTTCCTTTATACTTGATGGAAAGGCTTAAATTTTCAAATGGTGTTTAGTAAGACAACGGAACATTCTAAGCTCTAACTCCCTTATGTCTTTCTTATTTATGGATCCATTGTAAAATTATTGGCATGTATAGAAGGAAATGAAATCAGCTTACTAAAATACCCATGTTATTGTTTATTGAAGTGAGTAGAAGGAAAATTCTAATGCAAAGTCTATGTTTAGTAAGTACATTACTTCATTTCATTAATATGGAATCTAATATTTTAAAGATTATCCATGTTGAAGGTAATATAAAAAAAAAGAAAAAAATGATGATACGCTTCAGTAGATATGCTTGATGGACAACTAGATACACAAAGCGCTGACTGTCACAGCGAACCCTTAAATTGTTGCAATGCTAGCAAAGATCTTGGACGTTTTTTTTATACAGATTAGGATCCTGCGAGTGGTCTTAGCTTCACAAATATCAAGCTGCATGGCAGGCCTCACAACTTCCCAAACAAATGTGAAGTTAGTCTCAAAATCAAGACCAGTCAATCACCCTTTAATCGTGTCTAAGAGAATAACTGCAAAACAAAAAAAAAAGAGAGAAAAAAAAAAGGAGGAGATGATGATACGTTTGATAGATATGCACGATAGACAACCTGATACCCAAATCACTGATTGCCACAGTGAATATTTAAATTGTTGCAGTGCTTGCAAAAACGGTACTTGAACCCGACTACTGGTATAGTTGGGTGTCTTATCGCCCCTTTGCCTACTATCCTTTGATAAGAATATAACAGAAGGGACAGAACCTGACTCGAAGGTGTATTCAACACTGTACAGATAACAACATAGTTGGAGAACCTGCCCGCTTTTGGAGCACTCCACGCCCCGCATACACCATGCAGCACCCAATGGCAGCGGAGGTAATACGTCCCTACCAGCTGATTCTCCCTTTTCTTTGTCCACATGGCGGTGCCGTGTTTCTTGTCCAGTCACCATATAATACTCTTTCTGCCCCAATAAAACTTGAAACGTTTGCACTGTCTCCTCCTCAATCGATTTAATAAACATCTCGTGAAAGGAGGACCCCGTATTTGAGGATACATTCAATACTGAACAGATAACAGCATAGTGTGCCAATCTGCATGGTTAAAGTGCCCAGAAATAAAATAAAAAAAAAAAGAAAAGGAAAGGACAGGCGGATGTTGGCGCGGCACAGACGAATGGACCAGCGTTTACGCTTGCTGCCGGTCTGAGACTCCACCCTCGTCTAACATGCTTACCCGTGTGACCAGACAAGGTAAGCTAGACAAGCCGGCAGAGAAGGTATAGTTTTTTTAAAAAAAAATCTAAGTGATCCTGGTTGATGCGGCTGGTGAGGGAATTGGTGAACACGCAAAGAGGGGGACAGGGTAATTGATGATGTAGCAGGTGGTTGATCTACCACGCCTCCCAAAACTTATTTTTCCATCTACAACTTGTAAGTGTGGAGGCGCTAGCATAGTTTTTAAACAAGGTTAGGTGTGGGCAGGCCCTAGACATAGGTTCTCTTGATTCAACCATTGCTTAAAAGACTAACTCATACTTTATAATTCGCTTCTTAAGTACTTTGTATAGTTCATAGTTATACATGCAAAAGGATTAGTGAGAAAGATTGAGACCCTTCTTATTTCCAATTAATATCACTCAATTTAAAAATACTTAACCTTTCGAGAGAGACATCTAGTAACATATATTTATAGATTTCTAAAAAAATATAAAAAAATTAAAAAAATCAATAAATAGTAATATATGTGTAATCCTTGTATCACATGTCTACAAATAAATATATATATATATATATATATATATATATATATATATATAAAATATATCAAAAAAAAGAGAAACCATATTCGATTTAGTATCACCATGCGTGAAGCTGAAAATTTATCCGCTAAGGATAGAGACGAATGCAACGAATATTGAAGTAAATCTCGAGCAGATGGAATTTGTGACAATCATGTAATTTTAGTTTTGCGAGCGGAATACAAAGTTAAAGACTGAAGCTTATCTGTTTCCAAGGTCAAGCAGGTCTCAAAACTTGCAGATAAAACAAATTAAGCACGAACCTCTACCTTGCTTAAATTTTAAAAAAAAAAAATTGTCGCATTTTCGGGACGCTTGTTTGTTTGCGGCGTCGTCATTGTCGATGTCGTGAGTGTGGCGTCGGCTATTTTGCGGCGTTACACATGCTCGATACCAATTTTTAGAAATTAGGCACATAAAGTAACAATTAACGAAATAAAATAAGTAATTGCAAATAAAAAATATTATTGCAAACTCAGATCAAGACATTTGGGAATATATTTTTTCTTCTAGTTCCAGAGCTTCGGCTCAATACAATCTCTCTGAATGTGTTTGATATATCAAAACACCTACAATTGCCTCTAATAAATAGATGGCTTCATCTAACAATAAAACACTCAACTCATAAAAATAGAGCTAAAAGCAAATGCCTTTTTGCAATACAAAGCTTTTGATTTATTTTCTTTATTAGTTTTTCCTAAAAGTAGGAATCTAAAAGCGAACTACCTAAAAAATTAAAAGCATTTCAAAAGTTAAAATGCCTTTTGTTTTTCTTGGGGCAAAATTAAACTTTTGTTTCTAACATAAATAACCTAAAAGTATATAGTTTTCCATATAACTTCCAAAAGGTGAGTTGCTTTGAATCTTTATTGTTGCGTGTCAAGTGGTTCTATATAATTTTTATGAAGGGTAACTAGCTCTAAGAAATAATTTATTACACTGGCATGTTTTTTGAGTTGTTGAACAAGTAACAATTTAGAGTTCCAATAATATTAATTTTACACAAAAAAAAATTGTAGTCTTTATTTTTATGAATTGAAAGAAGAAGTAATAATTTAGATTTAAAAGATAATTTAAATTCTACACAAAGAAATTGCATTCTTTATTTTAATGTTTTGTTTCTTTGATGTTTTAATTTTGCACAATGCTTTAGTTTAGTACTCCATCTAAGAAGCATATGTTGATGTACATTTTATATGTTTTGAGGTGTTATACATGAGAAAAATTAGAACATATTTTTTTTTGTAGAGAGAGTAGTTTGAAATGTGTTATTGGCTTCTCTTAGTCCATCTGAGAAACATATGTTAATACACAAAATACGGCTATTAGAACATGTTCTTTTGGCTTTGTTGCAAAGAGAAGTTTGAAATATGTTTAATTAACTTCTTAGCCTAATTTAGTTTAATATTGAACATGGTAAATACAAATTCTTTTGATAAAGAAATCTATTTAAATATAATATTACAAAGTTTTTAGATACACCGTATTTGTTGTATTGTATAGTTTTTATTGCAGAGAGAATGGTTTTAATATGCTTGAAAGATAGATAGAAATGGACTAATTTTTTCTAAAGATGAAAAAAATAAAAAATTGAGGATTCTCCCGAGAACTAATTCTTAATATACTGAACAAACAAAATTCATTCAACAGTCATGCACTATCTATGAGCTTTGTATGTATTGTCAATCCAAGTATAATGTGGTCTTTCTCTTTCTTCAAAAAATAGTAGAACCTTTGCTTATGGTTTATTTTGTGGTGTGAAGTGTAAAACATTTTTTATGGTCTCCTCAAATTGTGTCGTAAATGACTGAAGTTAATTGATTATAAAGTGGGAATTTTGTTAATGTGAAGGAAACGTCATTACTAAATTTTTATTGTTCCTTACCTAAATCCCCTATTGCACTATGATTGTTTCATTGTGTCGATTGATTACCAATGAGCCTTGGCAGATTTGAGGGGATATAGTTGTTTAGAATTTTCTATTGAGCCATTTGTTTGGTTTTAATGGAATCACTATATAGAAGTTTTTCATTTTTGATGAAATTAATTATATCTTATGAAATTCGTACCTGAATACAACTATGCTTTTAAGCATTGTATTTTCTACCTTTTATGGTTTATTTTCCCAAGATATTTTTAAGGGAAGGGGTCTCGATCTGAGCATAAATATAGTTTTCGATAATGCACATGGAGTTTTGTGTAAATGTTTTGTTTGAGTTACAAGTTTCTTGATTATACTCTACAAGGGCAGTTTTTGGTAGCCATTATTACAAGGATAAGGTTAGTCTTCTTGTTTTTTCTTTTTATGGATACACCGTTTATTTCCCATGATTTGATTGTTTGACCAACAAATCTCTCATGTTCCATTTAACTTTTTAATTGGCATCTAATTATTTGGCTATTTATTTATAGTTTTGGATGCGGATAAAACCCTTAGCAATAAAAACACTCCAATTCCACTACTTTTGCATTACAAGTAGATGTTGGTTCTACACATGTCATTTTAGTTTTTATAAAAATTTCCAAGAAATTTTAAAGACATCCATTTTTTTGGCATATCCCCTAATATATATTACAATTTATGAGTCCACATATCTATCATGCATTACATGTAGATGTTGGTTCTACACATGTCATTTTAGTTTTTATAAAAATTCCAAGAAATTTTCAAGACATCCATTTTTTTGGCATATCCCCCAATATATATTACAATGTATAAGTCCACATATCTATCGGGATTTTTGTCAAATTTAGTTAGTGTATCTTTTGTATGCCTAAGGTTGGCTTGATTCTAATAGCCTATAAGGCATAAAAGGAAATTATTATCCTATATTCAACATAAACATTTTTTTCTTGTCTAAGAAAGTATCCTCTTGTTTATTAAAATATTGTAATATTATGCAATGTTATGCATATCTTACTTTTTAGGGTTTAGGTTATTGAAGAGGTTTATATTTGTTTTAGGTTTCATTTGGTATATATGCTAACATTTTGTTGTACTCTTATGAATTTCTTAGCGTATAGATGAAATACTTGTTTTCAAAGTATTTTAGTAGGATGGCATATATAATATCTCAGTTCATATTAATTTTAAGGTCAAATGGCTTTGCAAAGTCCATGATAAGGCCGTATTCATTTATTGAAGCTTGAGGAATATATGTCTATTTGGGAAAAAAATTATATTTTTTTGGGTGTTGTGGAATTTTGATGCATCTTGAAAGTTCTAAAAGGTAGTCGAGTGTAGTAGATTTGAAAGATAGATTATGCATTTGATGGATTTTCAATTTTAGCATATAGTCTGCTATAATTTTTCTTTGGTCATGACATAAAAGGAAACAATAATTAGTAACGATGACTCTCAATTATTTCAATAGAACTACCAAAAGATCAAAATTTACAAGCAACTTCTAAGAAATTTTTAAATAATCCTTTTGTCCTCAATAGTTTCACCATGAGATTTTATTTGATTGACTAAACCAACTACAAAAGTAAAGAATGATTCTATGGAATCTGAATCTTTCATTGACATATTTTCAAAATCTCTACAAAGTAACTGAAGCTTGGTATTTTTTACGTTCTCTTTTCCTTGACACGCAACTTGGAGAGTTTCCCACGTAATTTTTGCTTTACTCATTGTTTCCACTCTAGTTAAGATGCTTTCATGCATGGCTTGATGAATGAAGAAAATAGATTTTTTCTTTCTTTCTTAATTCCTTCAAGTGTTTTCTCTACATGTGAGAGTGTGTTATATGTTGCTACATTTGCGGCTCTGTACCCATTATCTACAATTTCCCACACATCCCGGATCTAAATAGTGCATTCATGGTTAATGGCAAATACTCATAATTCATTCCTATAAATTGTGGTGTTTTTAGATTGGATATATAAGACATTACTTGTTGTCAATTAGAAACCTGCTGAAAAAACCCATGCTCGATACCAATTTTTAGAAATTAGGCACATAAGATAACAATTAACGAAATAAAATAAAGAATTGCAATAAAATATATTAATGCAAACTCGGATCAACACTTTTGTACATATATTTCTTCTTCTAGTTCCAAAGCTTTTGCTCGATACAATCTCTCTGAATGTGTTTGATATATCAAAACACTTACAATTGCCTCTAATAAATAGATGGCTTCATCTAACAATAAAACACTCAACTCATAAAAATAGAGCTAAAAGCACATGCTTTTGTGCAATACAAAGCTTTTGATTTATTTGTTTTATTATCTTTTCATATGAGTAGGAATCTAAAAGCGAACTACCTAAAAATTAAAAACATTTTAAAAATCAAAATGCCTTTCGTTTCTCTTGGGGCAAAATTAAACCTTTTTTCTAACATAAATAACCTAAAAGTATATAGTTTTCCGTATAACTTCCAAAAGGTGAGTTGCTCGAATCTTTATTGTTGTCTATCAAGTGGTTGTATATATTTAATATATATAATTTTTATGAAGGATAACTAGTTCTAAGAAATAATTTATTACACTAGCATGTTTGTTGAGTTGTTGAACAAGTAAGAATTTAGAGTTCTAAAAATATTAATTTTACACAAAAAAATTTGTAGTCTTTATTTTTATGAATTGAAAGAAGAAGTAATAATTTAGATTTAAAAGATAATTTAAATTCTACACAAAGAAATTGTAGTCTTTGTTTAAATGTTTTAATTACTGACAATGCTTTAGTTTAGTACTCCATCTAAGAAACATATGTTGATGTACATTTTATATGTTTTGAGGTGTTATACATGAGAAACATTAGCACATATTGTTTTTGTAGAGAGAGTAGTTTGAAATGTGTTATTGGCTTCTCTTAGTCCATCCGAGAAACATATGTCGATACACAAAATAGGGCTATTAGAACACGTTCTTTTCTTTGTTACACGTTGTCTTATTTTATTCTATAGCTTTGTTGCAAAGAAAGTTTGAAATATGTTTAATTAACTTCTTAGCCTTCGTTTAGTTTAATATTGAACATGGTAAATAAAAAAATTCTGATAAGGAAATGTATTCAAAAATAATATTACAAAGTTGTTATATACATTGTATTTGTTGTATTGTATAGTTTTTATTGCGGAGAGAATAATTCTTAATATGTTTGAAAGATAGATAGAAATGGACTAATTCATTCTAAAGATGATAAAAAATAAAAAATCGAGGATTATCCCGACGAGAAACCATTCCTAATATATTGAACAAACAAAATTCATTCAATAGTCACATATTATTTATGTGCTTTGTATGTATTGTCAATCCAAGTATAATGTGGTCTTTCTCTTTCTTCAAAAAAGTGCGAACCTTTGCTCATGGTTTATTTTTTTGTTGTGAAGGGTAAAATCTTTTTATGGTCTCCTCAGATTGTGTCTTAAATGACTGAAGTTAATGGATTATAAAATGGACATTTTGTTACAAGGAAGGAAACATCATTACTAAATATTTATTGTTCCTTACTTGAATCCCTATTGTACTATGATTGTTTCAACCGTGTCGATTGATTACCAATGGGCCTTGGCAGATTTGAGAGGATATAGTTGTTTAGCATTTTCTATTGAGCCATTTTTTGGTTTTAATGGAATCACTATTTAGAAGTTTTTCATTTTGATGAAATTAATTATATCTTGTGAAATTCGTACCCAAATATGACTATACTTCTAAGCATTAGATTTTCTACCTTTTATGGTTTATTTGCCCAAGATATTTTTAAGGGAAGGGGTCTCGATATGACCATAAACATAGTTTTTGATCATGCACATGGAGTTTTGTGTAAATATTTTGTTTACGTTACAAGTTTCGGATTATACTCTGCAAGGGCGAGTTTTGGCAGCCATTATTCCAAGGAGAAGGTTAGTCTTCTTGTTTTATCTTTTTATGGATACATCGTTTATTTCCCATGCTTTGATTTTTTTACCTACAAATCTCTCATGCTCCATTTACCTTTTTAATTGGCATATAATTATTTGGCCACCTATTTATAGTTTTGGATGTAGATAAAACCCTTAGCAAGAAAAAAACACTCCAATTCCACTTGCTTTTCCATTACTGAAGTCGATGTTGGTTCTACACATGTCATTTTAGTTTTTATGATAATTTCCAAGTAATTTTCAAGACATCCATTTTTTTGGACATATCCCCCAATATATATTAAAATGTATGAGTGCACATATCTATCGTGGATTTTTGTCAAATTTAGTTAGTGTATATTGTGTATGCGAAAGGTTGGCTTGATTCTAATAGCCTCTAAGGCTTAAAAGGAAATTATTATCCTATATTCAACATAAACATTGTTTTTCTTGTCTAAGAAAGTATCCTCTTGTTTATTAAAATATTGTAATATTTTACTATGTTATGGATATATTATTTTGTAGGGTTTAGGTTACTGAAGAGGTTTATATATATTTTTAGGTTTCATTTGGTATATATGCTAACATTTTGTTGTACTCTTATGAATTTCTTAGTGTATAGATGCAATACTTGTTTTCAAAGTATTTTAGTAGGATGGCATATATAATATCTTAGTTCATTTTAATTGTAAGGTCAAATGGCTTTGCAAATTCCATGATAATGCCATATTCGATTATTGAATCTTGAGGAATATATGTCCATTTGGGAAGAAAATTATAGTTTTTTTTTTTGGTATTGTGGAGTTTTTGATTCATCTTGAAAGTTCTAAAAAGGTAGTCGAGTGTAGCAAATTTGAAAGATAGATTATGCATTTGATGGACTTTCAATTTTAGTGTATAGTCTCTTTATAATTTTTCTTTGGTCATGACATAAAAGGAAACAATAATTAGTAATAGTGACTCTCGGTTTACATTAAGGAGGACTCGGATGCTAATTATGAGGAATCCATGCATAACAAGACTGGTAGAAATTCTTATCAAGGCAAGGTAGTGAAGCCTTAAAAATAAACCTCACAAAATAAAATTCCATAACATTACTCGCTACTGAAGAGAGGATCAAAAAGTGAAATACAAGGATACAACATGTATTATGGAATGTTATCTTCATAGAATGTTATTGATGGTGAGGTATCCCTTTACATAAAATATATTGTTGATGCGATTATGTTGTTGATGCTTTTGTATCCATTTACAAATGATGTTGTTGATGTTTAGGTATCCCTTTATAGAATATATGCTAAAAAAAAGTTGTGAAAATGCGAACCTCACTCTTTAGCAAGAAGAGTAGATTGGTGATGTCAAGAACAAACTTAGGTAAATGAGAACCTCACCCTTTAGCAAGAAGATTGGATTGGTGATGTTACAAAAAAATAGCGGAGTGAAACAAGTCCTCCAAATGGACATGGCTTTGTCGGGTCATACTTTAGCCCTCCAGAGGTAAATGAGTTTCCAAAGTCAACTAGAAAAAGTAGACCATAGAGACGAACTCAAGATTGTGTGTAGTATGTCTTAAGTCATAATGATGAAAAGGATGAAAGTGAAGATGAAGAAGCAACAAAGGATTCTGATTTTGCTTACGATGATAAATAAAGTTGGATTATGAATAATAATATGTACATGTCTATTGAATTTCTCAAAGAGTTATAACTAGTGTACCCAATTTTTTTAACATCATTCAATTATGTTACTCTAAGCAAAAGTAGAGTTATCTCATGTCTATTTTATTTCCTTCCTCAATGTAGAATTTTTTTCATTACAAATAGACTTCAATAAATTTATTCTTCTCCATTATCTACTATCATCAACTTTTTGTACTATCTTCCATTTCTTCCCTACCAGCGTGTCCATTGTGCCTCTTGGTACAATTACTAGTTATTGTCATTTAGTCCACATAAAACACATGTTGAAATTGACGTCTTGCTCCCACCTACTTATGCCATTCCCAACCATTCTTAAATCTTAAACAAAAATTTTAATACGTAAACGCTAATTCATTGCATTACGTTATAACGGACGCATAGGCACCAACTAAACTCATTCATCCTCACCGATAAACAAGGTCTATTTATTTTACATAGATAAAATAGTCTTTTGTTATGTACATTACATCTCTGAATATATCGGATGTGTTTATAGGTGACATGAAATGAATCTGAGCTATGATGGCATGACATCTCGCAGACTGGTTCTTTTTATATTTTAATTCACATCACATCTTCCAGACCAGTTCCTTTTATGTTTTTATACGCTTCTATAATTGATCCAATTTAATTTTATCTATTGACCTTCATATAACTAGTTTAAGGTTAACAATACAGAATGCCACGAGTGCATCAAGTTTAATAATACTCATTGTTTCCCATAGTTTTAAACTGGTAGAAACAATTTCCATTAGAAAGTGACTGTGTTGTTTACAGTTAACTGCATATTCATGTTGAAATATTACTAAATAGCCGCACAACTACAAAGCCGGTTTGGACAGTATTGCATGAAAAAAGCTTCCATAGACATTGAAAGCCACTACAGTCAACACATAATTTCATCAAGAAGTTTATATCTCCTCCTAGCTTTTCTATCCTTGTGAATTATCTTACAATCCTTCTTCTTCTTCTGCTGTTTGGGAGTCTGTCTATCAATGCCAGTATAACCTTTTCTCGATTTTCTCAGGCACTGTTCAAACCCAACAGAATTCCCCATTTTGTTAACAGAAGCCCTGATATCAGAATCTGCCCTGTTCTCCTGAATATTGTAGCACCAGTCACATACCTCATTTGATACATTCTCGAAATATGCTCTACTGCAATATCTGACAGAAGAAGCACATGATTAGTCCATTGCTTATAAGAATACAGGCCATGGATTCATCGACCAATTCCAACCAATATATTTTTGTAAATTATAATATACTGGATGAAACTTATTTATTTAAGAAAATGGAAAGAAACAGCAAGAAGGCAAGGAATTGTTAGCTTACTGATGCTGAAAACGTGATAGACATTTTGTGCACTGGAACAAACTGAATTGGAAACCTACATCACCGCACATGCTGCATTCCATTGTTTCTGCACTTTGAGATAATAATATTGGACATGTCTAAAATTAATGTGGAACGCTTTCTTTACGTAAGGAAAGTGGTGCGAAATTTTCAAGTCGTGTATTCCGTGTTGACAATACAAGATCATGTTTAGACTATAAGTATTGGGGTGTGTAATTGACCATTGACCCCCACAAGGCCAGGTCAATTCAACCCCTATATTAGTTGTTTAAAAATAGATTGTTTTTTGTTTTTCTCCTCCGTCCTTTTCTAATCTTTTGGAGGCAAATCCATTGGAATATACAAAGAAAATTCATTAAGCAGCTTCCTATGAAGACAAAGAAAATTCATTAAGCAGCTTCCTATGAAGACACAAAGATTAAGAATAGTGTTTTATTAAATGTGAATTGTATCATAAAATAAATAAAAAGATTAAATGCAAACCCTTTCACATTATTAGATTAGTAATCGCACATGAAATGTGTGATGTGAATGTCAAAGGAAAAATGAAAAGAGGGATATGCTATTATTTTATCGAAACATTTTTGGTCAGACAACAATAAATATGTTTTTCATCGGAGCTTGCAAAGGCAAGGCACGTGCGATAACAAACCATGAAGAAAGTGAAATGTATCTTCCATAACAGAACTGTAATAATGCAATTAAGACTATTTGTTGTTCACCCTACAACAAATGAATTTCCTTTTTTTGGTGTGTTTCCATCGTGAAGAAAAAACTATGACACTTTAACAACAATAATTGCGATGCTTATCTTAAAGTTAATGACACAATCCCTGTCAATAGTGCCTCTGCTGACATTAAAAATCAAAGCCATAAATTTATCAGTTGGTTCGCGCGAGGGTCCATCATGTCTAGCTAAACAAGCCACCATTACTCCTTTCTCAATGGTCTTAAAGGCTCCCAGGAGATACAATGTTATGAACACAATGAAACAAACCCGAATAAAAATATAGATCAAACATATAGTATGTCGTTGTATATAATCATGTACGGTCACACGATGTCATTTGATGTAAGGATATCATACATGTCATGCCCGAATGGATGGAAAGAATTCCAAGAAACGTATTAGAATACTTTGGTAGGGTCAAATCAATGCATCTAAAATATGGACTATATGGCGAGTATAATATGATTTCAGAGCCCACGAGCTATCCACCAAGACACACTCCTTTTGATATATATATATATATATATATATATATATATATATATATATATATATATATATATATATATATATATATATATGTTAAGATTGAATATTTAACCACGTTCATTTCATTAATCCTTATAAAAAGACACACATTCATATAATATGGATAATTTAATGGCACAAATAAGAAAATTAACGAAATCCCCATACGAAAAAGGAATTGAAATGTAATAAACACTTGGACCTATTTATAGCGGGCGGAAACGAAATAAATATCGACTATTGTAAAATTAAGGAAATTATTTTGTAAAATCTTGCTCTGTCTTTTGTTGATTTAGATGAGCACACTTAAGGAATCATCTTTGAAAAATACATAAATAAATTAATAGTACAAATAATTGTTTAATAAGAATTATTTTTGCAATCCAATTTAAAATTACAAATTTATGAAATAATGAAATAAAATAAATTTGTATCAACAAATCATATCTATGAATAATGTATAAAAACTTTATTATGCTTAACCCCATGATGTAACATTCAATTATATATATAATTAAACATAGTTTATCGATAGAATGTCTTCAACGGGAGTAAAGAAATTGCGTGACACATACTAATATTTAACAATTCACTTTTGCATTCATTCGAGACCAATATGACAATATTTTGACTATGAGATGTTGATGTGAGCATATGATTATAGTTTAGGGCCCACAATTTGAGACAATGCCAAAAATGGAATACGATGATATATTTTTAAATAAAATCAACGTTTGTACAAACATGAATGTCAACAATGAGGATTAAATGATGTTTTCAAAATAAAGATCATAATTCTTCTCGACTTTGACATCCAAATATGAAGGTATATTATGGTGGATGATTTTGTAACAACAGAGAGATTCGTTTACAAATCTCACACGAATGCCACATCAAGCATGATCTTCGGAGGAACCGTGAAGAAGCTTGATTGTACATGGACATAATGAGTAGGCTCCATCGACTCGTGGAACATTTGTCTACCCCGAGATTTCCCTAGGCCACATGTTCCAACTCTCATTCAATTATGAGCGGATCCTTTTTGCATGCTCAAAATCTTGCTTGTAAAAATCTCACACTTGCTCCACGTATTTCAAAGTGTCATCTATGTAGCGTTTCTCAATCGATAACCAACCTTTCTCTTAGAAAACATTATCAAATTCAAAATGTAGTGCACCCAAATATTTCACTTCCTACTCATACTTAAACTTGTAGTTTCTATTCTTTAAGGGAGGAATGTGACAAGAGTAATTATCTATTAAGTCATGTGCCAAGCTCCAAGGTCCCGTGTAGAGCCTTCTATATCATAATTTTGTAAACAATTTCTTCCCTTGTTTTTTTTTCTTTTTAGATTTTCTTGATTGCTTTCTGATGCTCCTCGGTTGTTGTTGCCTTTTCTTTTTACCCTTCTTGAATGGTAACCAACCATCATATAATTTCCAAGAGACTTCATTTTATTACTCTTCAATTCCACTTTCTGGATTTCATTTGTTTGTCTTCCTACGATTTGATACAATGGAAGCCCATGAACACATAAAAATGAAATGTACATGGAGCAAAGGCCAACACTGAGAATGGGAAAATTTAAGGGGCACGGTCGATCAAGAAAAAGTGTGTTTGACATAGATAAAATATTTTGTATTGATTGTTCACTCGTGTGTGAAAATTTTACATGTTTAAATGGTTCTATATCATAAAAATATACAACACTTAAAAAATGTGGACCTAGTCATTTAAATTTCTATATATTGATCGTTTTTCGCTTGTGAATGTAGAGTTAAGTTTTTAAACTCGAGTTAGTTTCTTCCACAAAATTTATCAAACGGCCAATGAAAATTAAATCTAAATCTATGAAAGATTGTTTATTGCAGCCTTATTGTATCTTGTTCTCCACCCAAACTACCTCACCAATTTTTGGTGATTTGACTATACGTTATGTCAAATCATAGCATGGCACATAGATTGCTGCAATGTCTCCCACAATGTTCATTGTAGTGCCAAACTAATAAAAAAATAGTTTATTTTAAAAAGGAGGGAAATTTGTGGCGAGAAGGTTGTGAAGAATAAACGTGGTTGGTAAAAGGAGGAGTGTGGGAGTGATGGAGGCATGTGGAAGGGGTAGACATGTGGTAGGAGGGCTGACACAAAGACAAGGTGTTCATCAACGCATAGTCAAACCTACCATTATCATTAGACCCTAATACAAACACTTTAGTTGTGAATCTAGAGACATTGAACAAGTTGAACCAGTCAACATTGAAAATTAATCAGTAATTAAATAGTTGTAGCGGATTTGGAGTTAGGAGAATGGGAATTCGACCCATGTCCGAGTCCCAGATCAAGGGGTGAAATGTTGTTTGAAATAATGAGACAACTTCTCATGGAGCTTTGAGAGTAGTGTATAGAAGACATTGGTTTCTTCACAAGACAATCACACTGCTTTCATCTCTACAACAAGCGGTATCCAACCTAATTGCTTTACATTTTTCCACTTACTCCCATCTTGTGTTAAAGCATGAGATCTATAACAGGGTATGGACATTCATATAAGCATAAAAGATTGAGGATTTATCATATTTTGTAGATGCAAGTGTGGAAGCATGCACTTGGCATATGAACTATTTGATTTGAATGTGTAAAAAAATGTGGCCTCCTGGACTGCAATGGATGCAAGATATGTAAAAAATGGTTTTGTTACAAAGGCCTATGAACCTTTCAAGAAATTCAAATCAAGGCTTCACACCTTGGCTAGCATCCTCCACCCTATGCCAAAATGGAGGATTCATAACAGGAATGGACATCGATCCAAGCATAAAAGATAAGGTAATTTTGTCAAATGTTGTGGTCACAAATGCTCTATTAGACATGTATGCTAAATGTGGGACCTACAAAAGGAAGGAATCTCACTATTTTAAATGGATTTGTAAGCATTGGATAGTTCATGGTTAATGTGTTTTTTGTTGGTTGGTCTTCCTTATTTTGAGGTGACTTTGGTAGTGGACGACATTGATGTCGCTTGATTTTTGTTGCATCCTGAAAGAAGGGGATGCAAACCCAAGCCCACATGGATTTTTTTATGTTTTCCTCAAGCTTGCAATGGTTACAGGATATATAAACAATGGTATTAAAGAAAATTTGATGAAACTTTCTTGCAATGCAATTGATAGGTTCAAAGCATGACACCACAATGCCGCCGAACTCCTTTTCACCCTTCTAGTCACATTCTTAGTGCACTGAGATTTAATTTGAAAGTGGGTGACATTCGTATTGTATGTTTTTTTAGTTTTTATTGAAATATGTGGATACAACCTATAGGAATTAAACTATTTGACAACGTCTTGAAAAAAACTTTGACAATGG
Organism: Taxus wallichiana var. yunnanensis; assembly: GCA_018340775.1. Taxonomy (NCBI): domain Eukaryota; kingdom Viridiplantae; phylum Streptophyta; class Pinopsida; order Cupressales; family Taxaceae; genus Taxus; species Taxus wallichiana. Next base: position 577,522,071 of record CM031241.1, on the reverse strand, counting down.
ACCTCGTATATTATGATCCATGTATGGGTGTTTCACTTGGTCTTGGTGGTTGGATTTGGTAAATGAGCTGAGTTATTTAGTACACTCCATGAGGTGGGTTATTGATGCAACTATTGGTATTAACCATGAAAAATACATTGGTATTGGTATTGGTATTGAACCATCAAAACAAATGGTTTTATTGAAGTGGCTATTGAGAATTTCAAGTAAAGGAAATTAGGGTAAGTGTTCTAGAAGCATGCAAACTATTTGATGGAATGCCTAGTAGAGAGATGAAGTCTTATGGAGTCAAAGTAAAACCGCTTGGATTTCCTTATACACTGCAGACGCAAATATCTCCTAGGCATGGTTCATCTCACCTTGTCCTTCATAATTCTTGTACTTTAGTTTGTCATTTGCAACAAAATAAATTTAAAAACTTAGAGTATCTCACATTCGATTATTTTATATAAACTTTTTTGCAAAAGAAATAAAATGCCATCTAACACGTATGTTACCCAAATAACATCTGGTATCCAAGCATAAAATTAAACCCCTCCTCCGAGAAAAAAATTAGAAAACTTCGTAACTTGAATATTAGCGCAAAAACAATAAAACTCCTCCTAATGATTTACATTACCGACTCATAATTTGATTGTCATATGTGGTTTTGACCACAACCTTATGCATTGCTAGACCTAGGGTATCAAATATTTTGTGCTTTTGTTCATTTTTATTGGAGAGCACCAGGATGAGTCATCAACTAGAATAACCTTTCATCCACTTAACAAGTTAGAAAAATGCAATTTCTAGAGACTTGCAAAAACACACTCTGGGCACTTGCAAAAGAGATGTCAAGCATCGTATGTGTTCATTGTTATGTATAGATTCACATCAAGCATTATCTAGACCTAATTTTACCATTTACATTCTTTTCGTCACTCCTCTAGGAACCATGTTACCTCTTTTTGTACTTTTAGGAAGTTGTTAAAATTGAAAAGTTGGGTTTTGTATCGGCTCGCCATTTGGGCCCTAAACAATGAAATGCTTATCCACCTTAAACCTCTAGTATTTTTATTAGACATATTCCTTGAAAATTCAGTTTGGGAAAATTCCATCTCTGGTTAGTTTGACAAAGGGGTTTCGTAGGCCTCTAGTCGTTGTTTGACTAGGTAAAACTTGACCGATTACAACCTATGGCTTCAAAAACTCATTCGCCAATTGTACACCATTCGCAAGTTCTAGACTCTGTCAATCCCTATGGATTCTTTGTATATAGGTGGACATTTGTGTATCGGAAGACATTTTTTTAACACTCTTTATTAGCCTACGAGCCAAAATTGAGTGTTTTTTGCAACTAGATGGAAAATGTAAAATAAAGTTGTAGGACCCTTGACAAGTTAGTAAACTATCATGGAAAACTTATTAACACTTGTAAATAATTGGTTGAAACTCTATCTTTTGACTTTCATGTGAAATTTAACTTTGGAAAAATAGTGTTTCTCTATCTTCCTTCTCTCTCTCTCTCTCTCTCTCTCTCTCTCTCTCTCTCTCTCTCTCTCTCTCTCTCTCTCTCTCTCTCTCTCTCTTAGTTAAGGAACAAAATGAAATGAAATGAATATACGCCTAATCCTCTCTTGTCACTAAAATGTAAATGGGAAACTAAAAAAATTAATTATACTAGATCTAGGTGGATGCTAAGTCAGCGATTTATCATTGATTTCATGCTCACATGGTTTTGCAAGATACAAGTAAGATGGTCAAACGACGTAGTTGTGTTTCATTGTATATTGTTGTAATTTATGTATGTTGAAGGAAATAAATTTATATGTATTTATATGTTACAATGAAGACTCATTATTAAAATTAGCAATATGAATGAGATGTTAGTTTTAGGGGTGTTTTGGCAAATGGTGCATTTAATTATAGGTGTTTTTGGTTCAAATTTGCATATAGTAAAAAGGGGGTTCGATATACATGTTAAATGAAATTGTATAGGATATTTCAAAATTTTGCGAAGTATAAAAACATTTATAATTGAAGTTTTGTAATATTTTATATTCTAGGGTTTAAGGGAAATGATCATCTACACATGGGTGTTATCTTGATCCTCAAATTTGGTAGTGTAAAAGTTGGATATGTATGTTAAATGATATCAAATTTAATATTTTAGAGTGCATTATTGTTATGAAATTTATGATGAAATCTCCATAGTGTTGTGTTAGTTAACTAGCAAATATAGAAAAGAAACCTCATTATAACAAATCAATCTTAATTTAAAGCTGATGCATACCTACCCTTCTCGAATGATCTTTACTAACACAGAAGAAACCAAAACCTTAGAATGATATTAAAGCCTTAGACTTGATAACACCTTCTAGATTAAATAACTAATATCACAAGTTTGAATTTATCGTCATAGCTTATATGCTTAGCGACATCATCGTGAACTCAACGATTAGGAACGCGACATGCTAAAACATTATCTAGAGTATTTGGTTCCCTTCCAAGATAAGTAATCATGTGTGTAGTAAAGGGAATGTGTTCTCTTAAGGTAGTACTCCATGGGAACCAACATTAATCATAGTGTAAAATCCTCTTGGACTGACATACTTGTAGAGTGGTGAAGATCACCAACTAATCGCGTAAGTAACTTTTAAGATTTAGTATCGAAATGAACTCGATACCCAACCCCATTTATTATTTGGGTTTTATGGTGCAATACTAAGAGTTAATTCTAAAACTTGACAAGTTTTGAATTTATGAGTTTTTGGTAAAAATTTACCCATAAGGTGATGTGATTGGAGGAAGGTGAAATTTAGGTCATCCTCTTATCATTTTTAAACCTTGTTACGTGAGAAAATATATCCACGTTGCGTAACCTCTAATGTGAACTTTAACCCTTTAAATAACAGAATACTCCACCTTTCTCTCCCATTAATCCTAGTAATGAATTTCTATTGTTAAGCTATGTGATCATGTTCTTAGAGACAAATCCTTTAACACAGGGACTAGTAGCCTCATGAGGATACAAATTCCCTATTAGCAATAGGTCACACAATTCATTACCAAAATTTTATGAACTTGGTTAGGGAGCAAAAAAATCCTTAAGTTACACAGAAATATACTTGGGAAACATAATCCGAAACAAGAAAGTAAGGAAGTATGTTTCCATGTTAAGTTCGTTTGAATCCTTAATTAATAGTTGGATCATAACTATAGTAAAATTGTAATTGACACTTGACATCAGGAATTGTAATCATGGCATGTCGTTCCACAAAAAAGTGACACATTATTTTCCTTCTAATGTGATTAAACCCTATTGCTATGGACAAAGAACCTATCTCATATTATACTTATTTTGTACTAACTCAATTATCAATTTATAAGTGAATAAAAGAATTTACTTTACCCTAAATCCTTTAGGAAAAGATGTGAACCTTCCCTCCTTTCGGCTCACACTTGTTTCATTGTGTAACAGAGGTATGATATAAGATCAAGATGTATTCCCTTAGGAGAGAACCCTAAGTATAAGGCGTAGTAGCCATGTGTGTATGTAAATACCCTTGTGTGTAACTAAATATCCTATTAACAAATGAGTGAATTGAACAAGTAATTCAAATAATGTAGATGATCCTTATTCAATGAGACACACCATAAGTTAAATGTTAATTAATATAAAATAAATCTAACAGAAAGAAAAAGGAATGTATGATTCACATTATTATCCTTCCTAGAACTTATGTTTAAGATCAAAGCATGATTTTAATAAAATTTTAATCCCAAAAATATCGTTCCATGGGAAGACATTGTCTATCGAGTTATATTGTAGTTGATTCATTATGTTGTGCCTTGTCATTTGAAAAAAACAAGGCAAGTGACTTGTTTTGCATCATGTGTTTTTGAGTTATTTATGTGAGTTAGTCTTGTGCAAACATATCATGTGTTGTTTTTTTGTCCTAAGTGATCTCATTTGGTTTCGTGTAAACTATGATGTAAGTAAAAAAATCCAAGTATTTTAGTGTTGTATTTTTGTTTGTAAATTTTGGGCATTACATTTGGTATCAGAGCGAAGGTTCATGCTCTTGAACCTATGGCATGGACTGAAGTTGTGATGATTTTTGCATGGTGGTGGTGGAGATAGGAAGAGTAATGGGATAAATGTAATTATGTGACCAACATTGTAACTCTGATATTATGAACACACATGTTGTGCATGTCACTTAGTGTGTATTTGTTACCATGTTGATGTGTTTTTATGATAGCATGCACTCTACTTTTCATGGATTAAATGAGGAGTACACATGTGATTTTTCCCCTTAGTATGTGTGAAAATAATATTATTGTGGATTGCGAGTGTTTGAGTTTCTTTTTATTCTATGGTATGTAGGTGTGTTGATGTGTTACATGACATAATTGGTGTATAGTGAATTGGATTGTATTGTGATGTTGCCACAGTGTTGTGTTGAATCGTGTGTATCACCATGTTATATTGCAATCGGTTATAAGTTGTAATGTTCATCATACATATAATTTGTGTAATATGTGATGGTTCATGTCATGATTAGGGGCATATGGTGATCATATGATCCCTATTATATAATGATTGCACTTTGGATGTAGTATGTGGTAATGTGATGTATCGTAACCCATGAAAGTAATGATTGTGTTATACCTGTATATATACCATGCGTAAGACGTTATGGTTAATGTGTGTGAATCACCATTATGTTAGTAATGTAGTTATGTGTTATGTTGTGAACTCTACACTAACCTACCCTAATAGAACTCGGTGAAAGGTCTATGTTTGGAGTGAGGAAATGTGTACCTTTGACCAGTCACTCAAGCCAAAAACAGGATAAGAATCGGAGTTTGGTATGTATGAAATCCACTTTTGTTCATTTGGTATGTATGACACCTGTCAACGGGTGTCATGCATATTATGTTTTGCATGGACACCTTAACCATAGTAGATGTTGACATGTAGTACTCCTTTCTCTCTCCCTATATTTTTATCATATGGATTCAACCAAAGTGTAGTTACGACTATGTTGAACCTTGTGGGAGTATGGAGGGATGATTGAAGAAAAGATTATGATAGTTGTATTATTTGATATGTTATTTTATGATCGACGACAATCGATGTCCGAATGCCAACAACTCGATGAGTACCCCCTTTGGTAGCCTTATGAGGCCAAATAACTATAGCTACTTATCCATTTGTTTTACTTAGTTTTTAAATTGTGTATTAAGTTTAATTATTTTCATATAACCTATCCCATGGCTTGGGATTTTTCCACTTGGCATTTCAAATAGATTGTTATGTTGGTTTTAATGTTGTAATGTGTTGGAATAGGGTTATGGGAGTCACCATGGATTGGTTGCACCTATGGACCCACTTTGTTGTATGGGGATATGCCAAAATGTGTTACAGATAGCTATCAGGTTGTTTAACCATGAGTTATTATGTAACTTAGGTTAGGAGTGTCTTGACTTTATGTGCCTAGGGCCATAGGGTGACGAACCTCTTTGAGGGAGGCATAAAAGACTTGAGGGAGACATATGAGACTTGAGGGAGGAATAAGAGACATGAGGGAGGCATAAGATACTTGTGTGTGTGTGTGTGTGTGTGTGTGTGTGTGTGTGTGTGGTTATTAGTGCAGTTGTTTTTTTTTGAATATGTTTTTGATTCTTTGGGAGGCATATGCAGTTGTTTTGTGATGCTTTGGGAGGTATATGGAGTTTTTGCGATGTTTTGGGACGTATATGGAGATTTTTTTGTGATGTTTTGGAGGATGATGGTATTGGTATTATGGTTTATGTGTACTCTTATGATTCGGGGATATGTCTTGTGATGTTGCTTCCATCTTGGCACTATGTAGCTATAATTATGGTTTCATGTGGTGTGAAAAATTTGTATATGCATTGTTGGGAATTCCATGTTGATATACTATGCCTATATTATGAGTACATTTATTGTAGGGACATGTATATGACAAGTACTATGTGTGTGGAACGTGTATGTTAGTTGTATGGTTTGGTTGAGTTCTTGTGGTGTGATATAGTTTTGAAAGTATATATCATTATGTCTTGTGAATAATTATTGTTGTGTTTGTCCCTAGTGTGGTATTGTGATGTCAATTATTGTTGGCTACCCATAAGAAATAAATAAATTGATTAAAATCTGAAACACCTTTGAATATTAAGGGCTTGAGTTTTAGTTACACTTTATAAGGAAAAGACTAAGTGATAATTTAAAAGAGAGATACCAATATTCACATAACACTAAAATTTAAGATATTACCCAAAAAAATTACATCCTTTTAGTCGCGTTGTCTTGATGAGTTGTTTTGTTAATGACAGTGTCATTATTGATATTCTTTTCTATGTATCCTTAAAGCTTCGGTGTTATGTCACATCAAGGAAAATGCTCTTATAAGGGGAGGGAAAGGTATTTCCTAGCTAATACAACAAATTTGTTTTTAAAAAATGGAGGGAGATGTGTGGTAGAAGTTGGTAAATATTAAAAGTGGTTGGTGAAAGGAGGAGTGTGGGAGTGATGGAGGCGTGTTAAAGGGGTAGATGTGTGGAAGTAGGGCTAACAAATCACGTGAGCTTCATTAAGGCCCAATCGACATGCCATTCTTCTTGGACCATTATACAAACAATTTAATTGCAAATCTAGAGACATTGAACACGTTGAACCGGTCAACGTTAAAAATTTATCACAAACGGAATATTTGTAGCGGATTCGAGTTAGGAGAATGGGAAGTCGAGCCTTTTTCAAGTCCCTAGTGTCAAGGGATGAAAATTAGTTTAAAAGAATGTGACAACTTCTCATAGATATTTGACAACGAGTGTACGAAAGACACGAGTTTCTTCACGAGACACTCACATTGTTTCACCTCTGTAACAAACAGGTCTCCAACCTGATCTGTTTACATTTTCCCTCATACTCCTAGCACAGTGTCAAAGCGTGGGCTCTAGGATAGGGTATGGAAGTTCATAAGAGCTTAAAGAAGAGGATTTATCACATTTTGTAGTTGCAAGTGCTTTGGTAGATATTTATGAAAGTGTGGAAGCATGCACTTAGCATGTGAGATGTTTGATTTGAATGCCTAAAAGAAACATGGCCTCATGGACTACAATGGTTGTAGGATATGTACAAAATGGGTTTGTTGAAAAGACCTTGGAACCTTTCAATAAAATGCAAAGCAAGGATTCAAAACCTTTGCTAGCATCCTCCAAAATGTGCCAAAATGGAGGATTTAGAATAGGGTATGGACATCCATCAAAGCATAAAATATATGGGAATTTTGTGAGATGTTGTAGTCACAAATTCTCTAGTAGACGTGTTTGCTAGAATGTGGGACCTACACAAGGCAGGCATCTCACTATTTTAAATGGAGTTTTGAGCATTGGATAATGCGTGGTTAATTTATTTTTTTGTTGGCCCTTCTTCCTTGTTTTGAGGCTAACATTGGCAGTGGACGACATTGATATTGCTTGATTTTGGTTGCAGCATGAAAGAGGGAGATGTAAACCCAACCTCACATGGATTGTTTGAATTTTTCCTCAAGCCTATAATGGTTACGATATATATGCACAATCGTTTTATTGAAAAAGTGCTGGAAATTTCTTGAAATGCTATTCACGGGTTTAATGCATGACTCCACAACCGCTGACAACTCCTTTTCCCCGTTACTTCGTGTTCTTAGTGCGGTGAGATTGATTTTACAAGTGAGTGACATTGACATTGTATGTTTTTTTAGTGTTTCTTGAAATATGTGGATGCAACCTATAGGAACTAAACTATTTGACAAATTTGTGAAAGAAAATTGGACAATGGACCTCATAAACTATAATCCTTGTATGGGTGTTTCACTTGGTCTTATTGGTTAGATTTGGTAAATGCATTGGATTATTAAATACACTCCATGAGGTGGATTCTTGATGCAAGTGTTGGTCTTAAAAATGGAAAATGCGTTGGAAATGGTATTTAACCATCAAAACAAATGATTTTATTGAAGCGGATCTTGAGACTTCCAAGCAAAGGCAATTATGGGAGAGTTCTAAAAGCATGAAAATCATTTGATAGAATGCCTAGTAGAGGGAAGAAGTTTTGCAGAGTGTGATTGAAACCGTTTAGATTACCTTAAACACTATGGATGAAAATATCTCCCAAGCATGGTTCATATTACCTTTTCCTTCATAATTCTCGTACTTTAGTTTGTCATTTTTAATGAAATAAATTTAAAACCTTGGAGAATATGACATCCAATTATTATATCTAAAATTGTTTTATAAAACAATAAAATTTCATCTGGCACTTATGTAACCCAAATAACACTTGGTAGCAAAGCATAAACTTAAACCCCTCCTCCATATACAATCTAGAAAACTTCGTAACCAGACTATTAGTGTGAAACAATAAAACTCCTCCTTATGATCTACATTACCGACTTGTAATTTGATTTTCATTTGTGGTTGTGACCACAACCTTATGCATTACTAGACCCGGGCATCCAAAATTTGGTGCTATTGTTCGTTGGTATTGGAGAGCTTGAAATGATTTGTCAACTAAATTAACCTTTCTATCCACCTAACAAGTTAGAAAAATGCAATTTTCAAAGACTTGAAAAAAAAACTCTAAGCCCCATAAAAGATATGTCAAGTGTCTCATGTGTCCCCTGTAATTTAAAGAGTCATGTCAAGCATTATCTCAACCTCATTTTACCATTTGCTTTCTTTTTCATCGCTCATCTAGGATCCTTGTTACCTCGTTTTGCAGTTTTAGGAACTCGTTAAAATTGAAAAGTTGGGTTTCGTATCGGCTCGCCGTTTGGGCCTTGAATAACGAAATACTTATCTACCTTTGTAAACCTCTAGCATTTTTGCTAGAAATATTCCTAGAATTTTTGGTTTGGAAAATCCCATCCCTAGTTAGTTTGGTAAAGGGTTTTGTAGGCCTCTGGTCACTATTTGACTAGGTCAAACTTGACTGATTATGACCGGTGGCTCCAGGATACCATTCACCAATTGTATACTATTCACCGAGCTTTGGACTCCATAAGTTCATGTGGATTCTTTGTATATATGTGGACACATAGGAATTTTCTGATGTGGATTTTTGAACACACTTTCTTAGCCTCCGAGCCAAAATTGAGCGTTTTTCTAACTAGCAGGAAAATGTAAAACAAATTTGTAGGACCCTAGTCAAGTTAGTAAACTATCATGGAAAAGTTATTAACACTTGTAAATAACTAGTTGAAACTCTATCTTGTGACTTGTGTGAAATTTGTCTTTTGGAAAAATAATGTTTCTCTCTCTTCCTTATCTCTTTCTCTCTCCTCTCTTAGTTGAGGAAAAAAATGAAATAAAATGAATATATCCTCGAACCCTCTCTTTTTGTGTGTGTATTGTTATCCAAAATAAGCTCATGCTTATTTTTGGTTAACTACACCCATTTTCCCTCCTTTAGTGCTTCAATCAAATTTTTCAGATATTTTAAGAACTTAAGGTTTCTGAAAGCATTTCCATCAAATAGGAAATTTCTTCCCCTTTCAAAAATATAAAGAAGTCCTTCTAACTCCTCATATTTTGCAATTTACGGGCCAACGGGCCTTGGAAGGTATTTTTGCCAATGCAAAAAGGTCAAGCTGGCCGACAGGAGATATTTAGACTTTTCGCCAAGTGGAAATTACGATTCATGGGGCCGCGGAGGAAAATTTTTCCAAATTCCAAAAGTGGGTCGATGGCTCTGCGGGGAGTTTTGGAACTTTTGTGCTTTTTGCAAATAGGGCACAAAGTGAATTTCGGGCCCACAAGCCCACGGGAATATTAAAGCCAAATGAAGAAAAATGCCTAAGGCCCGCAAAGAGACGTGGCCATGTTAAAAGTCAAAGCAGGATGGTGGGTCATCAAAGGCAGTTTGAAATTTTTACCTCGAGAAGACGTAAAGTGAAAAAATGAGCCACACCTCCGCTAATGCCTAAGGAGCCACATGTCAAACCTTAATTGCATGCGTGTCGGTGGGACACGAAAATGTGTTTTTCCCAAAAATGAATTACGGGGTTACAGGGTAATTTTTTCATTTTGTATTTTGGTGCCAAAAGGCACAAAGTGAGTTTCGGGCCCGTGGACCCATTCTGCTAACTTGGTTTTTGCCATTTTTGTACGGACCTGACTCGAAACATTCAAATAGACATATCTTTCGACCTAGTTCCTCGAAACCCAATAAATTTGGCACCGTTGGAAAGATCTCGACCTCCTCTATACCATGGAAGCATAAAATATCATTTTTAGTAGGTGTTGGTGGGTGAAAATAGGAAAACATCTTTCAAGCCATCAATACGGGATCTGATTGTTTCAACCACCTAGATTTGATTCAAATCATCATTCTTCCTTCTCCGGTTTGCCAAAGTAGACATGCGAGAGGATATTAGACATATTATATGCCAATTTCTAGGGCATTAATGGTGGGTGGTTGAATTCTCAAAACAGGGTTTTTCCTCCTTTCTCTCTGTTTTTTCATCGTTCTAAACTTCTATATATTGTAACACTTCTCATTTGAGAAGGAGAGACATTCTGGGCATAGGGAAACTCTATCAAAATTTGTTTCCCGACTCCATTTGAGTTAAAAAAACCTTCTCCTACACCTGACAAGTAGATTTGTGCCTCTGAGCAAGAATGTAATGGTTTGTGCACCCATATAGAGCAATAAAACGTGTTTTTGTGGTGTTTCTTCAACCCTTTGCATTGTTTTGTTGTTTCCCCATGCCTCTCCCTTTCAAATCTATTTTCTGTGCATGTATTTCACATTTGCAGGTGCAGGGTGTTGTGTTTCATGGATTTTTTATCATGGATTTGGATTTGGGTTTGTGTCACTTCTGTCTGACCTTCCCATCTTCCTCTTTTCCATGTTTCATTCTCCCTCAACAGAGTATCTCGCACTTCCTTTTATGGTGTATCACCGCTTAGTGTAGGCTCTTTCACCCTCTCTCTTTCTCTCTATCTCCTTGGAATGGTTAGATTAGGATTAGTTAGATTCTGCCTACACTGGAGTAGCTTAAGGCAGGTAGATTAGGAACCAAGAACTGACTTTCTCTGGTGTTCCATCTCAAGTTTTATAAGTCCAACATCTTGAGAGATGGTCTCATGTTGTGCAATCACACTGAATGCCCCACTTCACACATCAAGCCATTCGAGGGTGCCGTGATTCTGCAATAACATGTAAATGGGAAACTATAAATGTTAATCATGTTAGATTTAGGTGGATGCCATGCCAACGATTTATCGTTGATTTCATAATCATCTTGTTTTGCAGGATACAAGTAAGATGGTGAAATGACATGGTTTTGATTGATTGTATATTGTTGGAATTTATGTATGTTGATGGAAATAAATTTATATTTATTGCTATGCTAAAGTGAAGAATCGTTATTAAAATTAGCAATATGAATGAGATGCTAGTTTTAAGGGTGTTTTGGGAATTATGCATTTAACTATAGGTGTTTTTTTGTTCAAATTTACATATGGTAAAAAGGGGGTTGGATATACATGTTAAATGAAATTGTATAGGATATTTCAACATTTTTTGAAGTATAAAAAGGCTTATAATTGAAGTTTTGTAATATTTTAGATGTTAGGGTTTACGGGAAATGCTCATCTACACATGGGTGTTATCTTGATCCTCAAATTTTGTATTGTAAAATTTGGATATGTATGTTAAATGATATCAAATTTAATATCTTATAGTGCATTCTCGTTGTGAAATTTATGATGAAATCTCCAGAGTATTGTGTTATTTAACTAGAAAATATAGAAAAGAAACCTAATTATATAACAGTCAAACTTAGTTTAAAAGTGGTGGATACCTACCCTTCTCACATGATCATTACTAACATAGAAGAAACCAAAACCTTAGAATGATATTAAATCTTTACACTTGATAACACCTTCTAGATTAAATAAATAAGATCACAAGTTTGAGTTTATCATCATAGCTTGTATGCTTAGTGACATCATCACGAACTCAATGGTTAGGAACGACATGGTCAAACATTATCTAGAGTATGTGGTTCCCTTCTAGGATAAGTAATCGTGTGTGTAGTAAGGAGAAGGTGTTATCTTAAGGTAGTACTCCTTGGGAACCAACATTAAACATAGTGTAAAATATTCTTGGACCGACATACTTGTTGAGTGGCAAAGATCGCCAACTAACCTTGGAAGTCACCTTTAAGAGTTGGGATCAGAAATGAAATCGATACCCAACCCCATTTATCATTTGGGTTTTATGGTCCAACACCAAGAGTTAATTCTCAAACTTTATAACTTTTTAATTTAGGATTTGTTCATAAATATGTAACTATAAGGTGACGTGCTTGGAGAAAGGTGAAATTTAGGTCATCCTCTTATTGTGTTTAAACCATCTTGGGGTGAGAAACAAGATCCATGTTCTCAGTAACCTCTAATGTAAACTTTAACCCTTTAAATAACAGACTAATCCTTATTTCTCTCTCTGTAGTCCTAGGTTGTAATGGATGTCAGTTGTGAAGCTATGTGATCATGTTCTTAGAGACAAATCCCTTAAAATATGGAGTAGTAGTCTCATGAGGATATAAATTCCCTCTTAGCAATGGGTCACACAATTCATTACCAAAAGTTTATGAACTGGTTAGGATGAAATAACACCCCTTAAGTTGGACGTAGAAAGATACTCGAAACATAATCTAGAAACAATAAAGTAAGGAATTATGTTGCCATGTTAAACTCCTTTGAATCCTTAATTAATTGTTGGAGCATAACTATAGTAAAATTATAATTAATGCTTGACCTTGGGAAGTTTAATCATGGGATGTTATTCCACATGAAAGTGAAACATGATCTTCCTTGTAATGTGATTAAACCCGCTTGCTATGGAAAAATAACCTATCACCTATAATAGTTATTGTGTACTAACTCAATTATCAATTTATAAGTGAATGAAAGAAACTTGTCCCTAAATCCTTGAAGAAAAATGTGAACCTTCCATCCTTTGGGCCCACACTTGTTCTATTGTGTAACAGAGGCCATATGATATAAGATCAAGATGCATTTCATTAGGAGAAAATCCTAGGGATAAGTCCTAGTATCCATGTGTGTATGTAAATAGCCTTGTGTGAAACTAAATATCAAATTTACAAGTGAGAGAATTGAACAAGTAATTGAAATAATGTATATGTTCCTTATTCAACGAGACACACCATAATTTAAATGTGTTAAACAATATAAAATAAATCTAATTGAAAGGAAAAGGAATGTATGATTCACATTATGAGCCTTCCTAGAACTAAAGTTAAATATTCAAGGATGATCGTAATAAACTAGTAATCCCACAAGTATCTTTTCATGGGAAGACCCTGTCTATTTGTTATATTGTAGTTGATTCATTATGTTGTGTCTTGTCATTTGCAAAAAAAAAGGGGAGGAGTGGCTTGTTTTTCATCACGTGTTTTCGAGTTATCTATGTGGGTTAGTGTTGTGAAAACATATCATGGGTTGTGTGTTGTCCCAAGTGATCTCCTGTGGTGTCTTGTAAACTACGATGTAATTCAAAAAAAAAAATCCAGTCTTTTAGTGTTGTATTTGTGTGTGTAAAATGTGGGAGTTACATTTGGTATCAAAGCGGAGGTTCATGCTCTCGAAGATCTGGGGACAGATTGGATTTGCGATGATTTTTGCATTGTGGTGGTGGATATTTGAAGAGTAATGTGCTATATGTTTTATGGGACCAATTATGTAACTATGATATTAAGAACGCACATGTTATGAATGTCACTTAGTGCATATTTGTTACCATGTTGATGTGGTTTTTACGAGAGCATTCATGCTATTTTTCATGGATTCAATGAGGAGTTCATGTGCAATGTGCAACCTTGGTGTGTGTGAAAATAATGTTATTATGGATTACGAGAGTTCGATTTTCTTGTTATTCGTGGAATGTAGGTGTGTTGATGTGTTGGAAGACATAATTGGTGTATAGTGAATTGGATTGTACCGTTATATTGTCACTATGTTGTGATGAATCGTGTGTGTCACCATGTTGTATTGCAATCGGTTGTTTGCTGTAATGTTCATCACTTTGTGTTCATCATACATATAATTCATGTAATATGTGATGGTTCATGTCGTGATTTAGGGGCATATGGTGAGCATATGATCCCTATTGTACAGTGATTGCACTTTGGGTGCAGTATGTGGTAATGTGATGTATCATAACCTATGAAAGTAATGATTGTGTTATACCCTATATATATACCATGTGTAAGATGTTATGGTTAATGTGTGTGAATCACCATTGTGTTAGTAATGTAGTTATGTGTTATGTTGTGAACCCTACACTAACCAACCCTAAGGGAAATCGGTAAAAGGTTTATGTTTGGAGTGAGGAAATGTGTACCATTGACCAGTCACTTGAGCTAAGTATGAGATAGGAAGTGGAGTCTTACATAGGTTGAAAACCCACTTTTGTTCATTTGGTATGTATGGCACTTGCTCAATGGGTGTCATACATATTGTGGTTCATGAACACGTTAGGCTTAGTAGATGGTGACCTGTAGTACTCCTTTCTCTCTCGTTATATGGTTATCGTATGGATTCAACCTAAGTGTAGTCACGACTATGTCAAATCTTGTGGGAGTATGGAGGGATGATTGGGGAAGAGATTATGACAGTTGTATTATTTGATATGTTATTTTACGAACTGAGGCTCGATGTCTGAGTGCCAGCAATTTAATGAGTACCCCATTTGGTGGTCATGTGAGGCCACATAGTGATTGTAATTTGTTATTTCTCTATAAATATTTTATTCATAAATTGATTATCATCTCTTTTTTGTTAGATCTAGCAGTTTCTTGATTGATGTGTTTTTGTATTTTGGGCATTTTATTTTGTTGGTACACTAATATGTGAATTTTTGCAAAAACTATGGCTACTTTTCCATTTGTTTTTCTTAGTTTTAAAATTATATATCAAGTTTAATTTTTTTATATATCCAATCCCATGGCATGGGATTTTTCCACTTGGCCCTTGGCCGATTCTTATGTTGGTTCTAATGTTGTAATGTGTTGGAATAGGGTCATGGGATTCACCATAGAGTGGTTGAACCTATGGACCTGCTTCATTGTATGGGTTACGCGCAAAGGTGTTACAGAGATAGCTAGCGGGTTATTGAACCATGAGTTATTATGTCACTTGGGTTAGGGGTGTCTGGACTCTATGTGCCTAGGGCCATAGGGTGACTGACCTCTTTGAGGGAGGCATAAAAGACTTGAGGGAGGCATAAGAGACTTGAGGGAGGCATAAAAGAATTTATGGATGCATAAGAGACTTGACGGAGACATAAGAGACACAAGGGAGGCATAAGATACTTGTGTGTGTGTGTGATTAATACACTTGGCATGTTTTTTTGTTTATGTTTGTGATGTTTTGGGAGGCATATGTAGTTGTTTTGTGATGCTTCGGAGGTATATGGAGTTGTTTTTAATTTTTGGGAGGCATATGGAGATGTTTTGTGATGTTTTTAGAGGAGTATGGTATTGGTGTTATGGTTTACATGAACTATTGTGAGTTTGGGCTATGTCTTGTGATTTTGCTTCAATCTTGGCACTATGTAGCTATAATTATGGTTTCAAGTGGTGTGAAACATTTGTATGTACATTGTTGGGAATTCCATGTTGTTATAGTATGCCTAAGTTACGAGTACATTTGTGTTAGGAACATGTATATGAAAAGTACTATGTGTGCGGATCTTTTATGTTATTTCCATAGTTTGGTTGAGTTCTTGTGGAGTGATATAGTTTTAAAAGTACATATCATGATGTCTTGTGAATCATTAGTGTTGGGAATGTGGTGGCGGTCGGTTCTCGGATCGAGTGTTGGGAAAGCTAGTGATGGCTAGGTTATTCTTACCATACTTGACGGAGATGCTTAGAGATTGGTGGAGCAAAGTGCTTATCCTTACCTCACACTCCCTCTAGTTACATGGTTGTTTCGGTGGTTTTATCATCTGCAATGATGTTTTTCATGTCTTCCACATGATGGTCTATGCATGCGCAGCTCATTATAGCTTACATGAAGCATTCCCTTTACAGAAATTCCCTTTGAATGCCACTTGACATTCCAACCCTAATAAATTCCCATGCCCAACATACACTTTCATTTACCGGAATTAGAAATTCTCTCTTCTACACTGCTTTTTTGTAAGCAAAACAAAACTTGTTACTAAATTGACATAATAATATTCATGATCTTCGCTGAAATTCTCGGTGGTGCTACAACTTCCATTATTGGACAACATGTTGGAGTTGCAGCCGAACTTACGGCAATGCTACTTTCTGAGGAGATGTGATTTCAAGAAATTTCCATTTAAACCCCAACCCCGCATGCATGCCTTCAACCATTTCATTTATTCAAGAAGATATAATCTTTTGCATCCGCCACTCATGAGTCATGACGCATCGATACAATACCAATGCTAGGTAAATCTTTCTCCTATACAATAATCATTTCCTTAATCATTGTTTGTAGTTATAAGATCATATAATATATCTATCTACCGGCATGTACATTGTCAATTTAACTCCAGCAGTATTTAGGAGCACTTTGTTGGAGATCAATAAAATAACTAATATGCAATCCGCATTACACAAGACAAGTACTTGTCGAGTAAATTAAATACTTTTACAATGAATTTCATTTTTGTTCCAACTACTCAAATACCTAATATGGATTAACAATATGAACTGCTACATTGTATTTGGTTTGATGGTAATATTTGATTTCCTACGGTTAAAAATTAAGAAATAAAGTGTTATGCATTAAAGAAAAAATAAAGAGAATTTATAATGTTTAGAGGAAGTTAGCATTTATTCATGTCGAAATATAGCACAATATACCCATAAAAAAGCAAGTCCAAATTAGGTGTTTAATAGACATAAACAAAATAAGATTTTTATACGCAAAGCTAAAAAGTTTGTTTGGACATCATTGCGTGGAAAATATTAATTCCTCTGCATTGAAAGCCATTGAGTCAACCCATAATTTTATCGAGAAGCCTATATCTCCTCCTAACTCTTTTATCAATGAATGTTAGCTGAGAATCCTTCTGCTTCTTCAGCCATTTGGGTAATTTTCTATTTTTATCAGCATAGCTTTTTCTTAATTTTCTTTTCATTTTATCTTTATGAGACATTTTCATGCACTCTTCAAACTCAACAGAATTCTTAGTTCTTTTATTAGTATCAGAGCCCACCCCTTCGTGAATAATGTAGCACCAGTCACACACCTCATAAATAATCTCAGCTGATATATTCTCAAAATAAGCTTTGCTGCAATATCTGTTAGAAAAAGTACATGATCAATGGTAAGTTCACGATTTAGTACAAGGTTAACCAAAAATTGTAAGTTCATGGTTCTTGGATTGTTAAAAAATTAGTAGATCTTTGAAATATATAATTAATTGATGGAGTTTTATTCGATATTTTACATTAGAAGAGTTTAGCATATTACATGTTCCGTTTTTCACGAACTTTAAAATTACCCTCATATTAAGTTACCCATCATATTAAGTTACCCTCGTCGTTTTAAATCCATCATATTATACACGCAAATAATTTAATTTCAATTCCATCTTTTAATAGAAATTCCTCTTTCTTTCTTTGGAAAAAAAAACAGTCCATGACAAAGTTTCCACCTATCCCAGCCTGCATTTTTCTCTAAATTACAATATATTGGAGGAAAAACTTATTGTTAAAAAAATGGAGATGAATCGTTAGCTTACAGATGCCGAAAACGTAATAGACATTTTGTGCACTGGAATAATCTGTTTTGGAAGCCCACATCGACACACATGCTGCACTCCATTGATGCTTCTGATCTGCATTTTGAGATTGTTTGCATTCCACAGGTCTAAAATTGTGTGGAATGCTTGCGAAATAAGTTATGTAAAGACGCCCTTCCCAGATGTTCGAATTTTGCTGACTGTTATGCAACGGCAGAGACGAGAAATTAGGGAGAAACTGTATTCCGTGTTAAGATACAAAATCATGTTGACCAGAATTCTTCCATATGGTGGAAAACTTATTGAGTAGCATGGGGCCGTGTTATGATTTTAATAGATTTAAATTGAATTGCCGTTAAAAAAGGGTTGTAAGTTCGAATTGAGGAAAAAAAGTTTCATTGTACTATAGAAAAATATTAAATATCGACATTTCTTTCGGCAATGTGACCATTTCATTGGAGGGGAAGGTGATGGCGGCGTGCGAGTGCATGTTTTGGACAAAGTAGAGCCACATTACCAACGTAGGATATACTCTATACAAAATGCACTGACCTCCAGCCAAACTACATAAGAAACACATGTATGCTCATTGAAAACCAGTCATCCGAAAAATATTTTGACACGAGTCTCATAGTGACAAGGACAACTTGGATTGATGACTTCAGTTTTCGATGTGTATTTTGTAAAATAGAGAAATGCATAGCAAAATGTTTATTGAAAAAGGTGTTGATTGAGAAGAGAGACAAAAAACGTAAGATTGACCCAGGAGATAAAAAACGTAGTGTTGTTTCTGTAATACAGATTGTTCGTTAAGTTGGGAAAAAAGCCACTAGGATAGTGCATAGACTTTTGAAAAACACATTTGTTGAACCTATTACATACATAACATCTTCCTTCATCAAAGAAGGATATTAGACACAATGAATGTTAGAAATTAAAGCGTATTAATGAAGCTAATCAAATGGTAGTGAACCTAAGACGAGATTTAAATACACACTAGCTCTTAAACACAATGTTCACTAGAGAAATGTTGGATCTATAAATCAAAGTTGCACTCACTCCAATTAGGCTTATGTGGTTGAAAAACATAGTGTATTTTTCAACAATAATTGGAGCTAATATGAGGCTTATACCTTCTCATGTAGCTATTATGATTTATGTATTCCCAATACTTGCACAAGCTAAGATGAAAATATAAATTACGACTTCAATCATAGAACAGATGCTAGCTGAGAAGGTGCTAGTGAGCCGAAGAGGAGATTGAAAAGCACACTAACTATGAAATTTACTAATTTTTGTAGAAAGCTTGGATAGAAGAAAAACATACATAATAGATTTCTCCATCAATGCAAGAGATTAAATATAGTAACTGTCATAAATTACAACATTCTCATGATGCTAAGCAGATGTTAGTGACTCTAAGAGGAGATTGGAAAACTCGCAAACTCTGAAATAGAGCGTTCACTGGAGAAAGGTTGGATATAAATTCTAAATCAGTGCTTGAGATTAAACACGATGATTCTGGGCTTTCAAAAAGGTCTCCCAGCATCTGAATGATACGTTTAACACTTCTAACCTATGATTTGATATCTAGAGAATGTAGAGAAGTTGATGGGACCAAAAACTGATAATTGGAGCTCATTTTGGAAGTATCTTTCTGGAGCTTGTTAGTGAAATATGCAGTTTGCACTTAATTTTGTTAAACCAAGGTGGCTCCGAAATGAATGCGGTAGAAGTGTTTTTCGGTGGAAACAGACAAAACCAAATATACTACACGATTTTCTATACACCAATGATGAGGTTTGCGGTGGTAGATTCTATTTTAGAGATTCATAGGCGTTTAAAACATGCAAATTTTAAATAGGTTTAGCAAAATGGAGCAGTCGCCTCCTACGGCTAGTTCATAAAATGGGCTCAAAAACCTGTGTTAACTGGATGGAAAACAAATTTGCACATAAAGTTTAAAAGATGTAATGACCTCTATACATATATCAATGAATCAATTGAAAACATAAAACTTGAAGGTGGAGTTTTACAAACACTTGCCACAAGTTGGTTCGGGAGTGCAAATATAGCTTTTGGAGCACTGTTTTTACACCACGGGTTGCATTTTTAAAAACATTTATCTTTCATCATTGGAGGTGCAACACGCAAACAGAAGGGAAAATCATGTGTTTGGTTTATCCTAAACATGTTCAAAATTACGTTGATTGTCCTATTGCTCATAATGAGCTCTTTTCATGGTTGGTTAAAGTTGGTATGTACACCGTTTTAAAAGGGTTACAACTTGGTTTCGCTAGATTATTCTATTTACCCAATTTGATCTACAACAAAATAAATGTTTACTTTATTCAAAACAAAGATTGCAAGCATGAAAGCGAGGTAGGAGAAGAGGAGGAAATCCATGCTTGGAAAAAAATGGGGATTGTTGTAGGTTGCAAAAGAGGTTCTACTTTCACGTAACTCGCGAGCAACTCATCCAAATATGCATTGACATCTCCGCTAATTGTTTATGAAGAATTCCATCTTCTATCGTTTTGAGGGATTTCCATACCCTGTTCTCAAATATTCATTTAGGTAGAGACCAAGAGTATATTGGTAAGGGCATTCGAATTTGTTGGATATGTGAAACAAGAAAATATTAAAAGAATTTTCTTACCAATGCTATGTGGACATCTAAGCCACTCAAAGTATACACTAGCAATCCTATGTGAAATGTACGATGGAAACGCCGAAGGAGATCTTTTAGAGGATTCATATTAGAGGGAGAGAAACAATGGGAGAGGAAGATGGGTGAATAAGAAGGGGTTAGAGGTGGGTAATTGTGAGTGTGGTGAAAGCAAAAAGGAGAATCAATGTGAAATCTGAACCATACAAAAATGACATCACATTTATGTCAATCGTTTGAGGAGACATGGGTTGTTGTCTTAGATGATGTAGAAACAACATAAAGAGATATTTGTTAATGTAAGGAGTGACATATTTTTATTCCGAAGTGAAATTGTGTTTGTAGTTTTAGCCCTTGCATAAATATAGATAAGAAGATGTGGAGTGGAAGTAGAATCTAAAGGTGGCGACCTCATGTAAAGTTTTACTCATCAGCAATAGTGATGACATCGTCATTCAACAAATATAGAAAAAATGGATAGGTGTGGGTATTAACGAATGTTCGAATTTTGGTGGATTTGTTATGCAATGGCGGAGACATGAAATTAGGGAGAAATTGTATTCCGTGTTAAGATAGAAAATCATGTTGACCAGAATTCTTCCATATAGTGGAAAACTTATTGAGTAGTATGGGGCCATGTTATGATGTTAATAGATTTAAATTTAATTTTCGTTAAAAAGGGTTTTAACTTCTCGAGTTGGGGAGCAAGGATACGCCGTAATATTTGCGGGGTGGATGTTATAGCTATAGGGTTTTTGGGGGTGTTGTGTTGGTGTTGTGTGGGTTTACGGCATACTTTGTGTATTTGTTTTGGCTTGGGTCCTAAGAATTCATGTATCCAACATTGTTAAGATGGGGGTGATGTGAGGAGCATGTTATGTAGTAAAATTGGGAGAGGAATGCTGTGAAGGAAAAAAATGGTGTTTAAGCTAACAATTACTTTTTAGTTGTTTTTTGTTTCATAATTTTGTTTAGATGTCAAATATTGGAAGTCAGTTATTATCGAAATTATTAAAAGGAGTTTTTTTGCATATTCAGAAATGTTTTCATTCCATGATCTGTAGCTAGTTGAGCTACAATATTATCTTTGCCCATGTGCCAATGTAATGACATGATGAAGCAATAGCCTAATTCCGACAAGGTGGAAAATGGCGAGCATTTTTAATGTAATATGTCATTAGTCAAAGTGCGTTATGGTTTTGTCAGTTAGGAACGTAAGT
This sequence comes from Taxus wallichiana var. yunnanensis, assembly GCA_018340775.1. Classification (NCBI taxonomy): domain Eukaryota; kingdom Viridiplantae; phylum Streptophyta; class Pinopsida; order Cupressales; family Taxaceae; genus Taxus; species Taxus wallichiana. Next base: position 577,500,383 of record CM031241.1, on the reverse strand, counting down.
TTCAATCCATTGACTATAGCTAGGACATATCTGTCAGCTTAGTAAATGGGCACGCAAATAGTGAACCGAGTAGTTTCATGTCGGAAACAATACATGAAAAATTTTGTTTTCTTTTTTTTTTTTAAATTCCAACAAATTTGGTAATGTATGTGAAATATATGATTATGTAACATGTAAATAGCCTCCAAATTGTTATGCTTAGAAGAAAATAACATACATATCCCCAAAATACCGACAAGTAATATTCCGAGCAGCATTTTAGAAGCTTTTAATATTAATGTTGAATGGTTGCAAGTTTTATTAACTATTCATTGCATCGGTTTTTTTCTTGTGACTGTGGATACGAAAAATTTAAAGAGTGGTTGTGGAGCATGTAAGGTAACATATCTTCCTGGCAATAAAGTGCCCAAGTTAAAAGATTACTAGGGTGGTTGTGTCACACTGAGGTCTCTAGTTTTTATGATTGAATTTGATAGGTGTAAATAATTTGAAATTTGAAACCCAAAATTATGGATATGTTAAGAGGTGAGAGGATACACCTAAGATAAGAGATTACTAGGGTGGTTGTGTCACACTGAGTTCTCTAGTTTCTAATGGTTTTTTTATTCTAATATTCTGGCCATGTTCAATATGGATTGGGATATACACAAATATATATTGGATGTTAGCTGAGAATCCTTCTACTTTTTCTAAATGTTCTTTTCACTTTGTCTTTATGAGTCATTTTCATGCACTCTTCAAACTCAACAAAATTCCTAGTTCTTTTATTAGTATCAGAGCCTACCCCTTCGTGAATAATGTAGAACCAATCACACACCTCATAAATAATCTCAGCTGATATATTCTCAAAATACACTTTGCTGCAATATCTATTAGAAAAGGTACATGATCAATTGTAAGCTCATGATTTAATACAAGGTTAACCAAAAAATTGTAAGTTCATGGTTCTTGGATTGTTAAAAAAATATTATATTTTTGATATATATAATAAATTGATAGATTTTTTATTTGATATTTTTGATGAAAATGATCTTATATTATATTAATTCAATACGATACAAGATGACTTAAAAAAATTAGTCAGAGTCGGTATGAGAGCACGCCCCAAAATCACAAAAAAAGCTAGGTCGAGCCTAGAGAAATAAGAGTCAAACTAGGCCTAGCCTAGGAGAGTACAAAAAGAAGGCATCACTTAAAAATAGACAAAAAACATAATGAAAAGGCATCAACAAACATACCCGAGGTGGGCGGATCCGATCATCCGCCACCCCAAACCAAGCAATTCCTTATCAAGCATTTGGAAGCTCCCAACCAAAGAGCAATTTCTTCCTCCGAGTCCCCTTCCTGCGAGTAGGAATGGCAAGGCTAAGGCGAGGAAATTTTTCTGATGGTGGCGGAGGTGGCGGTGCATTCCAAGAATCCCGGTGCAAAGATATGATAGTGGGAGAGGCCCACCCATGTTGACGAGATGGTAGTCCCTAGCCTTGTTGACGAGGCCGACGATCAAGCGGCAGAGAGCCTTGGCCACGGCGGTGAGCCGTTGATTAATTGCGGCGATGAAATGGCCCCGAGGAGCGGTGAGTGTGACTTAAAGCACAATTTTGAGACCGGTTGCGCCACCACCATGGGTAGAGGGTGAGGAATGCCTAGTGGAAAATGGAGGCACTCGGCACCATTGCACGGGCTTCCCCTAGTGGCGTAGCGGGGTCGAGGTGATCCACCTCCAGCGCCACCTTGTTGGCGTGAAATTGAATCTACAAAAGCACATTAGAGATCACCATAGATTTATTATAAACTGAGAAAGATTGATCAACTATAGAATTAGCAAAGAAAAATCATTTCTTTCTTTCCATAGCTAAAAGCAGAATCTCCCCATGAAAACATGCCAAATCTAAGTGAACATAAGAAAAATTTTGGGATTATCTCTCAAAAGGATATACTACCAAGTGAAGAGGTGGGGTTGTGAAGGAAAGAAAAAGAATGGATCTTGTTCTAGGAAAGTTGATCATTGTGACAAAACCTATGATATGCAATATCATTTCCATATGCCCACAAAAGGGAAATTGGGATTCGGGATCCCAATTTGAACAAGACGAACACCGATAGGAAGACCTTGGTGTAGAATACACCAAAGAAAATCAACAATCTTAGGAAACACACATATATTCCAAACAGTTTCAAAGTGCCTACCCTAGGTAGCCAAAATTGAATGAATTCCCCAACATGTATTAAGATTTCCCACCATGGGAAAATGGGGTGAGAACCAACAATAGTGTTTGCTAGCTTTGTAATTACATAATGGGGTATATCGGTATACCACTTCCAGGTTTATCCACCATGGGCGAGAGGAATGCACAACAATCTTATGCAACATGTGATCAGGAACCGAATTGATCACAATAGTGAAAGTATCCTGGTCCTGGTTGGAAAGATGAAACAGAGATTTAAAATTTGGCCAAGAGGACCAGGATTGATCATTTTTGTAGAAGTCATCTATGGTGCGAATTCCATGCTTAAAGAATTTGAGCACGGAGATTCATGGGACCTCTACTAAGCATTTATCTTGGGATTGAAAAATTGGCGACCACCAAAGAGATTGTTGGTTGATAGAAATCCCATTACAAAATCCATCCCCCTTCCACAAAAGCCAGGGTTTGACACATTCCCACACTTTCCAAATACTCTTAAGCACAAAGGTGCCAACAATTTTGATAGGCACATGAGTGATGAGAAAATTGACAAACCCTAAGCCTTTCCATGTAGGGCGGCCATAAGGAGAACCTTCCAGCAATACCGTGCCGTATGAGAACTTTCCAAGCTTCTTAGCCATAATGCTTCTTATAATCGATTAAGTGAAAAATATTTTCCTTGATGTTGAATGTGAATAAGCCCGAGGCCTCTAGAGTTTTGAGCCAAGCAACATATATCCCAAAGCTACTGATGAAAACCTTTTCTGTAGAAGAATTAGCCCATAAGAAAGCTTTGAGCAGTTTCTCCAACTTTTGAATAGAGGCTTTAGAAGGAACCCAACATGACGAGTAGTAAACATGTGTGGCTGCAAGAACTTTAGAGAAGATTTTGAATTTTCCAGCCATGGATAAAGGCCTGGTGATCCAATATTCCAACTTTTTAGCCACCCGTTGAATGACATAATGCCATAGTTCAGGGGAGGCTTGAAAAGCAAAAGGAATACCCAAAAATTTAAAAATCTCACCATGTGTCAGGATTTTCCAATCAAAAGTGGCAAGCCAGTCAAGTGCGGGAAGGAAAGATTTTTGATAACACTGGGTTTTTCGCCATTGAATGGATGAGCCAGAAGCTAGGTAGAAAGTATCCAAACATTACATAACATTGCAAATGTTGGTTTCATCTTCAATAAGCATAAGAAAGGAATCATCTACAAAATTCCCATTAAGAAGTTGTGAGTTGGGTTCAACAGGCAGTGAGATTCCACGAACAAGACCTTGCACTTTGGCATGAGCTAAGAGATAACCAAAGCCTTCGGCCACTAGCACATGCAATGCAGTGGGTGAGGAAAACCTTTCCGAATAGACCGAGAAAGCCCAAAACATTCTCGAGATGAGGCCATTAATAGAAATTTGAGCAGAGGCATCTGCAAAAATCATATTGATGGATTGAATAAAAATGGGTCCAAAGCCAAGGGCTTGAAGCATGGTGAGAATGAATAACCATTCAATCCGATCATAAGCCATCTCAAAATTGATCTAGATAAACATGGCTGCCTGATTAGACCTACGGGCCCATTCCATGCCTTCCCACACCGTGATGATGTTGTCTAGGATGAATCGTCCCTATATAGATCGTATTTTATCTGGTTGAATAATAACAGGCATAAGATTGTGTAATCGCATAGCGAATGCTTTGGCAATGATTTTTAGGAAACATTTATCAAAGTAATCAGCCGCCAACAGGTGATTTTCTCGAGGTCTCCTTGCTTAGGGATAAATTTTATGTTTCCCTTATTAATGCTTGGCCCTAGGGATTGATTCTAAAATCCTTCAAGATAGACCTGAAATAGGTCTTGTCCCAAAGAATCCCAAAGGGATTTATAAAATTCACAAGAGAACTCATCGCAGCCTAGTGCTTTATCATTAGCCATTTGTATAGTAGCTTCATGAATGTCCTAAATGGTGAGATTTCTCTCGTAGATAACCTTCTGAGCCTTTGATAGTTTGTGTGACACAACACCACGACATTTATGAAGAACAACTTGGCGAAATGCTGTAGAGGGTGGTTAAGCTTGAAAGACGAGCTTGTAATGTAATGACACACAATGGCTTGCAAAATAAGTCGTGGGTCCTGTAATCCAAATTTTGTTGTCCATGATAGCTGCAATTTGTTGGGAAGGATTTCTAGTCTAGAGAGAAACAAATAATTATTTCAAGACCCAATCTCCAATCTTGACCCAATGCATCTGATCCTGGATTTGTGCACCTCTGGCATTGTAGTTATCTACAATTTGGAGTTGTTTTCGGAGCATAGTAACTTCTAGTTGTAGAGCTTTAGAGAAGGGATCACCTTGGAGTGCCACCATTGTTTGGCCGAGAGAAGATGTGTTAGAGGAGTATGAGCAAAGTGCTGAATATTTGTCAGCTGGTGGCCATAGATTCTAAGAAATCTAGTAGTCTGAGTCATCGCATATTCCCACCACTGTATCTAGCTGACTTGCATAGGTGGATAAAACCGCTAACAGCCTAGGTCATGGAATTAATTTCCAAACCCATTTAAAATTATTGACAATGGGGCCATGTTTCATCACAAAAATATTAAGAAATAATTGGCCTTTATGACAAAAGGGCCGCACATCATGCCAACGGATACAAAGTCATATTGGAGAATGATTTGAAAGGACAAAGTCAGGCATGACTTCCATTGGCATAAAATAAATGCTATCAAACTCAAAAAAATATTCAGCTGACAACATGGCCCTATCAATCCATTTAATAACGTGATCTATCCCTCCACGAAGATTGGTCCATGTATACCAAGCTTCGAGAGGGGAAAGTGAGAAGCACTAGGATCAAAAAATCTGAATTTATTATGCGTGAATTACCATGCTTCCCTTTCACCAGTGTCGAGCTCATCGGCAGATGGCCACATTTATCATTAAGTGATTCAACCATATTAAAATTTGTAGTGCCCACTTCCCTTCGACACTTTTTTATTGATTATGATACTGTTAACTATACTTATGGATGTTATTGTAGCTTTTGATATGGCATGATGTTAGATGTTAGAGATCATGGACTATTGTTGATTTTGATTCATATATGATGCATGTGGATTATTGGAGACATTTTATATTGATGTTGATATGCTGATTGACATGGTGTGTGTGTGTGTGTGTGTGTGTGTGTGTGTGTGTGTGTGTGTGTGTGTGTGTGTGTGTGTGTGTGTGTGTGTGTTTTGGACATGTGATATTTCATCATTTTGAGTAGACCTAGAAAATTGAACTAATATTATGATCATATTGTTATTGATGAAATTGTAAATGATATCATTACTTGCCTAGATGATGTTTTGATTCATATATAGATGATTTTGGAATTATATTGTATATTTATTTTGGATGTTTTGATGCAGCCACGAGGCCGAAGGAGGTGTTATTTGTTTTCAGGTAAACATGTCACAATAAACATCGGGGGATTGGAGACCAACCACATTAAAATTCTAGATGAATTCAACAAGGGTCACCATGACAACATGTATTTGTTATTTTTGTATGTTGAATTGATGTTAGGGGTTCCCATGGGGGAAATCAACTTCAAATGTGACCAAGGGGTTATGTGTATTTTTTTATTTAGTTTCTCTTGTTTAATTTTAGTAAGTGATTTTTTGTGATGTATTTCCCCTTTATTATTTATTTAATTTGTGTCAATATTAGTGTGTAATAATGTTGTAGAGGAGGGAGGCATAAGAGGTACTTGAGGGAGGCATAAGAGTATGTAGGGGTTTGGAGATGATATATTGGCGGGTTTTAAGGTGGACACCCATTTCCCATTGGGAGGTATAAGAAGCTTTCCCCATAGATCTTACTCCTTTGGATTTTGTATGATGAAGCCTTGTGTATTTTGTTGTTGTATTTCTTGTGACTCACCCTCTGCATTATTTGGACTGTGTATGGTTGTAAAATAAGGCATTATGTTGTGGAAGCTTGTTTGTTGCCATGAGTTGAATCAATTTCCTATTCTAATGTGATTGGGGCTTAGGGGCCAATGAGGAGGACGACTTCTCCTCTTCATTGGAATTATTGGTTGGGTGGAGAGCGTTGCCTCTCCCTTTTTTTTGTTGTGACAATTGAAACATGGCGGAGCTCTCTTGTTGTTGTTCTAGGAGCTATGTATGAAGAAAAAAATTTCAGTTCTCCTTGGTTCCCTTATTGTAAAATTTCCCACTTTAAGTGGATGACTTTGTAATAGTAATTGTGGTGAAAAGTTGTTTTGTTTTTGACATGAAAGTTACATTCGAATGAGAAAGATTTATTTTGTAAGTTGTCTTTTGAACAATAAAGAAGTTGTAAAAGGAATTATTTCAGTTTAATAGAAGTTGATTTACTTTATACAAAATGGAGTTGCTCTTGTTTGGAAACTGTTGATTGAAATACTTTTGCAAACTCTCTGTTTGAAGGCTGGAAAATCTTGTGTTAGGAAATATTACATTCCTCTGTATTATTTGAAAGGCACATTTTGAAAATAGAACTACATTCTTGCTCTTCACGCATTGATTAAAGGAAAGTTAAACATTGTAAAATTGGAATGGAATGAACTTAAATATTTAGAGTATGGAAAATGAAATAGATTAATTTCCAGTTTAAAATACGTAGATTTCTTTTAGATCACTGTAAACCTGCAATAAACATCAGAAAAATGTTCAGAACAATCTACAACAATGAAATACAAGTAGAAACATTAAAATGAACTAAGGATGATCAAAATGCATCCCAAAACTAATTATATTGCTCAAGAAATTTACTTAGAACTTTATTAATCGAGTAAGAGGCAGAAAAACACCTTTACAAAGAAAAGAGAAAGGAAATAAATCTGATTTGAAATCCCAACCATAATCAATTAATCCTTGAAAATCTGTCCAATTTCTATCAAGTGTGATTCTCCATGTCAGTTTGGCATGTTGGAGAAGGAAGGATGGCAGATCAAATTAAAATCTGGCAATTGAAAAATTTAGTTCACATTTTTAGGGTAGAAAAGACATTTTCTTAAATTTTACCCATCTAAGCTTGTTGAAAATAATATTTGGTGCTTCTTATGCAAATAGGAGTTTCAACCCTTTTCAAAAAGTTCTTATTTGCTCAAAACCGAGCTTCTAGTCGAAATTTATGGGCGTCTGAAGTTTTGTATAAATTCTGTTTCAAAAAAAATTTAAGTTCAAAAGTCACTTTTACTAAGTTTCCTCTGTGGCCCCATAGCCCCACCACCTCATTTTTGGAAAACCAATTCTGCGGGTTCACGGGCCCGCGTCTTCTAACTTCACTTTTCAAAAAATTGGCAAAAATTCCTAAGACTTCCCATTGGCTCTCGCCTCCCGCATGTCATTGTTGGTCGACACGTGGCCTCCTTAGGCGTCGGCAAGCAGAGGAGTGGTTTGTTTTTAACGTTTGTGCTTTTTCAACACGAAGTATAAAATTCCTAAGTCTCTCTGATGGCCTACCTCCCCACATGTCACTATTGGGTTGACACGTGGCTTCTTTGGTCATCAGCAGAGATGCGGGCTACTTTGACCCTTTTTGTTTTTCTTCTAAAGCCAACATTCCTAAGTTTACCCCAACGGTCCACTTGCCCGCTTGTAGCTTTTGGGTTGGACATGTGGCATCTCTAGGCGTCGACGAAGGTACATGAGATGTTTTATAACCTTTTCACCCTTTCAACAAAAAAGAGTTAAAATCCAAATTGCCTCCGACGACCCGCCTTCCTGCATCGACTTAAAAGCTTAGACACGTGTCCTTTACGGATCTCAGGCATATTTTCTCCTTTTGGTGCAAAGCCCCGTTGCGGGCTTATAGGCTCGTAAATGAAAATTGCTCTTTTCAGCAAAAGTGTAAAGTGCTAAACTATCTCCCCGTGCCTGCCACTCCAACATTTTCCTAGGTGAAATTTCTTCCCTAGGCCCAGCAGACCGCCTTTGGGGAAAAATCATCCCAAGGCCCGCCAGCCTATAACTTGAGAAATATGAGGAGTTAGGAGGACTTATTTATATCATTGGAAAGAGGAAGAAATTTCCTATCTAATGGAAATTTTTTCAGAAGTGTTAAGTGCGTGAATTATAAATTATATCACCTTTTTAATTTAAATGCTTTGTTTCAAAAGCATGGGGTGACTTTTAAGGGGTCACCTTATGGGGAAGGGAATGTTTTTCTAACCCCATGTAAATAAGAACCTTGGTTAGTGTTTAGACCTTGTGAAATTAAATACCTTGGGCATTTAATTGTTTTTGGCCCCTTTGACCCTCTAAAATTAATTAAGGAATATTTAACTATAGTGTTAATTTAATTATTTATTAAATTAACACCTAAGAGAAATTTAACTATATTTGGATTAATTACACTCATTAATTTTGTAATGTGGATTTAATATTTGTTATAATAGGAAAATTTTATTTATTAATTATAATTGACTTTGAATCTTTGTTGTGACAACTGTAGTTTTCGAAGCCTTTTTGAGGACTCACCTTTCAAAAAAAAAATTATTCCATAATTTTTCTAACTAAACCTAGGTTGTTCTTGGGTCTCGAGTGGACGTTTTTAGCGGGTGTTACAAAATCTCCACTTATAACCCAAGAAGCATCAAGAATGGAGTTGGCTATCCATCGCCACGATCGTCCCTTTCGACCGCATCATTCGATGTGTAAATATTTATGAGCCCAAAAGGGCAGCGGCATCAATATTTAAAATGACTCATATGACACGGTTGGTAGGGTCGACACCATGGTCAATTAATAAAGGTCACCATTTGGGAGAAAAAAATGAAAATAATCCCCCACGCATTGCTTTATGATTCCTACCAAAAGCAAAGTTATCCGCTAGATGGGTTTGCTTAACCATATGTAATCGAAAACCCAGTAACTTTTACTTCTTGTAAAAACAAAACATCCAGTTTGCACATCGTTGTCGAGTTTCATGAACTACATACTTATGATAGGAGTCTCAAGACTCCTAACATTCCAAGATAAACAATTCATGGGAAAAGTTTGTCTAAAGACATATCCCCATCCTCTAAGCCATCACGGGCATCATATTTATTGTGTACGAAATGAGCAGCATTGAGCACAAAAAATCCTGCAGATCAATTTTTTTCTAGTCAACGTACTCAATGTTGTATTCCTCTTTAGTGGAATCCACATTACATGTTGGGCTATGGACCCAGAGATGTGAGGACTTTGGGGTTGTTTCAAGGGCCCTTGTGAGTTACTTGCGTAGCATTGAACCGAATGTGTGATGGGAACATGAGAAACATAATTTTTCTCGTCCATGAGAACCAACACCACAAGGAGTGTGCTGGAATACTTTGGCAACGGAGTAGCCTAGATGGCAACAACACTTGGTTTTTTAGCAAAAATTGTATGCTCCTTAACCAAGATATTGAGAGATTGTTCCTTAACACTTAGTTCCTATTAGGCGTGAAAACCAAAGGATTTGGATTGTTGGGCTTTTTCTTGTTTTGTCGCCCCCTAGGAAATTTGCCAACCTTCATCTTGTTGGCATTTGACTAGCTCGGGAGTTGTTTTAGCCACAAGACCGTTACATGGTACATGTTGTACATATCCTCCCCCTTGGGTAGATATAGACAAGTAGAAGAATATGGAAATCAAAGAAACTCAGAGCCTGATATTTATTGCGTCACCAATAGCCTAGGGTTCACGACATGAGGTGTCGACATGAAGAAATTTGCACCTTGGTGCAGGTAAAGGGCACACGACATGAGGTGTCGACATGAAGAAATTCGTGCCTTGGCACGTAAAGGGTGCACGACATGAGGTGTTGACATGAAGAAATTCACGCCTTAGCGCGAGTAAAGGGCGCACGAAATGAGGTGTCGACATGAATAAATTCACACCTCGGCAGTAAAGGGTGCACAACATGAGGTCTCGACATGAAGAAATTCACTCCTTGGCGCAAGTAAAGGGCGCACGACATGAGATGTCGACATGAAGAAATTCGTGCCTTTGCGCAGGTAAAGGGCACACGACACAGAGTGTTGACATGAAGAAATTCGCGCTATGACGCAGGTAAGAGGATGTCGACAAGCACATGGATGCGCCAAGGTGCATCTTCGGGAGACGCAACATTTTGAGTGCTAACAAGAAGCAAACCACAGCACAAATATTCGATGGCCATAACTTTTCACAGGAGCTCGGATTCATGCAAAATACAGTTCGCCACATTTTTGGTTTGCTAGGGTTCTCACCTACCACCATAATGAGATGAATTAAATGCAACCTAGAGGTGGATGGGGTAGATTTGGAATTCCTCTCTCTTTTCTCTCTCATTCTTCCTATAAATTGTAAGGAGGGGCTTATTTCTAAAGGTTAGACATTCTTGTTTTGCCCCTCCCTTCTTCTCTTTGGCAGGTGAGTTTGTGGAGTTCAAACCTCCCATTTAAAACTGTAATGCAACTTTGCCTCTTAGCATTTTGTAGAGTATTGTATCAATCTTTGGAGCAGATAATGCATGTATGTGGATGATTCTCAACCCTCTCTGTTTTTATTTGCATCCTCCTGATCTTTCACTACAATTTTGGTTATCTGTGCATGATCTTGCATTACATTTTAATGGTTTGTGTTTATTGGCAAGATAAGTGTTCTTCATTCCTCGGTGCATCACCTTTGTTAGTTTAGGTTTATTTTTATGCATCTTCTTACCCTGTCTCCTTGGCAAGTTAGATTAGGTTTTTTTGAGTAAACCCTCTGCATTTTTATGTGTGCATCTGAACAGAGGAATAGGAACCGCCTTCATCCGAGAGCTTTTATGATTTCGCAAGGTCCCACACTTGGGAAAAGCTCCATGTTATGCAATCACACTGAGAGTCTCAACCCATCAGGTTGCAGACACCCAAGGGTGTTGTGATTCGCCATCAACAGTTTTGGCATGCTGGTGGGACCAAGAGGTCATTCCACAAGATTTGAAGGAATTTTCAAGAAATTTGGACTAAAAAATTGCAGGTTTTACAATTTCAGATTTTTCACCTTCCAGGCTGAACTTTGAAATTGATTTTCAAGGACTTAACTTGCTCGAAACAAGTCAAAATTTCACGAGTTGATAGATCGGGGGATAATCTTCAAAAGGATCCATCATTTTCATGCTCATTCTCTAACACATCTGGCGACTCCAAAGGGATAGAATTCAGCGGTGTAGCAAACAAAGTTGCCCAGGCACATGAGAAGAATTTGAACCAGGTCTGATACTCGAGAAGAGGGGTTATTTGTCCACTTGCAACTATCACCAGGAAGAGGAAGGAGAGGAAGAGGACCACGAAGATCACCATCTCCACCTAACTGGACTTTGTCTACACCTCCACCTGGTAGACCTTTTCTCGCATCAACCAGAGTTCTTAGGCCAATCATAATGGCACATCTACCACCGAATCCCTTTGTCAATTTCACTGGCAGCAGCCCACTTGCCCTCAATGCACAAAATCCAGTTCCAATTGTAGCATTGAAGAACATTCCATTTTTCACTGGAGAAAATCATACCACTCCTGGTGATCATGTCAAAGACATTGCTAACGTTTGTGCAATCCATGAGATAAATGAAATGGATGTTCTTGTCAAATTCTTGGCATCTTCGTTCAAAGGAAGGCATTGCAATGGTTTAGGAGCCTTGAGCCGGTTCTATCTAAAATTGGAATCAGTTATGCATAGTTCTCCATGATCAGTTCAGAGAAAAGGGAGATAATTTGTCTCTACTAGAACAATTGACGACTATCAAGAGAGCTCCCCATGAGCAGTTGACTAACTTCAACTTCAGATTTCAAAGGTCTTGGGATAGAATTCTAGTGGCCATTAGGCCAACAGCTGAAGGTGCCTTTCTATACTATCTTAAGGCTTTGAATTCTGATATTTCTATGTTAATTCAATCTATGGGAGTCACAACCTTACCTGCTGCTTATAGCATTTCCATTAGGGCTGAAAACTGTCTTATTCAAGATAGTAAGCTGGCTCCTAGGCCTCCCATGCCCTTGTATCCAAACTTAGAAAATCCAAGCACTAGTCAAACACCCACTTTGGCTCTTATTCCCACTCCTAGAAATCAAAGTTCAAATGAAACTTCTACTTCATCCTCTAGTGCTTCAAATGAACTCCAGGAGGTTATGAAACAATTACAGAACCTTGGAAATGAGCTGGTGACTATCAAAATATAGCAAGCTCAAAGCGCTAGACCATATCAGCCCCAAGCACAGTATCAGACTAGGCCACCACACCAGCCCAATAGGCCACCCAATCGAGCTGCAAATCAAAGCCAAGTAAGGCCTTCCACCAATAGACCATTTCAGCCCTATAACCCCAATGTCACATCTGGCTTCTAAAGCATTAGTGCCAGACAAAACAACATAGCTCAAGAGTAAGATTGGTGTTTCCCATGTAATGAACCTCACAACCAATCTATGTGCTTCAATGGTGCTTTGAACCAAGCCTTGATGGTGACAACTACTGGTGTAGAGGGTGAAGTGAGTCAAGAAACAAATCATCAACAAGGGACATCTTAGCAAAACACAAACTCCAAATGATACCGCAGCTTGTGAATTGGCAAGTGAGGATTTTGTGGCATGAATCAAACAATTTCTCGAGTGTAGCAGCTAACACAAGATCAAAGAAGAGGAATATTGGTGAAGGGCGAACATTGGCTCTAAGTGATCTACAACCTTCCATCACTCCATAATGTGTTGGTAAGCAAAATACAATTCCAAACACGCAAGGACAGCCCAAACAACCTTCTAAACCAACTCAAATGCCAATTTGTTGCTGCCCATGCACAAGAAAGGAATGTGCAGCCTAAAGGAAATCAAAGAGATCTTTCATCCCCATTTAGCATCATTTATCAAATGAAGAAGACAAATGTGAATATATCAATGTGGGAATTTTTATCCATCCCAAGCCAAAGAGATCTTCTACAAGCTGCCATGAAGAATTGGTCAACTTCAACCAGCGAGTCCATATGCAAGAGAATGTCCTCACAGATGCTTCTCTTCCTGAAGGGAATCATGGAGTACAACATTGTAAAGTTTTGAAACCCCCTCCATTCTATGTTTCATTAATCATTGGCAATAAACTAGTACACAATTGCATGATTGATTCTGGGGCAAGTAGTTCTGTCATGCCCAAGCAAATATCGATCAGCTGGGTCTCCAATATGAAGTCATATCAAAGGGGGTAGTGCAATTGGATGGGACAGCAGTAGCAATGGTGGGAGTGATTAAAATTTTGAATCTTACCTTGCATGCATGCCCCAACGTTACCATTTTGCAAGATGTGTCAGTGATAGATTTGCCACCACTCTTTGCCCTATGCTTATCAAGGGATTTCACAGCTAGAATTGGAGGCTACTTATCTACTGATTGGTCACACATGTTGTTTAGAACAAGATATGGTACTAAGGTCACAATCAGATCTGAACCAATTGCAAACTTTCATATTGAGCCTCATACTCCAAGCCAAATCAATGCCAACTGTTCAACATTTGATCAAGAATATTATCCAAGCACAGATGAAGCTGACACCAAAGTTGGAAGCATCCCAAATTTGACTCTTGATGAATGGGCAAGCAAGGTACATGCTTTTGATCCCTACCAAGAAATAGAAGAATCTGAGCTAGGATTCTATAGCATACATGAAGAAAACCAGCCTATTCCTAAAGATCACCAAAACAAAACATAAGGATGACAATGAGGTATGGCAATTATTTTTCGATGGATCAAGGAGTAGGAAAGGTGTAGGAGGAGAAGCTATGCTTGTTTCACCTCAAGGCATCAAATATTATTCAGCTTTCTGTTTCCAGTTTTCCTGTTCAAACAACACATTGAATATGAGGCCTTGATTCATGGACTTCATTGGGCCAGGAAAAAGGGCATAAAGAACTTACAGTGTTCGGGATAGTGAGCTGATCGTCAATCAAGTCAGGGGACAACATGCTACAAAGAATGACCTATTGAAGAACTACAAGAATAGGGTATGGGACCTCGTTGAGGATTTCGAAGCTTTCAACATCATGTCCATACCCAGGAAGAAAAATGAAGCTCAGAGATAGGCTCACAGTTGTTGGAGCAATGTTTGATGTGGTTGACAACATCAAAAGGGAAAAAACGTAGCCACATATCCATGTGATTGTGAGGCCAACAGTTCCAGATAATAACACAAGCTGGCAGGTGTTTGAGAATGATCAACAGATCGTCAATTTTTTTCAAGAAGAGGCTGAATTCTCATCTAGGAATCGGAACAGACTAGAGCAACAGTACGGTGATCAAGTAGTGCAGCTGCGAGACAAACAAGCTTCCCAAGGGTTTAGTAACATTGGAGTCTATCTTCAACCCTAACGACTAGTTCCGTAAGGAAAAGGCTAACATACAGGTCAAGAGAGAAGATTCGAAGCCAATTCTGGTTAGGGAAGGCAAAACACTTCAAATTGGTAAAGTGGCCACTGAGCAGAGAAATTAGATTTCATACAACTTTGCCAAGAATTTCCAGATGTCTTCGCTTGGAGCTATGAAGACTTGAGAGGATTCAATCCAAAGTTAGCACAACATACCATAGAATTGGATCCAGATGCTAAGCCCATCACGCAGAAGCAGAGAGCAGTCAACCCTCACATTGAGCCTCTAATGAAGAAAGAGCTAAACAAGCTAATAGAGGCAAGCATTATATTCCTAATCAAGCACTCAAGCTGGGTTGCAAACTTGGTTCCGGTCAGAAAGAAGAGCAGAGAAATCAGGTTGTGTGTGGACTTCTGAGACCTTAACAAGGCATCTCTCAAAGACCATTATCCGCTTCCTTCTATGGAAAAAATATTGCAAGTGGTATCCAATTCGGAGGGATTCTCTCTCCTAGATGGCTACTCGGGGTATAATCAGGTAATGGTGAAAGAAGATGACCAGTTCAAGATGGCTTTCACCACCAAATGGGGCACCTATGCTTACAAGAAGATGCCATTTGGACTATCAAATGCTGGAGTCACTTTCCAAAGGGAAATGGATATGGCATTCAAGGAGTTGATCAATAAAATAGTTCTGATATATCTTGATGACATCACTATATTCTCCAAAAATGTAGCGGATCACCTCTTTCATTTGAGGTAGGTATTTCAGAGGTGTAGAAGATTTGGGGTATCATTAAATCCCAAAAAATGCATATTCTTGGCTCACAAGGGAAAACTTCTAGGCCATATTGTTTCAAAGGATGGGTTGACAATTGACCCAGAAAGAGTTGAAGCAATTCAAGCGTTGCCATTGCCAAGTCACAAGAAGGCTCTTCAAAGCTTCTTGGGAAGGATCAATTTTGTCTGCCGGTTTGTTCCAAACTTTGTAGCTCTCGTAAAGCCAATAACACTGATGTTGAAAAAGAGCATGACATTTAAGTGGACATCTGAAGGCAAGGCAAGTTTTGAGGCAATAAAAGAGGCTATATCTCAAGCTCTGACTCTCGTCAATCCAGAATTCTCCAAGGACTTCATGCTATATGCCTTTGGTGGTGGAGACACAATTTCTACAATCCTGGTACAGCAAAACAAAGAAGGATTAGAACAACCAGTTGCTTTCTTCAGTCAAGGCCTAGAGGAATACGAAACAAGGTACTCTTTCATTGAAAAGCATGTCCTTGCAGTGATCAGGAGCTTAAAGAAATTCAAGCACCTAGTCTCAAACAACAAGATCCAATTGTTGGTCTCTCATGCAGGAGTCAAGGACTTCCTTCTAAACAAGGATTTGAACGAGAAACATGCAGGATGGATAACCCGTGTCATGAAATATGACATCGAGATCAAGGTCACGAAACTAGTACGTGGAAAAGGACTATGTGAATAGCTAGCTTTGAGCCGGAAAGTTAAAGCAGGTGATGAAAAAGAGACTATCTTGGTACTGCAGGATGATCAAGAACAGGAAAATGATGATGTGCCCACTCCTTGTTGGACTCAGAATATGATACACTTCCTACAGGTAGGCCTATGCCCTCCAGAAATGAGCAAAGCAAAGAGGAGATACTTTAGATTACAAGCCATTCCATATGTGCTTGTTGATGGTGTTTTGTTTAAAAAAGACATCAATGGAGTTCTATTGAGGTGCATTGGGACAGGTCAAATTGAGAGGGTGTTACAAGATTTTCATGATGGAGATTCTGGAGGACATTTTTCCCCATGGATAACACTCTCAAGATAATGAAGGTAGGGTATTATTGGCCCACAATGTTCAGTGACTGCTATACATGGATAAGAAAGTGTAAGAAATGTGCACTCTTCACAGGCAAAGAAAGACTAGCAATGCTTCCATTGCACCCAATTTTGGTTGACCAACCATTTATGCAATGGGGATTGGACTTCATTGGGGTCATAAATCCAAACTCAAGCCAAGGCCACAAGTGGATTCTCACGGCAACGGACTATTTCACCAAGTGGACCGAAGCAATAGCGCTCAAAGAAGCAAATGAGTCTAACATACTAGAATTTTATGAAGGAATAGTGACCAGGTTCGGTGTGCCAACCACTATCATATCAGATAATGCATTGGCATTCATAGGTTCCAAGATTACAGAATGGGCTGTCAAGAATGGAATCTATTTGATCACCTCTTCAAATTATTACCCGCAGGGTAATGGACAAGCAGAGTCCATGAACAAGAATTTGCTAAGGATCATCAGAAGGAATCTGGATGAAAACCAAAGGACATGGCATACCAAGCTAAAATCAGCATTATGGGCTGACAGGATAACGCCAAAGAGGTCTACAGTTTCTCCTACAAATTGGTCTATGGGAAAGAGGCGGTATTGCCTATATCATTAGAACTACCTGCATTTGAGCTTATGAAGTAGTTGGAGTTGGCTGAGTTCGAACCATTGGAGGCCAGATATGCAGAGTTGGAGGAATTGGAAGAAATCAGAGAGCATGCAGTTCGGGCGATTGAGAGAGATCAGGCCTTATTAAAAAGATGGTTTGATAAGAAGGCAAGAGCAAAGACCTTCCAGAAGGGGACCTAGTTCTGAAATGGGATGCAGATCGGGAAAAACTAGGAAGGCATTCCAAGTTTGATGCCATTTGGAGTGGTCCCTACATGGTCACGGGATGTAAAAGTAGTAATGCCTTCCAATTGTCTACATTGGATGGAGAGGAACTTCCGATTCCGGTTAACGGAATCTATCTTAAACATTGCTACTAAAAGGAAAAGGTTGCCCTTGTAAATATTAGCCTAGATTTCAATTCCTCTAAGTGCGTATGCACATTGTCTTGTTGTAGTTAGGTTTCAATTTCCCTAAGTGCTTTGGCACAGTTTTGCTACTCTCAGGTTGTTTTCTATAGTTCGAGTCTTTGTCAAAGAATGAGTTGCGATGTCGGGCTCGGGATTAGATATCGGGTTTGTTTCGGTTATTATTGCTTATGACTCCATGCCCAATGGATTGCTAAAAGGCCACTGATCTTCTACTTAGCAAGGAGTGATCCCGTTGAGTCACCAAATTGTTGTATATATCTTCCCCCCGGGTAGATATAGACAAGCGAGAAGAAAATGGAAATCAAAGAAACTCGAGCTTGATATTTATCACGTCACCAACAGCCTAGGGCACACGACATGAGGTGTAGACATGAAGAAATTTACACCTTGGCGCGCAGTAAAGGGCGCACGACATGAGGTGTCGACATGAAGAAATTCGTGCCTCGGCACAGAGTAAAGGCGCACGACACATGAGGTGTCGACATGAAGAAATTCGTGCCTTGGCACAGTAAAGGGCACACGACATGAGGTGTCAACATGAAGAAATTCGGCCCTTAGTACAGGTAAAGGCGCGCACGACATGAGGTTTCGACATGAAGAAATTCACGCCTTCGCGTGAGGTAAAGGGCATGACATGAGGTGTCGACATGAAGAAATTCACACATTGGTGCAGGTAAAGGCGCATGACACAGAGTGTCGACACAAAGAAATTCACGCCTATGGCTAGGGTTCTTAAAATGCAAAATACGATTCGCCACTTTTTGGGTTTGCTAGGGTTCTCACCTACCACCATAATGAGATGAATTAAATGCAACCTAGAGGTGGTTGGGGTAGATTTGGAATTCCTCTCTCTTTTCTCTCTCATTCTTCCTATAAATTATAAGGAGGGGCTTATTTCTAAAGGTTGGACATTCTTGTTTTTCCCCTCCCTTCTTCTCTTTGGCAGGTGAGTTTGTGGAGTTCAAACCTCCCATTTAAAAATGTAATGCAACTTTGCCTCTTAGCATTTTGTAGTGTATTGTATCAATCTTTGGAGTAGATAATGCATGTCTGTGGATGATTCTCAACCCTCTCTGTGTTTATTTACATCCTCCCGATCTTTCACTACAATTTTGGTTATCTCATGCATGATCTTGCATTACATTTTAATGGTTTGTGTTTATTGGGAAGACAGGTGTTCGTCATTCCTCGGTGCATCACCTTTGTTAGTTTAGGTTTATTTTTATGCATCTTCTTACCCTGTCTCCTTGGCAAGTTAGATTAGGTTTTTTTGAGTAAACCCTCTGCATTTTTATGTGTGTATCTGAACAGAGGAATAGGAACCGGCCTTCATCCGAGAGCTTTTCCGATTTCATAAGGTCCCACACTTGGGAAAAGCTCCATGTTATGTAATCACACTAAGAGTCGCAACCCATTAGGTTGCGGACACCTGAGGGTGATGTGATTTGCCATCAACAAGTACATAAAGCAAATAATCCTTTATCTTATGATCGATGCATGGAAATAAAAGCAAGTGTTAGGTAGATTGATATACATGACCCGTTGGGAATAATGTTTATCTCCCATTTGAATATCCAAAAATTATTTGAGATCCTGTGAAAGATCGATCTCAATGAAGACTCACTTCTATGGACGAGCATGGTAAAACTTATCGGCTCCCAGGCAAACTAACCACCCAAGCAAGGCGTAAATTTGTAGCAAACAAGGCACGCATGGTAGAGGAAGACCGGGAAATTCAATCCAAATATGTACTTTAAGGGCGGTATATTTAGATACCACAAAGTCCTTGTGTCAAGGTGTTAACACAAGTAGCGAGTTATGGACATACCAAGTGGCTTGCTTAGCCAAAATATTGGGCGCATTATAGGGTCAGAAAAATGAAAAAAGAAAGAAACCATTGGTCATGTTTTGACGCTATCCAAGTGGACTCCATGAGGAGTCTAGACTATGTTAACCAGGATTTGACCCACAAAATACCTAATGAGGAAAAACTACTCTAACCATTGATAAACAACATTAAATTTAGGAATGGACATAACTACATTAGGAGGAGAAAGATTACCTTGTGAAAGACATTCAAGATGAATTTCCTGGGTCGTTTCACCGGCGGTGCCATTGCTCGCTCCACTATCTCCTGCCATGGTTGAAACAATCGGGTTTGAAGATGGCGAGGACATTATATAGGGGATGCCCAGAGGGCGAGAAACCCTAGGAGAGACTATAGAAATAAATTCCCGTAGATCTCGAAAAGGCCACGGTATGGCGGTTAGAAAAGATAAACCATAGAAAAGATGACTCCAATTTTTGCACTCAGAGTTGCAGATAATGTTTTCTCAAATAGAGAACTCGTAGTTAAATTAGAAGATTTTAGCTTATAACATGTTTCATTTTTCACAACCTTTAAAATTCATATCAAGTTAGCCTCATTATTTTAAATCCATCATATTATACATGCAAATAATGTAATTTCAATTCCATCTTTAAATAGAAATTCTTCTTTCTTTCTTTGGAAAAAATAGTCCATGACAAAGTTTCCACCTATCCCAGCCTACATTTTTCTCTAAATTATAATATATTAGATGAAAAATTTATTGTTCAAAAAAAATGGAGATGAATCATTAGCTTACGATGCTAAAAACGTAATAGACATTTTTTGCTCTGAATTAACTGCTTTTGGAAACCCACATCGCCACACATGCAGTACTCCATTGATGCTTCGATCTACACTTTGAGATTGTAGCATTCCATAGGTCTAAAATTGTGTGGAATGCTTGCGAAATAAGTTATGTAAAGATGCCCTTTGTTGACCGATAAAGACGGATATGCCCAAATTTTATGAAAATTTTCAAATAAATTATAATTAATGTTTGACCGGTATGGGGTATTAGTGAATGTTCTAATTTGCTGACTGTTATGCAATGGTAGATATAGGAAATTAGGGATAAATTGTATTCCATGTTAAGATACAAAATCATGTTGACCAAAATTCTTCCATTTAGTGGTAAAACTAGCAATCGCATGTGTACAATGCAATGTGAACATTGAATGATATATATTATTTGATTTAGAGGGATGGTTATTAATTTTGTAGTTGATGTTGATAAGGGACTTGATTGATTTTGTAAGTGTAGATATTACTTCATTTAAAGGTTCCATCTCTACATTTAAAACATGCCACGGTTTGTAGTTGTGCTTGTGTAGGTCCCAAGTGTTGTTGATGTCATGTGGGTTTGATCCAAATTCGGAGGCAATATTTTTAAAGGGCTTGAATAAATGGAGTTCTGACCAACAGAAAAGATCATAGGACATTGAATCTCGAGTTGGGACATCCAAAAATCTTGGCTGGACCCGAAAATTTATTGAGTTGATTGCAGTTTCCATTGTTCACCTTCATGGTTCTAATTGTAGCTTCAATCTTGAGAAACTTGAATAAGAAGTAGGTGTTCCATGGTTGAGGCGAACTCTATATGCATACAAGAAAGTGTTTGTTTCTTGTAAATCATGTGTCACTTTGAACAACACGTATCAATATCTTTTTCTAACATTTAATGATACAAATGAGTTCATGTTCTAAAGAGCTCATGGTAGGAAGCTTTTTAAGGTAAGGATTAAGCCTGTATTCCAAATTTCAAACTTGCATTTGAGAATTTCTTACATGTTGGGGGACTTCTATAATTTTGTCGCAACTTGAAAGCGGTAGGATGGTAAGTACTTGGCTGGGTGCTACAAGCACTAAGGTTTTCAAGCCATTAGGGGATTGAAGAGGGTATAAGTATCACAAATCAGGGTCTAATTCTGCTATAGATTTAATAAGAAGGAAAAGAGCAAGTCATACCAATACAAAATTAAATAATTACTAAATCTAAGCAATAAAAAGGGTAAAATTCATAGCATTTGAGGGTACAAGGATGTCCACACTCTAGCTCCCTTAGTAAGGCATGCATCTAAAACAATCCTTCTCTCTTAGTAGCTCGCCAATACTTCAAAACCTTAGTATGTCCACACTCATCAAAATTATAACTTATTTCCTTAAAGTAAAGTAGTGTTTCTTGGTCTTGTGAGCACTTCTTGGTTTCTTCATGGCCGCAACATTGAACTGAAGTACGACTGGGATTTCATAGGGACAATGGTCACCATGGTGATACGTACTAAAGCCAAAGCATAACGAGAGGATCACCCCGATGTCTTGGACATTGCGGTATATTTCCCCACTTAAAAACTATTCATCTTTGAAATAATCAATCATCTTGGCTATAAGGATTTGGGTCAATCATGATGTTCATTTTTTAGGTAGATAGTTTTTCTCAAACTCATCTCCTTATATCCCTAATCATAAGTAACATACACTCGGATGCTTATGGATCAAATAAGGACTTATTTCCCACAAAATACAAATGTAAGATATGTAAATAGGTAACACTTAAGAGGATGCTAGTAAATGTAAATGGGTGACGGTTAGGATGAATGAAAATGGGAATCGGGGATCTATGTATTCTCTTCTTGGGTATTAGACACACCATTTTATCTTAGAACATACTACCTCCAAAGTGGCATTTGGTTCAGCTATTTTTTGGGAATTTTCAATCAATATCAGATCTAACCTTCATTAGTAAGCAATAGTCTATTAATGTTAAATCATTAGCCCTACCCTTGTTTTTTGATATTATCTAAATAAAATCTAACATAACAAAGATTTAGCTAAATAAAAGTCAGTAACATTTTTCCTTTGTAAATTAAGTGTGAGAAGGTGGGGGTTGGTAAGTGTTAATTTTCCGCGTTCCCCTTTGTCTGACACATATGTTGGGCCCACAACCTATTGATTCAGCCAATCAAACTACATGTTGTTAACTATTTTAACTTTGTTTAAATATACTTTTTGGCATTTCAACCGCAACGGAATCACAAGGATCCTTTTCCCGGTTAAGACACGTGCCAAATGTTTTGCAAAAAATTGCATGTCACTAGGGAATCCCATCGACTAAGAAAATTCATCTCGACCAATATTAAATTTTTCAACTGTCACATTTAATTCATATGCCACTTAGCCAACTAGACACGTAGAAAAAGTTTAATTTGCTAAAATTCCACATTTTATATAAATTTTGGAAATGGAGAATATAAATAGCATCCTTAATCACTTTTGGTAATATTTTTGTGTCATTTATAAGTCTAACATATTTTTATATTTGTTTTATTATTATTATTATTATTATTATTATTTGGAAATAATGTTCTTTGGGTTTCTTTCAAAATTTTGTTTGGTCTTAGGATTTTATATGATGTTCGGATGTTTTGGGACACAAGAAATGTTTTTATAGTTTTTTTAATTGGATAAATATTTACACTGTTTAAAATACTTGCCAAAAATTTGAGAACACCACTCTCTTACTTGTGTATGCTTTGCTCCCATACTCATTTCTACATCCATGTAATGTGTCACAACTAGTGCACCATTTGATGTCACTACCATATTTGTATGATTCATATCAATGAATTTTTGCACATTTGGTGGATTTTCATTTTACACTAGGGTATTGACAAGTGGATTAGCGCTAACTTCAAGTGAAATGACCATGTGAAATATATTTACAATTTTAACTTTGTGAACCCCAAATAATCTAATAAGTATCTTACTTAAACAATTTTTCCTTCATCTAATGTAATGTCTAGGTTTAAAATGGATAACATTGGTGAATGTAAGCAATATACTTGGACTTATTAGACATATAATTGTAATATGTTTTGGGTGGAGCATGTAGAAAATTGTAAAGTTTATTTGCTAAGTGGTTTACAATAATAGTAATATTACTTACCTAATTTGTATATGTATATGTATATGTATGAAAAGTTGGAAGTTTAGTATATGGACACCAATTATTTGACCAAATGATATAATGAGATTTCTTTCCATGGAATATCATCATTAAGGCTTACAAAAGACATGGCCATCCTTAAGAGGCATTGAGACTGTTACAAGACAAAGTGGTGTGGGTAATGCAAATGGGCTCCATCATTTTAATCCAACTCCTAGCATATTTTACACAATGTTTGATTTATTTAGTTATTATTTCTTCATGATGTTTTTCTAGATTATGCTTAGAGTTATATTATTTTTAATATTGGTTGTTCCTTCAAAGCACAATATCTTGTCGGTGCATTCCTACCACATTAGCAACTGGTTGGTAGGGCCCTTCAAATATTTAGATCTATTCTCTCCATTTCAGTATGTTTCTTTGTTACTCCATCAACTACCTAGTATTTTTCACCTTAGTTATTGCAAAAAAATAGATGCTCTATAATTGTCAATTTAAATTGTTTTCCACTTGATAACAATATGGAATGATAAAATGTTGGAACTTGGAAAGATTAATTTCAAAAATAACCCTTTCACTCATTCTTACTTTCTAGATCTCTTCATATGAAGGAAAATAAGTTTTTGAAGATAACAAATCTGAAGAAATTCCATATAAAATCAATCTAAGTTGGCCACTTAGAAATATTATCAAACAAATTCATTCTCTAATTGATGAGATCTTGGAGAAATGGTTGGAAGAGATAGCGAATCCATGGTTGGGTATATCTATGATGGGAGAAAGTTTTAAATAGATGTTTGAAAGTTTTAGCTCAATCACAAGTAATGCATTGGGGGTGGGGGCACCGTAAATTTCCGGTGTGGTCTAATATCAAGTGATGTATTAAGGTGGATCCATCCCTTACGATCAAACTTGTAAACTAATGGTCATTAAGTTGTGATATTTTAAACCGCGTGCCCTAGGTGCTACTTCCTTATTTGGTTCCTACTTTGGTTCATGAGTAAGTAGTTATTTCCTTATTTAGTTCCTATTAGTAATTAATTGAAATCTAAAGATGACTGTGTAATTGCTGATAATGTGGAATAATGTAACTATCCAAAAATGTCAACAAAATAAGTTAGATATTTTGGTTGGAGTTATGTATGTCTAGGCCCTTGAGTGGGTGCTCTCATGCGGAGTATACACCATGTTTTTACTAGTGTTTGGAATTTTTTAACCTTCCACACTTCCATTCTTAAAACACATAACAATGTGATTGCATTTCTCCATAAAAGTTATGAATCTAATAAAAATAGGACTTTTCAAGTTGGTGGCTATCAAGAAAAAGTTAATGTTTAAAAAACATTACACTAAATAGACGAGGTGGCGATGGTAAGAAATGTGACATGTCAAATCCTTTATACAAGAAGAAAAAACACTCAACTTGCATGATGACACTAGTAAAATCCTCAAGCTCGCTGGGTGAATTAAGGTGAAAGTGAAATGTAGATAAGATAGCGCCAAACATATCAATAGAGAGTTGTGAGAAATGGCTATTTGATGGATTTGAAATAAACCCAAGCTTTTAAGCACTTTGTAATATTGATATGCCATCCATAAGGCATATTATAAGTATAAAGAGCACCAAACATTACAACAAGTTGTGAAGGTTGAAACAAGTCATGAATTCAATAACAAAATGAGTTGTATGTGAAACAAAGAGATGACATATAGCAAAAATTTTGATAAAACATTTTTATCATAATACATTGCAAAGAACATGTTTGTTTGACATGAAATCCTTTGTTGAGTAAACTTAAGACATCACAAATCATCTTTTTCTTACTTGAAAAAAATACATATAGCAATGATTTTTAAAATTTTCACAGTTTATTTTTGTGTAGGCCAATATCAAATAGAATACACTATAGTAACCATTCATTCTTTACAATGTTAATTTATTTTTACAAGGTCACAAATTTGGGAAGATATTTTGACATTTATCTAGAAAGTTCGATTACAAGATACTTAAAAGAATAAAATTGCTTTAGAATTGTTTAAAATTCCTTTACCTTAGCGGAAACCGCTCACCAACAAGTTGTCCCTTGATTCAGGATTCGGTGTTCAATTTCTAATAGACTTTGAACACTCCAACCTCGATAGTTTTTGGAACTCTCAACTCTATCGGGTGGATTTCATTTTCTTTGCAACTCATATTCCCCAACATGGGTTTTGCATACTCAGATGAAATATTCTCTCTTAACTTGGACTCATATACTCTCGGCACATCGCATCTTGTCTCTTGCAATATCTCATAAAATCTTCAAAGGAGAGATCGCAATCACAAATCTTGCAGAAGCGATCTCGTTGCGAAATAAACATATTCTATTGTCACTTCAAAGACTCAAAAGACTTTAAACAAACATGCGATATGTCTCACTCTGTCTATTTTTTCCATCTATTTGATTTTCATCCGTCTATTTTATAGTAGTCCAGAAGGTTTGCCAAATCTTTCATCCCAATAGAGCCTGTGACTTTTCTGAAACCTGTGGTGTAAAGAATTTGATTTAAAATAAGAGCTAGATATGACTCTATGAGTAATGCTAGATGGATTCGAGCATGCAGGGATTAAAAAAATGTTGAAAATAGCCAAAAAAATAGGAAAACGTGCAGACGGCCGTCAAACCGTCAAATTTAGCATAGTTGGAGAAACTTCGGGAAGGGCCTTTCCCATAGGTGGAATGCCTTTAGTGTAATTATTGAGCAATATGGGGCCATGTTATGATTTTAATATATTTAAATTGATTTCCGTTAAAAAGGGTTTTTACTTCAAATTAAGGAAAAAAAGGTTTCATTGACAATATAAATATTAAATATCAACATTTGTTTCAGAAATGAGACCATTTCATACCATTCATTGGAGGGTAAGGTGATGGCAGCGTGGGAGTGCATGTCTTGGAAAAATTAGAGCTACATTACCAATGTAGCATATACTCTATACTAAATGTAGTGACCTCCATCCAAACTACATAAGAAATACATGTATGGTCATTGAAAACCGGTCATCTAAATTTTTTTGAATTGAGTCTCATAGTGATAAGGACAACTTGGATTGATGACTTCACCCTCAATGTGCATTTTGTAAAATAAAAAAATACACAACAAAACGTTTATTGAAGAAGGTGTTGATCGAAAAGAGAGATAGAAAACATAAGATTGACCTAGGAGATAAAAAACATAGCGTTGTTTCTATAATACATATTGTCCATTAAGTTGGGAAGAAAGCCATTAGGAAAGCACATAGACTTTTGAAAAACACATTTGTTGAACCTATTACATACATAACATCTTCCTTCATCAAAGAAGGATATTAAACACAAATGAATGCTATAAATTAAAGTGTGCTAATGAAGCTGCTCAGATGGTAGTGAACCTATGAGGAGATTGAAATACACACTAACTCTAAAACACAATGTTCACCGGAGAAATGTTGGATCTATAAACCAGAGTTACACTCGCTCCAATTAGACTTACATGGTTGAAAAACATGGTTTATTTTTCAACAATAATAAGAGCTACTATGAGGCTTATACCTTCTCATGTAGCGATTATGATTTATGCACTCCTGATACTTGCACAAGCTAAGAACATATGCTAGCTGAGAAGGTGCTAGTGAACTGAAGAGGAGATTGAAAAACACACTAACTATGAAATTTAATAATTTCGGTAGAAAGCTTGGATAGAAGAAAAACATACATAGTAGATTTTTCAATCAATGCAGAGATAAATATAATAACTGTCATAAATTACAATGTTCTCATGAAATTAAACAGATGCTAGTGATCCTAAGAGGAGATTGAAAAACTCACAAATTCTAAAATAGAGCGTTCACTCGAGAAAGGTTGGATATAAAATAGATTTTCAATCACTCTAATTGGGTATGTCGAATATTTCTAAATTATGTGTAAGAGATAAACATGATGATTCTGTGTAACACCTGCTAAAACAAACCACTTCAAACCCAATAATAACCTAGGATTAGTTAGGAAATTTATAGAATAATTTAAAAAAAAAAAAGAGTCTACAACTGTTATCGGACAATAGTTGTCACTAAAAAGTTCCAGAATAATTCTAATCCACTAGAATATAATTTTATTTTATTAACAATAATTAGAGGTCACAAGGTCCAAAATTTAGGGTTAGAAAGTTCAATTAGGTTCAGAGGGTAATTTCTCACCATACCCACTCTATAACAGGATTAAAGATTCAACTTGATTTTTCTCAAAATTAATGCATTCAAAATTTTCCTAAATCATTACCATTGGATAGGAAATTTCCTCACCTTTCCATTTATATAAATAAGTCCTCCTAACTCCTCATATTTCTCAAGTTATGGGCAGTAGGGCCTGGGGTGAAAATTTTCCCCAAGAGCGGGCTTGCGGGCCCAGGGGAGAAAATTTTCCCCAAGGGCGGGTTCGGGCCGCAGGAGAAATATTTCCCAAAGGAGGAGTTAGGTCAGTGGGATGACAGAGACATTTTGGAAAGTTTCTGCACAAGATGAAAAGCCAACATTGTGCTCGTGAGTCCGCAAGGGACACGTGGCGCCTCCTCGCCGAACGTGGGGAAAGCGAGGCGGTGGGGATGAAAATGATTTAATGCCTTGAAGGTAAAACGGGTAAAATTCACCAGTGCCTCCACCGATGCCTCACGATGCCACATGGTAGCTCCTGATTGGTTGCAGAGAAAATTTAGAAAATTTTCCTAAAATTTTCCGAAAACATAAAATGCAAAAGGGAACCCGCTCCTCTGTCAATGCCTCATGACGCCACGTGGCAACTCCTTATTGGCTATGGGCCGGCAGGGCGGTGGAGAAAATTTAGAAAATTTGCCTCAAAATGTTTTTTGAAGCACTAAGTAAAACAAAGATTCGCCCCTCCACCAATGCCTCGTGGTGCCACGTGGCTGCCTTTGCTTGGCTACTACGGGCCGGGCCAAGGGTCGAAAAATTAGGAAACTTTTCCCAAAAAAAAAAATTGAAGCGTTATGCTTAAATATGTTTCCACCTCTCCGCCAACACTTCGTGGTGCCGCGTGGTAGCCTCTAATTGGTCAGCAAGTCAGTAGGGTGGTGGGGAAAATTAGGAAAATTTTCCCAAAAATTTTCTGAAGTGCCAAGGGGAAAATTTAGGCCCGCGGGCTGGCCAAGGAAATTTTTCCCAAAAATTTTTTTGATGCCAAGTGAAGGAAAAAATTCAAAAGGCCATAAATTTTGATAAAGGGCTCAATTTTCGAAAACAAGGACTTTATGGAAATCTCTTGATGTCATCTATACTTAGGAATCATTCAATTTGGATTTTGATAAAGTTTAAAGGCTCAAGTTTGAAAAAACGATCTGCAGAGCTTTTACAAAGGCAAACTAGTAAAAAATTAAGTTATAAAATTTGTTCAATTTGATCTTCTTCCTCTCTCAACATATCAAATAGACATGGAGAATTTTTCTTAGGTGGTTTTAGGATAAGTTTGTGAGGTATATCTATTTGATTGAGTTCTAATTTGAAATTTTAAAACTTTGACAAAGAAAAGACATTGAAATCTGTGAAATCAGTTTTAAAAAATTTCTTTTAAGTATTTTATTCTAATTGAACTCATTTATATCCTGGTATGTTCAATTTTAATGTTTCATTATTATTTCTTGATTACAGTTTTGGTTTGTCCATTTTGGATTAAATAAATTTCCAATTTGAAAATACAAAACAAATATCAAATTTTAAAGGGTTTACTTGCCATTTTCTTCTTCCAAGTATTATAATACGTTCCAATTCTAATCTAATACATTTAGTTGATTCAATTCAACTATTCAAAATCTAAAATACATTTCTGATTTCCAATTTTCACATATTTCAAAAGATAGAGTAGTACACTTCTTCATACGCTTTTCTTTCCTTCAATCAAAGATTACAACTCACATTTAGATGATTAAATTCAATACAATGATGCAATTTGAGGAAGGTAGTGCAATCCTTTATTGATTTCAAATACAACTTTACATATTTTCTTTCATTCTTCAATTTCATCATACAAAACACAATTTCTTGCTTTCAAAAGATTAGAACAAAGTATGTCTCTTTCACATTTCAATATACAACTTGCAAATCAATAAAACATATTTCCATTACAAAACATTTACAAGTTCATCCACTTCAAGTGGGAGAGGTTACAGTGAGAATTTATCTCAACAAGGGACTGCTCAACTATCTCTTTCTCACTCTAGAACATCAACATGCATACTTCTCATTCTCCCAAATTTTAATCACAACAAGAGTAGGAGAAAGGCAATGCTCTCCACCCAACCAAGACTTCCAGTGAAGAGGAGAATCCATCCTTCTTCATTGGCCCCCAAGCCCCAACCACAATGCAATAAAAGATGTGATCAAACTCATGACAACAACAAGCTTCCTCAAACACACAAGTAACATTTTACCAACAAAACACAGTCCAAAATAGAATTTAGTTTACAACTACATTAAAGCATGACAAACATTACTAAGGCTTCATCTAGCAAGCCAAATGAGCAAGAAACTATAGGGGATGCTTCTTATGCCTCCGAAAGGGGAAATGGGTATCACTACCTGAATTACAAACCACCAAAATATAGTGTATCAAATCCCTGACATTCCTTATGCCTCCCCAAGTACCCCTTATTCCTCACATTTCCTTATGCCTCCCCAACCTCTTATGGCACCCCATAATGAGTAAATAAATGCAAGTTATTTCTTTGTAAGGTGGAACCCCAATCCCAACTCCCTCCACCCGTATAGCTTCCTAAAACACACTTGTGCCTCCCATAAAATAAACCCCATAGTATTCTCCTACATTGTTTCTAGGCCATCTACCCAATAGCCCACAACATATCAAAACATTCACACATTAACATTTACATTCATAAAAGAATAGTATTTCAAAAGCCAAGCTCTTACCTCTCCATGATGGAGTTTTCCAAGTTCCAAACAGTAGTTGTTTCCAAGAAAACAATCCAAAAATCCACCAAACGACAAGCATACAAAAATCTTCAAGCTTCTCCAAAAGCAAGAGCTCCCAAAACAACAAGAAATTCACCCAAGAAAGAATTCTCCCAAGTTGAGCAACCCAAAACAAGGCAAGCAATTTGAATGTTATAAAAGAGGGAAGAGAAGAGGATGAGGTGGGTCCATGTAGGATGCCACATCACATATCCTCAACCCCAACCCAAAAGTCGACTTCATTCTTCAATGCATAATAAATAGGTGGGAAAAAAATAAGACAGTTTACTTACACACTCAAATCCAACTCACACCCCAAAGGACTGAAATTAAATCATGTGAGAAAAGTGCAATTAAAACCTTCAATTTTCCTTCACAAAAAGTATTATAAAAACTAATCTCAACTCTCCAACCGTAGGTATGGTTGGTAATTAAATTTAAGAGGTATGGGACAAGTTTAACTTGTCCCACAAACCTCCAAAATCAGCCTCCAAGGATAATTTCGAATTTCCAAGAAGGTGGAGTGTTTCACACTCAAAAGTTAACTTACACATCACTTACACATCTCTTACAACACTTTAATTCAAGGCCAACAACTCTAGTAATTACTTTCTTATGACATATTTTAATTTATTAACTTAACAACATGATTTCTCATAATAATTTACCACAATTAATAAATAATGAAAGGGGTAAGCACATCACTTAATAAACACATACAAACATCAATAAAAAGGAACCAAATAAATAAATACACATAACCCTTGGTCAAATTTAAAGGTGATCCCCCATGGGAATCCCTAACAATCAAACACACACACACGAACAATACAAGTTGCCATGGGGACCTTGTTGAATTCATCTAGAATTCTAATGTGGTTGGTCTCCAATCCCCTGATGTTTGTTGTGATATTTTTAGCCTACACAATACAAATACCCCTTCGGCCTTATGGCCATTACAAAACATCCAAATGAATATAATATTATTTCAAAATCATCAATATATATTTGAATCACAAAAACATCCAGACAATCAACAATATCACTTACAATTTCATCAGCAACTATATAATCATCAATTTTAAATTCAATTTTCTCGGTCTACTCAATATATCCAAATATCACATGTCCTAACAACATCCATATATATATATATATATATATATATATATATATATATATATATAACCATGTCCAACAACATGTCAAAATCTATATAAAATGTCTCTAACAATCATCATGCATCATATATGAATCAGAGTTAACAATAATCCTTGATCTTACATCTAACACCATACTAAATCAAAACTATAATAATGTCCATAATATAGTCAGCAGATCACGATCAATATCAAAATTGTGGAAGGGAAGTGGGCACTACATTCTAGGCTTTCAAAAGGTCTCCAAACATTTGAATGATATTTTTAACACTTCTAACATGTTATATGATATCTAGAGAATGTAGATAACTTGATGGGACCAAAACTAATAATTGGAGCTCATTTTGGAAGTATCTTTTCTAGAGCTTGTTAGTAAAATATGCGGTTTGCACTTAATTTTTTTAAACCAAGGTGGCTTCAAAATGAATACGGTAGAAGTGCTTTTCGGTGGAAATCGACAAAACTAAATATACTTCACGATTTAATATACACCGATGATGAGGTTTACGATGGTAGATTTTATTTTCGATATTCCAAGGCCCGGGTCCTATGCTCTATGATGTGCACGGGCTCCACTGACACCTACCCCTGCTCCTACACCTGTAATGCAGTCCAATCCAAAACATGAGAGGGATCTGGAATATATCTTCTAAGTAAAGATACATGAAAAAAAAACCTTCACGCGAGACAAGTTGGGTGACAATGCTAGACGATAGGCCAAAGGACCGATACACTCTAAGATCTCGAAGGGACCCACAAATCTAGGAGCTAACTTAGAGCCTTTTCCATAATGGATAGGAATCTTATGAGGCCTGACATAAAGAAACACCTTCGTGCCCACCTCAAAACTATGATCTGTCCTCCTCATATCTGCATACTTCTTCTTCCTATCCTGAGCCTCCTAAAGCCTCTAACGAATCAAGACAACCTGTTGCTCCATATCTTGTACCAAATCGGCCCAATAGAAACCCTCTCCTCAAATCCTACACTCTCGCCATACAACACATGAAAAGGAAACATGCTAGTATTGGGAAATGGATTTGGCTCTTAAAACCGATGTATGCACTGTATTTATCATTGCATCTAAAGAGTCTTGTCTTATATTTGGCATGTATAAAGTGATATATTTAAAAGGGTTTGGGGCACTTTTGAGATTGCTTACCTCTTGTATTGGTTATTCTTTATAAGGAGTTTGAATGAAGTGCATATACGTTTGTTCCAACATTTCTTGAGATTCTTCAAGATTTTCTTTATCTTGTTCATCTTCTTCAACCAACTGTTTGAATTCTTTTGAGGCATTAAATATGAATTTTGGAGAAAATTCATTCTATCTCGTATGCAATTACTTTCTAAAAATAGGTGGAGTAGATTCAATCTTTATACACTCGCTTCTCTCGTTCAAGATTCGTTTCCTTAGGAAAGTGGAAAGGGAAGAGCATTTCTCTCCTACCACTTCCTCTTTAGAATCCCGATGAGAAATCGCCTCCGAGTTTTCTTGTCTTGGGAGTTCTTTGAACCACTTTGAAAGTTTCAAGGTCTTCTTCTTCTTCTTTTTGTTGTTGTTTCTTAAGAAGGTTGAGGTGTTATTCCTCCTTTTTTTGTTCAAGCTCAAGATTCAATTGTGCTTGATGTTTGAGCTCAAGAGCAATAATCTATTGATACAAATATGACTTTCTTGTAGTGTCCCATGGAGGACATGTATCATATGCTTGTTGGGCTTCATCAAGTTGGTGAGCTAGTAATTCTGAATTTGGAGGAATAAAAGGATGAGGAAAAATTGATAACATATTATACGAGTAAAAATGGGTAGAGAGTCTTACTCGAATCTATACTTGTCTAATATTGAACTAGAATTAGCATCCTTGATTAGATTTATGTTTCGGTTTTCTTCATCAAAACTATATAAGATGTTCGAACGTTCATAGCCAAATATAGAAGTGAAGAAATTTTTTTCTTCACCAATATGATTGTCTTTGAGAAAATAATTTTTCTCTTTTCCTTTAGTAGTGTCTTTTTGGGACACTTGTTAGCATTGTGATCACCTTTGCGAATAAAGAAAAAAGGCTTTTTTCTTCTCGTTTCCTCGATATTTTCCTCAAGAACCTTTTTTTTCTAGAGGGTGAAGAATACCGAAGGATTTGTGTTTACACCATGCTCCCTTCCCTTGTTGAATCAAGAGAATTGATAACACGACTTCTTCTTGTGCTTAACCATAATTTTTAAGATCTACACTGAAAGGATCACCGTCTCAGAATCGATGTAACTCTACATCTGCTAACTTTTTAGCTTTGGAAGCTTCCTTCCTGTAATATTTTTCTTGGCACAAGTGAGCATTAGTATCATTATTAACCTGATTAATGGGTGCAAAGATAAGAAGTTCAAGAGGCTTGTGTCGAGATCTTTCTTGTATCCCGTGGAAAAGAAAGATGGGAATGATTCAATATAACTTATCTTCATATTAGGATAATTAATCCTATAAGAATTATAATACAAATTATGCATATAGCATTGGTTCTATTTTTACCTATTTCATATCATAGATTCTAGCTTTCAAGAATAAGGAGGTATTCTTGGATTCTTGTATTCGACTAAACAATCATGTCATGTACCATCTCTTTATCTCTGTTAGATTATCGGCCTCAACTTTGTACAAACTAGGTTGGAGAGTTTGGGTATGAACAATTTTTGTGTAAAGGTTCAACAAAATGAAAGGCTTCCCTAAGGGTGTATATGCCTTTTGCATCTTCGTGTCATCTTGTCCATGGAAATCTTGTTAGGCGAAGAGGCAAGCTTAGCTTGGACTCTCTCAATTTTTTAACTACATCATACCAGAGATTTTTAAGACCAATCGGGGACTTCTCGGTTCATGTGGCTTGGTAAAAGAATGGATTTATTCAAGCTTGTCAAAAATTTATGGGATAAGATCAACAAACTATTGGAATTTTTCAATATTACTATGTTGGTCAAAAGACTGTTGATGAAGGATTTTGATCTAGTTAGCATGGTGTTTATGACAAATGGAGAGTTTAGATCTAATTTCCTTCCCGTATCATCGGTAATTTTACTATAGGATTAGTATTTTCTACAATACTTTTGAGATTTCTATGGGAAAATTAGGAAGGTCGGCTATGGGCAATTATATCTTCAACAGAAGAGGAAATTATTTGAACAGGTTGAATAATGGATTCAAATGACGTAGATACATTTTGAATAGTAGTATGAAGATCATCTACTTTATGATCAAGCATTGAGATATAGACTTTGATCTCACCCTTGTTATAGAGCTCCATTGCTTTGAGTTTCTTCTCGATCTCCGGAGAGTTTCTTCATGCTTCTTCAAGGTTTCATTAACATCTTTCATGACTTTTTTTGTCAAATTGAGCATCTTTGAGGATTCGAGTGCTCAATTTCTTTGTTGACTTCTGCTGGTACCAAAAGTGGCTTTTTACATTCCATCTACATAAACAATCTCACTATCTTCAAGAGGGGGAAGATTCACAATAGATCTTTCCATATTGAATTTTACAATCATATTAATTACTAGACCATTTGTGGGGATATATTGTTGTCTTATCATTTGTTCACAATCTTGACACCATAGATAATCAAAATTAGGATCATGGATTAGACTATCATGATTACAGATAAAGACTTTATCTTTTTCGTTTTCTCTTTGGTGGTTCAAAGGAGAAATAAGAAGAACCTGATCTAGAGGAAGAGGCATTGGATAGAGAAGAGGGGGTTTCCTTTTAATGGAAGGACAAAGAAATTCTATGGTTGCTTTCAAAACATTGGTGGCATTTTGGAATGAAGGTTGTCCTTGACTTAAAGCCTTTTTGGACAAATTACAATCTTTAGGAACCATTATATCAACTCAGAAATGAGTCCTGGTTCCATTTTACCGACTCTAAACTGACATGACTCGCCACACTACGCTTTTGTTAAATCATTGTTTACCACAGGATGTAGGGTGTTAACAAGGTGATAGATAATTTTATACTTGAATGGCGAGAGGGCATGAGGTAGGCTTCATATCGATGCTTGATGTACCAAGATGTAGACGCAATACTTTCTTTAAAATATTATCTTTGTTAATACCTATAAGGTAATTTGGGAAACCCTCAAAAGACACTTGACCATTATGTAGACCAAAGTGTTGACCGTAACTAGCAAAGATTCCTTAAAACTATTATGTCTCTAGTCTAATAAACATCACAAAACAGATGCATTGAGACCAAGATGAAAAGAGGAGTAATACCAATTTTAACACACCCTATGTGCACAAACTTATAGAATTTTTGGGATTTTAGAAAATTAATATCCTTAGGATCAATTATAGGAATATCATACTCATGCTTATCTGTTTGGGAAACTTGTATGACAGATTCTCTAGTTCTAAATGCAAATGCAGCAGCTAAGTGAAAGGTAAACAACTTAGCGTAGACTTTATTGTAAGAGATCTTGGGCAATCTCCATTCTGCAAGTGGCTCTATTTCCTCTTGTAAATCTGATGCAGAAATTACAGTAAACATGTCAACTACACTGACCAAGTCTTCTTCAGCTTCATCTTCTCACGGTAAGAGTTGGTCTATTTGCTCCGTTATGACATCTGGTCCCAATTTGTGACTTACGGTATCGGCCTAAAACTGTGCACTATGCGACTTACAAACGGCTCGACTTTTCACGCATAACAGTCAACCAAAAGACAAAATGAAAACAACAACTAACTAGTACCGAGCATGATGAAAAGAAGAAGTATTGTTATAGAATGAGAAACTGAAACACTGGAAGATAGAATTATATTTATTAGAAGAGATCTTTACAACCAGCTCTGTTGCACTCGGCTATGAAACAGAGTTTTGGTCCAAATTTCTAATATTTTATACGAAATTAATAGAAAAAGAGATCCTTTATTTTTTTAAAAGAAAATGTCGAAATGCACGCAAAGAATTTATAATTTTGATTCCATCTTTAAAAAATCTTCTTTCGTTCTTTGAAAAAAAAACTCTCCAGACTCCATGACAAAGTTACTACCTTGCTTTACAAAAATACAGGTCATGATTTCAACCAATTATCTTAGCCTGCATTTTTCTCTAAATTAGGAATATATTGGATGAAATAATTATTGTTCCAAAAAAATGGAGATGAATCGTCAGCTTACAGACGCTGAAAACGTAATAGGCATTTAGTGCACTGGAACAAACTGCTCTGAAAGCCCACATCGCCACACATGCTGCACTCCATTGATTCCTGAAATTAGAGTTTGTAATATTACACTTAAAAATAGCGAGGAATACGAGAGTTAGCTGTTAAGACAAAGTCTAGCCTTCCATTATATGGAAAAACATATTGACTAAATTGAATTGTTGGAAAATATTTATGGCGTAAGTGTGTTCGAATGTTGGATGCGATTCTGCGGACTGTTTCATGCGGTGACAGAAATAGGTGAAATACGTGTTTCACACTTTGCCTACATTATTATAATAGGCTTGACTCTTGACCATTAAGATTTTGACAATTTGTGTTTTATCCGTTTGGGATATAACCATATTTTGGCCTTTTTTCCCGTATTTTCCGTTCTATATATGAACATTCAAAGCCATCAAAATCACTTCATGGAGGCTTACAAATCTAATAAGTGGTTTAACATGCTCCTCCATTAACCATTCTAAAGTAGAGCGAAAAGTTTGCCCAAACAAAAATTGTCTACAATATATTTAAATAATTTTTTAAACGATCTATAGGTTGAGACTCTCGAGTTATCTTTAAAAAAATTGTACAAACAAAATTGTCTAGAATATATTTATGCCAAAAGGTGTTGTTTCGAATTAGAATTAGAGGGTGCTACCATCGACATGTTATATTAAGAACATATTAGACGACCTCTATTTATTCTCTTGGCCTTAATCACATTACCTCTATTTATCCTCTCCAACCATGACCAAAGGTGATGGGTGTGGAATATGTGGTTTGCATTGCAAGGCACTAACCTTGCTACTTAATGGGGAAAATGGTCGGTGCATCTTGGATATTGAGACTCTGCATTGATATTATTAGATTAAATTTTTATGGTAAGTAGCACCTTAACCACCTCTATGTCAATGGGAAACAATGATGTTTAAGGTGTATCTGTCAAATGGTCACATAACAAGAGAGCGTATCGTGCGTGACTAAAAAATCTATATATTCTTCAATCATGGTTTATGTGTCTTCATCACGGAATACGTCCAATTGGTCTAGAAGATGATGACTAAGATCGTCAAGTTTTTTAGAGGACATTGAATTCACTCTCTTGTCATCATAAAAGTATGTCCATAACATTCATTTCTACCTCTTTGGATATGGCTTTGTCCTCAAAGAAAACATAAATCACTCTTGTTGCAACT
This sequence comes from Taxus wallichiana var. yunnanensis, assembly GCA_018340775.1. Lineage (NCBI taxonomy): Eukaryota > Viridiplantae > Streptophyta > Pinopsida > Cupressales > Taxaceae > Taxus > Taxus wallichiana. The sequence continues at coordinate 577,462,589 of CM031241.1, read as the reverse complement.
AAGTGGTTGTTTTATCCTCTTCAAAACACACACACACACACACACACACACACACACACACACACACAATATATATATAGTGTGTGTGTGTGTGTGTGTGTATACATATAAATATATTTAGATATGTATATGTATGTACACACACACACACACACACACACACACACACACACACACACACACACACACACACACACACACACACACATATTCACTTATCTCTTTCCATAGACTAGTGACCTCTTTATCACTATTAGTTGATGGTGAAGACAAAACACATACATAGGTACTCTTCATCGATACTAAAATGAGCCAACCTTTATTTTCCATGTACTTGAATAATCGCATGCATTACTTTGGGCCATTTAAATCATTTTTACACTTTGAAAGATATCGTTTGAAATTAGAATAAGATGGTGCTACCAATGACATGATGTATCAAATACATATGAGGCAATCTCTTTTTATTCTCTCAACCTTAATGGACCACCAATATGAGTCAACCACAACAAGAGAGAATCATTTAAATGTGCATCTAAATGATCGGGCTTAATATAACATATGTGAACATGTCTACATCTAATCAATGTCATCGCAAACTTTGCGAGGGGTACTACCACTTACGTACAAATTCTTGTTATCCGATTTTGCCCCTTAGGAAAAATCAAACAAACATGACCCCACACAGAGATAAAATAGCAAGATCGATTCGGCCACGTGAGCTCACATTTCGCTCGAGCCAAGCAAGTTGAAATGGGCCGAGCGCATTGCAAAAGAGGTTAGGAGTTCGAGTTGGTTGGGGTTATGAAGAAGCTATGGAGTCTAAAATTCAAACTTCGAAGGTGTGGTCGTTCGGAGGTAGGCCGAAGCGAAATTCAAGGACTCAGTGGAAGGAAGCATGAAAAAGGAGCAGAAAGGTCTGAAACCTGAAGTTTGAATTTTAGACTTCAGGCTTTCGGGATTTCAAAGGTTTCATGTGCCAGGTAGAAAATCGAACCCCCGAAACCCAAAACCTAAAGTCCCAAATCCCTAAAACCCAAAGTCCTCAATCCCCAAAACCCAAAGTCCTCAATCCCGAAACCCAAAGTCCCAAATCCCTAAAAACTGAAGTACCAAATCCCGGAAACTTGAAGTCTTAACCCCAAAATCCGAAACCCGAACCTCCAAAAAGACAAAGTTCTAAAACCCGAAGCTGAATTTTAGACTTCAAGGTTTCAAAATTTTGGAACTTTTGGCTCGAAGGATGAAGAATGTCATGCGACATGATTTTAGAGTCCGAACTCCAAAGTCTGAAATTCAAACTTCAAAGGTTCGACATTTCAGAACTCTCAAGCCAACTTGAGCGATGAACAGTAACGACAATCTCCGAAGCGTAAACTCCTAAACCGCCGAATCCCAAAAGTATGAAATTTCAAATTTCAAAGGTTGCGATGCATTGTCAAAGTCTGAAAAGGGGTAAATTAACCAGTGACATTTATTGCAGAATGGCACACTCCTCTTCAAATGGCCATAACTTTTGACTGGGAGCTTAGATTTTCACAAAATAGGACATTTTAGAAAGCTCTCAGTGTCCTCTACATAACTACGATTGGTTTTCTTATTTTTAGTGTGACTAATTATTTCAAAATGAGTAAATATAGTTCCTCATTTTAGAGGGTGTTTCCAAATTTCTCACCTACCCAAATGATGAATGTATGGGCTTCCTTTCTTCTCCAACAAGGAAAAGTACATGGAGGTATGGGTTTTATAGTGGCACCCATCATTGTTGCAGGTGATTTTAATGCATTTTTGGGTGGTTGAAGCAAGATTTCGAATTCCTCTCTCTCTATCTCTCATTCTTCCTATATATTGTAAGGAGGGGCTCATTTCAAAAGGTTGGATAATCTTGCTTTACACCCTCCCTTATTCTCTTTTCTATAAGTGAATTTGTGGAGTTCAAACCTCCCATTCAACCTATAATGAAAATTAGTGCCTCTCGGCCATTGTAATGCACTGTATCAAATCTATGGAGCAATAATATAAGTCTGGGATGAAGTTCAACCCTCTCTTATGTTCATTACATTCTCCCGATCTCTCATTGAATTTTTTTGTTAACTCATGTGCATGTTAAATTGTGTTGCATATTTAATGGTTTGTGTTTAATGGTGAATGAATTCAAAACAATTGGTTGACTTGTGATATGTATTCATCCCCTTAAAAATTATTGGTTGTCATCTCCAAGCAAAGGTGTTCAACAATCCTTTTGGTGCATCACCTCATGTAGATTAGGTTTAATTTCTTTCAATCTTTCCAACCCTTTCTCCTTGGCAAGTTAGAGTAGATTTTAGGATAGATCCTATACAATTGGAATGTGTGTATCGTAATAGAAGAATAGGAACCAACCTTCATCCAGAGATCTTTCCTCATTGTAAAGTCCAACACTTTGGGAAAATCTCCATGTTATGCAATAACACTGACAGTTTCAATCTATCGAGTTACAACAAATAGGGGTGTTGTGATTACGCATCAACAATACCCTCTTTCTCTTATGTCATTATGCCATCACAATCTCATTTAAGCTCTTCCAAATGAAAAGAGTGTTGACCATCGAATAGGAGGATAAATGAGGTGAAAAAAGTGTTATTGTCGAATTTTTACATCTAACCCCCTTTGTTTCAATGTTCATGTTTGTATGATATCATAGGATTCCCTATTACGGAATGGTTTCTCTAACATCTTCCATCTTGTTCATGTGCTTATAAAAAGTAATGAAAAAATATTCATTTTGTGTGGTTGGAATCACAACCTTTTCTACATAGCTGATCCTATCTTTGGACATACAATTGAGAATTTGTATCAAACAACAACAAATGCAAATGTACATGTATAGGAAATATTTCGACGAAGGTGCTTTGAGTTCATCAAACTATACACGTATGATATCAATAATCTTCTCGTGGATCACAACTCTCCTTGAGTGATCTCTCACCTTGCTATTAGTGATTGAATACCATGTCACTTTTCCCGAACCATAGAAGAAACTCCTTGACTGACAAGTATGTATATGGATGCTCATCAATGTTCTTATATAACTATTACAGTAAGTGCTAAAATTCTTGCTCACACTCTTGGAATACATATCATTTTTTTCATTTACTCTTCATAATGATTTCAAAAGTGCTTTTTCATTGTTGCTTATTTTTTATTCATTATTCTTGTCTCTTCAAATTGTGTAACTTTGTACAACATTATTTCTTCTTAATTTATTTTTGATGCTCACTGATGAATTACTTCTTTCAACACATAGGCACACACAATGGTTACTCATTCCATGACATGAGCATGGTTAGAATTTCCAAAACTTACGTGTTGCACGTGACCTTTCCCTTATATTGTTGTTATTGCTACTCTTTTCTTATTTTTTAGTGATTCTTTGATTACGACATCCTTTATTATCTTTTAGGTCTCTATCGTGTGTGGACGTTTATAATTTTCATGACAAGGTTACTACCTTGCTTTACAAAAATACAGGTCATGATTTCTACCAATTATCTCAGCCTGCATTTTTCTCTAAATTTAGGTCCTGATTTCTACCGATAGAGACGACTGTGCCCAAATTTCGCGAAATTAATTTGACCACTTTTTTTTTTTTAACCATTTTTCATGGAAGATATCATTGCAATTCTTTCTTTTCTTTTTCTGTTTTTATTCCTGACGTATACATCCAAAAAGTGAAGACTTTTTCTACATTACTGAGCCACTAAAATAGTATGAAATAACAATTTGTATTGGCTCCTGCTAATCAGATACCAAACATGGAGCACGACAATATGGAATGCCACCACTTGACCTGCTTTGATGATAATCATTGATTCCTTATTATTCGAAATGAAAATACAAATTAAAAAACACCTTGACCTGCTTTGATGATAATCATTGATTCCTTATTAAAAACACTTTCCCATGCATGTAGAAATATTTTTAATAGTCCCAAGAGCCAAGTCCAAAGTGGATTCGGTATATTCATAAATGAAACAGCCAGCCCTACAAGATTTTTATACAAAAGAAAAGTACATAGTTGGTTTTGACATTATTGCATGGAAAATAGCTTATCTGCATTGAAAACCATAACAGTCAACACACAATTTCATCAAGAAGTCTATATCTCCTCCTAACTTTTCTATCATTGCAAATTAACTCACAAGCCTTGTTATTCAGCTTTTGGGTATCTCTCTATCAATGTCAGCATAACAGTTTTTCAGTTTTCTCTTCACTTCGCCATTATGGGTCATGCTCAAGCACTCTTCGGACCCAGAACAATTCCCCATTCCTTTCGAACAAACTCCGATAAGCTTACTATCGGAGCCTGCCTCCTGAATATTGTAGCACCAGTCACAAATATCAGCTGATACATTCTCAAAATATGCTCTGCTGCAATATCTGACCAAAAAGAAAAAAGCACATGAAGATCAGTTGATGGCTAAGAGAATATACGCCATGAGATATATCCATCACACCCTTCATTTTTTCCCAATAAATTAGAATACAGTGGATGAAGCTTATCTCTAAAGAAGAACAGTGAAAAAAATAGCAATGGCGAGATGAATTGTTATCTTACTGATGCTGAAAACGCAATAGGCATTTAGTGCACTGGAACAAACTGCTCTGAAAGCCCACATCGCCACACATGCTGCACTCCATTGATTCCCTGAAATTAGAGTTTGCAATATTACACCTAAAAATAGCGAGGAATACGAGAGTTAGCTCTTAAGACAAAGTCTAGCCTTCCATTATATGGACAAAATATTGTCTAAATTGAATTGTTGGCAAATATTTATGTGTTTTTAGAATGTTGGATGCGATTCTGCGAACTGTTTCATGCGGTGACGGAAATAGGCTAAATACGTGTTTCACACGCGTTACGGACACTTTGCCTACATTATTGTACTAGGCTTGACTCTTGACAATTAAGATTTTGACAATTTGTGTGTTTCTTCCGTTTGGGAGAGAGATAACCATACTTTGGCTTTTTTTTTCCGTATTTTCTGTAAAATATATGAACATTCAAAGCCATCAAAATCGCTTCATGGAGGCTTACAAATCTAATAAGTGGTTTAACACGTTCCTCCATTAACCATTCTAAAGTAGAGCGAAAAGTTTGCCCAAAAAAAAATTGTCTAGAATATATTTAAATAATATTCTGAACAATTTATAGGTTGAAACTCTCGGAGTCGTCTTAAACAAAAATGTACAAGCAAAACTGTCTAGAATATATTTATGGCAAAAGGTGTTGTTTCGAATTAGAATTAGAGTGGGCTACTATCGACATGTTATATTAAAAACATATTAGACGACCTCTATTTATTCTCTTGGCCTTAATCACACCACCTATATTTATCCTCTCCAACCATGACTGAAGGTGATGTGTGTGGAATATGTGGTTTGCATGGAAAGGCATCAACCTTGCTACTTCTGCCAGTTGAAAATGGTCAGTGCATACTAGATATTTAGACTCTGCACTGACATTATTAGATGAAATGTTTATGGTAAGTAACACCTTAACCACCTTTGTGTCAATGGGAAACAATGATGTTTAAGGTGTATTTGTCAAATGGTCATGTAACAAGAGACCATACCCTACGTAACTAAAAATTCTATATATTATTCAATCATGGTTTCGATGTCTTCATCACGAGAATAAGTCCAATTGGTCTAGAAGATGATGACTAAGCTCGTCAAGTTTTTTAGAGGACATTGAATTCACTCTCTTATCATCATAATGGTATGTCCATAATCCTCATTTCTACCTCTTCGATGTGGCTTTTGTCCTCAAGAAAACATAAATCACACTTGTTGCAACTAAGTGGTTGTTTTATCCCCTTCAACACACACACACACACACACACACACACACACACACACACACACACACACACACACACACACATATATACATACATACATACATACATACATACATACATACATACATACATATATATATATATATATATATATATATATATATATATATAGAGAGAGAGAGAGAGAGAGAGAGAGAGAGAGAGAGAGAGAGGGATGGCCAACAACATGCATATACACACACATATATATAGACATATATATATATATATAGAGAGAGAGAGAGAGAGAGAGGAGAGAGGGATGGCCAATGACGTGCATGTGTGTGTGTGTGTGTGTGTGTGTGTGTGTGTGTGTGTGTGTCACTTATTTCTTTCCATAGACTAGTGACCTCTTTATCACTATTAGTTGATGGCGAAGACAAAACACATACATAGGTACTCTTCATTGATACTAAAATGAGTCAACCTTATTTTCCATGTACTTGGATAACTACATGCATTACTTTGGGCCATTTAAATGATTTTTTACATTTGAAAGATATTGTTCCAAATTAGAATATGATGATGCTAACATTGACATGATGTATCAAATACATATGCAACCTCTTTTTATTCTCTCAACCTTAATGAACCACCAATATGAGTCAACCACAACAAGAGAGAATCATTAAATGTGGATCTGAATGAATGGGCTTAATATAACATATGTGAACATGTCTACATCCAATCAATGTCATCGCAAACCTTTGCAAGGGGTACTACCACTTCATACAAATTCTCGTTATCCGATTTTTCCCTCCGAGAAAAATCAAACAAATATGACCCTACACGAGATAAAATGGTAGGATTGATTTGGCCACGACAACTCACATTTCGGGCTCGAGGTAAGCGAGTTGAAGTGGGGACGAGCACATTGCGAAAAGAGCTTGGGAGTTTGTGTTGGTTTGGGTTATGAAGGAGCTATGGAGTCTGAAATTTGGACTTCTGAGGTGTGGTCTCATTAGATGTAGGCCGGAGCAAAATTTGGGGACTCATAGGAAAGAAGTGTGAAACAAGAGCGAGAAGGTACGAACCCCGAAGTCTCGAAACTCAAACTTCGGGCTTTCGAGGATTTCGGAGGTTTCATGTAATCGGTGGAAAATCAAAACCTCGAAACTAGAAGTCCCAAATCCCCAAAACCTAAAGTCTAGAATCCCAAAAGCCAAAGTCCGTAATCCTTAAACCCAAAGTCTCGAATTCCCCAAACCCGAACCCCCAAAAATACAAAGGTCCAAAACCGAAGTCTGAATTTTAGACTTCGAGGTTTCGAAATTTCAAAACTTTTAGCTCGAAAGATAAACAATGTCATGCGACATGATTTTGGAGTCCGAACTCTGAAGTCCAAATTTTAGACATAAAAGGTTCAAAATTTTGGAACTCTCGAGCCAACTTGAGCGATGAACAGTAAAGGAAATCTCCGAAATGCAAACTCTCGAAGCTCTAAATCCTGAAAATCTGAAATTTCAGATTTCAGAGGTTGTGATGCATTTTCGGAGTCCGAAAAGAGGTAGATTAACCACTGGCATTTATTGCAGAATGGAACCCTAGTCTTTAGATGGCTATAATGTTTGACTGGGAACTCAAATTTTCACAAAATAGGAATTTTTGGAAATACAGTCCACCATTTTAGAGGGTGTTTCCAAATTTCTCACCTACCCAAATGATGAAGGTATGGGCTTCCTTTCTTCCCCAACAAGGCAAAGTACATGGAGGTATGGGTTTACAAAGTGGCACCCATCATTATTACAGTGATTTTTATGCATTTTGGGTGGTTTAAGCAAGATTTCAAATTCCTCTCTCTCCCTTCTCTCATTCTTCCTATATATTGTAAGGAGGGGCTCATTTCAAAGGTTAGATGAGCATGCTTTGCACCCTCCCTTATTCTCTTGTTTGTAAGTGAATTTATGGAGTTCAAACCTCCCATTCAAGATATAATGCAAATTAGTGCTTCTTGGCCATTGTAATGCACTATATCGAATCATGAGAAATAATCAAGTATGTGGATGAAGTTCAACCCTCTCTTGTGTTCATTGCATTCTCCTGATCTCTCATTGTAATTTTGGTTAATTGTGCATGTTAAATTGTGTTGCATATTTAATGGTCTATGTTTAATGGTGAATGAATTCATAAAAATTGGTTGACTTGTGGTGTGTATTCATCCCCTTCAAACTTATTGGTTTTCATCTCCATGCAAAGTAGGTGTTCAACATTCCTTTTGGTGCATCACCTCCTATAGATTAGGTTTAATTTCTTGCAATCTTTTCAACCATGTCTCCTTAGCAAGTTAGAGTAGATTTTAGGATAGATCCTCTACAATTTGAATGTTTGTATCATAATAGAGGAATAGGAACCAACCTTCATCCAGAGAGCTTTCCTAATTGCAAAGTCCCACACTTTGGGAAAAGCTCCATGTTATGCAATCACACTGACAATTTCAATCTATCAAGTTGCAACAATCAAGGGTGTTGTGATTATGCATCAACAATTCCCCATTTTTCCTATGTCGTTACATCTATCACAATCTTATTTATGCTCTTCCAAATGAAAAGAGTGTTGACCATCAAATAAAAGGATAAATTATGGGAAAATAGTGCTATTGTAGAATTTTTACATCTAACCCCCTTTGTTACAATGTCAACGCTTGTAGGATACCATAGGATTCTCTATTTGGGAATGGTTTCTCCGACATCTTCTATCTTGTTCATGTGCTTATAAAAAGTAATGAAAAATATTCATTTTGTGTGTGGTTAGAATGACAACCTTTTCTACATATCTGATCCTATCTTTGGACATACAATTGAGAGTTTGTATGAAACAACAATTCAAATTCAAATGTACATGTATAGAAAATATTTCGACAAAGGTGATGAGTTCGTTAAACTATACATATATGAGATCAATATTCTTCTCGTGAATCGCAACTCTCCTTGAGTGATCTCTCACCTTGCTATTAGTGACCGAATGCCATGCCACTTTTCCTACAACCGTAGAAGAAACTCCTTAGCTGACTAGTATGTCTACGGATGCCCATCAATGTTATTATATAATTATTAGAATAAGTACTATAATTCTTGCTCACAATCTTGGAATACATATCATTTTTTTTTCCTTTACTCTTCATAATGATTTGAAGAGTTCTCTTTCTTTTTTTCTTATTTTTGATTCATTATTCTTATCTCTTGAAAGTGTGTAACTTTGTACAACATTATTTCTTCTTAATTTATTTTTGATGCTCAAAGGATGAATTTATTCTTTCAACACATGGCCACACACAATGGTTACTCATTCCATGACATAAGCATGGATAGAATTTCCAACACTTATGTGTTGCACACGGCCTTTCCCTTATATTTGTTTTATTGCTACTCTTTTCTTATTTTTAGTAATTATTTGATTATTACCTCCTTTATTATTTTTTAGGTTATCTATCTTGTATGGACCTTTATAATTTTCATGCATGACATCAGCCATGCTCTTTGCCTCCTATTCTTTGCATGCTTCTTCTAATTCAAAATGAAAGTTGACTATTTAGAAAGACTAATAGTTGTTTTTCTTTCTCTCGTATAATATTTTTAGTTGATGGCTCCTTACGTCAATTTCTCCTCCCATCCAAAATTTTCTTCACCAAGCACTTAGTAGAAAAGTTGAGAAATTTTCCATGCAAATATTTTTTCTTTTACTAATAAATTTTTTTCCTTTCTCTTGTATTGTCGGGCCTTGTTGGGTGTAGAGACTTTATTCGTTATTTTCAATTGATGATTTAAATCAATATTTTATATAACTTCCATTTAGAACAAAGGTACCATGCAAATCAGATTCACCAATGTATTTCTTTTCCTCTTCATGGAGAATAATATCTAATTTTTATTATCACATTTTAATTTGATTAACACCATTCTATTACATCTTAATTACCAAATGTTTAAATTGTTTATTTATTTTGAATTCTTCCTTATTCTTATAGTTGGCATTGCTTCTTGAGCTTGGATTTTTAAGCATGTTTTATATCTTGGTTATTAGCAACCAAAAATCTTAATATTCTATCTTCTAATAACATGTTCCTCAAATCTTTGTCTTTTTTTCTTTACCCAATTATTGAAGGAAACAATTTGGTAATGTAATCTAACAAGCATATATGCATATGAAACAATTTTATCTTTTGTTTTTGTTTGTTTTTTTCTTTAACTCTAATTGAATAAGTAATTGTTAGAGTGGCGTTTCCTTTATTTTTGTAAGGGTTTCCTTGTATTTTGTTATGGATATTAGGCTTATCATGCATACACATGTTTGTGTTTTAAAGGAGTTTTTATACAATTATTATCAAAACATCTATGGCTATGCCCCTGAATAGAGGATTGAAGTTACCAACATAAATATCTAAAATGGATTTGTACTTCTTATATCAAATCATGCACCATTTACAAGGTATAATCATTTCATTTTGGAGGTTTCTCTCATTTTGTTTGTTTTCGTTTTCAACTATTTTCTAATTTTGTTTAATGATTCATAAAGTTATTTCCTTTTTTATATTCCTCCATTATACCAATAGAAATGATAAGAGGTGTATTCCTCAACTTACCGATTCATCAATGTATTAGTTGCATATACTACATTTTAAGGAGTTTTATGAACTGTATATAGTGGGATTGTACAATAATTCTCTATAATGTTTTTATGGAAACTTTGCAATACTATTGAATTGGCATTTTTGATGTTGTTATTCAATGTATCTTAGTATAAATCAAGATAACGGATTGCTAATGGACTCCTGAGAGGGAAGCATATTTTCAAAATGGTGTTGGGTGGGAGGTTGAAATGGATCCTTGGAGTGAGGATTTTATTCCTCATTTAGAGCAAGAGGTTAGTAGCACTCTCTTCCAAAACAAGAAGAGCACCTAGAAGGTAGAAATTGTGATGAATGGAACCCCTTCATGGGAAGACAGAGTGAGGTGTTGCAAAGACCATGTTGTAACTTCTATTTCTCCGTCTTGGTTGGATAGAGTTCCTCATTTTTCAGTGCCAGGATATGGTCCTAAAAAGGCAATCAAAAGGTATGGGATAGGTCTATTTGGATTTTTCTGGTTTACGACCATAAATTGACCACGTCAGGGATTGGGTTAAGCTAAAATGGAGGATTAAGGGTTCTCTAGAAGTTATTTCATTGGAAAATGATGCTTTTCTATTTATTTTTGGATTAGATCTAGATATTCTTAAAGTTTAATAGGGAGGGCTATGCTTATTTCATAAAACCATCATCAGTCTCTCTTGTTGGAAGCTAGGGGCCTCTGTGGATTCTCTGGTTCATTGTTGGCCAGTTTAGGTATGTTTCCTTACCCTTCCCATTGAGTTTTTGGATAAAGAGGTTCTTCTTGGGATTTCTAAATCCTGTGGGAATTTTATTTTATTTGATGTTACTACCCTCGCTAGAACTAGAATGGTTTTTTCTAGGTTATGTGCTAGTGTGTGTTAAGGAAAATCTCTCCCACAATCCATCTGTTTAATCTATTCTCGCTTGCACTAGACACCATAATATTGTTTACGAAGGTTTCACTATTTTTTTCTAAATGTTGCTTGGCTAGTCACATATCGGATGCTTGTAAGGCCCCTCGTATGAAGTGGCTGATTAAAGTCAACCCAGATGAACCTATTATTGGGAAGAGGGAGATGCGGTTAGACGACCTTATCTTGGGTGGGGTTATGGCATATTTTAAGATGGTCTCGGACCCAATATTTGGTTAGAAACTCTCATGCCCCGAGGATACCTATTTCTTGTTGAATCCTCTTATTCTTGGTTTTTGGGAAGTGCATACTTGAATTAAGGGAAGGAATGCCTTGTTAAGGATTCTAAGATGACTCTATGGATAACATTGAGGCTGGATCAGTTGAAAATTTTGATGACAATGATGGTTTTGAAGAATGTCCCGATGATGGCTCAAGATTTTAGGATTGGTCGGGGGATGAGTTAGTGGCTGGGACGGACTCTAGGATTTTTCTCTCCCCTTTCAATTGTTGCTTCTCCCACGTTGGATGGTTTGGCAGGTTTGGTTGTGGCGGTGGTTAATTATTACTTGGGAAATGTAGGGATTTCACCTCCTATATGTCAGCATGAAGTGGCGTAAGTTTCTCATATGATTGGGATTCCTATCTTAGACCGGATGGGGCCAACCACATCAAAACCCCTATTATTAATCCCACTTTAGAGGTATGTTGCTTGAAACGTGAGTATTCTAAAATGAAATATTTTTTTGAACATCGATCACATTAGAGGAGGATTTATTGAAATCTCGGCCCTCGTGCGCTTGAAATCATGCTTAATTTTATCCATCTTTTGATCCACAACCTACAACTTGCTACAGAATAATAGAAACACTGCCACAACTAAAGAATTATCTATTGTGTCAAAAGAACACATACTATAAAAGTAGACACTATCACTTGTATATTTTCCTTTCCTTATGACCATATTTGTCTCATAATACAATTTTTGAGTGCTTGCTATTTAGCAAAGGAGGTCCCCTAGTAGGGTCCCTCGTTCCTCATTTCTCCTTGGAAAACACCTTTTGTTATTTTTCCTCGCTGCTTCCCTCTCTGCACCCCGTAAATTGATTGCCTCATCTCCATTTGTGCTTTAGTAGGGATAATGCTAGCATTAATGATTACACTTTCACTGAGTTCGACTACATCTGCTGAATTTATTTTGTATTGCATTTCCATTATGTTTTAGAATCATTATGCATCGATCTTCACATTTTTCGGTCCTCCGATGAGCTCAAATCGTATTTCATTATGTAACATGTATTACAAATTGTGATCCATTCTTGCTCGCATCCAAAGCATCTCCTTGCACCACCGCCCTGGATCACTAGATTTTATATCTTCATTCATCTCAACTATCATTATGCATTACATGTGGTGCTTGAACATTACATTGGTCGACTTCCCAAATAACTAGATGATATTAGATGTTCATGTCCCTATGCCTTCAAAATATGAAACTCATCTCCTCCAACTATCCTTCATTGAAACCCATGCATTCAATATATTTCATGCCTTTACATTTATTGGCTCCTTATTAGATTTTAATCTTCCCATCGAGTTTCCAAATTATAATTTTCAAACCATCCATCAAATTATAATCTTCAAATTCAAATGTTTCCTTTTTGTATCCTTGGATGACTTTGACGATCAAAGGAGGAAATGATGTGCATGAAATTTAATTCCATCTTTTGCTAATGCCTCAACCATTAATTACATTAAAAACGATTTCCAAATGCAGGTTTCAATAACTATGTCTATCAAGCTTTGCAAAAATGATAGGTCAAGGTGTTGTGTTAATGGTCATTTACGATACAATTGTTTCTTATACGTTTATTCATAAGCAATAAGATTTAAGCATAAGTTCCTTCAATCTCCTTCTTTGTCACTCTCCTTCTCCTCCCTTACTTATTTCCCTCCATTATAACTTTTTTCAAATCATCCTCTTCGGTGTTTCCATCACACATTCTATGTATGGATAAACTTACCACCATTGATCCTTGTACATTTGTTGAGTTTCATCCGTAGAAAAGAGGATGAATAAGTCTTAACAAAGTTGTACACTCCGTGTGAGTGGTGGTGCCTCTACAATGTTCTACTTTCTTCTCGCTCACGCATATGCAACCGATTTTTTGAAGGGGTATGTCAAATTACAATTGTTGTGGCAGAGATATGTCACGGATTTCTATATATCAGACTTGCGGTCTGCCTTCAAAGCAAATTATAGGTGCACTTTTTGGTGGATGACTTTATGTCCGGGTGGATTATAGCTGGGACCACGCAGGTGTGGAGGTATTCTATTCCCAGGTGGCATCCAGGGTGATTTTTATACACACCGCTCAAGAATCTTCTTCAAGCGAAAATGTTCAAAGATAGAAGAGAAAGTGCATCAGTAGTAGGTTGTCTTTTATCTTTTTCTAAGAAATTCTTGCAATATTTAAGTGCAAAATTATGACTACCTAGAAATTGAAAAAGGTAAATACAAATTGAAAACTACTGGTAAAAATTTGGAAAATGAGCTTTTAGTTTAATTTTTCTAAATTGACTCGTACTCAATATTAGTTGAAATTAGATCTACAAAGTAAAAATAACAATGAATTTTTGTGGGAAGGTGTAAAAATGATTCCTAAATCCAGGACTATATGGATGCTACCTAAATGAAAACATAGTTCCAGAGTGGTGCACAAAATTACATAATTTGCATTTCATGTGCTACTTTTCACCCATCCCCAATAGCCCCACGGTACCATGCGGAAGAAGTGGGGATAGGTGCCAAAGACATCCTAATAACTCTTAGGTTTTTGTACTTGAAATACATATTGTAGATGTTTCTAGTCTTATTTAGCAGCAGAAGCCTTACACCAGCCAAAGGATGGTCTGCTCTCCTTGAAACCTCTAAAACCCTTATGTAATTATGTTTTCTTCTAATTTTGAATAGCACTTTTACATCATCCACATATAATGCATTGTCACCATTCTTGTTCTTAGGTTGATTGCCGCCACCCACACAAATGTAGTCCTACTTTTCTTTCTCTTTTTCATTATTTTATGAGCTCTAACACCGCACATCTCCGCTCCTCATGACCCAACACACTATTATCATATTAAGATCAATAGAAAACTTTGTTTTCTTCTGGTCCAGTTGTCTTGAAGAAGGGTAGGAAACCATTTTTACACACATGTATAACTTAATTTTAACATTTTTTCTTGCACTAAATTATGCGTGATTGAATGGTTCTATTTATTCAATTCTCTTTGAATGAATCATTAAGAAATAACTATCTAAGATAGAAATCTAAAATAGAAAAAGTTTTATCTGGGAACGGAATATGAAATACTTCAAATCGCTATGTATTCATTATTTGTTTTCATAGGTATCCGTTTAAAATTCCAGGAAGAATGATTTAGTTGTTGTTGGAATGGAATTTCAATAAATCGATAGAGATTCAGATATTTCATTCAATTTTAGGATTGTAGATACATATTTTATGGAAGTTAAATTTGTAAGTGCCATTTCCACATTACATTGTGCTTCAAAATAATGTGGGAAATAAGGAGTATAAATAATGTGCCAAATATATGCAATGAATTTAGGGGTTTCCTTTGGAAATAAGCGGATTTATTTATTTTTGTTATGTGTACTTGAAAAGTAGTAATTTCTTTGAGTTATATGGCTAGCCTCTAATAACATGCACATGACATTGTTTCTTTAACATGTACATCACATGAGGAAGTGAAATCGGTGTAATGGGTGTAGTTCAGCATATTGATAACTTCCTCATGATTGTTTTACATTTGTTAGAAAATGACATGATGTTTTCTTTTAAAAATGTAACACAAAACATCTTTATATACTAAATATTAAAAATTCCTTAACATATTTTATATATTTTAAATTTTGCTAACTCTGTTACTAAGTTTTTACTTTCTTCTCAAATTATATTCTACAATTACATACTAAAAATACATTAAAACACAATTCAAAATGAACATGTTTGTCAAGGCCTCAAAGTGGTGTATATCAAACCAAAACTACATGTTTGAAGAACATTGATAACAAGCATAAACATTAAAGAGGTACGTGGACCATGAAAATGGAGAATCACAAAGTTCTCATAACCAAAGTAGATATCAAAATGGTGAAACATAAAGTTCTCTTACCCATAATAACTGTCATCCTGTCATTTTCTACTTAAATCATCTTTCTAGGAGATTCCTCAAATGAGGCTTCCCATTTGGATGCTTTCGTTGTCATTTTATACTTCAATCAATGTTTTAGGAGAATCAAAGGAACCACCTCTTTATAATGTTTACATTGAATGATGTTTCCTGGTTGGATGGTGGCTCCCTGTTTGACAATCGTTAGAGAATTCATGCTTAGGAATTGTCGAGAGTGTGCGTTGATGCACGGATGTTCGAGAATTGTCCATATTCAAAATTTGGTTTGGATTTTACTAAATTTGTTATTCTTTATATCAAATTGGCCTACTTTCTCAGCTTTCATCACGCTTGAGAATAATGAGTTGCATAGTTGTTTGACATTCTAAAAGTTCGAAATAGGTTCCACTTTTGCAGAACATTTCCTTGTATTGTTGGAATACCAACACACATTTATATTATAGTCATCGTTATATATTATCAATGACGTTTAAATCTTGTAAATGGCACTTTTCAATTTATAAAATCATAGAAGCATGAAAAGATAATTGTATTGTATAAAATTTACAAATTAGGAGTATCTATCAATACATCTTACGTTTTATTTTTTCATATTTCTCATCTTTAATATTCATGGTATTCTTTGTGCTAATTTCATTGGTGCCTTTGAAAAGATCAATCACGACCAATGTTAGAATTATTCATTTTATAATCAAAATCTACATATATTATAAGCATATATAGTTATTTTCCCTAATAGTCAATTGATCTTGCACTTGACTCAAATGTGTTATTAGTATTTCACAAAAATACTAAAACCTCCAAACGATAATTTTCAGATTGTGTCCCTCACAAAATATGGTTGTCAAGCTGATATTTTCATACTATATTGCCAACATGAACACCACAATTTACCCCCTTTCCCAATCACACATTCGAAAACAAGTACACATGTTACATTTGTCCATCATCATAAGACAAATCTCTTCCAAAAAAAAATGGCTCCACCCAATATTTTTCTCTCCTGGTTCTTTCTCCTACCCCCATCCCTATATTCTACACCCCTTTTCCTCCTTTCATGTTTTTCTTCCTCAAAATAGACCTCTTCATAGCCTAACCCTTTGGTGTTAACATTGCACAATTCATGTGTGATTGCTAGTATAATTGACAATTAAGAATGAGAGAGTAGCAATAAACACTTAAGTAGTGGTGGTAGTTGTCAAATATTTTTTAATTATTACCGTTGTTATAATTTTTTTAAAGCATGTATGTGGGTAATGTGTGCTTATTGCATTAATAAATAACCAACATAATTAATAATAAATATGAGAAGGTGATTTATAATTATAAGAGATGATTAATTAGAATAGGAAAATAATACAAGTACAATATAATGTTTCCATCACTAAAAAGAATATATAAATATATAGCATATAAAATTACTAGAACACTTTTAATGCAAGGAAAATAATACTATTATAATATTGTGTCAAACCTATCTCCCCATGTCTCCGGGAGACATTATCAAGAAGATTCTTTTGATCCATAACATTTATGTTAGTTTTTTTAGTTTATTTCTACTCCATGTGAATGGACCGAATACCTATTCACTTGATAGATGATTCTTATAGAAAGATCAAATGGAAAAGATATTCGAATATTGAATCTTTTTAGTTACTTTGTTCCCTATTTCTACTGATTGTGATAAAATTGGAACGATATAAAGAAGATTTGCAAGGCCCTACGCAAGTTAAGATACAACCCCTTTGTCCCAATGAAGCGTAACCAAAAAAAAATTGTCTCGCTTTTGGGTTGTAAATTTTGGGGCATAACAATATTCATGTTGAAATATTGCTAAATAGCCGCACAACTACAAAGCTGGTTTGGACATTATTGCATGAAAAAAGCTTCCATAGACATTGAAAGCCACTACAAATAACACATAATATCATCAAGAAGTTTATATCTCCTCCTAGCTTTTATATCCTTGTGAATTACCTTACAATCCTTCTCCTTCTTTTGTTGTTTGGGTGTCTCGTCTATCAATGCCAAGATAACCTTTTCGATTTTCTCGTGCACTGCTTCAAACCCAAAGAATTCCCCATTTTGTTAATAGAATCCCGATATTAGAGTCTCGCCCGATCTCCCGAATATTGTTAATAGAAGCTGCCCCGATCTCCCGAATTTTGTAGCACCAAACACACACCTCGCTGATACATTCTCAAAATATGCTCTACTGCAATATATCGACGATGAAGAAGCACATGATTAGTCCATTTCTTAAAAGAATACAGCTATGGATTCATCCAATTCCAACCTATATATTTTTGTAAATTATAATATACTGGATGAAACTTATTTAGTTAAAAATTTGGAAAGAAACGGCAATAAGGCAAGAAATTGTTTTTACCGATGCTGAAAACGTGATATATACATATACATATATACATATATATATATATATATATATATATATATATATATATATATATATATATATATATATATATATATATTTTTAGTTAAAAATTTGGAAAGAAACGGCAATAAGGCAAGAAATTGTTTTTACTGATGTTTGTGATATATACATATACATATATATATATATATACATATATATATATATACATATATATATATATACATATATATATATATATATATATATATATATACATATATATACATATATATGTATATCTATCTATCTATATGTATATCTATATATATATATATATATATCTATATATATGTATATATATATATATATATATATATATATATATATATATATATGTATGTATATATATATATATATATGTATATATATATATATATATATATGTATGTATATATATATATATATATATATATATATATATATATATATATATATATATATGTATATATAAATATATATATATATATATATATATATATATATATATATATATATATATGTATATATATATATATATATATATATGTATATATATATATATATATATGTATATGTATATATATATATGTATATATATGTATATGTATATATATATATATATATATATATATATATATATATATATATATATATATATATATATATATATATATATATATATATATGTATATGTATATATGTATATGTATATACATATAGATATAGATATACACATATACATATACATATACATATATGTATGTATGTATGTATGTATGTATATGTATATATATTTTAAGATTGAATATTTATCTGCGTTCATTTCATTAATCCTTATAAAAGACACACATTCATATAATATAGATAATTTAATGGCACAAAGAAGAAAATTAATGATTTTTTTAACAAAATCCCCCATAAGAAAAAGGAATTGAAATGTACTAAACACTTGGACCTAATTGCAGTAGGTAGAAATGAAATAAATATTTACTATTGTAAAATTAAGGAAATTGTTTTGTATTCTCTTGGTCTGTCTTTTGTTGATTTGGATGAGCACAATTAAGGAATCATCTTTGAAAAATACATAAACAATTTAATATTACAAATAATTGTTTAGTAAGAATGATTTTTGCAATCCAATTTAAAATTACAAATTGATGAAATAATGAAATAAAATAAATTTGTATGAACAAATCTTATCTATAAATAATGTACAATTTTTTTATTATGCTTAACCCGACGATGTAATTTTCAATTATATACATAATTAAACATAGTTTATCGATATAATTTCTTCAACGGGAATAAAGAAACTACGTGACACATACTAATATTTAACAATTCACTTTTGCATTAATCCTAGACCATTAAGACAATATTTTGATTATGAGATGTTGATGTGAGCATATTATAGTTTAGGGCCCACAATTTGAGACAATGCCAAAAATATTGAATACGACGATATATTTTTAAATAAAAATGACATTTGTACAGACGAGGATGTTGACGACAAGGATTAAATGTTGTTGTCAAAATAAACATCAAATTCTTCTCGACTTTGATAGCCAAATATGAAGGTATAATATGGTGAATGATTTTGTAACAACAGAGAGATTCGTATACAAATCTCACACAAATGCCACATGAAGCATGATCTTCAGAGGAACCTGTAAGAAGCTTGATTATACATGGACATAATGAGTAGGCTCCATTAACTCGTGGAACATTTTTCTACCCCGAGCTTTGCACTAGGCCACATGTTCCAACTCTCTTTCGAGTGTGATCGGATCCTTTTTGCATGCTCAAAATCTCGCTTGTAATAATCTCACTCATGCTCCATGTATTTCAAGTGTCATTTATGTAGTGTTTCTTAATCAATAACCAACCCTCTTAGAAAGCATTATCAAATTCAAAATGCAAAGTGCATCCAAATATTTCACTTCCTATTCATACTTATGTTTGTAGTTTCTATTCTTTAAGAGAGGATTGTGAGAAGAGTAATAATCTATTAAGTTGCGCACATGCTCTAAGGTCATGTGTATAGCCTTCTATATAATAATTTTGTGAGCAATTCCTTCCCTTGTTTATTATCTTTAGATTTCCTTGATTGATTTCTGATGCTCCTTAGTTGTTGTTGCCTTTTCTTTTTACCCTTCTCGAACAAGAACCAAGCATCATATAATTTCCAAGAGACTTGATTTTATTACTCTTCAATTCCACTTTCTGGATTTCATTTTTTTGTCCTCTGCGATCTGATATAATGGAATCCCATAACACCATAAAATGAAATGTGCATGGAGCAAAGGCCAACACTGAGAATGGGAAAATTTAAGGGGCACGGTCGATCAGAAAAAGTGTATTTGACACAAATAAAATATTTTGTATTGATTGTTCACTTGCGTGTGTAAATTTTACATGTTTAAATGGTTTTATCTCATAAAAATCTACAACACTTGCAGAAAGTGGGCCTGGTCATTTAAATGTCTATATATTGATCGTGTTCACTCATGAATGCAGAGTTAAGTTTTTAAACTCTTAGTTAGATTCTTCCACAAAATTTATCAAAGGGAAGATGCAAATTAAATCGAAATCTATGCATGATTGTTTATTGCGGCCTTATTGTATCTTTTTATCCACCAAAACTACCTCACCGATGTTCTCGTGATTTGACTATACGTTATGTCGATCATAGCATGGAACATACATTGCTGTAATGTCCCCCACAACGTTCATTGTAGTGCCCACTAATAAAAAAAAAAGTTTATTTTAAAAAGGAGGGAAATGCGTGCTAGAATTTTGTGAAAAATAAAAGTGGTTGGTAAAAGGAGGAGTGTGGGAATGATGGAGGTGCGTGGAAGGGGTAGATGTGTGGCAGAGGGCTGACACAATAGAAGGGCTTCATAAATGCCCAATCAAACCCACCATTCTCATTGGACCATAATACAAGCACTTTAATTGTGAATCTAGAGACATTGAACAAAATGAATGAGTCAACATTGAAAATTTATCAAAGAACTAAATAGTTGAAGTGGATCTAGAGTTGGGAGAATGGGAATTCGACCCGTGTTTGAGTCCCTCAAGGTGTCAAGGGGTGAAATGTAGTTTGAAAGAATAAGATAGATTCTCGTGGATCTTTCTGAATAGTGTATAGAAGACATTGGTTTCTTCACGAGACAATCACATTGTTTCACCTTTGCAACAAACAGTCTCCAAACTGATCGGTTTGCATTTTCCTCGCACTCCTAGCTTTGTGTCAAAGCATGAGCTCTACAACAGGGGTATGGACATTCATATAAGCATAAA
This sequence comes from Taxus wallichiana var. yunnanensis, assembly GCA_018340775.1. Lineage (NCBI taxonomy): Eukaryota > Viridiplantae > Streptophyta > Pinopsida > Cupressales > Taxaceae > Taxus > Taxus wallichiana. The sequence continues at coordinate 577,441,271 of CM031241.1, read as the reverse complement.
AGATAGAGGACTTATCATATTTTGTAGTTGCAAAATGTTTCAAGAGATATGTATGAAAGTGTTGAAGCATGCACTTGGCATATGAACTATTCGATCAATGCATAAGAGAAGTTTGGCCTTGTGGATTGCAATGGCTGCAAAATATGTAAAATATGGGTTTTTTGAAAAGGCCTAGGAAACTTTCAAGAAAATGCAAAGCTAGGATTCACAGCCTTTGCCAACATCCTCCACCCTATTCCAAAATGGTGGATTTAGAACAAGGATTGGAAATCCATCAAAGCATAAAAGATAAGGGAATTTTGTCGTCGGATGTTGTAGTTGCAAAAGCTCTAGTAGACGTGTTTGTTGAATGTGGGACCTACACAAGGTAGGCATCTCACTATTTTAAATGGAGTTGGGAGCATTGGATAATGCTTGGTTAATGTGTTTGTTGTTGGCAGTCTTCCTTGTTTTGAGGCCGACATTGGTAGTGGACGACATTGATATCGCTTGATTTTT